>CM076582.1:1500437037-1501037037 GCA_034641835.2 Pinus albicaulis
CTGCGGTATGGTCACGATAATACTTGGCAACGGCGGACATGCAATGGTGGGGGCAATAAAATGCGGACCGTCCGATCTCAGGAGGAGATCGACGGTGAAAAAATACGGAGGGTGATTGAATGTGGACCATCGATCTGCAGATCAGATCGACAGCGGAGATTAACTGGATGGCGTGCCGTACCCTAAGTTATTGCGTGTGCATATGAGTTAACTATCATGCATCTTAGGTGAGGGAGAGCCGTTGGATGGCCCGCCCCAGATCGGACGGTCCACGGAAATATCGCTGGGCATCCTCGTCCGAACAATAATGCGCGATGGACGGCGGTTTTGAAAAAGGTACAGGGGACGCATGTCACGCGATGTATGGAATCGCTGGCCAATCGGTAAATACTGCCTACCCCCGAAAGGCGGTGCGATGGAAACCAGATGGTTTTTGAACAATGAAAGCGGGAGGGGACCACCGGGATGGGCAGATTCTGCACCGTCGGATCTGTACAGATCAACGGTTGAAAATGCGCCCAATATGGATGAACTATGGACCGTTGATATGGTGAATTAACGAACGGCGGAGATGCGACTACGGGCGGTGAACGGGTTGCACGGTGAAAACTGCGTGGGCGGCAATCGCTGTCCATTCTGTGAAGATCAACGGCGCGGAACACAGCGGAGGAATTTAACAACAAAACAATCGCATCGGAGTTTCTCGGTGATTACAAAGGAATTTTAATGTGTCGCTCTGTTTCTCCGATGCGATTAGCGCCTAAGGCTTAAGCGCTCGGTCCTGGGCTACGGGTATATGGGGAAGTGGTTGAAAGGGGCTGGCAGGAAAGGGGCTAAGCCCTATTATGAAGAAAATATGGTTTTGGCTCGTTTTTAAAACATTTTAAGGCCAGCCAAGGGCAACGATAGGGGAATGAGGGGGATTTTGGGAAGTTTTAGGAGAATAAGGGGGACTTTAGGGGAACAAAGGGAACTTTGACAAGAGGAAAAAGGGGTAAAGTGGGACATTCTGCAGAGGTACAAGGGGCACATGAAACCATTTAGGAGCACAATTTTTTGCAATCATAGAGGCTTTAAAATGGGAATCAATAGAGGGGATTTCATTCATAGGGCAAAGGCACAGGAGACTTCAAGGATGATGTGTCTCAGGGGAGATGCATTCATTGAAGGCTTAGAAACAATTTAGCCCCTTACTTTTCTTGTCAAAAAATTTATAGGGGGCTAACAGAGCCTAAGGATTTACGGGCGGGAACACATTATGAAATCAGAAGTATTTTGAAATCTCGAAGGTTTTTGAGAAAATCATAATTGAACTAGTCATAAATGTTGAATTGTGCATGTTATCCTTTGAAGAGCGCCTTACGCACCTTTTGGCTTGGAATGGTCATCCTGTAAATGGGAAAAAGTTGCTTTACTAGACCACACCAAGCAAAGGAAATTTACTCATTTTGTGAAAGCCACCTAAGGATAGCCACCAGCGCCTCCTTAGACAACATGTGAGCACACAAAATAATATTTGAGCACACAATGGAATCACACCTCTCTTGGGTCACTATCAATCATGTACCAAGGGAGGGAAGGAGGATTTGAAACTCACCTATATAAACCCACCAAGAGATGAAGAAAGTGTGATCACATTGTTATGCTGGCCAAAGTTTCCCAAGAAACACCAACATTGTGTGTGACTCAGAGTTGGAGCTAAAGAGGACTCGATATTTGGCCACCCAACATCTTAGTCTACCACAACAGAGAGAGAGAGGGAGACTGCATCAGAGGCAGAGCTTGGAAGGCAACATCCTTGCATCAGGTCCTAGAGCCATTACCTAGGGGTGCTTTGACAAGTGGGTAAAATTTATTCTCCATTTCAAACATTTAATAATAAGAGGCCATTCAGCCATCGTTTTCATTATTATCATTTTGACTCTCTATATAGCTTCTGTATATTTTTGTTTTAGTTCTTTGTTTAACCATAGCATACTTTAGCATACTATTTCCATTAATTTTTATGCTTTTGAGCTCCCCCACTTTTGGCATGTTACCAATAGTTTAAAGAGTATACCACACTCTTTAAGCTGGTATGATTTCGTACATCCATGCGACTAATCCACCACAACAGAATTGGCAACTCCACTGGCATGTTCCAAGTTTATGTGGTTGTGTCATCTTTTGTAGGAGACCCTTTATCTATGATGGAGTGGAGCTAACAATCCTCTGACCCATCTTGCAGTCCCTAGACTCACTTAAGTGATAGACTGAAGAAGGCAGCTCCTAATATTTTTACTTGCAGTATTTTTGTGTGCCATTTTTCCTCACAGAGGCGCATTGCGAGCATTCAGGACTGACCTGCGTGCAGGAAGGTGCACCTGGCAAGGATTTTTGCGTGAAAACTGCAGATTGAGATTTTTCTCTCTATATTCTACATTTTTTCTTCTTGTAAGTGTGCTGGGCAGCCCCTAATTTATCTACCAGCACCTATGTTGATACCACACAGCTTCTGAGAACTCACTTTTTGCTACTTTCTGTAGGCATTTAGTTAGTTTTCATTTAAGTTGGTTTTTGCAAAAAGTGTTCACATAGTTTAAGTAGGGGGAGAATTAACCATTAATTTCCGAACAATTTATGTTTTTGAAAATTCTGGTATGCACACTTAGTTTAACTAATCCAAGTAAGTGGCTCAAGACCACACATGCATAAGCTAATGTAGAAATTCTTTAGTTTAAATTCAATTTTTGCATCTAGGAAATTGTAGGACTAGGATTGAATCGCCAATAAGAGCAAGTAACCTCTATTGTCTTTGCACCATTTGGTGACCCTAGACAAGCATATGAACTCTCTACATTTTTGATTCGCCATCTCCCTTTAG
Organism: Pinus albicaulis; assembly: GCA_034641835.2. Lineage (NCBI taxonomy): Eukaryota > Viridiplantae > Streptophyta > Pinopsida > Pinales > Pinaceae > Pinus > Pinus albicaulis. The sequence goes on from CM076582.1 coordinate 1,500,439,901, forward strand.
TTACTCACATAGACTAACTAGGAAGATTTGGAAGCAGCCCATTATCCACAAATGTTTTCCATTTGAGCAAGGAACAATGTCACATAGTTTAACTAGGGGACTTTTGTAAAGGATCACCGATATCCATATGTTCAAATAATGAGATTATTCACCATAAGCTGCCTTGATCACACTTCACATTGAAACATAGAATTTGTGTATTTAGGGAGCTTTAAAATCCACCTATCAACACATGGAAAAGAAACCCGAGCAAGGCAGAGACCCGATTCAGAGGGGGTTAGGCTTAGGCACAGTGTGTGCAGTATCAGTTGGGGCTACCTGACCCGGATGATACTCGGTACTGTTAGCTGACTACCAAGAAGCCCAAGACTCGAACGCTCACATGGGATGGTGGTTCTTAGTGGCCAAAAACTAGGGCATCCTTTACCCTATAAGTGATGGTGTAGGGAAGCGCCAGACCCTCTACCCTTACCTTGGATTCTCTTCGGCTAACTTGGGGTGTCACCAGCTCTTCTGGGACATTTTTCTAGCACTCGCAAGAAATATTCTCAAGGCCGAGTTACTTTTGAGTGTGTGAGGACGTCATAGGTATTCTAGGATTTTGAGTATCACACACAAACAAACAAAACCATTTTTTCTTGATTGATCACATAGATTAAGTTAAAGGGAGAATTAATTTAATTTTTGCTTTGTTTTATGTATGTGGCCATAGATTTTTCATGATCATAGACTCAATCCCCTCAAAAAAAAATTAAAACCCATCCTAGTCGACACCCAAACGGTTCCAATGGAACCTCATCGATCCAGGCATCTTTTGGACCTCCCCCCATTATCGGGAGGGGTTCCAGGTCTTTCGCTGTTTAGGCGTCAAAGACAGAACATTGCCACAATTTTTGGTTCATCCTTTCTTAGAGCAACCTTAGTTGGGAACCCTAGTCGGTCTCCCAACACCACACCTCACACCACTCCCCCCTCGTCCCTTGGGGGGCAGAGGAGAGGATCCCATACGAGAAGCCAGCTAAATTCACAACAGGGTACATCACAAAATAACCCTCATTCTAACTAGAACTTCGTGTCTTCACACATTTCCATGGCGTCAAACTCATTTTCACCCTTTTTAGTGGTGTTGAATCTACTTGATTTAACCATTCTCACCAACGACCCCATCGCATACGACCCCAATTGGCCTCGCATGCCGACGAAGCTCCCTTCTGACATACCAAATTTTGAGGGGAAGCAAGTGGAAGGCCCAGGTAATCATATAATGACCTTTCACCTATGGTGTTCATCGAATAGCATCATTGATGATACTATTTGGTTGAGGCTATTTCAACACACTCTTACGAGAATGGCCGCGAAATGGTACGTGGAGCAGCCTCTTGCTTCACATGGAACCTTTAGCGCCCTCGCTACCATGTTCCTCACATACTTTCAGTTTCCCATTAACTACAATTCGGGAATGGAATTACTGACTCATTTTAGGCAATCCCCCTCCATCCATATCTCAGAGCTTCTTCATGAATGGAGGTGGCATCGCATTTTATGCAAATCTAAACTTGACGAACCAGTCCTTTTAGATTTATTTTTGAAAAATATGACTTCGGATATTTCAAAGGATGTGGCGCAGTGCAACCCCATATCCAAAGAGGACGGAATTAGTAAAGCCCTGCAGCTTGAACTGATCTATATGTAGTCAGGATAAATCTACAATATCCTGCCTAATGCCTCGTGCCTGCAATCTTATCAAGAATTTTCAGGCGCGTCTAACTCTGCAGATGGACTTATTGGGTCAATGACCCAAAGGTACCTAGGCAGCAGTAGTCAGGATCTCGGTTACACACATGGTTCTACCCAGAACATGTCTCAACCCAGATTACAAAGTAATCATATGCCAAAGCAAAATTTGACTAATAGGACACAAACATATCACTAAGGAGGACCTTATCCTCTGGCTGAGGGGACCTAGTACGCCGGAAGAAATACGGATGGAAGAGCTCCCCTCCAACGGCTAGGTGCAAACATGGGAGAGCATTATGCTTAGTCCCATGCACACAACCCACCTACGCAAAACAATGCACAAGTGAAATTTGTGCAGCTGTCCCAAAATCAACCACACCAGTATGATTATGAGAACTACCCTCCTAACGTGGTTAAGAAAATGAAAAAAAACAAGCCTAAAGGGAACCCTGGATAGAGGGGAAGCAACCAACAACGCCCACCGCAATCCCAGGCTGGAGGTAACTCCAACCGAATTCAGAACTAGGAGCGATGTAGGTTTTAACCCTGTACATAAATTATCTACGAACGAATCTTTAAAATAGAAATTAAACAATAGCGAGAGCATAAAACATAAAATAGATAAACATAGAGATTTTCCCCTGGATACCAAATCATGACGACCAGCTTAATTTTTCATTATATTCATTTTAGTATTACAACACATATATATACATGTCGAAGCATACATAAACCCCAAACCATTAACCCTAGATTAGAACATAACCATAGTTCCCTTGACCGGATCTACAAAATACCAGGGGCCGAAAACCATCATGCCCCAAGACCATGTGCAAACCCATGCAGAAAACCATGGGTGGGTCCACCCACCAGAAAATAACGACCAAAATTTTTTCTGGAGCACTGCCCCGGACCCCGATAGGGGGCGCTACCGCCCCCCCTGTGACTCCCCCATACATTGTGCCCAGCGCAACGTATAGAGGGGGCAATCATCATCCCCCCCCCCACCCCCACGTGACTAGTCATGGAAATAATATAACACAAACCCAACATTCTCCCACTTGTTGTTTTCTTTCTGCAGGGGGCCACAGGACAGCTGAGTCATTAGCCCAACTTTGCAACACCCATTGTTTCTCTACACCAAGAGAACTTATGAGTGCTCACAGACTTTTTCAATACATCTGGAACATTCTTCAAAGTGTCCACCTTTACCAGCAACACCCTTTTAGCTTCAACCATATATCTCACAAAATGATATTCAACATCAATGTGATTTGTCTTTGAATGATAAGCAGGGTTCTTAGCAAAGAAAATTGTACTTTGGCTATCACAGTCTATCCTTATAGCTTGCTGCACCAACCCCATACTTGAACAAAATCTCTACAACCAAACTGCTTCCTTGCTTGCATGAGTGGCTACCATGTATTCTGCCTCTGTAGTTGAAAGAGCCACTACAGACTATCTTTTACTCATCCAACTGACTGCACCTCCAAATAGGCTAAACACATACCCACTTTTACATCTTCTTTGGTCTAGATATTTAGCCTAGTCTGCATCAACAAAACCATGAATGTCCAACACTCTTTCCAATCCTGGTCTTCCCTGGTAGCACAAGCCATAATCACTAGTTCCATGCAAATATCTAAAAACCTGCTTCATTGCTGTCCAATTCTCCTTCCCTGGGTTTGACATAAACTTGATCAATACTCCCACTGCATGTGAAATTTCTAGTCTAGTACATACCATTGCATACATCAGGCTACCCACTGCATTTGCATAATGATCACGGGACATATCCTCCTCTTCTTCTTGTGTCTTGGGACGTTGTTCATCAGACATCTTTGTACCTACAGGAATCGAAACATTCACCAATTTACTATCCTGCATATTGAACCTCTCCAATATAGTCTCGACATACTTCCTCTGGTTTAACTAGAGCTTCCTCTTTGCCCGATATCTCTTAATTACCATGCCAAAAATATAGTTTGCAACACCAAGATCATTCATGTCGAATTTGGAGAACAGTTGGGTCTTCAAATCTTGGATAATTTCTTTTTCATTTTCAATCAACAACATATCATCCACATACAAGACCAAATAAATAACACAGTCATTAATTAATTTAAAATAAATGCAGTGATCCTCCTTGCTTCTGGTGAAGCCAAGTCCCCGTATATAGGTATCAAATTTTTGATACCACATCCTTGGTTACTGTTTTAACCCATACAAAGACTTCTTTAACCTACATACCAGCTCTTTCTTCCCCTTCACCATAAAGCCTTCAGGTTGTTCCATGTAGATCTCCTCTTCCAGATCCCTCTGAAGAAATTATTTCTTCACATCCATCTATTCTACCTCAAAATGAAATGGAACAACAATAGATAAAAGTAATGTAATAGAAGTAACTTTGGAAACAGGAGAAAAATATCACCAAAATCAATTCCTGGCACCTGGGAATAACCTTTTGCTACCAACCAAGCTTTGTATCTCTCCGCCTTGCCTTCTACATTCATCTTCTTCTTAAACACCCATTTTCTCCCGATGGGCTTCCTTCCAGCCAGCAACTCCACCAGATCCCATGCCTCATTTTTATGCAAGGATGCCATTTCATCAACCATGGCCTCCTTCCAGAGTTTTCCATCCTCTGAGTCTACTACCTCCCTGGCGGTTCTGGGATCATCATCAATTGTAGTTAAAGAAAAATTTGAACAGAAAGCATATGGACTATACCTTTCTGGTTGTCTTCTTTCCTGGATTATCTTCTAACAGCTGGAGTTTGTGGCTCTTCCTCTTCTGAGTCTTCTTCTGTTGTAGAGTCTGATTCATCCTCCATTAGCTCAAACTCTATATTCTCAGGTTCCTTTGGTAGGACTTCATGTTTAACAATATCTTTCACCTCTCTAAAAACCACATCTCAGCTATACACAACCTTCCTTGTTTCCGAGTTCCAAAGCTTGTAACCCTTTAAACCATCCTTATACCAAATAAAGATGCACCGTTCAGACTTATTATCTAACTTGCTCCTTTTCTCCTTTGGAACATGTACATATGCATCACATCCAAATACCCTTAGATGTGAAAGAGAGGGTTTCTTACCAGTCCATACTTCATGTGGAGTCTTATCCTCCAACGCTAATTAAGGTGATTTAATAACAAAGTAACATGCAGTCTCCATTTCCTCTGCCTAGAATTATTTTCCTAACTCGGTACCACTGAGCATGCTTCTTTCCTTTTTCATCAGCGTTCTGTTCATTCTTTCTGCAACTCCATTTTGCTAAGGTGTGTATGGAGTAGTATTCTGCTGTGATATACCACACTTCTTATAAAACTCTTCAAATTCCTTCTTGCAGAACTCCCCACCATTATCTGTCCTCAGCACCTTTATCTTCTTCTCTGTCTGGTTTTCCACCAGAGCCTTAAATTATTTGAATCTGTCAAAGACTTCAGATTTCTTCCTCAAGAAATATATCCATGTATTCCTTGAGAAGTCATCTGTGAGTGAAACATAGTACACAGACTTACCCAGTGATGGAACCGACATAGGTCCAAATAGATCATTTTGCACAAGCTCTGATATCTTGTTTGCCCTCTTAGCACCAGAAGGAAAACTCACCCGATTCTGTTTCCCATATACACAATGTTCATAGAAATCAAAATCGAGAAAGCTATTAGACATATCTTCTACCATACCATTTCCATACAGTATCTGAAGGCCCTTCTCTCCAATATGTCCAAGCCTTTGATGCCATAGCATGGTCTTTTCTCTAAAGACCGCTAGGATTTCCACTCCACTTTCAGGAACCCCAGAATTGTTGCACCCATCAATAACAGTGCTTCCCTAAAGCTTGTACAGAGTTCCAATGCAAACTCCATGCATTAATACCAGTGCTCCCCAAACCATCTTACAATTATCTTTCTCAAACAATGTTTTCACACCTGCATCATCCATCTTGCTTACAGAAATCCGATTTCTGGCCAATGCAGGAATGTACAGAACACCAAGAAGTGTTCTAATCCTTCCACCTTGCAGCTTCAGCTTGAATTTTCCACGTTCGACGAATCTGGTCTTCCTATCATCACCTAAGAAGACATCACTGCCATCATATTTCTCATACTCGCAGAATCACTCCCTATGGGGAGTGAAGTGAAAGGATGCACCCGAGTCAATCTACCATGACTCATGATCTACATGTGTATTTGAATAAGAAGCCAAATACACATCCCCACCTTCATCTGAGGTGGTTTTTTCCTCTGCAGAAGGAGCATCATCAAATCCCTTTCCTTTCTCAGGAGCTTTAGATTTGTAGTCCTCTTTGTAGTGCCCTTCCTTTCCGCATTTCCAGCACACCTTTACTAACTTTCCAAGAGATTTAGATCTCCCTCTAGATTTAGATATCCCACTCGAAACGTTATTTTTGTTTCTGTTCTAGGACCTTCCTCATATAGATAAGGCATCTCCATTCTGACCCTCCATAGTTATTTGTCTCATTTCCTCTAATAGCAAGGCTGAGACAATTTCATCAAAATTCAAGGTAGTTGTATTGCTACCTATTGTAATAACCAGATTGTCCCATGAATCTGGTAGAGAACACAGCAAAATGATGCACTTATCTTCATCTGAGATTTTAATATCAATAGATAAAAGTTGACTTACCACAGTATTGAAGGCATTTAGATGCTCTGTCACCGAGTCCCCATCCTTCATCCTCAGGTTATACAACTTTTTCCGCATGAAAAATTTATTGACCAGAGACTTAGATTGGTACAAAGTCCCAAGTTTGTCCCACAAGGTCTTCACCATAGCTTCCCCAGATACATTAAAAAATATTGAATCTGAGACACACAACCTTATTGTGCTCTTTGCATTCCGATCCAGTTTCTTCTAGTCTTCATCTAACATTTCCGTTGGTTTAGTACCCAGATCTACTGCGATCCACTGGTCCTTATCCACCAACAGATCCTCCATCTTGAGCTTCCAAAACTCAAAAATCTGTCCATTAAATATCTCGATCTCTATCTTCCCGCCACTTGCCATCTTCTTTCACTGCAAGAATTGATCCCGTAGATCTCCCACTGAATAGGGTCTACCTCAGGTCCGAGAAAAAAACCCCTCAGCAGCAAAGGCATCCCCTTGAAGCCGGAACTGCTCTGATACCAAATGTAGGTTTTAAACTTGTACAGAAATTCTCTACAAAGAAATATTTAAAAAAACAAATAAACAATAGCAAGAGCATAAAAATTAAAACATATAAACACAGAGATTTTCCCCTGGATCCCAAATCGGGACGACCAACTTGATTTTTCATTATATTCCTTTTAGTGTTACAACACATATATATACATGCCGAAGCATACATAAACCCCAATCCATTAACCCTGGATTATAACATAACCATAGTTCCCTTCACCGGATCTACAAAATACCAAGGGCTGAAAACCATCATGCCCCGAGACCATGTGCAAACCCATGCACAAAACCATGGGCGGGTCCGCCCACTGGAAAATAAGGACCAAAATTTTTTTTCGGGGTGCTACCTTGGACCTCGATAAATGGGGCTACCGGCCCCCCTATTACCCCCCCATGCGTGACTAGTCATGGAAAGAATATAACACAAACCCAACAAGCCAATAAATTCCTAAAGGCAAGGAAAACGGCCTCCTCTATGAACAAACCATTCTTGTTCAATATGTGGTGAGTACGGGCACTATACTCACCACTGTCCTGAACTACCTGAGCTTAAAAAGCTACAAAGCAACCGAGGACAAGGAGGATCTTCCCAGCAAACTGTAATGATGTAAGAACCCTTCCCCCATCAAGGTATAGTCAGCACTGAGTAACAAAACCCAGACAATTTCGGTAAAAACAACCATGAAACCTACATGGCTGGGGAAGAAATGTTTTTCCAAACTCGGAATCGCAGCTATGACACCCCACCAGACACCAATACATAAGGGGCTAGTACAAGTGCACCGACTACACCTTTTACCATTCCAAAGATCCCTATAGAACTATTGCCAATAATGGTAAAAGGGCCTAATAGGCGAGCAAGTAACTAGTCCAAACCAACCCACAGTTATAGCATCGTAGATGACTTAGCTCAATCACTTGCTGCTATGTCCACATTGGAAGTAATATATTCATGCGCAAAGCAACAAAAATCCCTACTTTTCGCATTAGGTGCTATCAACCCTTCTGATACGCGCATGATAGCTTTTGACTTAGACAAAGCTACCCCTAGGCTTCCCTCCATGGTCGCCTTCTAGATACTAGCATCGATACAGAATATCACTATTCACCAATGTGTCATTGATGAGGGTGTGTCCAGATGCATCATGTAAAAAAATGTGTGGCAGAAGTTAGGATCCCTCGAACTCAAACCTTCCGTCATCACACTCAGAGCATATGACGATCATCCCTTAACCCCTGTCGGCCTCTTCCAAAATGTATCAGTCTACTTAGCCAGTAAGAAGGTCCGCATAGACATCAAAGTATTGGACGCTCACTTGGATTACAATAAACTACTTGGGCAGAGTTACATGTATGCCATGTCTTCCATAGCATCCTCCGTCTTCCGCATCATGATGTTCCCCCACGAGGATCAAATCATTACGGTAGACCAGCTGATGCATAGTGAAAAGCATCCCCTAACCAACACATATGTAATTCTACCCTACATAGATACAACCATGGATGGTATTTCACTGTATCAAGAATATGGCCCTGGCCAATTCAAACCATTGTCCATCCTAGGGTCATTCCTAAGAGATCCTCCCATTATCCCTGAGGTGTCGCCCGATGCCTCAGGGGCCCCGGTGTGCATGATGTCCACATCAAGAATCGAAGTGAGTCAGGACACGGAATGAAGCGGTAATGACACTGAGGCATCAGCCACAGTAGCCTCTGTATCCTACATCGTCTCCCAAACCCCTTTCCTCTACCCACCTCCTGGTTTCGACTCCCAACAGGTTTTGGCGACAGTGGTGTTGCCCAACATATCGTTGGCATTCCCAGTTTGGTACCTCATTTCCCCTTTCAGAATAGGAACCACAAATGTTAATACCATAGGGTTAAAGCCCCTAAAACCCAAGGAGCCCCAATCTACCAAAGAAATGGTCGGAACCGCCCCTGCAAGCAAAGTTTCCATTGCGAAACTGGTTACCATGGACAAGAAAATTGCCAAGAGAGAAAAGAAAGTGGTGACCCTCACCAAGCAAAGGGAGTCATCAGCCTATGCTATATGTGATGTAATAGGCCATCCTACCCATGTATGTCTGGAGTTGGATGAGTTAGAACCACTCCTTGGCTCCGAAGCAGGCACCTCAACGCCGCGTTCCCATAAAAAGGAATCGGCCACCAAAAGTATAGGAAAACTGCTGTGTACCAATCACACATGCATACTCTGTGGCATCTATGTGAACTACACCTATCATTGCACATAGGTCCCGCAATATAGGGACACCTTACATGCGGTCGAGCGATCCTATCAAGAGAATCCCTCCATCCAGCCCATTAATGATGAGCTGTGTACCATCTTATATTTACAAGAGGAGCATAGATTCGTAGAAAGACCCCCAGTAATGCCCATTATACGTTGTATGCTATGCGATGAATGTGGCCACTACCTCGAAGAGTGTTCCGCATTGGAACTCATTCACAGATGGTATCCAATCGAAAGGGTTTACTACGTGGGGCTACGGGCAACACAATTCACATGCCCGCTATGCGCGACAATCACCTTTTGGAGGATTTTCACTACATACCTTGCTTTCGGCTAGCCCTGCTAGCCTCCATTCAGCCATACTTCATCTTTCCCAAGAAGATGATATGCATGCCGAGTCCACAGGTAGCTCCATGACCCAAGCAGAGGAGATGAGCAGGTCTATCATGTTCTTGTTAGCCGAAGAATAGCCTAATAGGGAACCCCTAGTTACCCCTAACCACACTTCACGAAAGACACCTGCATGCACATTATGAAAAAATATGGACCATATAGTGATCCATTGCCCTGACTTAGCAGCATTGCGACGTTGGTTCCTTGCCTAGCCTGAGACCAAGCATGATGGGACTCCCATATCACAGATATTTTTCCTAATATGTAAGGGTAATAATTACGACCGAAATTGTACTTATGTCTCACTGATCCGTCCCACTATCGACATGATTAATTCTGTAGAAAAGAGAACGGATGATCTCCCAAAATGGCATAAAAGATACATCACCGGCTCAATGTCCCCACCACCGCAATGATGTGTCAAGACTGATAAGACCACACACCAACCACGTGTGCCCTAGGCAAAGCCTAGGATAACATGCAACCTATGTGATCTAAACAATCACTGAGTCAACCAATGTAGAGAACTCAAGCCCCTTGCAAACAGTCTCCGCATAGTCTCGTCTCTACCTCAAAAACTTCTCTCTAATGAAGAGAAGATCACACGCACTTATTGCCGAATTTTCTCACACTTTCATCATACGTTTAAGTGTGCACATCTCCCTAAGCTGAGAGCATCTTGAGCGACATTAAGCCTACCGGCTACCAAAGAGGAAGACAAGTCTAAACCAACGACACGAAAATGGAAGCAGAAGACAACCTCTTCCACAACTGACCCTTTCTAAGCGTCCACATCAGGGACATCGAGTAGCATAGAATCTCACACTATCTACTCTGTCAGCACTGTGATACTGTGCATCATTTTCACTGGCCAAGATCACACACCAAAGTTATGCCCACTAATGAAAGCATTCAGGCACCTCTATGATAAGAACAAATTCCACCTACTGGAAATTGACTATCCTAGGGGCAAACCAGACCTTATGCTCACACATGACTCCTTTACCGAGATCCTTCCCCCGCTACATGCTAGTGAAACAATTCACCACATATGACTTGTAGCATTGCATGGCCAAGATAGGATTCCAACCACCCCCTCGTCCTAGGATTTCCAATTTATTCTTGTCGCAAAAGACCAAGGTACCTTATGCTTTTGCATTGATTTCTGCAAGATCCCAAACTTGCACGTTGCCATCGAACTCCTTGATGACACCCAGCCTCTAGAACAATGCCTAGTACAACTAGAGCTAGTTAACAAAAGTTGGCGACAATCACTGAAACACAATGAGGCCCATAAGAAAAGGGTGAAAACATCATTCGATCGGCACATAACCCCTTACTCATTTCCGAGGGCGAGCTATTCCTTCGCTACAATGTCACAAAAGAGGCCTTAGGGCCAGGAAAGTTTGAAACCTTGTGGAAAGGACCAGATATCATCAAACATTGTCTCCGACAGGGGGCATACATATTGGTGGAATCGGACGGGACCTACCTCACTAACCCCATCAATGGCATGTACCTCAAGAAGTTCTACCCATAAGGGCCCCAGCAACCCTTATCCCCTAGGGTTAGTGTACACAAAAATCTCAACACCAAAATATTTTTGAGACGAAGACCTATGTGCCACCATGGATCACCTACTTGAACCCTATTTCGGATTTGCTGATGGAGCATCACGATGGTATCAAAACATAGCTACAGCCTCCTGGGTCATCTACCACCCTGACTGACCACCACTGTATTCAAATGGTGTGCACATCGGATCAGCAACCAAAAATCAGGCAGAATATGATGTCGTTATCGGACTTATGTGCGAGGCCCTCCATCAAGGAATCTACCATATGCATGTCTACCTCGATTCCCAGTTAGTAGTATCACAGTTAAACCAAACATTTGAAACTAGAGTCGCAAACCTATTTAGAAAATATTTTCGTGCCAAAATATTAAGCAGAGAATTTGATTACATTACATTTTCACATGCATCAAGGAATCAAAACCAAGCAGCTGATTGCATAGCTAACAATATCCTAGACTAAAATGCATCGCAAAGAAACCATCATCCATAAAAAACCAAAAACATAGATATCCATCAGTATAACAAAAAATACATAAACTGAAATAGATAGCATAACATGTAGAGCCGCTAAAATATCTCTCATATATATATCAAAAAATATGTGTATCTAAGTACAAAAATAGTATCGCTAGCCCGATTGGCCAGCCCAAAGATACAAATGTCGTCAAAAATAAGGGAAGCATCCTCATAAGGACCAAAATATTTTCGTGCCAAAAGATTAAGCAGAGAATTTGATTACATTACATTTTCACATGCATCAAGGAATCAAAACCAAGTAGCTGATTGCATAGCTAACAATATCCTAGACTACAATGCATCGCGAAGAAACCATCATCCAGAAAAAACCAAAAACATAGATATCCATTAGTATAACAAAAAATACATAAACTGAAATAGATAGCACAACATGTAGAGCTGCTAAAATATCTCTCATATATATATCAAAAAATATGTGTATCTGAGTACAAAAATAGTATCGCTGGCCCGATTGGCCAGCCCAAAGATACAAATGTCGTCAAAAATAAGGGAAGCATCCTCATAACGGTCATCGCCAGAACAATTGTCGCCACTACAATAGCTACTCGTCGTAGAGTGTACCGATAATCCCTCTCACGGGCCATCACTATCTCTAGCCAAGCCTCCTCTAAGTCTTCCATGAAACCACGAGCAGGCATCCCCTAGGTCAAGAAGTCCACTCGACCCCGGAAATTCTCTAGAGCGGCCACCTGAGTCGTAAGTACTGCAATGCATGCCTCAGCCACATCTGCACGAGATCGCTTGGCCACAACCTTAGCTGCAGCCGAGCTGCTGCCCTCACCAGAAGGGCCAACTTTGTCCCCGCCAAGTCCACTGACATCACCACCCGGTCCACCTCTGCCACCTCCCTCCTAACCACCTCTAGGTCTTAACGGAGGATTGTGGCCCACCATACAAGCCACTGGGCAACCTACCTCGCCAATATCTGCACGAGGAACCAAAAAAATGTCAGTGTAAAAAAAAAACACCTAAGTACATAAAGACTTGAACAAATGCAGAATAATATAGCACATACCTGCAGGACCCCAAACATAACCGAATGGGAGACCGATATCTGGATCACCCTAAAAGTCCATCCCTGCATACGGGTATGGAAAAAACATCTGCTGGTTGGCCTCAAACCAGTCCTCTGTCGTGTCATTCCAATAATGACCCACCATGCCACCAGCGCTGCACAACATCACTGGAGCCCACCTCCTCATGCTTGGCTCCTACGGCCCCCCAAGCAATACCACAACAGGCCTCAACAACACCACCCTCTCATACATAATGTTGCACAAGATGCTAGCGTATGAAAATGAATTGGATCCAAGTTTGACCCTATTCAATTGTGACACCATACCATCAATACATAATGGGAGAAATCGAAAAAATGGCCATTCCTCAAATGACGTAAAGCCCCCACGTGTGGGCCCGATGCCCGATGTGGAGAAAATGACCCTGCAAGTCACACAATAATGGCGAAAGAACACCACCCGGCCACATCTGTCACTGATGCAATATTGATGCACCCCTTAGTAAGAGGCGCACCACCATAATGCCTCCTTTGGAACCTATCTAGGTTCACTCTCCCAGTAGGGAGTGGATACCTCAGTGCCTCACCCTGAGGCAGTAACCTGGTCACGAAGTATATATCCGTCTCCGGACGGATAATCAAGTTCGTCCCCCTCAATACGAACATATTGTGCCTCCTGCGCCAACGCTGTATAATGTAATGTAACAGTCAGTCTTGTGACTGAAGGAACTAGTTCTCAGCAAATTTCAGAAGGCCCCATGCGGCCAATTGATGACGCGGCCCAGCATCAGTAGCCAGAGTGGTCCAGATCTCGAGCCAATCTTGCTCTCTCCACACTAACATGCCAAACAACAGGAACCCATCAATACAAAGAAAAACACCAAAACAGACAAAAACCCAAGTTTTCTCTGTCACACCACCCTTTGCGCGCCTGTCTCTTAGACAAGTGTGCCCTCGTTCATCAGTTTCCTAAACAGGCCCGCCCTTGCGCGAAAAAAGGAGGGAACAACGTGCCCTTGTGTGTCTGTCCCCCAGAAATGCATGCAAGAGGGGCACCTCTTTGCCTAGACCGCCCACGCAATCTACAGAAAAAATCCTTTTGAGGCTGTACAGACCCAATTTTTATGGCCCCCAGCACCATCAAGCTGAAAAAATTGAAATGCAGGATGTCATGAAAGTTACCTCAGCATAATATCGCTAATCCCTAGTACACAGGCTGATCATAACAGTAAGAAAGGCTCTGCAATCACCTTTGATCTCCCAAAACTCAGCAAGTAAAAATGAATAGGATTAGGGCCATAATCCCATATTTATTGCCCTTTTCCAGAATTTTGGAGGTCAAAAGGTCCATTCCACAAACCGTAAGTTGTACCATCATCAGTATGCCATGACGAACGGAAGCGATGCCACACATTCACTTTCTGAAAAAATATTTTTTTCAGTGCTACAAGGTATGCACCCTCCCATATTCCTTTCCAAAGTTCATGTATTTCAATAATATTTTATGAAAATAAGATGCTTTCACTTGAGGTAGTCTTTTTTGTAGGTAAAAACCGCAAACCGTTCGCAACACCATTCACTGAAAGTTCCAGAGTAGGTATCATTCTACCCTTAGCATGATAGATTCCCATAAAACTTTGCATATCCTGACATCATTTCTCCATCAGAAATAAACCTTAGGGTCCCCATACCTGACCACGTTTATCACCACCTCACGCTGCATATGATAAACATCCGCGTTGGTCGGTAGAGCCTCCCCTCCATGGCACTCATCACCCAAAGTAGACCATATATGATAGCACAAGTGATGCCATGGCCATACCATTTCAGTTTGGGAAGCACCTCATGCCCATCCATCTATCTTACATAAGGTCAAGTTTACCATTCAAACTCAAACCCCCCTTCCCAGACGACTAGGTTGTACAAGTAGATTGAAAGTGCATCCCTGCACATCACATTTTGCCCACCATTCCTCCATTAGCATAATCCCATCTGCGAAATCTTCGACTTCATCAACCCCATAGATGAGACCAACCAATGGGACCCCTATCCCCAGCAAAACACCATCCTCACACTGTCAGTGAGTGACCCTCTTTCATTTTTTTGGGTACCTGTATCTGTGTTTTGTACAAACCAAACCCCATTATTTTATTCTTTTGGTAAGTGTACAAATATCGCAAACGATGCCCTTCGCCACTTCGCCCTCATATTTCATCTTTTCCCCCATGGTAGTAGTCCCCCATTTCCTTTGGTTGAATTATTTTACCCCCATGCACGCACCATCATGACATTCATAGTCAGTTCACACCCTCCCTGGAAGTCCTATCGACTCCAGGGATTTTCCCTCCAGAAATAACTATGACTGTCGCCAAGCTTCTCAAGTATACTTCGACCTTGGGCCACTGAATCCCCATCATCCATTTTTAGTCACCTCTCACCAACATGCCTATATTGAACTCATCACATCAAGGTCCCTGACCCCTCTAGTCGGCGACCCATGGTTCGGTTAAGGCTTCTTTTTTGTCGACCTCAACACCTCTTTTCCAAAAAGGAAGCGGTACCTTGGATGACTCCTCCCCATGCAAAAGGGGTATCCTTGGGTGGCACTGTGGGAGACATCATTGTCCACAGATGTCATCGATCCTCTTGAAAATTGACCATAGCAAAAGCTTTCATGTCACGATGGTATTGTACCTTACAACCATTGCACTTTGATCAGATATGTCGAAGACCCATGCCTCCATAAGCGTCTCTGACAACAATGCTTACATGGGAAATTCCCAGCTAGTACACATGCGTACATAGCACAGTGATATTCCATACCAATATTACGCATATGGGTACCACATTCCACCTATCATCAAATAAAAATGCCCCTGAGGGCATCAACAGTTGTCGTCAACAACCACCAGCATCACCACCATAGTAGTGGCACAAACAGCACATGTATTTGTCAATTTTGTTTAACTAGCCATAGCATCACGAGCATGGGACATTCCCACCTCGTTGAAATTTTGTAAATATTTTTATATTTTTGTCCACTTGCAGGGGGCCCCTTAGGCCATGGTTATCTCAGAAACAGTGCAAGGTGTTGTTAATTCCAAAAAACACGCAAACCTCTCTCTCTCTCTCTCTGCATACGATACATAAAAGAAACTGTAATGTATTTCGGCTATACGGTTCTTCCTAGACCTCACACATTAGGGGGCAACTGTAAACACTGGAAAATCATACAACAGAAGATGACATCAATTAATGTCGAGCCTAAGGATTTACAGGGCAGGAACACATTATGGAATCAAGAAGTATTTAAATCTCTAAGGTTTTGAGAAAATCAGATTTGAACTAGTCATAAATGTTGAATTGTGCGCTTTATCCTTCAAGAAGAGTGCCTTCTGCATGCCTTTTTGCCTGATAAGCAGGCATTCCTAGAAATGGAAAAAATT
Source organism: Pinus albicaulis (assembly GCA_034641835.2). Taxonomy (NCBI): domain Eukaryota; kingdom Viridiplantae; phylum Streptophyta; class Pinopsida; order Pinales; family Pinaceae; genus Pinus; species Pinus albicaulis. The sequence continues at coordinate 1,500,456,044 of CM076582.1, forward strand.
CACTTTTCGAGACCACACCAAGAAAAGGACAGTTACTCCTTGTGTGAAAGTCGCCTAAGGACGGCCACCAACGCCTCCTTAGACAACATGTGAGCACACAATGTAATCACACCCGTCCCTTGGGTCACTATCAATCATGTACCAAGGGAGGGAAGGAGGATTTGAAACTCACCTATATAAACCCACCAATAGATGAAGAAAGGGTGATCACACTGTTATGCTGGCCAAAGTTGCCCAAGCAACACCAGCATTGTGTGTGACCCAGAGTTGGAGCTAAAGAGGACTCGATAATTGGCCACCCAATATCTTAGTCCACCATAGCAGAGAGAGAGAGGGAGACTGCATCAGAGGCAGAGCTTGGAAGGTAACATCCTTGCATCGAGACCTAAAGCCATTACTTAGGGGCGCTTTCGCAAGTGGGTAAAATTTATTCTTCATTTCAAATGTTTAATAAGAAGAGGCCATCGAGCCATCATTTGCATTATTATCATTTTGACTCTCTATATAGCTTCTGTATATTTGTGTTTTAGTTATTAGTTTAACCAGAGCATACTTTAGCATACTATTTCCATTAAGTTTTATGCTTTTGATCTCCCCCACTTTCTTCCTGTTACCAATAGTTTAATGTGTAGACCACACTCTTTAAGCTGGTGCAATTTCATACACTCGTGTGACTAATCCACCACAACAACCACCAATCTAAAATCCCTCACTTTACTGTAGCTAATTCTACAACTGCCCAACAACATGTAGACAAGATGAATGATGCATTTGACTACAAAGAAATAGAAGAGGAGACTATAAAAATGAGAATGTTTGCCCAAATTTTAGGAGGGGAAGCAAAGAAATGGTTCAAGAACTTAAGTCCCAATAGCATTCATGATCTCCCTTCACTTTATCAAACATTCATAAACAAGTGGGAGACTAAGAAAAACCCTCTTCAAATCCTATCAGAGTATGATAACCTTAAGAGAAATGTTTGGGAAAGTGTCCAAGACTACTGCACTAGGTTCAATAGTGTATATAATGCACTCCCTCCCCACATGAAACCCCGACCAGGCCTAGCCTTAGTAAAATTTCCGGATGGATTTGATTCAGACATGTCTTATCAATTAAGAGAAAGAGATACCCTTACCTTAGAATACATGAAAAGGGGAGTAGTAAGTGTAGAAGCCAACCTAAATGAAAAAAAGGGTTGGATTGAGAACATAGAAGAAGGTTACATACAAAGAGGAAACTATAGCCTCCACATATGATGCTAAAATTGATAGCCTAGTTAGAACAATGGAAAGGATGATGGAGAGAATCAACTTGAATGAAAGAGCACCTCCTAGGGAAAACCAAAAAAACCCTCAAAACAAAAATAGAAACCAAAAATTCAGAAGACACCCTCCTCAAATTAGACAAAGATAAAATGACCAGCAAATCAGACCTCCTTTCCAAGAAAACTATGTAGATGAAGAGGAAAGAGAGACTGAGGAGCCAGAAGAAAATCATGTAAATCTAATAGACTCCAATAATGAGGATTATGTTTTTCTCACAAAAGAAGAACAAGGTCTATTTTCCTCAAACCAAACTAAAAGAACTTATGAAGATTCTGAAGAATACAAACTAGGGTTTGAAAATGCCATCATGGAGGTTCATAGGAAGTATGACCTTAGAATTGGTAAAACACAAGGCATCCCTAAAAAGAACAAATCAAAAATTTCAGCTAGGAAGACCCCTGAAAACAGTCCTAGAAAGACAGCAGAAAATACAAACATAATGACTAAGAATGATGATCAAAGAAAAAACAAAATCAACCAACTTAATGGTGACCAAATCTGCCCTAGTACATCAACTAGTGGCCTTGAAAAATCTGCTTTAACTAAGATCCAAAATAAAACTCAGCAAGATAAGGTTGCTGAAAAGACCATGTATGGTAAAATTGATGTAAATATGCCAAGAACACAAACACCATTCAGTATTGAGGGAGAAATTGCCAAAATAAAAATAGCCATACCCCTTACTGAACTGGTGACTCAAGATCTATATAGATCTCAAGTTTTGAAAGCTTTAAACATAGGAAATGACATTGATACTCTAAATCTAGCTGATGAAAAGCTAGACTTGTTGTTTGGACCAGAAGTAGAGGGAAAATTCCAAGAGGGAGTTGTGCCTCCATTCTATGTTAGTCTGAACATTCATGGAAAAATCTTACACAATGCTATGCTAGACTCTGGTGCTTCGCACAACCTTATGCCAAAGGTAGTGATTGAGATATTAGGCCTTGAAATAACCAAACCATACAAAGAATTGTACTCTTTTGATTCAAATAGAGTTAAATGTCTGGGCCTGATCAAAGATATGTGTGTCAATCTAGCACAAATACCAGCTAAGAGCCTAGTCATGGACATTGTAGTGGCTGACATTCCCTTGAAGTATGGCATGCTTTTATCTAGATCATGGGGATCCAAACTCCAAGGAAACCTCCAAATGGACATGACATATTCTACCATTCCATTCTTTAACCAAACAATAATACTATATAGAGAATCTCACATGAAATACATGGTAAGCAGTCAAGATGGGCCAAACAACACCCCTCTCTCTTCTATCCATTTAGACCTTGACTCATTCATATTGTACAATGAAGATGAAATTAATGAACAAGTAAATGAAAAAGAGGAAGAGCAAGACCTGTTAGAATAGCCAAACCAAACAAAAAATGAAGAACATGATAGCCAAAACCCTAGTAGTCATGAACAACAACATAGTGGTGAATATGAACTTGAAACACTTTTTAACATGAGCTTTGATGGCTCTTGTGGCAAAGCTATTTTAGGAGAAGGTGTTTGGATACACAACACCAATGAAGGTAACTCTTACAAACTGGATTTTTCATGTACAAAAAATATTGAAGTGTATGAAGCTCTTCTCTTAGGGTTACAAATGCTAAAAAGTATATGAGCTAAGAGGATTTCTGTTCTAGGAGATTCTGAGCTAATCATTAGGAAAATCAAACGAGGATATTCAGCCAAGAATCGTAGGCTAAGACAATATAGAAATTCTGCCTTGGACCTCCTAAAGACATTTGAAAAATATGAACTTACCTCTGTCCCAAGAACTCAAAACATACCTGCAAATGAAATAGCCTTTGCTGCCAGCACTTGTCAACTACCTCATGCTAATGAAAAATACATAGTAAAGTTCAAGTACAGACTAGAAGTCCCTGATAACATAGATTATTGGCAAGTATTTGAAAATTAAAAATAGATTGAAGACTTTTTGCAGCCCAAAACCAAGTTTGAAATGCCAAAATTAGACTCAGATCATCAAAAGGACTGCCCTTTTGAGGAACAACACACAAAACAGAGTCGCCTTATCTTGCTGATATAAATATACAAGAATACCCTCATGAGCCAGAATTGTGGGAAGATTTAGACAAAAGGGACCTTGAAGTATTGCAATGCAAATGTAACTTATTGCCAAGAGGTCTTGCCCCCTTAGAAGAATTGTTTGATTTCAATGATTTTTCTAGAAAGCCTAAGATGGAATCTACCGAAACTGATGTAGAAGAAAGAAACATAGGTAGTGAAGAAGACCTTAAAGTTATCAAGCTGTCCAAAACATTTCCACCCCTTATAAAACAAAATACATTGAGATTTTCAAAGAGTTCAAAGATGTGTTTGCATGGGGCTATGAGGACTTGAAGTCCTATGACACAAACATCATTCAGCACAAGGTCCCTCTCAAGGAAAACCAGAAACCATTCAAGCTGAAATTGCGTAGGATAAACCCTGTCCTAATGCTTCTAGTTGATAAAGAAATAAAAATGATGTATGATTCTGGAATAATAGTCCCACTCAGGTGCTCAGAATGGGTCTCAAATCTTGTGTCACTGATGGATTTTATGATGAAGCCCTGCATATTCCTTTCCACATGGTAGGTCTTGCACATATTCAGCGGTGTCCCCTTCATATTTATTTCCCACACACTCTAGAGGGTGTCGCCCATTCATGGGAAGGCCCGTGATTCTATGAACCAACGTAGCAGCTATGTGGACCCTATCTCGAATCCACAGGCATCCATTGTGAATTAGGGCGAGCAGCTGTTAGGCCAATCAATCCGTGACGTTGTAGTGGCCAAAGTGGGGCATACGCAGTAGGTTCAAGAGCCCGGATTCAACCAATCTACTTACCCAGTGCTAAAGAACAACTGTGACCTCGTTGTTCACGTAAATTGTGTCGAAGTAAAGTGCGAGGGTAAGCTCAGGGAAAGCTTCATAATTCGCCAAGTCGTGATCGTCAAATTTAACTTCATGGAGCTTCCCGCAGGGGTCACTCAAGACAGGGACTTCTCCCGGGGTTAGCAGCATCTACAGATAGGTAACCAAGCCATCAAGGTTCTTTGGTGTGCACGTTGAGGGCCTGCATAGGTGGATGAAGGCAGGTAGCCAGTTGATCAGATTGTCAGCCAGGGCTTCCTCCTGCGTAGCCTAAGCCTAAGCCATTGCTCGCAGGGACTTGGCATGCCTTGGGGAGGTCCTAGGCTTCCCTGAAGCCCATTCCACAACTTTAGGGGCTTCCTTGAGCCCTGTGTCTACAACTTTCCCTTACTGGTGACCGGTGTTGAGGGCACTTCTTCATCCTCAAACCCAATCTCCATTACTTCCTCAACATCTGGGGCAGTAGGTGCCAAGGGCTCAGCCGGGTTAGTGGTTGTCATCTTAGCACAGAAGATGAATCCCGACTCTGGGTGGCTACTATCAGTAGGGGGAGGTTGATCTGACATGAGAGGAACATTGCAGACCCGAAAAATCTTACAGCTCAGGCTCACGCGAGATAAAGAGGATACGCACAAGTTATGCAAGTGAGACAGAACCCTTGTTGGAGCTATACAACCCCTTTTATAGTGCCTATGGGCATCCAACGGTAGGTTAAAATTGACTTGGAACTTACCAGAAGGTAAACGATTAAAAATCCTCAAAATCTGCCCCATTAAATTCCAGCAGCCCACTCCTTTTAACAGTAAGTTTTGCTTTTTACCAGAGGTTACTGTGCCAATGGATAGTTTTCGCACCTCCTGTATGCTTGGTGTTTCTGATACGCTTGGTTCAAACACATGCACCTCCTACACACCTTCCCCCAACATAGGCTTAATTCCTAAGTACTTCAAACCCAAATGTATATTTGCTCAGCCTGTGTCATCGCAACAGAACCGGGCCGCCTTCATGAGAAAATCTTTCAGTGGTGCTATGATCATTGCATATTTCCAAAAAAAATTTCTATAATAACCTACGTGGCTGAGAAGTGAGCGCAGCTGCCCCTTTGTTGTGGGAGTTGGCGGATATATGATATTCGCATCCCCAATTTTTGCCACCGTGGGGTGCATCTCAATGCTATCCATTCGCAACCCAAGTGGTCTGGTAACCATGCGCACCCTGTTCCATTTTGAGTAGGACCCTCTCGTGGATCATTCTTAACTTCTGTTGGAGCTAGGCTACAATATTTGATCATGCTTGGTGTCTGTGGCTACCAATTGGGTATTTTAGGTGTGACACACAGGTGCAATTCACCCCATGCTACAGTGTCAATGTTCTGCAGAGTTGTGTCAAGCGCCTCTGTCCCGCCTATTAATCCAAATGTTCCCAGAAATTCATCCCTCAAAGTTTCCCAATGGTGGGTGCACCGATGGAGCTCCGCATCTAAGTACCATGCAGTGGGAAGTGGTCCTAGGGCAGGAATAAGAAGATGAACCTGCTCCTGGGCAATTCTATCACACCATTATTTTATCCAAGCGGACATATATTCATGTGGATCTTTGAGTCCAAGGAACATTTTTACTCACACATTGGCTAGGGCCTCAAATCATAGAATAATCACATTTTGACACTCCTCCCAATCCTGGAACACCTCCTCATGTGTTACCCACCATTGTGCAGGTGATCCACGCATGGCCATCTTACAGGCACATAGTCGTTGTTCTTGGGGAACCTCGGCTTAGAATGCCCTCAAAAAGTCCCTAACATTACCAGAACTATCAAAATAAGGTAGATTTTTTACCTCCGAGGAGATGCATCGGAAGTTCTTCATGATCCGAAGACATCGCAGCGCAGAGACATCATGTAACCAGTTTTGCCAATTCTCTATCTCCCCATCAGAGTCGGAGAAACATTCACTGTCCTTTGTTGGAAATACTGTGAGCGGGGGTGAATCAGTATTTCTTTCAATTAGAGAATTAGTTAATCTTCAATTATTATTAGTGTTTGTACAATGATAGAAAAAAACAAAAGGAACACAAATGCACACAGTTTTTAAGGTGGAAAACCACTCCGGGTCAAAAACCACCTAATGCTTTTCTAATAATTCTTTTCAACTACAATTGAAAATAAAGCTCCAACTTCCTAGAATCTAGAAAAAAATTCTTCTCCAGCTCCCACTGGATGGATGCTCCAATGCCCAAGATTCTTCAGTCGTCACTAAATGGATGCCTCAACACCCAATGAGCTACAACTCACCCTAGCACCACCCTACCACCCTATAGATGAATAAAAGAATAATGGACTCCCGTACCAGGGAAAATGGTCCACTTTACAATGATATAGAATGATGTAGAAGAAGAAGATATACTAGACCATAAACCCAACTTTGACACAACCACCTAAAGATGATCCTAGACCTCCCAACACTGCCTCTTCAACCCTTGGCAAATAGACACTAGTACAATTTGTACAATAACGTATTTACAATGACTAAGTACAATGATACCTTTACAATGATTGTATGCAGTGCTGCCCACTTGAAGACTTCATATGATGAACTTCTTATTTTTTTTATGCACCTTGGTTGCTGCTCTTGTCATGCTACCCTTTGCTACACCTTGTTTTGCTTTTCTGCCATAGAAAGTCTGGTCCTTTGCAATCCTTGACAACACATGATCTAGCTTTTTCTTGCCTTCTAGGAGCTCGATATTGAATCTGGTGTATCTCTGTTATTTCAGATCCTCAATATCTGATTTTTAGTCTTGTAGTATTCCTCTGAGTCTTCTTTCCAATTCCATAAGTCTGACCCAATTTGGATTCTTCAAGAGAGAGATATACCTAATTTCTCACACTGCCGTAATTATGGACTGTTTCAGCAGAGCGCACTTGTACGGAATGCCATGTGTCACTGTTTCTTCATTTTCCTCTGAAATTGATAGAGAGAAAACTATAGACTTTGCCATATCTGCCAATTTTTATGGAATTCCAATCCGATACTCAGAGAGAGATTTATGACGATTTTACCAAGGTCACTTATTTGAGATGAATTTCAGGAGCCTGCAAAAACCCTTACTTCCACAGATCATATCTCCAACAATTTTGCGCAAATTGAACTGAAATTTTTACTGTAGCTTCCTCAAGATTTCGGCTTCACCTCTTAAAAATTCCAGCTTTTGAGCCTTCGTTGAAAAAAATTTAGAGTGAAAATTCCACAATGACCCGTTTCAGATGGCGAAATCCCATACATAAGGAGGAAATGAAGATCACAATTTATATGAATGCTTAAGTTGAGAGGGGCTTCAAAAAGTGAACGTGGGAGGGATCTTAGGAGCTTAAAAAATATTAATTATGACTTTTCAATGACCCATGCCCCAACCCCATGGGGTTTTAGCCCACTAACTGGGGGTGCAAACTTCAAACATGAATATCTCTCAAGCCGTGAAGATTTACATGGCGTGCCATATATCAACGGAAACATCTAAACAATTAGAAACCATAAAAAGCATTATTGACCCATAATATATTAATTTGGTAGGTCATAATTCCCATGCAATATTGGGTTAGCCCTTGGTGCTGCTTGGGTTGACATCAATGACAATCGTTGATCAAAAATCTCCCCCTTTGGCATTGATGGAAAAGGGTAACTCCCCATTTGAAACACAACCATCCTATGGACCTATACACACTTCCACTCAAGCGGCACATAGCCAGATCCTACGGACACGTACACACTTACACTCCCCATATATTCTGAAAAAGGAAAATCTAATGAGAACTTGGGAGAATCCCAAGATTCTAACGAATATTCCAATCTTTGGCAGAATATTTAATATGTGATTCTTTCGGTGCTTCTTGGAATCTTGCTACTTAATCCAAATACTTGCATAACATTTGGTGAGGAGGATGTTACATATATAAGACTACTAATCATAGATACATGTAACCTTTGATCCACATCCTTAGGTAATTAAATCCCAATGCTCACATTGCAACCAAGTAAAGACATCTCTAAATCAATTTGCATATTTTTAGCAAACTTCTTACTTAGTCGATCATCATTTCTACCAAATATGATATCATCCTCTTTAGCTATTAGACATCCTTTAGTTGCTTCATCCAGAACATATATGTCGTTTGGAGCTTGACTTGCTATAGCCACAATTTCACCATACCTGCCTTTCGTGATTTCACATTTTGTGGAGTTGAATATTATTGTGTGTCCTTGATCACACATTTGTCCAATACTGAGCGAATTGTGATTCATGTTTTCAAATAATAGAACATTCTTGGCTAGATCATCTTTTCTTCTGAGAGTGATGGTACCTGATACTATAACATTTGAAGATCCATCATTTCCAAAGGACACGATTCCATCCTTCTTCTCTTTCAGAGATACAAATTTCTTTCTATCTCCAGTCATATGCGTTGAGCAACCGCTATCAATATACCACACATCTTTGTTGTTTTGAGCCTTGAGAGCGAGAGCACAATTATTAGTCTTCTTCTTCTTACATGTTCGTTCGTTCTGTGGCTTAGAAGATTCTTCTGGAGGATTTTCAAGTCTGCAGTCTCTGGCTATGTGTCCAAAGTTTCGACATTTGTAACATTCAATATTATTTCTTAAATGTTAAAATCTAACGATGTTTCGTTGAGCCCTGGGAGCTTCATATTTGACATATCTCCTGGAATTGTATTTTTTCCTGGGGTACGTGCGACATTCTACAGCTTTATGACCAAATTTTCCACATGAATAACGTAGCCATAAAAAATATGTTGGTACCTGGATGGAAATCTTCGTCAAGGAATTTTCTTCCAAGGTTGTTCTTGCGAATCTTCTCGAATGAAGTCTACATGCATGTCAGATCTCATAGGTTCATTGTATTTTTTTGTAGAAGGTCATGCTTCTTCTTCTTTACAAATGATGCCAGTTTTTTCGTTGTAAGATCGTTGATTGTTGATGAGTTCTTCCAATTCCCTTGAGCTATTGGCATAGTTTTGGATAGTTTTTCCTTTCTTCACTTCCTCACGTAGCGAGACTACTTCGGCTTCTAATTCTTCCCTTTCTTGGTTGCTTTCTTCCAACTTCGTTTGAAGTGACTCTTCAATGAATTTGTGTTCTTCAACTTCAATTTTGAGACCTTGAATTTGTTCTTCAAGAGTTTTGGAACAGATCTTCTCCGCCTTGAGATCTTTTATAAGCTTGATTGCTTCCTCATAAAATTCATCTACGGTCCATCCTTCTTCTTCGTTGTTTGATACCTCTCGATTATTGTGCTTGGGTTTATTGTGTTTGGCCATAAAAAATACTCTCTCATTGGCTTCTTCTTCACTATAATTGTCTTCATCGGATGATGAGCTATCTTCTTTAGAGAGAAAGTTCCTTTTGGATCCTTTCTTGTTGAATTTGTTAAAGCCTTTCTTTCTTTTTGAGTTTCCATTACTTTTGTTTGGAAATTTTGTTGAAAAATGCCTTACCTCATTACAGCTAAAACATATCAATGGAAGTTTACCTTTGAATTGTCCCTTACCAATTTGTAGTTTTCTCATGAAGGAAGCATATTCCTCATTTGAAATACCTTCTTCATCATCTCCTTTTTCTTCACACTTCCAGGTGCATGTCTTTTCAATTGAAGGTTGTTTATCCTTGTTGGTTTTCTTATATGCAATGAACGTAGTTTCTAGATGTAAAGTACCCTCTTCTTCATCAAGTATCATTTCATATGCTATGAGAACTCCATGTAATTCCTCTTTGTTGAGTTTGTCCAGATTTGCACTGTATTATAAGACTGATACCTTTGGGTTGAATCTCCCTGGTAGCGTTCTAAGAATCTTCCATATAATAGTCTTCTCGTCAGCTGGCTCTCCCAATCCTTCCATAGTATTGGTTATTTCATCAACATATTGAAATTATGCAGCAATGTTGCAATCTTCTTTCATTCTGAGTTGCTCAAATTTTTCTCTATATATTTGAAGCTTTGCTTCTTTGACATTTTTGAGTCACCTGCATATATATTCTCAAGCTTGTTCCATACGTTTTTGGTAGTTTTACAACCCAACACCTTATGATAAACAAATTCAATAAGTCCACTGATAATAATATTCTTTTCTTTTGCATCATTTACCAAATTCTTCTTACCTTGTTCATCCGCAGTTGATGTAAATCCATTTTGAACAGTGTCCCATACTTCATAACCTTGCACCAAGAGATAGACCTCCATTCTTCCTTTCAAAAGTGCATAATTATTTTCATTGAATAGAGGTACACCATTCTTGGTATACTCCATGACCTCCTTCCAACTGTTAAAATACTATTGAAGGAACCAAGCTTTGAAACCAATTGTTGGAAATGCGGGAAATTGAATCAGTATTTCTTTCAATTAGATCATTAGTTAATCTTCAATTATTATCAGTGTTTGTACAATGATAGCAGCAAAAAAAAGGAACACAAATGCGCACAGTTTTTAAGGTGGAAACCCACTCCGGGACAAAAACCACCTAATGCCTTTCTAATAATTCTTTAATATTCAACTCCAATTGAAAATAAAGCTCCAACTTCCTAGAATCTAGAAAATCATTCTTCTCCAGCTCCCACTGGATGGACGCTCCAACGCCCGATATTCTTCAGTAGTCAACTGAACGGATGCCCCAACACCCAATGAGCTACGACTCACCCTAGCACCACCTTACCACCCTATAGAAGAATAAAAGAAGAATGGACTCCTGTACTAGGGAAAATGGTCCACTTTACAATGATATAGAATGATGTAGAAGAAGAAGATATACTAGACCATAACCCCAACTTTGACACAACCACCTAAAGATGATCCTAGACCTCCAAAAACTACCTCTTCAACCCTTGGCAGATAGATACTAGTAAAATTTGTACAATAATGTATTTACAATGACTAAGTACAATGATACCTTTACAATGATTGTATGCAGTGCTGCCCACTTGAAGACTTCATATGATGAACTTATTGCTGCTGTTATGCACCTTGGTTGCTGCTCTTGTCATGCTACCCTCTGCTGCACCTTTTTTTTCTTTTCTGTTGTAGAAATTCCGGTCCTTTGCAATCCTTGACAACACATGATCTAGATTTTTCTTGCCTTCTAGGAGCTCGATATTGAATCTGGTGTATCTCGGTTATTTCAGATCCTCAATATCTGATTTTTGGTCCTATAGTATTCCTCTGAGTTTTATTTCCAATTCCACAGGTCTGACCCAATTTGGATTCTTCAAGAGAGAGTTATACCCAATTTCTCACATTGCCCTAATTATGAACTGTTTCAGCAGAGCGCACTTGTACGACATGCCACGTGTCAATATTTCTTCATTTGCCTCTGAAATTGATAGAGAAACAACTAAATACTGTTTACTATCTGCCGCTTTTTACAGAATTCCAATCCGATACTCAGAGAGAGAGTTATGACGATTTTCCCAAGGTCACTTCTTTGAGACGAATTTCAGGAGCCTGCAAAAACCCTTACTTCCACAGATCATATCTCCAAAAATATTGTGCAACTTGATCTGAAATTTTTACTGGAGCTTCCTCAGGATTTAGGCTTCACCTCATAAACATTTCAGCTTCTGAGCCTTCATAGAAAAAAATTTAGAGTGAAAATTCCACGATGACCTGTTTCAGATGGCCAAATCCCTTGCATAAGGAGGAAATGAAGATCACAATTTATATGAATGCTTAAGTTGAGAGGGGCTTCAACAAGTTCAGTAAGGCATTAATTTATGGATTTTAGGAACTTAAAAAATATTAATTATGAATTTTCAATGACCCATGCCCCAACCCCACTGGAACAGCCTACTGGCGAGTGAGACTCAACGATATCTCAATGAAAGATGCAGGCATGCCATATATCAACGGAAACATCTCAAAAATTAGAAACCATCAAAAGAATTATTGAACCAGAATATATTAATTTGGTAGGTCAAAATTCCCATGCAATATTGGGTTAGCCCCTGGTGCTGCTTGGGTTGACATCAATGACAACCACTGATCAACAACCTTTTCACTACAGAGTACCCCCTTCATCGTGGGGTTGATCCAATATTCATCTCGCGTAGTCAACTTATAGATATGATCCACATCCTCTTCATCATGCACTGGCTCTGTGTATCTTTTGCCTTCCGTCAGATCTAATGGTACTATTACCCTTGTACCGTTATTCTCGATTACCATGCTTCACTTCTTTAGATTAATGATGCCTCCCATATCGATGGTCCAATACAAGCCTAGGAGCACAGGGTAGGGGTCCACATCTTTGAAAATATGAATTACTTCAAAGTCAGCTCAGACCTTAAACCCTGTGATATCCACCACAATCTTCGATAGCCTTCCCAATGGAATGATCTTTTGTTGATTGGCCATACGCGACTGGATAGTAGACCATTCCAACTTAGGCTCCCCCATTCGTTGCCAAGTCTGTTTAGGTAATACATTCGCATATGACCCTAGGTCCAAAATAACCTGATCTATCTCATAATCACCAATATGCACAGTCAACTGCATCTCCATACCAGTGCATTTCTTATACATATAGAGTTTGTGTACGTCCTTGAATTCCAGAAGGAGGATAGGTCATGCCGCACAACTATCTATCAATGCCTGAAGATTTTCCATAGCCTTTGGGTTGTGCAGCAGCTTCATACATGCCTGTAAAAAGGGGTTGACCTCCTCATCTGCCTTAAGGTCCTCAGGCTGCTGCGAAGTAGATGCCTCTGCCTCAGCAAAGTCTTTGCCAAGCTACGACAAATATTTCTTGCTCCTTTTTTTAGATCCAACCATTCCTGTTTGCTAACTGCTGGTTGGATCAGAGGCTTGATTACAGTTTTCTCCCTAGGCCCTTGGTGGCCATCCCACTGCATGTTACAACATTCACTCTTGGATCTTTGTCTCATAGCTCGGCCTTAACCCTCTGCACATTCTGCGTAGGTGTCGGCTGCTTTTCCTGCATCTTCACTATCAATACTGAATAGTGTTCAATCGCATGGTCCAACTGCTTGCAGTACCGGAAGGAATATCTTGTAGGGTTTGGACAACCCCTGGAAAAGTGCCCTACCTCTCCATAGTTATAATAGATGAGTTGCCCTTGTCCCCAACCTACGCTCCCACCTCTTCCACCTCCCCTGCCCCTTGTTGGGAAGCCCCCTGCACTCAAGATGGATCTTGGTAAGGATGGATCTGACTGCACCTTATAGAGATTCCCTCGATCGATCATCAAATAATACGTCCAGTAGTTCTGTTCATCATGTCCTACTGACCTACAAAACCTGCACCATTGTTGTTTTACTTCTAGGACATATGCAGCAAGGCGGGGACAGTGGTTTGTGTCATGAAGCCCTATAACGCGGCAATCATCGCACTATAGTGCCGGCCCACTTAGTCCTGAAAATTCCCTCGGGAATAATGGAATAGGTCCCACAACCTACATCTAGTCTATTAACAAAGGGAAGTTATCATTGGTGTGACCATTTGTCCTGGATCGTATGCACCACCTTTCAGGGCTAGCCTTCGCTCCTCGCTCCTTGCGCAGGTTCTGGATCTCCATGTGCATCGCTTCCAGTTGTTCTTGGATCTTCTGGATGCCTAGTTGGGTATCATCTCTGGGCGCAACTTCTAACTTCATAGCGACCTCTAGGTCTTTTTCTGGTGATTCGAAATTTTGGTGACCCATAGGTATGCGCAGGTGAGGCAACAACATCGCAATGAACCATTTTGTGTGTTGTGTGTCATCGTACTGAAATCCTCCTTCCCTGATCACCTTCTTCAATCGTTGATCAGCCTCCCACATAGACTCAAAAGGCCCTTGCTTGAAATCCTATAGATCGACCACTATTTGAGAATAGGACTTAGGCGTCTTGAATTGTTGTTTCAGGGCATTCTTGATCTCTTCAATGGTTGAATTTGCATGCTATCTGATGTATCCCATGTACCAATCCAAAGATCTTCCTTCGAAGGAAAGGGACATCTATGCCCTCTTCACCGCATCACTAGCTACGTTCTGCATAGTCCATATTGATTTTGCAAAAAACCAGAAATGATCCATGTCTTCATCTCCCACACCCTTAAAGGTAGGAAACTTCATGTGCGCAGCCATGTCATCTTTTGGTGGTGGAGGTGTAGGTGAGTTCTTACCCCTACGTTGGTTCGAAAGTGGTGTGGTTGGAGGACTCTGCACAACTGCTTCTCTTACCGGGCTATAGATAGATCTACCTCCTTTTAGGTTGGTCTGATAGTATTTTCCACTTCACGTCGTACTCCCATCTAGATTAGAGGTAATTCATTTGGTGTGGCTACACATAATAATTTTTTCGCACAGTAATATCTTAATCAACAATGGTAAATTCTTCAGAAACCTACCCCTAAATCCTTTGAAGAATCTTCGCTTTGCTTCGGAGTAGGAGAAGAATTGATCGATGGCAAATTCAATCATGAATCCTCCTAGCACGTTGTCCATCTAGTGGTATATGGTGCGAGTGATGGTGTTATTAGCCTTCTCTAACCGTTGGATCAATTCTAGGGTCCACTGTGTAACTCGCTCGTCCTTCCAACACTTCTAGAAATTGAACAACTTTGCGAGCCACTCCTGGAGCTCGATCGTAATGGTTATGAAGAAGATCTCATAGATCTCTTTGAAAATATACTTATTTTTCCACTCTTCGGTGGTCAACCTCTTACTGCGGTTTTCTTTCACTACGAATTCCTAAACTTTCCATTCGGACCATTCATCAATTTCTTTTCTTTCAGGTTTCTAGTACGGCCTTGGCATTACCCGATCCCTCTCTCAAAATGCTCTCAGTCCTGGCAATGGAACCACTTGTTGGCTTGAGGGGTCCTAACCCAGGTTTGGAGGTTAAGGTTTACCAACAAACCCCTATACTACTAGCCCTTTCGGAAGTGACCTGCTTGCGTAGGCCAAAGTCTCACTTGAAGTAGTATGGGAGGGTGCTAAAACCAAGTTTCCGCACCCTAGGAGAGGGCAGGTAAGTCAGGAAGAGCTGCGTTCAACTTCACAAATATCAGATCGCATATTACAGAACCCAGATCTATCAGTCCTTTCACATCCACGTGCGCAATACCATGTGTAATCGCAATGAATAACATATATAGGACAACAAAGCAACTATCACATCTATTCTTGCATAAAGTCTAATAAAAAAATTTAGATCAATTGTTAATGCAGCATAAGTAGTTAGCATAGATACTTGCGGAACTCAATATAGAATTATGCATACCATAATGAATCTAGATCATAGTGTAAACAAGTAACACAAGTACTTTCACAGCTTAAATAAATGACATAGAGCATACATAATAAAATATCATAGATTCAATAGATTCAAAGACTCCAACAACCTTCCGCATTCGTTAATCCTTCAGATATTTTTGCAATACCCAAAAACCAAGCTGTGCATACAGTAGTAGGGTCCACACACAACAGGACTAAGGATCTCCACGCACACAACCACAGGATTCCTTTCCCCAAAAACAAAAAATATATCTACTAATTATAAATGCGCACCAATATTAGTTCAAGTCTTTCTTACAACTCAAAAAGGTTCAACTAATTATACTACTTTAGCCTAAGCATCCAATGGTCTACAAACCTTGGTTTGTGGACTCTTCGTCCACCCTTGACCTACTTACAATGCAATAGGGGCTTTGACCCACCCCAAAGCCCCCGCATTAGACTAAATATAATAAAAAATATACAAAAATGGACCAGATTCACAGCTCTTGTAGGAGACCCTGTTCCAACAAAGGGACTAAGAGATGCACCTCTGAAATATAACATCATGGAGAAACAAGATTTTTCCCTAATCAAAGCATTAAAATATTTCAGGGTTTACATCTGGAATTCACATGTCATTGCTTTTGTTCCTCATGCAGTTGTTAAGGACATAGTAACTCAGGATCCTAATGGTAAAAGAGGTAAATGGAGTACTATCATTTTAGATTATGATTTGGAAATCAAGCCCACCAAGCTAATCAAAGGACAAGGACTGGCCAAACTTATGGCTGAAGCAGACTTTCAAGCATTGGACATGAACATGATACATTCCTTGGATGAACAAGAGGAGCTGGTGACTCCACCTATTGAAGAAGAATTTCTAAACTCACTCTGGTATGCTGACATATTACATGTGCTTTTTAATATAAATGCTCCTCCTAGTTTTTCCAAAACAAAGGCCAAATTCTTGAAAGTAAAAGCTGTAAATTTTTGCATTCTAGACAAAGCTTTATATTGTAAAAATTATGTTGGTATCTTGCTTAAATGTTTACTTAAAGATGATGCAGATAGAATCATGCATGAGTTTCATGAAGGAGAGTGTGGAGGTCACCTCTATTGGAAAGCCACTAGCAGCAAAATCCTTAGAGTCGGTTTCTATTGGCCCACTCTTTTCCCTTATATCCACAAGCTAGTAGTGACTTTCCATAAATGCCAAATCTTTGAGGGAAAGAGAAAATCATTTCCTTTACCTTTACATCCTATCAGTGTTGAAACTCATTTTCAACAGTGGGGTTTAGATTTCATTGAAGAAATCCACCCTGCCTCCTCTGCCCAACACAAATGGATCCTCACTGCAACTAACTATTTCACCAAATGGATAGAAGCCATCCCTTCAAGGAATTCCACTAACTTGGTAATCATCAAATTCCTTGAAAATAATATTCTATCCAGATTTGGTTATCCGAGAAAGATCATCACTGATAATGCTGCTGCATTCAAGTCCAAGAGAATGGTGGACTTTTTCCACAAGTATCACATCACATTAGGGAATTCTACAAGTTATTACCCTCAAGGTAATGGGTTTCCTGAGTCCTCTAAATTTTTTTTTCGTAAACACCATCAAGAAGTTGTTGGAAGAGAACAAAAGGTCATGGCATAGAAAATTAGTGCATGCACTATGGGCAAACAAATTAACAAGCAAGAAATCAATTAACATGTCTCCCTATCAGCTAGTGTATGGCATAGATGAAATTTTTCCAACATCCTTGGGAGTCCCAATGATGAAGCTCCTCCAAGAGGTACAATCAGAAGAGAATGATATGAAAAGGAGGTTGAACGAAACCATTCATTTGCAGTAATCAAGGGAAGAAGTATACAATAGAACAAAAGCAGTGCAAGAGAGCATCAAAAATAATTTTGATAAGAGGACCAAGGAAAATGATTTCCAGATTGGAGACAAAGTTATAAAGTGGGATTCGAGAAGAGAGGACAAAGGCAAGCATGGCAAAGTTGAGAATATATGGAAAGGTCCATACATCATCCATTTAGCAAGAGGTAACAATGCATTCTTTCTACAAGAAATGGATGGAACAGAGTTATGTGGAGGTCCTGTCAATGGCAGGATGCTCAAGCACTATTTTTGTTGAAGTTCTTTGTTTAAATCTTTGTTTATTGTACATAACATTTCTTGAGTAAAATATCATAAAAATAAAAACAAAAAAAGAAAGAAAGAAAAAAAAGAGGGAAGATGAAAAGAAGAGGTATAGCCCCATAGAAAAAAATAATATTTCTAAAAGTTTGCAAGTCTAAATGCCACTACTTTTAAGAAAAGAAAGTATTGTTCAGTCATAAAACCTAACCATGATTGAACATGTTTTAAATTTCTACTGATAAGTTAGAAAAGAAAGATTTTCCAAACCATATAAACTTGGCTCATCAATAGACTAGGTTAGGAAGAGGCATCGTTTCACAAAGCTTAAAACTGAACCAAAGAAAAATGAGAGGGATATGTAACAAACTCCGAATTATGAGCCCTCAAATTTATAGTTTTACTTGTACACAAATAAAATATGTGTGCCACTTGTCCAAGATGCCACATCTCATGACAAATCAAACAGCTTAACCTTTATTTGATCATGCTTTAAATTTGTGTTGATAGGTTAGAGAATGAAAATCTGTCAAACTGCTTAACCTTGATAGATAAGTAGATTAGGTAGAGAATAAGAGGGTTCATTAGTCTAATCTGAGCTCTTGGAAGTTATAAGGGTAGACATAGATAGTTTTTATGCTTTCAAAACAAAAAATATGTCTAGGGTTTGCTAATTCAAATGCACCCCAAATGAAGAGAAAATGTTAGGAACCTTATGATGGGTAGGTAGTGTTGATATTGAAGCAATCATGTTTTTTCAGATTATAGGATCATGGCTTCCAATAACAACAACAAGATCAACCTTGAAAAATGAAAGAAAATGAATAATCAACAGGCATGTGATGCTTCTTATCTGCAAAACTAGAGATTTGAACTCTAAGGTTCTTGACACCTCCTGAAAGGAGCTGCCCTCCCCAAGTGGAGCCACTGTTAGTCATCAGTATTTTTCACTATATTTGGATGACTAAAGGGTGTTTATAGATTTCTGAAAACAACATTCCTTGAATATTGTGAGTTTCAGAAAACTCACTGCCTTCATTATCCTTATAGAAACTTTTTCGCTATTTATCAAGTTTTCCTTCTCAAGGTCACCCTGTTGCTCCTACAAACTCCTCAGAAGCTTATACCTCTTATTTTCATCCTCCTTCCCTGCCTATAGCCTCAATGCCCTTTATTCCCCTTGTCACTCAACTCCGCCTTCCCTCTAGGGTTTTCCTATAGCTAACTCATTTCCCATGATTCCCTAGGTTCCTCAAGCATTGATGGTCTCAAAACTATATCTATAGGCTCTTTAGATAAATCAAGTACATTGGATTTTGGAACTTCAATACACCACTTTTGACAATGCTCTATTTTCACTTAAGAAGCCTTCCAGTCAAAATTCTAGTCAAGATCAGGTCAAAGGACCCTCCCACTAGGTCATTTGGGTTTCACATGTTTTGAGGTCATCATTGGATGTTTATAGCACTACTTTTCCTTTGCTAGAATCTGGCTCATATGTAATAGAATGTAAAAACATGGTTATTCAAGAAATACCTAAAATATTTCCAAATAATATTACCTCATCAGTTCAAATTCTACAAATGAGAAAAGTGGACAAAGTTTGGCACTTCTGCAGGAGTGTTGAAAGTTGTGTCAGTAGAAGGTATTGATGAGGTAGGCTATCTACTCCTAAATGAAGACAACTTACAACAACGGAGAGGGAAACAATTTGGTCTTGAAGAGAACTAAGGTTTTAAGCTTGATGGTCTAGTTGAGTGCCAAAAAAGTGATCCCTTGCAGTAAATGACATGGAGGAATCAAAAAGGCCAAACATGAATAAAATCTATCAAAAGATATTGAAAAAATAGGCAAGAAGGTGAGGTGAACTAGACAAAAATGAATGAACTTGAAAGGGCTATAGAGAACTTAGAAGACAACACTGATGATTGCTGCAAAGCACTCCAAACACCTAGGGTTTTGAAGAAAGTGGCCAAAGAAGGTAAAAAGTATGAGTTGAACTCCATGGTGAAAGCAAAAGAGTATTTTGAAGATGTTGTTGTGTGTTTGAATCCGAAGGTTGTCAAAATGAGCTTGTCATGCCTCAAGGAGAAAAAGGAAAGTAAAATTCTTCTTTCAGTCACCTGCAAAGAAAAACTATGTAAAATGGTTAGTGAGAAAAGAAAAATGACTTTTGACATTAGAAAGTGGATTTTGATAATTAAATTAAGTTCCCCAAGTATATGAAAGCTCATTTCACTTTCAAATGAATCATTCTTGGTTATCAAAAGACCGAGAGCACTCAAAAGAGAAAAATTTGTGAGTTTTCAAGCAAATTCAGCCAAAATTTTTGTGGTGCTACACATTCAGATTGGAGCTGCGCTCCTGGAAGCTGACGTTGTGCACTTGGATTTTCTCCTCTGTTAAATTTATGAATACATTGCACGCCTGGAAGGTGGCACTGCGTGCTGGGAAGTCGCTACGCTATTTCTTAATAGACCCACTGCAAATTTCTTTTAGCACAGCACACTCAGGACTGGCTTTGTGTGCTCAGCCTTAGTACTGTGCCCTCAGCCTTGGCGTTGTGCCCTTGGACAAGAAGGGTTTCTAATCCCTCTAACAACTCAAATCACCTCAAACTACTTCGAAGCTCTTGCCTAGGTCCTCCAAGAAAATCTTAAGGGTTAGTACATGCCATGCACTTATATTCAAGCAATTTTGGTGCTTTCTTAAATGAATGAAATCAAACCCTAAGAGAAGCCATAAATTTCAAGCTTGAAATCATTGTTTGAACCTAATTTCATCTTCCTCGACAGAGTGGCTGTGATAGATAGGGTATTTACACAGCTGGAGGGTTTTCATTGAGTATTTTAGCCTCTCACTCATTCTCATACACCTATACCCTCACTCATTCATCCCATTCAATAGCCAAAACAACAATTTTTTACCATCCCTTCATCTCCTTTCCATTTACACTCCAGGATTTTATAAGAGTAGAGATTACAATGTCAGAGGGTGAAAGCAGTGGTGTGGAGGTCCAAATTCCAAGGAGGCATTATCATAAATGAGGAAAGATCAATAGATTTGAACCCCTCAGTACAAGAGAGCTCATGTCATCTCCCCTTACTATTTCTTGTTTCAAGCACGTATGATGTTTCAATTTTTTTGAAAATGTGCAGCAGGTGGAAAACCACCCTGAGCTAACTAGACTCTTTATCATTAACTTGCATGAAAAACAAGTTAACCTTGCAGGGGTCACCTTTGAGTTATCTATAGAAGCTATTTCCAATCCCACAGGCATACCTAGTGTAGGCGAGAAATGGTTCAAGCAAGCTAACCTTGACATGAGTTACCTTGAGCCATACCTTAAGCCTAGGTACAAAGACCACAAAAAATCCATATTCCCTTTCTCTCACTTGCTTGATAGATATGCACCTATGATGAAGATTATCATGAAGTATATTACATGTGAGGGAAGGTTCTCCCGTATTTACTCCTACCACATTAGGTTTCTTATGCATTTTACTAGAGTGAGGATGTTGCACATACCCTATTACCTTTACTGAAGAATTGATAAAATTTCCTACATAGTGAAAAGGAGAGACTACCCTCAGCAGATGCAAAGAATTTTCCATCACTCACTTATCAAAATGGTTGTTATGCACCAACTACAATAGAAAGACATTCCATGGGAAACCTTAATTGCTAATGAGGTGTTCATTACTCCATAAGGCCATCATCAGCAAGATGTCCCCTCATCATCACATCCTCTAGAATCCACTCCTCCGTCACCTGCTACTGATCATACATCTCCATCCACTCACATTTCTTCACCCCATGATGATACTTGTTCATCATCTTCCCACAACCCTTCACCCTCATCTCATGACACAGCATCAAATAATGAATAGAGAAGTGAGATAGATGGCATTGAGATGAGTAAAATTGAGCCTTTTCCTTTGACCTATCAAAGAGGAAATAGGCATGTGTTTGCTACCCTTAAAAGGCAAGGGTTCATGCCCTCATCATCAACAAAACAACTTGAAAAAGGTAAGGGGAAAGCTACAGAGGATGTCATTATTGAAGAGGATAGTAAGCATGAAACTGAACAAGAGTTTCAGCTAATTCACCTTAACAGTGAGAATGAGGATGAAGAGGGGATCACTAACATGCTGCTCAAAAGTAAGGATGCCCAGATTAGGGATCGACAAACGAATATTGGTAGAGCAAGGAATGTAATCAACTTCCTTGAGGTAGACAACCAACAGTTAGAGACAGAGAAAGCCATCAGTGAGCTCAGAGCTATCATAGCTTGGAAAGAGGCTGGAAAGGCCAAGGCTAAGCTAGATGAAACCTTGGGCACTCTTGATGACATTTAGGATGAGGAAGAACAACTTCCTAGGAAGAGGCCAAGGACAATTTGGTGGAAGAAGGCCTTAGCTCGGGAGAGAGAGCAAGAAACAACATTGGCAAAGCAGTTCACTCTAAGTGATTTGCTTGCCATGGAAATCAACTATGACAGAGAATATTGGCTAGAGAGAGCCAATGTGTACCTAGAGGATCAGCTTTAGAAGCAAAAAAGAGATATTGACCTTCAGAAGAAGATGGCAAGGCATTATTCCATGAGGAACATAATTTCAAGTGCCAAGCTGAAAAAATTACTTGCAAATATTCAAGCACAAAATGAGGCAAAGGAGAAGGAAAAGCTCAACATCCATGCCGATGTATCTCTCCAAGCCTCCCAAACATGATCAACAAGACAAAATCCATTTTTTTCATCTTTTTGTAAATTTTGAAATTTTGACTGTCTGGCTTGCAGAAAAATGGGCCAAACGTGCAGAGCCACTAGTGTTGCACTCTTCTTTGGAGCACTTAATTGAAAAATGTCTTACATATTCATGTTCCTCATGCCAAGGAAATCATCCAAAGAACATTTCAGGTCATTTGGAGCAAAACTGGTCCCTCAAAAGGGCCAAAAACCACCTAAGAAACACATTTTTGCCCTCTGGTGCTGCACCCTTAGCAGTCTTGGGAGAATTTGTTTTTGAGCTAAAAAATGGGCCCCGTTCTAGAAACCAAAGCAATATTTGGAAACTAGACAGGACAGGCTTTCCAATGAGCTATCATGGAGCTCATTTGGACACCGGGAAGACCTCCAAATCTTAGCTTCAAAACAGGTGATTTTTCCAGATTTGGCGTTGCGCCCTTGCCAGAAAGTCAAAAAAAGACACTAGGAGTTATTGTAAAGGTTTTTGAGTGGCCTTAAGGTCAAATTATTCCAAAATTAGCTCAGTAGATATGTTAGAAGTTATTATTGCAATGAATGAGTTTTAGATATTTTTGCCTTGGGCCTTGCATGGTCTCAAAGGTCAAAATGCCTTAAATATGTAATAAATGACTATCAAACCCTAGATAGGATTTCACCTCCTCATTTAGTAGATAAATACTTCATGTATGCCTTAGGTTGGTTGTTGGTTGATTTTTGAGCTCAATATGATATAGACTTTGAGTTTGTTGAAGAAATTGGCTTTGGAGTGTTCTGATTGCTTTGGATTGAGCATCAATGGAGCAAGCATATTCATGGGATTCATGAACCTGGTTAATGGTGATGTTGTCCTAATTTGGTATTTGTTTCCTTTAGTTTTCATATTGTTTCATACTTTCTCTGATAGAAGAACATAAATTTTAGATTAGGATATGCTATCTTGGCATCCTATTTCTGTCTGCGCCCTTTATCTTTATGTTTTCCTCTATTGAGTTTGATTAAAGAATTCTTAAATGCTCTTTAGTTTCACTAAACTGTCATCTTAAATGTTCTCTTGGTCTGAAAGTAATGATTAGATAATTCTTAACTGCTCTCTCTGATTACTGCATCGTTGTCTTGAAGTTTATTTACTAGGGTTTGGTCAAAGAGGTTTATGGTGTGCCCTGCACTTTGATTCTTTCTTAAAGCATAAGTATTCTTGAAGGCTTTTCTTGTTTTAGTATGTGTTAAAGGATTCATAATTTCCCTTTAATGATGTTCATTGGCAGGTTGGTTTCTAAGTGGATTTTGAACTTAGCAGCTTTCCGTTCCGTTGTTGGTAAGCTGTTTGGTGTAGGTCCATTGTTGTTATGGTTCGTGTGTTGTTGGTAAGAAATTAGTTGATTGATATCTCTATCGTATCGGTTAGCTCCTTCAGTCTCCCCCCCCCCCCCCCCCCCCCCCCCAGGCTCCCCTTTAAGGGGTATAAAACATAGTCCATAAGCGAAGAGTCGTGTGTTTGTCCCAGCTTCGGAGTTGCTCAGGTCAGGTATAAAGATCTCTCCTCTCCTCCACTTCGGGATGTTGGTAACTTTGGCTTTAGGTACTTTCGTATTTTTTATATCTTGCAGGAACACTTCCAGATTAGCATAAAATACTAATATATATCTTCTAGCAGACCAATAGTGGTGCACGATGCTTGATTTCTTGAGGAAACATCGTGACAGTTGGTATCAAAGCATGGTTTCAAAGATCAAGTCATGGGTAGTGGAAATCCAAGACGGTTTTAGTTATGTGCTTAAGGCATTGGATGGGCATTAGCATAAGGGTAAGCTCATATAGGTCTCAATACCTACAATATAGTGGAGCTAAAGGCCCTGCTGCTCGGTCTACAATGTGAAAAATCCATTGGCATAACAAATAAATATGGAAGGGGAGGCGTCCCAAACACACGACGAATGAATGGGATCTTGCTAAAGACGCAGCAGGTCAGGCAACACAGGGTCTAGCTAATATTTCCATAATGGCGACTGAAAATCATCAAATAAATAACCCCTTTCGGTCCTCTAGAGTTCAATATTACAAGGTAAGCACCTTATTGAAGGCCGCTAAGTTCAAAATCCACTTAGAAACCAACCTGCCAATGAACATCATTAAAGGATATAATCATCAATCTCTGCAGACGGGTTCAGCCATTAATGTATCATGATTAGTAGGCTTTCTAAGATCCATTTGGCCTTGTTAACTTTCCCTATGAAACACCCTTGACCTATTGTTTCACTTTTCAAGCATTTCACAGACCCCATAGCCCAATGGATTGAATTTCTCTTACTCTATTTTTTCTTCTTGACAACCTACCTAACCAAACAAAACAAAACAAACAAAACCTATCACTATAACTAGTCTAAAATCGGCACCCTAAATCAAACAAGTCATATCTTTTATACAAACATAGAGAGAGCCCTCTATGAGTCCACAAAGGCTAGGTCCTATGACTCCAAAGTTGGTTTGATGTTACCATTTTCTATTTGGTCTTGCCAATTTTCCAAATTACAGGGACCTAACAGCACATAGATGAGATTCCATTGCATCCGCAGATGGTGTTGCAAGCATTTGATAAATGGGCCATAGATTGTTTTGGACCTATTGATCCTCTAGGAAATAACATAGGTGCATGATACATCATCATTACAATGGACTATGTAACCTGATAGGCTAAAGCTAAGCCAGTGAAGGATTGTAGTGCGGTGTAATATCCCAAAATGAGAAAGATAGGAATATAGAACATTTATAACATTTGAATCAAGAGAATAAGCATAATTCAAGCAAAAAACTGTAAAATTTTTGAAATTTAGGAATATAACATCAAGACATTAAAACATCAGAAAAAAAAACTGAGCCATATCACAATGTATCAACGAAAATGTAAGTACACAATGCTCCAAAAGGAATGCACTGAAGCCACAAGATGGTTGAAATACACTAATCAAACTTAGCACTGGAAAGTATAAAATACTGTTGTTAGAAGGTGTTGCTATTGGGAATAATATATATGTGCGAGAGGCTTCTAGCGTGCTCAGAAAGATTCAAAATTTTAACCACGGATTCTACTCAGAAAATGCAGAAATACCCAGAAATTGTTTGGCTAGATTTTGAGTGTGGAATTTCGGCCCTTTTTGGATTGCACACTACACCCTTGCTGGATGATTTACGCACTCCCTGGAGACAAAAACTGATATGGGGCTGAAAAAATGATATATAAGCTACAATATAACCCACTAATCTTAGTAACTAAAGGGTTGGTCCCTTCTCCTGATTCCCAAGCTCAAAACTTGAGATCTAGCTCCTCCACTGAATATGCAGCTACTGTATGCACAACTGTTGGGAAATACTACTTTGTCTAGGAGGGTTGCTGATGTAGCCTTGTAATAGATAATACAATTCTGATCCTAGGATCCTGAAGTGATCCCCAAAGTGAAGGATTAATCCATCTCAGGATTCCAAGTTGAGTTGCTTGGAACTTCCTCTTCTCCTCAAATCCTCACTATAGAATTATGCAATTCTTGCAGGAAATGTTGTAGCATAGGAGAATAGATGGATGGTATGACTCAAGATATGAAAACTAAACTCCTAGAATACTATAATGGATCCACAATGTGAAGGGTTGATCCCTCCATAGGTTTCTCAGCTGAAGTACTCATAACAACCTTCCAACTTTCAAACCCAAGTTCAGGAATGCATAATTCCTATAGCTGGAAGTGCAGATGAGAGTGGTTGAAAGTGGCACTGATTATTGGATGATGAATGCTTCCCAATAAAACCTTCCCAGAGTAGGAACTTGAAGTCTCCCATGGGTAAGGGTATGATTCCCACTCGGGAACACCCGATGCTAAACAACACATTAGACTTAGCTAAATAGATGTAGCATGCAAATAAATGCCTTACAACACTCAACAATAAAAATCCAAACTCACCTTCCTTTGATGCCGTCATCTTCCTTTTATGGTTTTGAGCCTTCCCTATCCTTGGCCCACCTCATAATTGCGATGCACATGTGGCCACTAGCCTCCATAAATACTATGTTGTCCTCCATAATCTCCATCACTGCTACAATTACTCTCCACTTCCTCCATCATGTGTGCATTTAATGCACCACTTCCTCCATAACTTCATTATTATTTCTCCATGGTCTTACATTTATTCCTCCACTATCTCCATCAACTTCCTCATTATTCCTCTATGATATCCACTCTTCCTTCATTATTATGCTGCTCCACTACTCCATAATACTACTCCACTACTCAATTAACCCACATTCACACTATAGGAGTGGATTTTATTCATCTACTAGGTTTATGGGTCCCTCTACCCTTTTATTTACTTAAATAAATAATAAAAGTAAGAACTCTAATATTCCAATTCGTTGATGGAAAATTTGGAATATTACATGCAGACACAACTGCACACTTCATTTTTTAGAACATATTGACTCGGTTTGGATGCTCTAAGATTTTGATTAGAGATCAACGTACAGACTTTGTGAATGAAACCATAGAAGATTTTATAGAATAATTTTGGATTCACCATTAGAGGAGCACTCCATATTACCCACAGGCGAATGGAACAGTATAAGGTTTCAATAAGATATTGGAGACTGCGCTCACCAAGATTTTCACTTCTAGCTAGAATTATTGGGATGTGGGCATACCTTTGGTTCTTTGGGCATATCATACTACATGAAAGAGGCTAACAGGAAAGAAATCATTCAAGATGGTATATGGGTAGGAATATGTGATTCCTATGGAGTACATTGTTCCCAGTCTGTGCATTGTAGCATTCAAAAATATGGCCGAAGAGGATATTATGAAGGAACAATTGTCACAATTGGTCACACTCGAAGAGAATCACTTTATTGAAACTTGCCATTAGCACATACTGAAGGCATGCGAAAAGGATTGGCATGATAGGCATATCAGAAAAAAGGTTTTTAAGGAAGATTATTTGCTCTTGTTGTATAACAAGTTTTTGCGTCACCTGGGGAAGTTCAAGATGCATTGGCTAGGACCATATATTGTTAAGGAGATCACTAACGGATGTGCAATGCACCTGGCTACATTGAGTGGAGAATATCTTCCCAGATACGTCAATGGAAGCTGATTGAAGCTGTACATGGAAGACCCTCTCCCTGCATGCATCAAATTACTATATGGCTAGATTATTGGATCTGGCACATAAGGTTTGGCAGATGTGCAGAAAGGTGCGACAAGTGCACAGTAGCTACATGTGGAGGTTGACTAAATCACATAAATGTCAAAAACTAGCCGTTGGAATAGTAAATATGGAAAAGACAACTTTATTACGATTTGGAGGAGCATCTAGGTTGCATTTAATGAGGATATTTTTCTAGATTTGGAACCGTTTTTCCATTTATGGAGACAAATTAATGCACAAGGGACCATTTGAGACGTGCCTAAGCTATAAATATGACCGAAGGGGTCACATTAGTTCCCTTTGAATTTTGTGTGAATTTTGTGCCTTGAGCTCTTTGATTGCCGAAGTTTACTTTCTTTGTATGTCTGGTTTGGATCCGGTGTGTGAGGAGGAGTTGCCTTGTAGGGGTTTATGACACGTTATTCCTCCAAGTATGACAACCACATGCCCTGTAGAGGATCCCACTATGCAGGTTGCTAAGACACCTACGCTAGCGAAGAAAAAGAAGGGACAGACCTCAGGGTCCCGCAGATCAACAAGAGAGAAGTCCCTGAAGCCACGCTCCACAATGACTGACAGATAGAAGAAACCCATGTCAGAAATTCTAGAGACGATTATGGAGGAGGAAGAGGTGGTGGAAATTCCCCCCATCTTGTGGTTTCTTACCTATTTTGCATCGTGAAAAGGATCACTAAAGCTCCCGAAGGACCTAGAAAAAGTGTTGGCATACATGAACATGCCCCTGATCCGAGAAAATGTCCCAATGGAAGGCGACATGTTTTCCAAAGTGCCACTGTTGAAAATGGAGGAATGGGACCTCGCAAAGACAAATAGATTTTCTGAGCTTGCACTAGAAAGGTACCTATATCAATTGACTTAAGAGGGGGGTATTGTTCTCATGGAGTCGAAGCACTGGGTGTTGGGCCTGCACAAGGATGATCTATTAAATTTATTGCAGATCCCTCATTTCAGGCACAACCCAATCAATGAAATTTGTGTGTAGCAGTTTCTCGCACTCGTCCATGAAGAGTCTTTGTGGTTGGGAGAGCACATCCCTATTGACGTTGCATTGATCCATCAGATCACCGAATTTCTTGATCAAGGGGGAGACCTCGTGGTGGATTTTGGTGGAAAAGGTCAGGAGAAGAGAGTGGCAGAGAAGATCAAAAATTGCTATCAGGTCGCGTGCCACAGTGGAGGGTTTGTGGTGAGTGAAATTAATGACCCAACTATCTGCTTCAGCACTCTCATGCTCGCATGTAAAATGATGAGGAAATGTCGACCAAAGGAAGTTCCAAGTCAACTTATTGCACTCGTGGGGCAATGTGAGAAAGGTTTCTAATACAATTGGGCATAGTATATTTGCTGGGAGCTTTTGGAGAATGTGCGTGAGGCATAAGAAGAGGGCAAGAACTTTTACTACACTTGACTCTTTCTTTTGATCACACTCATTAGCTGGAAGACGCTGGAAGAGACGCAACTCCCAGAAATTGAGCCTCAGATGTGTGAAGCTGTGCGATATGCCACACTTTGGAAATCATCAATCCTCGTTGCGTAATGGAGAAAAAAATATTTTAGGTCTTGTTTGATGCTACTATATTCCAGGCGATTCAATTGAATCTTAGGCTATCTCAAACCCTATACGAGCAGTACAAGTTTATCCTTGACTTTAAACCGACCTTTCATAACATTCAAATCTGCGCTAAAGGCACCGTGGAGGATATATGGTATGAGTTTCCATATCTGGTTACTGATATGATATATTGCGCATCACTGCTAAGTGGCCGCCAACTTGGTTAGAGCCACACACCACAGAAGGTGCCTCCATCTACATTCCAAATATTCCCACCAAGGAAAGAACAGGTACACAAATGACAGACAAAGGCAGTGGAGCAGAGGCCACACCGACCACAACCAGCAAGACCATTGATTTGGAGAAGGAAACTACACTTGAGAAGAATGATACTGGCCCTTAGGAAACAGAGGCTCAGACTCCTGAGAAAAATGAAGCACAAGCTACCAAAGGGACAAAGTGCGACTCTCAGGTTGTGGGAAATCAGAGGAAGAAGCGCAAAGGCTCAAAAGATGTCAGAGAAGAAGATATGATGTTGAGAGAGGATGACCTTAATGAAATAGCTAAAACTGTCACATCTACGATTGAGAATATGTGGACTGAATTGGAAGCGCAGTACAAGGTTGTGCTCGACGGGGTACAGAGCAGCATTCAGGAGCTAAGGGTTCAAGTGAGCCTAATTCAGGAAAGCCAGATGCAATCGAGCGTGCTAGCTACCAACGAACAACCACTCACGAAAGTCTTACCTATGACGAGGGAGATTTGCTTGATTTAGGTCCTCGAGCCTACCATCCACGTAGAATCATCGATTCTCCGTGTGCAGCTCCAATAATGTGGAGAAATAAAAGTAGATTTGGTTGTGCTACCTGTAGGGAAGTTGCATATGGTCCACCACATGATCACGGATGAGCTCCAGTTCCATGAAACCTGAGCCTACCACATTACCACTGAGGCACATCAACACATAGTTGAACTCCAACAGAAGCAACTGTCTGCAAAAGAAGCATGCTATGCAATAGAGGCTCGGTGTGCAGCCTTAGAAGCTAAAATTTACCAAGTTTGTAGTAATGTTCCAGCGGTTCCTACCTCAGCCACCCCAGCAGAAAAAATGGAAGGGCTGGCCACTATGCTCAAGGCCTCACTAGAGGAAATTCAGACCGTTAGAGCAGAATTGGAGCACGAGATAGCAGATCTGCAGATGAAGTTGTAGCCAGAGACCCCACCTGAAGTCAGATATCAATAGGATGCAGAGGTAAAAACAACAACAAATAGCATTACAGCCACAGTCATAGAATGCAACCAAATATTGGATGAGGCCATGGGTGGATGGACTTCAGTTCAGAGTGACTTGATGGTTCAACATCTGCATAACAAGTTGTGTGTCAAGGAGCATCAATTTGCAGATATCAGGATGGCGATGCCTACCTTACTGATTTCACAGTGCCTTGCCTACCTATAGGGGGTTCGGGTTATTCAGACTAAGATATAGGACCTATATCACTGGGAGCACTTATTGGAAGCAAGGGTGTACCTGTGGGTTGAGGAGGCTCTACAGTTGTCTCAAACATTAGATGGATCATTGAAGACCCTTCAACAAACCCAACACGGTATTGACCTTCCTTGCAGCCGAAGGACTGACAAAAGAGAAGTTGGTGCATGAAGCATAGGGAGATGTTGCGCAGAGCATTGAGGTGGATTTTCCACTGAAAACCTTTGTTGTTGTGCTCAAAGAAAAAATGAAGGAGCCCACCCCACAGTGACTATGGATGACTCACGAGTTTCTATTGGGGGCGTGTTGGAGCGAGGTCCCCTGGGGTAAATTTTGATCAAGTTTTGTAAATATTTTTGGTTAAGAATGCACGGAAGAGTAAAATGTGCTTTGGGGTGGGTCAAAGTCTCTAATTTATGTAAATTGGTTTTAAGGGGAAACTGTGGGCCTCAAACAATGATTTGAGACCATAGTATCTACGTGCTAAAATGATATAGATATAGATAGATCAAGTGTAGTAAGAATAATTAAGTTAAATAAGAATCTCACGCTTATGGTGATTTTGTAAGGATTTCAGTCTAAGTCTAGGTCTTGGGTCGAAAAGGCTCCTTCTAGCTGTGTGTGCAGAGACCTAGTCCTAACTGTCTATGGACTCCGCTAGCTGTGTATGCAGAAGGGTAATTATAAGGTAAGTCTAAATGTATTGACTGTTGAATCTATTAATGCAAAGACTATTTTGGCGGAATAAAATGTGTTATTTGATGATATCTTAGTTATCTGATTACTGCAATCCTGGTTTTTTCTATTGGCTTAAGATCGCTTTACTTCCGTTTATGATCAAATGCATCTGCAAAAATAGATCCTACATTTTATGCATGAATATCAATTTATGGTTAAGTATATGATAGATGAATAGATATTTTTATGTTATTTCATATGAATATACACTTTGTGTGTTGGAATAATGTGCGAAGATCCGATTCTATTATTTGTTTACATCTATGACGAAGTTTATTTGTTTATGTGCGCATCTACTTAAGTTATGTTATAATTTTGTTTAGGGCCACCACAACAATTTCTTCCTCAGGGTGCGGAAACTTGGTTCCAACACCCCCCGATACTACTTTGGGTGAGACTTTGATCTGCATAAGCAGGTCATTTCCAAAAGGACCAATAGTTGGAGGATTTGTTGGTTGTGAAATAAATCTGAACCTCGGTCAAGACCCCTCAAGCTATCACTACTCTACTTTTCTTTAACAACCCAGGGTTCATACAAACTTGTAGGTGGTAGTGCTATATATATAGTAGATGCATTCTACTCATGTCATCCTATTCTCAGTCCTACGAAATGGTGCTATTTCTATGGTTTCTTAGCGAAGTTTGTGACACTT
Source organism: Pinus albicaulis (assembly GCA_034641835.2). NCBI lineage: Eukaryota > Viridiplantae > Streptophyta > Pinopsida > Pinales > Pinaceae > Pinus > Pinus albicaulis. Next base: position 1,500,488,067 of record CM076582.1, read on the forward strand.
TGGAATTAAACCTAGAACTACAAGAGACTTAAAACCATTACTCTATCTATTGTATCTCAAGAAACAACCCCTTGGCTGTGGTAAGGAATCAGTGCTTAAGACATTTTATAAATGTATGTCATAATTACCATATCAAATGGCCTTTTTTTAACACCCTTGGAATTCAGATACTTAATACCCTCAATAATCTAATATAATGAAAGGCTTCACAATTCCATAAACTATTGATATTTAAATGGAACGAAAATAAGAACAGTAAGAGAAACTCAAAATGATATTCTAAAAACACATAATCTACCAGTTTTAAGTTTTAGAGTAAATTCATGGAGAAAGAGAGAACTTAAAATAATATGCTGTAAACACAGAATCTATCACTTTAAAGTTCTATCAGGAGTTTATGAAGAGAGAAGAGATGAGGTGAAGGAGCGTAGATTAAGGTTATTCAACTCTTACTCACATATTTAATTAAGAGACCGACTACTACATTACTTCACTTCATTCAAAGAGGAATAACCATAGAGCGAAACAGGAAAGACGTATCAACATCAACAGGTGTAGGGAACTTGATCTTCTTTAATTAATTTATAAGAGAATTCAGTCATAAACTAACAGTCATCCAGAGGTCCAAAACTCAGAATATCTTTTATTTATTTATATCTAGTTAATTACATCACAATGGTTCGTAACTGCTAAACTTCTTGAAACTATTCGACTACCTAAACTGCTAAGGTAACTTGTGCAATCATACTTGAGAGAGAAAATTCAAACTGGAGATATTGTTTGTTTGTTGAATCTGGTATTGTTGATGCGTCCTCTCGAAGCACCTAGGTGGCCTTTCTAGTCATGATGCAGTGGCTACATAGCTCTACAATGACGCCTCTATGCCCGACTTGACCCAACTATCGTGCTCTTAATGGTGTCGCTATACGCTTTTCTGCCTGACTCTGCCTATGCCCATGTGCTTGAAACGCTGCCACTCATATCACCCGCTACCCAAATCTACCTCTTGTCCTTTGTTCTGTGTTGGGTCACTTACCTAAGTTTCTCTGTCGCATTCTACCTATTTATTCATTGGCAAGGCGTTTTATTGGTTTCACGTTATAACCCTCTTTTCTTCCTTCGACATGGTTTAACACACGAAAATTTCTTACTTCCGGATCTGAAAACCCTTGGAATTCACTTTTGAAACCACGTCGCATCCACCTGCACATCACATTTCACTACTTTTAGTTTGTCTTTGACACTTATCTTCTAATTCTCGAGATGCGCGCTATGTGATCGGGTCCCACCGCATCGCACATCATGCTTCAACAAGTATAACATTTACATTATCCCTTAACTGTTAAAACTAGCGATGTGCGCTATGTGGTCGGATCCTACTAGGCATCACACATCGCACTTCGGCCACTTTATCATTTCCCTCCTACATCTGTCTTTTGAAACTTGCAGTTTGTGGCTTGCGATTTAGTCTCTGTCGTCCATCTCCTTGCTCTAGTTCTGCACTTTGATCCCGACTATCTATTTTCCCCTTTGTGCCTCCTTAGGAACTCTTAAGTTTTTAAGGGAAATGTTCCCTTTCTCTTCCTTTGGGAAATTAGTTCGTTCACTCCATGGCATAACCCTCTCGAGCTTATTCAGTGTTTTGTCATGCTAGTCCCTCCTATTCTTATGAATGAGCCCGACTCAACCCTCTCTGGTGTGTAATGTCCTGAATGTGCCCATCGGCCTAGCTCTTGAACTGTTCTACACGTGACGGAGCCCGACTCGACCGACCTTCACATCTCATCATGTAATGTTAAATGTACCAACACATAAATCAAAATTCTTCTATGACACAAAATTTTACATTTTCTAACATATATTCTTTTTTTTGGTGTTTTGAAAATATTACAAAGGTAAATGAAAATGATCCACAACATTTGGCTCCACCTGGGGATAGTGCTTTCTTCCATGGAAGCGCCAAGAACTGCATACTAGTGCCTTATCCATTGGGCATGGAGTCAAATATTTCTTGGTGACATATGAACAATGAGAAATCCGGTATTTACAATGGTGGAGTGATGAATTTTAATGATGGAAGTAATGCTTCAGATACTACCCATTCACAGCCCACTGTACTGGCTCTCCATCTAGATCTTCCAAAATGAATGTGTTATTTGACTTTGCCTCAGAGATTTAGAATGGACCATACCATAGAGGATCAAATTTACCATGCTTCCCCTTGTATCCTCGTCCGGTGTCCCATCTTAGTACCAGATCTCCTGCTTGAAAGAGAACTTCTTTTGATTTCCTCTCGAATATAGACTTCATATTTTCCTGATAAGTAATCAAACTATCCCTGATTTTTCTTATGTTTTCACTTGACTCAATTATTTTGTTCAATCTCCTTAACAGAGCATTAGGCTCTTCCTGAGCTTCTTGAAGGAAGGAAATCACTGCTTTGGCCAGGTGAGTAGGAAACAACGCTTGAGTTCCATAAACCAGTTCATAGGGGGACTTTCCAGTAGATCTCTTGGTAGTGACTCGAACTACCAAGAGGGAAACTTCAGCTTCATATCCTAGTCCTTATTATTTTCAGCAATTGTCTTCTTCAAGATCCTAACAAATGTCTTGTTTGAGGACTCTACCAATCCGTTCCCTTAAGGGTGATATGTTGTGGAATGTGCTAATATTACATTATACATTTGACAAAAATTAGTGAAATGAGCAGAGTTGAATACCTCTGCATTATCAGTCACAATTTTGACTAGACACCTAAATCTATTGAAGATGTTTTCCTCTAGAAACTTCATCACTACTTGGTCATTTTCCTTCTTCATGGGTATTTCTTCCACCCATTTTGTAAAATAATTAGTGGCAGTTAGAATCCACATGAACTTTCCACTTGATGGTGGATTGATCTCTCCAATACAATCCAATCCCCATTGCCTGAAAGGTTCTTCAATAAATATAGGGATGAGAGGTAATGGAGAAAGTTTTTTCTTTTCAGCAAACAACTGACACTTCTGACAACTTCTGACCAGTCTGTAAACATCTGCAAATAGGGTTGGCCAATAGAAACCTGACTTGAGAATTTTATGAGCAGTGACCTTCTAGCTATAGTGTCTGTTAGGGTCCTATAATAATAGGATTCATAATTTTTGAATTGACTTTGATTAGTCTTGTAATATGTACATACTTTTCTTTCTTCAAATTATATTCCCATATCAGAAAAATATATAAAAAATGTAAAGAGGGTAAAAGTCATAAAATAAAAATCAAAGGAATTGAAAGAAAAAATATAAAAAAGAATATAAAAATGGATCCCAAACAAAAATAATAATAATAATAATAATAATAAAACATGAAAGTGATGCAAATCGAAATGCCACTACTATCTACTTTTACTGCAAAATAAACATTGTCTGCAACTTGTTCAAATTCCACAATCCATGAAGGTTAAACAACTCAATTGTAACCTCATGCTTTAAATTTCATGTTCTTAGATAGAGAATAAAGATCTAACCAAATAGTTTAATCTTGGCAGATCAGTAGTTAGGTAGAGAATAATAAGGAGCTCAAGAGCTTAATCTGAGCCCTTGGAAGAAATAAAGATCGAATTAGTTAGTTTGTTGTTTTAAAAGAAAAATGAAAAAGGGTTTGCAAGCTCAAATGCACCCATGAGAATGAAGAAAAAAATGGTAGGGTAGTAGATGGGTAGGTACAAGCAGTTTTTACAATCATGGATAAGCAGAAAATTGCAAAATACTTCATCCCTTTCATTTTCATTATTTCCTCTTCATTTTTCCCTTTTTCCCATTATCATCCATTTTCCTTTGCAAAAATCCCATTTTCCTAAGTTTAAAACACATTTTACTTAAGAAAAGTAAAACCCTTTAACTAATTCCCCTTTTGTTCAAAAATAGCCAAAAACACAAAAAAATAGTTTTTATCCTAATTGTAAAAGCTAAAATATCATGTTGGGAACCATTATGAAGAAAATTATTTCCAACATCATATTTTACACTATACTTAGTATATTTTAAAATTCCGTAGTTACATTATATTTTAACACTAACCTAAGGTATTAACTCATATATACACCTTTTAGCCCGTATTAATATAATCCATTTGTAATATATCCCAACCCATATTTCTAGTTTAACCTATGTTTTATTTCCCTCACATGTTATATAGTCCCACTCATCTCATAGGTTAAATTATTAAATCATGTTAATTATTCCGATCTCATTATATATCATCCCCACCAATTATAATGTTACACTTACATGCATCCCAATTGTTAATACATTATCCTCCACCTATCATTTTCAATCTCGTTTGTATGTATTAAACCTTATTTTAAATACATATTTAAACCTCCCGCGACTTTGAAACCCTGGGCCCCACACCATTTGACCTTACATATTTATCGCATCATCCTTCATTCTGTTTCACCCTCCGTCGATGTTGGTTATCCTATGTCGCACATTTCATTACACGATGATTAACTAAACCCAAAGCTTCCGATAAGCGCGATTTGAAGGATTTCTCTCACTTCTACATCTCCTAATCACATTGGATCACATCAATCAAACCAATTTCTCTTACCACTTTTGAACCCTGTGAAAACCACTTGGCGGTTTTTCCCTCCCCCAGGTCCAAACCACCTTCTTGTTTGAAATGACCTAGCAATTAATACATTCACTATTGAATGAAAATGCATATAAACCACCAAAATGCACTCTTTTATCCTTCTACTACTGTTTTAAAAAATAAGAAGCATTTCAAACCAAAAAGACCGTTGTCGACTCTATTTCTAAGCCTAATTGAAACAAAATTCACCAAATTGATTGCTACAACTGCTGCAAAAGTTATCTAAGTACTTATAAAGACCAACAAAAGCTTCTGAAAGCTTTCTATAACCACAAAAACCCTTCTACACAACAAAAATTCAATTTTCCTAGGTATTCTTTAGAAGAACATACTTATTCATCGATCTAAAAGAGTATTACAGTTAATCGAATAATTTAAGATCCTTTAAAACTAAAGAAAACCCCATTTTCTTCCTAAATCATTCATTCAGAAACCCTGGACTATTAAAAATGACAGGTTGAGTAAATTGAAGAAATTTACGCCATCTACAGACCTGAGAAATCCTTCTGTGACCTTCAAAACCTTTCCTACAATTCTTAGACATCCTTTTTACATAAAATTGATGTCTTGAAATTGTTTTTATGACAGAAAGTGCACTATAAACCCTAGATATCTTTTGTAGAAACTCTAAGGTCTTGAAGTTGCTATTTTGTTACAGATATTAAAGGTTGGTTAATTGAATGAATTTAAAAAACTTTTAGAGACAATAGATAACCCCTGTTTTATCCTAGTCATTCTGCAAATTGTTAAAACTTCCAGAGGTGTTTTTATAGGCTTAAATCAGTGTTTTTAAGGTCAAAAGAATATAAAATTGATAGATCAAGCAAATCAATGGCTTCTAAAAATATTCTAGTAGAAAATCCTCCACAACCTCCTGTTGTAGATGTAGAGCACATTACATTAGCAGATGTAGACTTCAAGATTACTGGTACAGTGACAGAGTTCAAGCTTCTTGAGCTCCACTGTTGGAGCCAAGAAAAATCCCTAGATCAGGCTGATGAAGTGTTTATCTAGGAGTCAAACTTGCCAAAATATGTTGTTCCTCATAATTTATCAATGCTCACAAGTAATCAGACTCTGCCAATAATGCTACTTCCCTGATCAGAGAGCTATAGTAAATCCTTAAAAAGAAGTTTTATTCACCATTACAGCAGATTCAATCAATCAAATGCTTCAGAGACAACCTAGGCCAAATGAAGTTCCTTTGTCTATTGAAGCCCTCACTCAGTTATACTTGGATCTGGACTTCCCCAAGAGGTTCTTGATTTTTCATACCTTCATGCCTTCTTATGTGGAAATTCCCAAGTTGAATCCTCCATGCTCTTCTGCTAAATTCTCTGAAAGAACAAGGCATATCATTTCCATGTTGTCTTTCATTCTTCTGTACCTTACAGATGAACATGATGATGTTTCAATGCTTGGTTTCTTGTCTATTTTTACACATGGTGAGCCTCCTGCTACCATTTTTAACTTTACCCAATACATTTCTGACAATATTCATGAAGAATTAGTCAAATTTCCTTCTAAAGTTGTTTTTAAGTACTCTTCATTCTTATTTCACATGTTCCTATATTTTCAGTCCGAGAAGTTTAATATAAACCTTCAGGCACTTGATGTGGAAGGAAATCCACAATCATCCATCTTTTGGAATTCCTTGATAAGGAAAGATTCAAATGAGTTCACCTACAAAGATTTCATAGATTCCTTCACTCATCCCATAGTAAATTTACTGAAGAGTAGTGTACACCCCAAAATTAGTAATGAAATGAAGAGGGTTTTGCAATTGTCTGAACATAACAGGACACGCGATTGGTACTTATACCAAAATCACACTGAAATAAGAGTTTATGGATAAAGTCTTATTCCTTATAAACTGTCCAAATACCTCCCTATGAGGTTATTTTCCCTAGAATACATAAGACAGATTCTAAATTCAGATTGTTGTGTAACCAGCTCCAAAAAGAGAAGAAAAGAGATATCAACACCTTAGAAATGAGCCACTTCGAGGGGGAAACCTCCAATACATTACATAAATGAACAATTCTTGGATGATACAATTTACAAAACCTCCTTTCTATATATAGGAGTCCATGAGGCCATAATGTAATCCTAGTGGGCCACAATGTAATCCTAGCCAACCTAACAATAATAATTTAAGGGCACAATAATAACAAAATGGGGGTTACAAGGGTACAATAATAACAATAAGGGGGTTACACTAACAACAATAAGGGACTATACTAGTAATATAGGGACCTAACACAGATGCAATCAATTTCTTAATAGAAAAGAAGAAAACACAGTTCAAGCTGAAGAACCAAGTTGGCCCTTTTATCTATAATAATAGAGAGGCAGGTCCAGAAGCGGAAAAATAGTTGGAGGAGTTAAAATTCAGTCCTATTTTCCTTTGGTATTATGATCCCCTTGGTGTTATTAGTAAAATGAGATTTAAATGAAAATTAACCCCATATCATACATGAAAAGAAGCTAGAGATTGAAAAATTCTCAAACCAATCTGAATGGTTAGAGATTACATTGGTAGAGTCAAGAAAGAAAAGTGATACTAGTCAAACTTTGCAACTCCAACCCAAGAAGAAAAAAATAAAGAAAAGGAAATAGTAGACATGATTGATATAGAAATATCAGAAAAAGATAATGCACCTTCTACAAGAATTGAAGAGGAAGAGCAGCCCACAACTTCTAAGACACAGCTAATTCAGAAAAAAAATAGTATAGAAGTTTATTCATCCAAGAAAACAATAGAAAAGGACATGGATATAAAGGAAAGATATAAAGAAATCATAGCCAGAAATGAAGATATTAAGACAACAATATATTTTTAGTATCTAAAACAAACTCCAAGAATACCGAATAGGCTACTTTCAGCCTTTTAATACAAAAATAAAAAGATGCAGATGTCATTTCTTTAGCCTATAGTTCAAACTCCTAAGACATCACCATATTATAAAAAGATAGAGTTTGAATTCCCAATCCAGGATATTCATCCTTTGGATCAAATTTAATTTCATAAGCAGATAGGGGAAATGATTTATTCTAGAATAACAACGAAGGCCATGAGTGCATAGAAACTACAAAACACTCTGGTAAATGTCAGGGAACAACTCAAATTGGAGAAAGAATCTTCACAGGAAAAGGACACTAGAATCAAATCCTTGGAAGAGCTAATAATTGACGTAGGATATGATCCTCAAAATGCAAAAGTTGCAGAAAAATTTATCAAGAAGAAAAATGAAAACATTGTTGCATTAAGGAAACAACTAAATCTACCCCCTACAGAGAATCCTCAATCCAAGGAGGTCTTATAGGAAACCAATCAGAAAGATGAAATGATGATTCTCATTTTATAGTTAATAGCTTAGATAAAGGAAATGGAAATTGAAATGGACAAGTTGGTCTAGGATAAAGAAGCCTACAAAGCAGAAGAAGTTCCTGCCATTGTCATCCCTGTAGTTACAACAGTTGTACCTTCTATTTTGGAAAAATCACTAGCTCCTAATGTTCCAATGGCCACAACACTTCCAGTTCATTCATCTACAAGTTCAGCCACAGAATCTTCAACAACAGCAACAAAGCATTCAGATGAAGCAAGCAAGCTAGTAAAGGCTATGCAAGATTTTTCAGACCAATGAGATAAAAATACTAAAATAAAAACTTAAAAATCTTGAAGATGCAAAGAAACTTGCTCAAATAAATTCCAAGAATGAAGAACAAAAAGCCAATAGATTGAATGAGCAACTGAAAAAGTTGGAAAAAGAACTAACATTGAAGGAACCAATGTCACATGTGAAGTAGCAGTTATGGTCCAATATCATTGAAGCAGTCAATGATATTTGGCCATCCATACAGATCATATATGAGAAAAAATATTTATTGAAATCAGCAAGACAAGCAATCCAAAAAATCAAAGAAGAAATTGGTAAAAAACCTGAAGAAGCTCTAGAAATCATCAAGTTTATTAATTCCAAAAATAGACAAGAGCTAGAAGATATTGGAATTAATGATAGAACAAAGACCATCCTATAAGTTAGGAAGGTAATCTCTAAGAAGAATCTGATGACACAGTTAGAGGAGAAGTGCTAGAACATGGAAATTACTATCACAAGGTTCATGATCAAGTTTGATGTTCTAAGGAAAAAAGGCCTTCCCAATCCTCTAGTGATTAATGATAGATTAATGAAGTATGATGATTATGATAAAAGGATAAGAGAATTTTCTAGAGAGCAAGTTAATAATTTAGCCTTATAGGGAAGCCCAACAAGGAAAATGCTCTACAAAAATGTTGATAATTTGTCTTACTTATAGCATGATGTAAAAAACTTATATGTGAACAAACCAAGATTCTCAAAGTATACTGAAGCTGATGAAAATTTCATAAGGATGATGAAGATAAAACTACCAAAGGTAGACTTGCGAGAAAAATTAATAGATCTACTGTGAAATCATATTGCAGTAAGCATAGAGCAGTGAAAGTAAAAAGTAGATTTTGTTGTTTTTACATCAACATTAACAGTTTTATAGTGAAAGAATATTAGGATAAAGAGAATCAGATGAAAGTGTATCAGTTGAAAGCTTAAAGACAAAATCAGAGAAAAAATGAATCTACTAGCATGAAAGACACCTCATTATCTAGTTGCAGTATTCTTTGAACAAAAAAGAGAGAAATAAGTGATAAAATCAAGACAGCAAACCATTTATTTCAATAAAAAAGGGACAGCTAGCATTAGTTAGGAAGCTATCACTATCTTCTTGCATGAAGATATTTATTTTCCATGAATAATTCCTAAGTTTATTTTAGGATATTTGGTATGATATTTGTATAAATACTTCTCACTTGGAATTATTGAGTGTGGATGAATTGATGAAAATTTCTATAGATTGTACTATTCTGAACCTAAGGGTTTTTTGTACCAATTTCAAGTCATCGGAATGGATTAAGGAAATAAAGCATCATATTACAGGATTCATGTGTTGGGCTACTACAATGAAGTATTTTATCTTGTTACTTTGTCAATTTCTTATGTTTTCCATCAATACTTGAATGTTGTTCTAAATTCAAATGATAAATCAGGAATTTTTATTTAAGAATATGTTAAAAGCACTCTGTTTTGACTGAATATGATTTATATGTTTTCCGCAGATATCCAAATTAGGGAACACTTAATTGCTCCCTAGTTTCAATTGACCTCTACCTTTTCACTCATAATCTGGATTTAGGAACCCTTAATTTCCCTTGTATCCCGATCAAAACCATTTTCACCATCAGCCTTGAAGATCTGAAGTGACTCAACTATCTTGCCCTGTAAACATTTCCCTTTAGAACTTGATCTTGATTTGATTGCTTGACACATTGACTCCATTCTCCCAATGGAATACAGATCTACATCTATCCATCTAAGTAAGTGTTTTCACCACTAAATCAAATCAAAACCCAAAACGGATTTACCCTACATAACTAGCATAAAATCAAATACAATCAACAATGTTAAATCATATAGAGAGAGCCCTCTCTGAGCATTAGGAAGGCTAGATCCTAAGGCTTAAAAGTAGGTTTGTGGTTACCTCTAATATTCTTTAAAAACAAAATAAAAAATCTCACAACTATTGAGAATTATTGGAGTGATAACATATTGGCGACCATACTGAGGAACTAACCAATTCTCAGTGTTTAAAATAGATCTTAAAGGAAATATTTTCAATTATCTTTTCACCTTAAGATTGTTTTGAATAATTTGTGAGTATATTTTCATAAAAAACTGTAATTCTAGCTTCCAGAAGAGTGTACTATACTAGGTCCAATCTAGATCCACAACCTACTGTCATAGTAGATAATCCTGACATAATTGGAAAGAAAAACAAAAAAATAGAGAGTTTAGGTAATAAGATTTCATTGGTCAAAGCAAATTCTCTTCGAAATAAACTATCAAGTTTACAAGACATAGAATTTGATTTAAATTTTGAACAATATTTATTCAAAACTAAATCAGAAAGTGACTTGCATAATACTGTAATAGATCCCGATTTCATTTCATTTATTGAAACTAAGAAGGAAACTGTTTCAGTTGATTCTGATCAAAATATTTTTGAAGTTTATGATAAACTTGATGCCATAACTACAACTTTGATTAAAGAAATTGATGAAGCTTATTTACATCATTTAGTTGAACTGACTGATTTATCAACCTATACCCCTAAGCCTTCTACTATTCATTTAGATACCAGTCTTTTAGAATCTGTAGATTCATATTTATTTACTACCACTTCATCTGTTATTTCCACTACACTTCATTCCACATATTCATTTTTTCCCAAGCAACCATTTCAACCTAGAATTTTATTTCCATCTTCCATCACCTCAGGTTCATTCCTTAGTTTTTCTACTACTTTTTCTAGTACATCATTCTCATTTCCAAGTACATCTTCTAATATCCCAATCTCAACTTCAAGTGCTTTAACTACATCAGCAAGTACTTCTAGTTCTTCACCAAGTACTTCAAACTTACCTCCTAGCCAAGCTAGAATCCAAGCCATGGCTACCAGATATACTCCCTTGGTCCTACCAGCACAGTTACATAACATGCCCCAGGATTATCAAAGAAAAATCCCCCAATTTGATGGAACAACTCACTATACTACACAACAACATGTTAATAAGATGACAGACTATTTTGAACTGCATGAAATTGATTATGATGATGTTGAAATGAGATTTGTTTCTCAAACTTTAACTGGTGAGGTGAAAAAATGGTTTAAAGGATTTAATGCTAGTAGTATTGCTGATTTAGCAGTTTTTCATACAATGTTTGTTAACAGATAGGAGAAGAAGAAAAATCCACTACAAATTTTATCTGAATTTGAAAATTTAAAAAGAGAACCAAATGAAACAGTCCAAGATTATTTTACTAGATATAACAATATTTATAATGCAATTCCTGCTAATATTAAACCTCCTCCAGATTCTGTCCCTATAAAATTCCCTGATGGATTTGATACAGATATAGCTTACCAAACGAGAGAGAAATCTAGAAAACTTAGAGCAGATGCAAAGTAATGATGTAAGTGTAGAAGCAAACTTGTTAGCAAAGAAAGCTAGGTTAAGAATTGAAAGGACAGTGACAATAAAAGAGGAAACATCAAATTCAGATTTGAAAATAGATAACTTAGAAAAAAAATTAGAGAGAGTGATGGATAGGTAAGATAATATGGAAAGGAAGCCACAGTGGGATAACCAACAACAAGGACCTCAAATTAGAAATCCAAATTTCAGGAAAAACACAAACACTAGAAAATCTAGAAAATCAGCACCTGACAAAACAATAAGACCACCTTTCCAAGAGAACTATGCTGAAAGTTCTCATCAAAATGAAAATGATGAAGACACCCAGATCAATATAATGGGTATTAATGACGGTAACACCATTTTTATTACACAAGAAGAAAATGAGTTATATGAATTACAACAACTGCAATTAGATTCTGGCGAGTATTTTGATTACAAACATGGTTATGAGTTTGCAATTAATGAATTTCATAAGCAATATAACCTTAGGCGCAAGAAAAATGTAGAGCCTCCAACTAAAAAATCTTCCCAAACTCAAAAAAAGAAAATAGTAGAGGTTACTACCACTAAATTTCTACAAATCCTCCCTAGGGAAACCCGACAAAACTCTAGTTCAATTCAGAAAATTTCTAGTCCCAAAATTTCACCCATTCCTAAAATTGTTGACATCACAGATGTTGTTGTCCAAACATCAACATATCTTCAAAAATCTATTTCTTTCAAGACAACAATTTCTACTAAAACAACAATTTTAGATCCAAAAACATCTACTGTTGATCCAAAATCAGTTGATCCTAAAACAACCACTGCTAAAATAGCTGCTGAAACCACAAAACCTACCAAAACTTCCACTGTATCTCAAACTGTCCCTGAAAAGAAAATTAAAAGTAGTAAGACAATGGAAATACAAACAGAGAATGAAAAACAAACTATAGAAAAATAAGACAAACCCACCCAAACTACAATTACAAAAGAAGAGATAATTTAGCAAGGAAAATCACAAGCACCATTTAACATCCAAGTTGAAATTGCCAAATTAAAGATACCAATTCCTTTGATAGAGTTGGTAAAACATGACCTACACAAAACACATATTAGTGAGAATTTAAATATGAATGATGGAGAATATTTAGTAAACTTAAGTGATGATCAACCATAATTAGTCTTTGGTCCTTATGTTAATGGGAAACACCAGGATGGAGCAGTTCCTCCTTTTTACATTAGCTTAACTTCTCATGATCATATTTTACATAATGCAATTCTAGATTCAGGGGCTTCACATAATTTGATGCCAAAATCAATAATGGAAACCTTGAATTTATACATTACTAGACCTTATAAAGATCTCTTCTCATTTGATTCCAGTAAAGTGAAATGTTTAGGCTTGATAAAAGATTTATGTGTTGCTTTAGCTCAATACCCTGGAAAAAGCATAGTCATGGATATTGTAGTAGCTGAAATCCCTCCTAAGTAGGGAATGTTTTTATCTCACTCATGAGGAGCTAAACTGCAGGGATCTCTACAACTAGATATCTCTTATGCAACAATATCAGTTTTTCGCCGACCCAAAAAACTTTATAGAGAGAAATTAATGAAGTACATGGTTAGCAGTGTAGAAATACCTTGAAACTATCCTATTTACTCTACACCTACTGATATGGACTCATTCATTTTATGTAATTCTGAAACTGGCATTGAGAACAACACTGAACTAAAACAAAAAAATAAAGCACCAGACAGTGACAACATTTTTCATGAATCAATGTGGCACCTAGATTTTCATAGATGAGTTAACAAATTAGGAGCATGAGCAGGAGTTTGGATACATAACATGGAAAACAATCATGTAGAAGGCCATGCTTTTAGATTAAATTTCAAATGTACAAACAACATGGCCGAATACGAAGCTCTGATTTTAAGACTGTAGATTGTTATAAGTTTAGGAGCGAAAAGAGTGTCAATCATGGGAGACTCTGAGTTAATTGTGAAATAGATAACAGGAGAATATTTTGTATATAATCCTAGATTAAGTCAATATAGAGAATTTTTTTTAGATCTGATTAAGGAATTGCTTGAATGTGACTTTTCTGCAATTCCTAGAAAGCATAACATACAGGCGCACATCTTAGCAACTTTTGCAAGTACCTGCAATCTTCCTTTTCAACCAAATCATAAATATAAAACAGAAGTTAAAAAAAGGCCTAAAATACCAGATAATCTAAAATATTGGCAAATATTTTCACAGGCTGAACAAATTTATCATTTCATGAATGCTGAAGGAGAATTTCAAAATTTTAACATAGACACAGATTGAACAGTAGATCAAACCATATATAGTGAGATTGATATAAATGATGTCGATGTAAATAACTTAGATTTTACTAAACCCACTAAATTTACTCAAGTAGAAATAGATAATTTAGAGAAAGTAGAAATTGAAGAATTACCAAATGATGATTCTGAAATTTTAAACCTTAAGAACAACTTTTACCTAAGGGATTAGCCCCTTTAGAAGATCTTTTTTATTCTAATGATGTTGCAAGAAAACCTACGATAGAACCATTAAGATCTGACATTGAAGAGTGCAATATTGGAACAAAATTAAAGCCTAAGACGATAAAACTTTCAAAAGCCTTACCTCAAGAAGAAAAAATCAAATGCATAGCCCTATTTAAGGAATTTCAGGATGTATTTGCATGGAGTTATGAGGACTTAAAATATTATGACACTAGCATAATACAACACAAAATATCCATAAAAGAAGGTCAAAAACCTTTCAAACAAAATCTTAGAAGAATCAATCCAGTTTTGATGCCTTTAATTGAAAAAAAGGTTAAGATAATGTATGAATCTCAGATAATTGCACCAATCAGATATTCTGATTGGGTTTCAAACCTAGTTCCCACTAGGAAAAAGACATGGAAAATCAGACTGTGTATTGATTTCCGGAATTTAAATGAAGTGTCCTTAAAAGACAACTACCCTCTCCCCAAGATGGATCACATTTTACAGAAGGTGGCTAGTTCTTCAAGGATTTCATTACTTGATGGATTCTCTGGATATAACCAAATTTTAGCTCAACCAAAAGAACAACCTAAAATTTCTTTTACTACTCCTTGGGGTACTTTCATGTATGTGAAAATGCCTTTTGGATTAATGAATGCAGGAACCACTTTTCAAAGTGCTATGGATATAGCTTTTGCTAAAGAAATTCATGATTTCCTTGTGATCTATCTAGATGATATTATTATATTTTCAAAGAGTGATAATGAGCATCTAGATCACCTCAGACAAGTGTTTATCAAATGCTGTAAATTTGGCATTTTTTTGAATCCTAAAAAGACTCTATTTGGATTGGAAGAAGGTAAATTGTTAGGACATATCATATCTCAAGAGGGAATTAAGATAGACCCAACTAGAACAGAGGCCATTCTAAACATTAGTCATCCTATGCATATTAAATAGTTTCCAGCTCTCTTAGGTAAAATCAATTTTCTTAGAAGATTCATCTCAAACCTAGCAAAAATAATTAGAGAACTGAATAACATGTTGAAAAAATACTCAGTACTTAAATGGAATTTTGAGGCCAAACAATCATTTGAATCAATCAAACAAGCCTTGAAAAAAAAACCAGTCCTTATAAGTCTTGATTTCAAAAACGATTTCATTATTTTTTCTTTTTCTTCAAAACATACTATTGTTGTAGTCTTACTGTAGAAAAATGATCAGGGCTATGACCAGCCTATTTATTTTTTAGCAAATCACTTAGAGATGCCACTTTAAAGTATAGCATAATGGAAAAGCAGGCACTAGCTTTAGTGAAAGCTATAAAATAATTTAGAGTATAGACCCTTTATTCACATATCATTGTTATTGTAGAGACTCAAATCTATATTTTACGGATAGAGCATGGAGGCTTTAATTTTTGTTTGTTTGTTTGTTTTTTTTTTTTTTTTTTACAACGCAGTGACAGAAATTTTAACCATAATCATACAAGTTTCTGAAACTCAGTAAAATTAAACTATTTATACCATAAGCATACAAAGCTGAACACAAGAATTTGTATCAGTTATACCCAAGTTCATAAAATTAGACTTCATACACATACATCCATTTAACTTGTGAATTCTAGGCACAATGAAATCATCATAAATAAAAGCAATATAACTAAACGTGTACCGTACACCCTGAGACAAGAGCTAAACTGGACTTGCTGCTTTGCGAGCTCCTTTTCTGTCGTCTACCTCCATGCCTGAATGTTGTCGTGCTCAAGCCGAATGTAGTGACTCACCGGTTAACCTCCCAGCCTATTCCTTGGGTACTCTCCTTCCCCGTGGACCTCCGAGCTGCAATGGGGTTGTACAACAAAGAAAAATGTTAGTTGATAGAGGTGAGCCTCTCTTGGCTCAAGAGTCCCCTCTCTATAACACTCTATCTCACCAAACTCAACTATAGCTCATAACCACTCAAATTTGACATCATCTCCTCCATCCAACAATAGGATAAAACCCCCAAAAAAAGTCCCTTTTCCCCTTCCCTTTCCCTTTCTTTTATAGAATGTTTCATAGGTGACACTTGGAACTTCATGCATAAATAATTATTTTTTATTAACCCAAAATTTGATTATTCACCCACCCATGTGTCATCCTCTCATCAAGACTCTCCAAAATAATTTACTTAATTATTCACTTAAAATAGTAATTTTCCTCAACCCAACAAGACTTCCTATTTCTTCTCCTAGTTGTCTCTTGATTCCCCTTTTCTACTCCTTAATTTGTGTTTATTACTACAGTTAATTGATAAGTCTCAGATTTGGTCCCCTAAACTACCTCAATTTGCATTTATGATGAATATTCTTATGTTGGCTCTTGCCACATGGAAGTTCTCTAATTTCTCAAATTTTAATTTATTAATCTTATTATAATTCACCACCCTCTTCTCTTAATAAAGTTTTTAATAAATCTTTATACTTAACTCTATGTCCCTCTTTTCCCCTTTTTGCCTAATTAAGTTACTTATATACATTATCCATTTAATATTTTGTTTTAACATGGAAAGGGTAGAGTTATCATGGTAATTAATTTATCTCTTCCTATTCCTCCCTTACCCTAAGTTTTATTCTTGATTTAATTCTTTTGGTTCTAACCTCATATATCATTTGTTATGAATTAGTTGGATTTCATATATTGATTATATTGATTAGTTTCTTTAATGATGTTGAGGGTCGAGTTTAGTCATGCCCTTCAAGAACTTCCATTCGAAGTTCCAAGGATGCCATGCCTAAGAATTTATTTTTGATGCCAAGGGTGCCAAGTCGGTCGTGCCCTTCAAGAATTTCTCTTGAAATTCCAAGGGTGCCACACCACTTTCCCTTCAAGCATCCAGTGGTTATGAGGGGAAAATATATGTGCAACTACAGAGACCCTTATCATCTCGTATGTTGCCTGCTATAGTGAGACTAATGGTGTTGGGGATCAAGGAGTCCGCCTTGATGCGCGCCCCCCAGAAATCCTCGTGAGCGAACCCAATTTGGGACCTGCCCCCACGGCATCATGATCTTCAAGCCGAAGGTGTTTCGACCTTTCCAGCCTAAGTCATGGCGAGAGTGCTAGTAGGTGAGATCAGGGACACTGTCCCACCCCTCCCATGAAGTTCCATCCAATTGTACAACCCCATCACCCATATGTGAGTCATTCGGCCAAGCAACTAACATGTTCCTGCAACCAATGACATATCATCAGAGTATATGTAAATATATAACAAGTTTCACACTGAACTTAGAAGTTCAAATAAAATATATTTATTTCTATCAAACTAGATGTTGTCAGCTCATCATATGCGAGTGCCTCTGGTGGTTTCCTGTCATACTCAATAATCATCAGTAACAAAGTTTCTCAGTGTTAGTCATTATCACAATAGAAACATCAACATAACCTATTCCTTCACATCATTGTTTATTTGAATCAGAACAAATGTAAATATCTAACCTATGGTACACATCCATCATGTTTATCATACTCATAACATCAATGGTAATTTAATATATCCATCAAAGAAATCTTCCTCGTAACATCAATAGAAACCATATCTATCCATAAAAATCTATCATCATCATGATATCAATCGAGAACATGCATATCCAACAATGATGTCATCATCACAGTATTAATAAAAAACATACATACCCACCAAATCCATTAATATTAGAGTCATGTATCTGGATCCTCAACCTAAGTTCCTCAAAGCATAAAGTATGAAGGATCAGTGTTCATCAACCAAAGTGGGGCACTACATTCACCCCCTCTTAATAATGGACTTCGCCCCGAAGTCCTTATATTAGGGAAGTAAATTAAGAGAGGGATGTATATCCTTAATATTCTCTATCAAAATCTTGCTATTCTCATTGTGCCACGTATCCTCAATTTTTAAATCAATAAATTTCTCCCTGATTTTTGTTCATTAAGGAATACTGAAATATTTGAGGGTCATACTCAAAACATCTTCCATCTTCTTTATGGTCCCCTTTATGTAAGTAATATAAACATCATATTTACTTTTTAACTTTGATTACCTCCCTTATATAGTGTTAAAATGGGCATGGGTGATTATGTGTCGCATGTTTTGACAATCAAGCCCCACAATTATATTTTATCATTCTTGACGCCAATGCTTTTTTAGGGTACACAATGTCATTCAACAATGTATATTATGTGTATGGATATGCTTAATACATTACATCAATCTTCATTTTGTAACAATGTGGAATATTTGGGAACCCTTAGTTCGTATAAACACCATCCCCAAGTAAGTTAACAAAAATCTACAACTTACATATGTTTATTTCTCATATATTAACACAATTGACTTCTTATGAAATTAAAATGATCATAGTTATATATGTTTAACATCTATCATCATGAAATATCTCACAAGAGAATGTACAATTAGTGAGTGACCATTAACTCAAACCACATGTGTAATGAACCTACATCAAGGTGCATCAATTCTTCTTGTGAATTAATCTCAACTACATCACTTACACCACTTAGGCTTAATTAATAAAATGGCTTTTAAGCTAGAAATCGTCACTTAGTAGATGATATCATTAATATCGTTATATGATAAAGCTCCAACAAAATCAATACAACCATACAAGTATATGATAGGCTCCAAAAACTAGCACTCAATATCAACCTATAACAAATTAGTAATAATCCTTTTTAATTTCTTAGCTGGCACATATTTGAACTTAAGAGTAATGTAATTATCATTTTCAATGTGTCTAATCATCATTGTCTCAACAATCACCTAAGCTAAACTCCTTCATGTATCACATGCATGGCACGTCTCTACTGTGCAATTGTTGAATAATAAGCAATTGCATGTTCCCTCTTCCTCTCCCATAAATGAATCGACATGAAAATTTAGTTCCATACCTTTATTCCCTGATCATATGGGATTGACTAACTGTGAACCACGCACATGAACACATACTTATGGCTTTCCTTTGGCAAAGTATTTGGTAAAACTATATAAGTACTAAAACCTAAAATAAGAAAAGTGATAGACTGCCATCCCGGATTTCTGAAGATGAAAGGATGAAACACGCTTGTTACTGTTCTCAACATTATTTTGTCCCATATATGAATGAAACTTTAACCCTCAAGAGTTCTTGTTTAATTTCAGGTGGATGATTCATCCTAGAAGGAGTCGCCTCCAAGTAATCTTTAGGTTGACATATTTTCTATCCAAATTCTTAGGTCATCATACTCTATTTCCAAGGGCTCTAGACATCAATAATTGTTTCAATATTATCTATTGCTATCAATCTATTGGTATTGGATTCCTACGAATGACTATCTTGTTGCATTGAATCTTATCAATTATATAAAGGATCTTGATTCGCTTTCAAAGAGTGAAAAGTTTTCTTGCCATAATTTAGGAAACCAACATCCTTACCGACGTAAACATCAATTTACACTCTAGTACTCATATTTCATAAGGAATTTACTACTTTAGTATTATTATTAAATAACATAACTTATTTATTAAGTATCACAACATGTATGATTTACTAACTTTCAAGGATACATTTAATATGCATGTACACTCCATTCTAAATTTCAGATATGCATTAGCCATGATGCAAATATATTAAATTGATTTATGTGTTTCAATATATCACTTTGTCTAACTCAAGATTTATGGATAAAGTATTATAAGAATATCCACCTTAATTTAAGTGAACCTATAATTACTTTGAAATCCATTTTTATGTTTCATTTTCTTTATAATTTTCAATATTTATTCTATAACAAGTGTTGCTCCTTGTCATTTAATTTAGAACTTAAGATATGGAAAAATTGCTTAAAATTATAACCTATATTGACCAATGTCAAATTAATAATGGTCAATAGTAAAATCCAATCTTACAGTTTTGATTTCACATAAAATAATAAATTGATATGTGAAGTGGATAGATTAATTAAATTTTTTTCACATACATAAATTTTGGTGGGTTATCCACATTAGTAAATCTACATAATTTTTGGTGGGTAATAAAACTAAGTCTACAACATTTCAGTTTTACTCCTATCTGAGTATTGGGGAAAACATAAATAATGGAGGGAAGTAACTCAATTTTTTATTTTTATTTTTAAATCACCATACAAACATTTTAACAATCATGCATGAATAATGCAACCATATCCCTAAATTATAGCATTTCTTTACCATATTAGTTACTTTAGAACTCAACATCCTAACTAAAATAAGTAAGGCTGTACTTCAACCATACATAAATTTGAACATGTAACAGTCACTCAATCACAACTCTACTCCCTCATAAAGGAACCAATGAGAAATCATGAAGAATTCATCAAGGGATAATGTACCCCATATTTTAATTTTCATAATAGCCCATAATGGAAAGTGAGAGAAGTCAAGTATCAAATCTTGCTTTACTTTCTTCTAAGAAATGCTTACTCTTATCATTCAATTTTATTGATATATAAAATTATATTATAATTAAATATTTCATTATCAAATTTAATAAAATTCAATACACTTAACACGTAGAAATTCAATCTCTAAATTATTTCATATAAATGGTATCTAAAATAATATGTAATTATGCATTCAGAATTGCTTTCTCAATTTTAGTCATATGCGAAATTTCTTCCTCAATTTTAGTCATATGCTTTAACTCCATGAAATTTCAACCTTATTCTATATGTGCTAAAAGATAGGGATTAACATATGTAATGGATTAATCGTTTCTTGATAGTATGTGCTCTCTGGCATATCAACACTTCCTTAAAGTTAAAATAGTATGTGCTCCTTGGCATATCAGCACCAGTTCTTTTAAATTTTTTTAATGCGTCACTAAGTTAAAGCAAAATGAGGTAATTTGGGTTCGAAGACTTTGTAGAACTTGTTATCCAATATCCGACATAATCCCTCACACATATATAAGTGTATATATAGTATTTCAAAAGCATTTATATATATATTATTACAATATATTACTAATATAATTTTCTGAACTCAGTTTTATCCAAAATGTTCTGCTCTGCTGCATAAAATTTTCTTATGTCTTATGCTAGAAATGAGCTCATGAAGTGGTCTTTTTATATTTAAATGTGCAGTTTGCAACAGCTAGTCAAATTTTATTTCTTACACAATTCGTACATTTGGGGCATTTACCCTTGCCACTATTATGACTACAAAACAGATTACTGTAAGCTTCTGTTTTCATATATGTACATGTATTTTGAGTAGACAATAGAATTTTTTATTTTTTTTTGGCCCATTTAAATTTATTATACCTTAACAAAATAAACTTCTAACAAAAATCTATATATATATATATATATATATATATATATATATATTCCCTGGCTCATTAAAACCATCACAAATTACAAATTTCTAAAATTCTCAGTTTAACATTTTTTTTTTTAAATAACTCTTTTTAATATTAATAAATTGAAGATATATTTTCTAAATAAACCAATCTACAAAACTGTAAAATTTTGAAATCCACTTCATAAAAACGAATGTGAAACCTATTCCTTTAGGGGACTCGTCAAACTTACCTATATGCTTGTTGTTTACAGTCTTTTATCACTCACTAAACAGGCGCCGAATGTTTTCTGATGCCAACACATCTTGGGGTCTGCATTATCGTGAATCCTATGCCTGAGGTGATGTGAGTGGCATCGAGATTCCCAGACACATGTTTATCAAATCATCATCTTAAATGGCAGTATTCTTTACTCCATACACAGCCGAATTGACCTTGAGAATCAAATTAAATTTTCATTGAGCACCAAATCCAGAGAAATCCAGTCAAACACCGAGATCTTCATCCTTCTGATTGAAAATATCGCCATTTCCACGCCATGATCCTGAGCTTTGACGTGCTCATATTCCGTTCACCCTTTCTACGTTATATTGCAGACTGCCTTTCTGCTGAGCTTAAGGACAAATATGGAGGGGGCTTCTTCAGGGCAAGCTGGATTTTTTTTTCTTGAACCAAAACGCCCAGATCATTTGTGTTAATTCCAGAATTTTCTTGCCAAGAAAGAAGACGATTTTCTTCAGCAGTTGTCGTCAGGAATTACCAGTGGAGAGGGCCGAATTATTTATAAAGAAGAGGCCAAATTCTTCACAATATTTCAGCAAGTTAAATTCTCTGAGGCCGAGTTGATTATTTTGGTTTCATTCGCTCAGATTGGAGACTGAATTGTTAGTGCAATTCCAGAAATTATTTGTGCCAAGTGAAGAGGCCAAATTCTCCAGCATTTTGGCTGAGTTTACCAGTGAAAAGGGGCCAAATTTGTCATTATTAGAGAGGGCCGAATTCTTCCTATTTCTCCATCAGAAGGGACCCAAGTCTGAACATATTATTCCAAGGAAAGGACAAATCTGTCCTTGCGTCTTCAGGAGTTCCACATCAACGCTGAGAAGAGGTCAATTTCCCTTATTCAGGGGTCGATTTCTATCTCCATAGGCAGTCAAAGAGAGCCAAATTCCTTCTTGCTGAAGGGTCAATCCCTTGGGGATTTAAGCACTCATAATGGCTGGAATGTTTTTCTATTTTTCCAGCACATTAGTCATTTCAGGAGCAGATTTAACAGAGGCTGATTTCCTGAAATTACCAATCATTCTATTGGTGTATCAGTGTAGCAGATTCTCTGTGGGACGCTGAATTTATGTACAAAGCTGAGTTATTCTAGGATGTGTTGAAGCTTGATATCAGGAATTATATTGTTAGTAGATGTATCAATTCTTTTTCCCTCTTACCAGTTGGAGCGAGTTCATGGTTCTACATTGTAAAAATTGAATATCAAACTCAATAAAGTTCACATTTGGCTCAGTTTTTTTTTTTTTTTTTTTAAATTGTAAGTATCATTTAAGTCATATGAT
Organism: Pinus albicaulis; assembly: GCA_034641835.2. NCBI lineage: Eukaryota > Viridiplantae > Streptophyta > Pinopsida > Pinales > Pinaceae > Pinus > Pinus albicaulis. Next base: position 1,500,511,210 of record CM076582.1, read on the forward strand.
TTCAGATACACAGCACCAGGGTTTCATGAGGAAGAGAAGATACAGTTATACCAATGATTCAAAATCATTTTAAGATCCTCCGAACTTATTATGTAGTCTTGAATTTAACAAGACAAATGGCACTAAGGTTCATTGCCTTGATTGTTGGACAACTGACAAATTCTTACAAAATTACCCAGAGCTTATTGCCACCGAGAGGATCAGCAGGCATAATTTGAAGAGAAAAATTGGGTAAACGCACAAATGACAGCGACAGGGTATCTGGCAGCAAGGTTCATATGGACACTCAAATATTATTGTGGATTGGTAAAGAGCTGTTATGGACTAGATCCTGGAAATAAAGACCAGTTTTCATTTGATTTCCTTACTCATATTTTCCATGAGCACAATTCCAAGGCAGATTCCTTACCCATTGTCTTATATACACACATTTTATTGTGTGTATGAAGAAACAATTCATCGTTGATGGAATTGCAACAAAATTGTGTGTTATATTTTATTAAAGAGATTCCTAAAGAAGCTTGTTCAAATATAAAGAAAGGTGCAATAATTTAGATTGATGGTGGACCTGATTTCTTCATCAACTTTTCAAATCATGAGAAATGTGATAAAAAAAAACTTTTAGAATTCTTGAAATTTAGAACATTCATATTGAAAAGGTTTATTTTATGAGGGACACTATTTGCATGACTATGGCAATTTTAGTCAAAGACAAATGACATAAATCCCAAATTTCAAGGCAAATATAAGCAGTGAAAAGATGAGATGTGAGTTAAACGAGTAGGCAGAGTATTCCAAGGAAGATGAGAATAAAGATTATTTTCAGATTTAAAGACGGATTGAAGCATAAGACCAGCAATAAAAGGGAAAATTCCACTTTGCGGAGAATCAACAGGGATAGTAAAAGAGCAATTAGCAGGTCTTCAAGGAGTATTCAACAGTTTTAGATTTGTAGCAAATTTAAAATGTTAAGGAAATAAAAGAAGAAACGAAAATCAATAAAGTAAACTTGTATCAACCATTTAGTCACTTTGACAAGTTTTATCACATTTGAAATTTCAGAAATTGCTTATTTCTTCTTTTCATGTTAATGATGAATCTTATGGGACCTTTTACACTGACAAGTTTCTCAAACTTTATCTTTACCCATTTCAATCTTAAACTCAAACCATGATACTAAGTGCCACCCAATGTCATAGTGGACAGTCAAAGACAAAACTTAAAGCCCCTTTAACATTCTTGTCTGCACCAATAGATGTGCACCAATGTAGATTGCAATAATCTAACAAATATAGTTGTATGAGTAGGAAAGGATAAGGCATTTTGTGGCTTCTTTTCAAATGCCAACCTTCTAAGTCCACAAAGACTACAAAACTCATGGCTCAAAAATTTACGAGGAACCTTAATACTTTATCGGCCTATAGGTCCTAGAGGTGGAACTTTTGCTCTGATACCAAGTGTAGAGACTCAAATCTATATTTTACCAGATGAATGCTAGGCTTTAACTTTTTTTTTTTGTTTACAACGCAGTGACAAAAATTTTAAACCATAATTATACAAGTTTTTGAAAACTCAGTAAAATTAAACTATTTATACCATAAGCATACAAAGCTAAACACAGTAATTTGTATCAGTTATACCCAAGTTCATAAAATTAGAATTCATACACATACATCCATTCAACTTGTGAATTCTAGGCACAATGAAATCATCATAAATAAAAGCAATATAACTAAACGTGTATCGTACACCCTGAGATGAGAGCCAAACTGGACTTGTTGATTTGCGAGCTCCTTTGCTGTCATCTACCTCCACGCCACCGAATGTAGTGACTCACCGGTTAACCTCCCAGCCTACTCCTTGGGTACGCTCCTTCCCCGCGGACCCCCGAGCTACAATGGGGTTGTACAACAAAGGAAAATGCTAGCTGATAGAGGTGAGCCTCTCTTGGCTCAAGAGTCCCCTCTCTATAACACTCTATCTCACCAAACTCAACTATAGCTCATAACCACTCAAATTTGACATCATCTCCTCCATCCAACCATAGGATAAAACCCCCAAAAAAGTCCTTTTCCCTTCCCTTTCCCTTTCTTTTATAGAATGTTTCATAGGTGACACTTGGAACTTCATGCATAAATAATTATTTTTTTATTAACCCAAAATTTGATTATTCACCCACCCATGTGTCATCCTCTCATCAAGACTCTCCAAAATAATTTACTTAATTATTCATTTAAAATAGTAAATTTTCCTCAACCCAATAAGACTTCCTATTTCTTCTCCTAGTTGTCTCTTGGTTCCCCTTTTCTACTCCTTAATTTGTGTTTATTACTGCAGTTAATTGATAAGTCTAAGATTTGGTCCCCTAAACTACCTCAATTTGCATTTATGATGAATATTCTTATGTTGGCTCTTGCCACATGGAAGTTCTCTAATTTCTCAAATTTTAATTTATTAATCTTATTATAATTCACCACCCTCTTCTCTTAATGAAGTTTTTAATAAATCTTTATACTTAACTCTATGTCCCTCTTTTCCCCTTTTTGCCTAATTAAGTTACTCATATACATTATCCATTTAATATTTTGTTTTAACAAGGAAAGGGTAGAGTTATCATGGTAATTAATTTATCTCTTCCTATTCCTCCCTTACCCTAAGTTTTATTCTTGATTTAATTCTTTTGGTTCTAACCTCATATATCATTTGTTATGAATTAGTTGGATTTCATATATTGATTATATTTATTAGTTTCTTTAATGATGTCGAGGGTCGAGTTTAGTCATGCCCTTCAAGAACTTCCATTCGAAGTTCCAAGGGTGCCATGCCTAAGAATTTATTTTTGATGCCAAGGGTGCCAAGTCGGTCGTGCCCTTCAAGAATTTCTCTTGAAATTCCAAGGGTGCCACACCACTTGCCCTTCAAGTATCCAGTGGTTACGAGGGGAAATTATATGTGCAACGACAGAGACCCCTATCATCTCATATGTTGCCTGCTATAGTGAGACTAATGGTGCTGGGGATCAAGGAATCCGCCTTGATGCGCGCCCCCCAGAAAATCCTCGTGGGCGAACCAAATTTGGGACCTGCTCATGACATCGTGATCTTCAAGGTGAAAGTATTTCGACCTTTCTAGCCTAAGTCATGGTGGGAGGCTAGCGAGTGAGATCAGGAACACTGTTCCACCCCTCCCATGTTGTTCCATCCAATTCTACAACCCCATCACCCATATGTGAGTTATTCGGCCAAGCAACTAATATGTTCCTGCAACCACTGAAATATCATCAGAGTGTGTGTATATATATATATATATATATATATCAATTTCCAAATTGAACTTATAATTTCAAAGACAAAATATTAATTTCTATCAAACCAGATGTTGTCAACTCATCATATGCGAGTGCCTTTGGTGGTTTCCTGTCATAATCAATAATCATCAGTAACAAGGTTTCTCATTGTTAGTCATTATCATAATGGTAACATCAACATGACCGTCATTCACGTCGTTGTTCATTTTGAATCAGAACTAATGTGAGTAGCTACCATAGGGAACACATCCATCATGGTTATCATAATCACAACATCAATGAGAAATTAACATATTCATCAAAGCCATCATCATCGCAACATCAATAGAAAACCTACCTATCCATCATAGGGAACATATCCATCAAGTCTATCATCATCATGATATCAATAGAGAACATACATATCCATCACAGTATTAATAAAGAACGTACATACCCATCAAATCCACTAATATTAGAGTCATGTGTCTGGATCCTCAACCTGAGGTCCTCAAAGAATAAAGTATGAAGGATCAGTGTTCATCAACCAAAATGGGGCACTACGCTATGTTCCAAATTCAATTGTAAAGGACATTCTAACATAGAATGGGCCGGATGGTAAAAGAGGTAAATGGATTTCCACCATTTTAGAATATGACATAGAAATTAAGCCCACCAAACTCATTAAAGGTCAAGGTTTAGCCAAACTCATGGCTAAATCAAATTGTCACGTTTAGATATTAATTTGATTGCCCAAATAGATGATCAGGAAGAGATGGCGACTCTAGAGACAAGTGAAGCATTTTCAGACTCACCATGGTATGCAGATATTATATTTTTATTACTAAATTTACAAGCTCATCCTGGATTATCAAGAACTAAAGCTATTTTTTTAAATTTAAAGGAAATGAAGTTTTGTATCATAGACAAGTCACTATTTTGGAAAGATCATGGTGGTATTTTATTGAATTGTTTTCTTAAAGAAAAAGATGATAAATCTTTGGAGGATTTTCATGTAGGTAACTATGGAGGACACCTTTACTGGAATTCCACTGCAGATAAAATATTGATAGATCGTTTTTAACGGCCTACACTGTTTGCAGATGTGAAAAATTATGTGACCTCCTATCACAAATGCCAAATTTTTGAAGGAATGAAAAAGCTGCTACCTTTACCCCTTAAACCCATCTCCACAAAAATGCCTTTTCAGCAATGGGGTCTTGAATTCATTGGTGAAATTCACCCTCCATCCTCAACCCAGCACAAGTGTATTTTGACAGCCACAGAATATTTCACTAAATGGATAGAATCCATAACTTCCACGCAAGCCACTGATGCTATCATAATATCATTTTTAGAAAGAAACATACTCTCAAGATTTGGATGCCCGAAAATGATCATCGCTGATAATGTAGCTGCATTCAAGTCCAAAAAGATGATTGACTTGTGTAATAAATACCACATTACCCTTGGCCATTCCATTTCTTATTACCCACAAGGTAATGGTCTTGCTGAATCCTACAATAAAATCCTTATGAATATCATCAAGAAACTACCAGAAGACAATAAGAAAACTTGGAACAAAAGGTTAGTGAATGCCTTATGGGCAGATAGACTTACCACAAAAAAATATATTGGTACATCCCCTTACCAGCTTGTTTATGAGATGGATGTTGTTTTTCCATCTTCTTTAGGAGTACTAGTAATGAAGATAATCCAAGAACTACAGGTTGAAACCAATGATATCCAAAGAATAATAAACAAAACCATACACTTGCAGCAAACCAGGGAAGATGTCTATGTCAAGTCTCAAGTTATTCAAGAAAAGATTAAAAAGATATTTGACAAGAAGGCTAAGGAAGATGATGTTTATATAGGTGAAAAAGTTCTTAAGTGGGATTTCAGGAGAGAAGAGAAAGGTAAACATGGGAAATTTGATTTCTTATGGAAATTCCCTTATGTCATTTATGGTTACAGAGGTAACAATGCATTCTTTTTTAATTATTTGGATGGATCAGAACTGCCAGGTGGACCTATCAATGGTAGAATGTTGAAGCATTACTATTCCTCAAAATAAAAGTAGTTCACTTTGTTCACTTTACTCATTGTACATAACATTGCAGATTTTAGAGTGGATTGGATATTTTTCTAGAAAAGTTGAAGCCCAGAGAGAAAGCCCTAAGCTTTGAAGGATAACATATCATAAGTATGAATAATGCAGAGCTCAGAAAACGGTTTCAAGGCTAACACACTCAAAATTCAAAGGCTACTAGTCTCAAAGTTATTGACATTTCATCAGGAAATGCCATCCCCATGCGGAGCCACTGTAAGGGTCCTATAATAATAGGAATCATAATTTTTGAATTGAATTTGATTATTCTTGTAATATGTACATACTTTTATTTCTTCAAATTGTTTTCCCATTTCAGAAAAATAAAAATAAAAATGTAAAGAGGGTAAAAGTCATAAAAGAAAAATCAAAGGACTTGAAAGAAAAAATATAAAAAAGAATAGAAAAATGGACCCCAAACAAAAATAAATAATAAAATAATAATAAAACATGAAAGTGATGCAAATCCAAATGCCACTACTATTTACTTTTACTACAAAATAAACATTGTGTGCAGCTTGTTAAAATCCCACATTCCATGAAGGTTAAAGAACTTAATCTTAACCTCATGCTTTAAATTTCATGTTGTTAGATAGAGAATAAAGATCTATACAAACAGTTTAATCTCAGCAGATCAGTAGTTAGGTAGAGAATAATAAGGAGCTCAACAACTTAATCTGAGCCCTTGGAAGGAATATGGATCGAATTAGTTAGTTTGATGTTTTACAAGAAAAATGAACAAGGGTTTGCAAGCTCAAATGCACCCATGAAAATGAAGAAAAAAATGTTACGGTAGCATATGGGTAGGTACAAGTAGTTTTTACAATCATGGATAAGAAGAAAATTGCTCATTTCAGCCACTAATTTCCTTAAAAAAATCATCCCCTTGTAAAAATACTTCAACACCTTCATTTTCATTCTTTCCCCTTCATTTTCCCCTTTTCCCATTATCATCCATTTTCCTTTGCAAAAATCCCCTTTTCCTAAGTTTAAAATACATTTTACTTAAGAAAAGTAAAACCCTTTAACTAATTCCCCTTTTGTTTAAAAACACCCAAAAACCCCAAAAAAATAGCTTTTATCCTAATTATAAATGCTAAAATATCATGTTGGGACCCATTATGAAGAAAATTATTTCCAACATCAGATTTTACACTATACTTAGTGTATTTTAACATTCCGCAGTTACATTATATTTTAACACTAACCCAAGGTATTAACTGTTGTATACACCTTTTAGCTCGTATTAATATAACTCATTTGTAATACATCCCAACCCATATTTCTAGTTTAACCTATGTTTTATTTCCCTCATGTGTTATATACTTCTACTCATCCCATAGGTTAAATTATTAAATCATGTTAATTATTCCAATCCCATTATCTATCATCCCCGCCAATTCTAATGTTACACTTATATGCATCCCATTTGTTAATACATTATCCTCCACCTATCAATTTAAACCTCGTTTGTATGTATTAAACATCAATTTAAATACATATTTAAACCTCTCGCAACATTCAAAACCCGGGCCCCACGCCATTTCACCTTACATCTTTATCGCATCATCCTAGCCATTCGCCTTTCGCCCTCTAGATCCAATGACAGTTATCCCATGTCGCACATTTCATTACGCGATGATTAACCAACCCCAAAGCTTGCGATAAGTGTGGTTTGCAGGATTTCTCTCACCTCTACATGTCCTAATCACATTGGATTGCATCAATCAAACCAATTTTGCTTACCACTTTTGAACCCTGCAAAAACCGCTTGGCGGTTTTTCCCTCCCCCACGCCCAAACCACCCACCTTTTTGAAATGACCGTGCAATTAATACATTCACTATTGAATGAAAATGCATATAAACCACCCAAATGCACTCTTTTATGCTTCTCTTACCGTTTTCACAAAGAAGAAACATTGCAGACCAAAAAGACCATTGCCAACTCTGTTTTTAAGCCTAATTGAAACAGAATTCACCAAATTGATAGCTACAACTACTGCAGAAGTTATCCAAGTACTTATAAAGACCAGCAAAAGCTTCTCAAATCTTTATACAACATCAGAAACCCTCTTGCATAGCAAAACTTCAATTTTCCTAGGTATTCTTCAGAAGAACAGACTTATTCATTGATCTAAAAGAGTATTACAGTTAATCGAATCATTTAGGATCATCTGAAACTAAAGAAAACCCCATTTTCTTCCTAAATCATTCATTATGAAACCGTGGACTGTTAAAAATCATAGGTTGAGTAAATTGAAGAAATTTAAGCCATCTACAGACCTGAGAAAGCCTTCTGTTACCTTCAAAACCTTTTCTATAGTACTTAGACACCATTTTTACATAGAATTGATGTCTTGAGATTTTTTTATCACAGAAAGTGCACTATAAACCCTAGATATCTTTTGCAGAAACTCTAAGGTACTGAAGCTTCTCTTTTGTTATAGAGATTACAGCTTGGTTAATTGAATGAGTTTAAAACCATTTTGCAAACAATAGATAACTCCTGTTTTATCTTAGTCATTCTGAAAACTGTTAAAACTTCTAGAGGTGTTTTTACAGGCTTAAATTAGTGTTTTTAAGGTCAAGAGAATATAAAATTGATAGATCAAGAAAATAAATGGCTTCTAAAAACATTCTAGCAGTTAATCCTCTACAACCTCCTATTGTATATGTAGAGCACATTCCACTAGGAGAGCTAGACTTGAATATTGCTGATACAGTGACAAAGTTCAACCTTCTTGAGCTCCATTGCTGGAGCCAAGAAAAATCCCTACATCAAGCTGATGAACTGTTTATCTCGGAGTCAAAATTGTAAAAATATGTTGTTCCTCATACTTATCAATGCCCAGAAGTAATCAGACTCTGCCCATCATGCTACTTCCATGATAAGAGAGCTATAGTAAATCCTGAAAAAGAAGTTTTGTTCACCATTACTGCAGATTCAATCAATCAAATGCTTCAGATAGAACCTGGGCCAAATGAAGTTCCTTTGTCTATTGAATCCCTCACTCAGTTATACTTGGATTTGGACTTCACCAAGAGGTTCCATATTTTTCAAACCTCCATGCCTTCTTAGGTGGAAATTCCCAAGTTGAATCCTCCATAATATTCTGCTAAATTCTCTTAAAGAACAAGAAAATCATTTACAGGTTGTCTTTCATTATTTTCTACTTTACAGATGAACGTGCTACCATTTTTAACTTTACCCAATACCTTGTTGACAGTATTCATGAGAAATTGGTCAAATTTCCTTCTAAAGGTGTTTTTAAGTACTCTTCATTCTCATTTCACATGTTCCTATATTTTTAGTCTGCGAAGTTTAATATAAGACTTCAGACACTTGATGTGGAAGTAAATTCACAATCAGTCATCTTTTAGAGTTCCTTGATAAGGAAATATTCAAATTAGTTCACCTACAAAGATTTCACAGATTCCTTCATTCATCCCATAGCCAATTTAATGAACAATAGTGTACAACCCAGATTTAGTAATGAAATCAAGAAGGTTTTGCATTTGTCTAAACATAATAGGACAGGTGATTGGTACTTGTACCAAAATCACACTGAAATAAGAGTTTATGGATCTAGAATTATTCTTTATAAACTGCCCAAATAGCTCCCTATGAGGTTATTTTCCCTCGAATACATAAGACAGATTCTAAATTCAGATGCAGTCAATTTCTTAATAGAAAAGAAGAAAACATAGTTCAAGTTGAAGAACCAGGTTGGCCCTTTTATCTGTAATAATAGAGAGGCAAGTCTAGAAGCAGAAAAATAGTTGCAGGAGTTCAAATTTAGTCCTAGTTTCCTTTGGTATTATGATCCCCTTGGTGTTATTAGTAAAATGAGAGTTAAATGCAATTAACTCCATATGTACATGAAAATATGCCAAAGATTGAAAAATTCTCAAACCAATCTGAACGGTTAGAGAATACATTGGTAGAGGCATGAAATAAAAGTGATACTAGTCAAATTTAGCCCAAGAAGACAGAAATAAAGAAAAGGAAACAATAGAGGTGATTGATAGATAAATAGAAGAAAAAGATAATGCACCTTCTACAAGAATTGAATAGGAACAACAACCCAAAAACAGCTAATCCAGAAACAACACAGTATAGAAGTTTCTTCATCCAAGAAAACAATAGAAAAGGACATGGATATAAAGGAAAGATATAAAGAAATCAAAGCCATAAATGAAGAGTTTAAGACAAAAATATATTATCAGTATCTAAAAAAAACTCCAAGCATACATAATAGGATATGTTCAAACTTTTACTACAAAAATAAAAAGTGCAGATGTCATTTACTTAGCCTATAGTTCAGACTCCTAAGAAATCATCATATTATAAAAATATAGAGTTTGAAGTCCCAATATAGGATATTCATCCTTTGGATCAAATTTAATTTCATAAGCAGGTAGCGGAAATTATTTATTCTACAATAACCACTAAGGCCCTGCATGCACAAAAAGTACAAAACACTCTGGTAAATGTCAGAGAACAACTCAAATTGGAGAAATCATCTTCAGAGGCAAAGGACACTAGAATCAAATCCTTGGAAGAGCTAATAATTTAAGTAGGATATGATCCTCAAAATGTAAAATTTGCAGAAGAATTGATGAAGAAGAAAAATGCAGACATTGTTGCATTAAGGAAATAACTAAATTTCCCCCCTATAGAGTATTCTCAAGCCAAGGAGGTCTTACAGGAAACCAATCAGAAAGATGAGATGATGAGTCTCATTTTACAGTTAACAGCTTAGATAAAGGAAATGGAAATTGAACTGGACAAGTTGGTCCAGGAGAAAGAATCCAAAAAAGTAGAAGAAGTTCCTGCCACTGTCATCCCTATAGTTACAATAGTTGAACCTTCTACTTTGGCAGAATCACTGGCTCCTAATGTTCCAATGGCCACATCACTTCCAGCTACTTCATCTACAACTTCAGCCACAGAATCTTCAACAACAACAGCACAACATTCAGATGAAGCAAGAAAGCTATTAAATGCTATGCAAGATATGTCTATTCAGACCAATGAGATAAAAAGACTAAAAGAACAACTCAAAAATCTTGAAGATGCTAAGAAACTTTCTCAAATAAATTCCAAGAATGAAGAACAAAAAGCCAACAGATTGAATGAGCAAATGAAAAAGTTGGAAAAAGAACTAACACTAAAGGAACCAATGTCACATGTAAAGCAACCGTTATGGTCCAATATCATTGAAGTAGTCAATGATATTTGGTCATCCATATAGGTCATATATGAGCAAAAAGAGTTATGGAAATTAGAAATACAAGAAATCTAAAAAATCAAAGAAGAAATTGGTAAAAAACCTGAAGAATCTCTAGAAATCATCAAGTTTCTTAATTCCAAAAATAGACAAGAGATGGAATATATTGGAATTAATGATAGAACAGAGACCATCCTAGAAGTTAGGAAGGTAATCTCTAAGAAGAATCTGATGACACAGTTAGAGGAGAAGTGCCATAACATGGAAATTTCTATCAGAAGGTTCATGATCAAGTTTGATGTTCTAAGGAAAAAAGGCATTCCCAATACTCTAGTGATTAATGATAGATTAATGAAGTAGGATGATTATGATAAAAATATAAGAGAATTTTCCAGAGAGAAAGTTAACAATTCAGCCTTGCATGGAATCCCAATAGGGAAGGTGCTCTACAAAAATGCTAAGAATTTGTTTTACTTATAGCATGAGGTAAAACACTTATATGTGAACAAGCCAACATTCTCAAAGTATACTGAATATGATGAAAACTTTAGAAGGATGATGAAGATAAAACTACCAGAGGTAGAATTTTGGGAAAAACTAATTGATCTACTTTGAAATCAAATTGCAGTAAGAAATAGAGCAGTGAAAGTAAAAAACAAAGTTTTTTGTTTTTACATCAGCATTAACAGTTTTACAATGAAAGAGTATTGGGATAAAGAGAATCAGGTGAAAGTGTATCAGTTGAAAGGTTAAAGACAAAATCAAAGAAAAAATGAATCTGCGAGCATTAAAGACGCCTCATTGTCCAGTTGTAGTATCCGTTGAACAAAAAAGAGAGAAAGCAATGATAAAATCAAGACATTAATCCATTTATTTCAATAAAAAAGGGACAACTAGCATTAGTTAGGAATTTGTCACTATCTTTTTGCATGAAGATATATCTTTTCCATGAATAATTCCTAAGTTTATTATAGGATATTTGGTATGAGATTTTGTATAAATACTTCTCACTTGGAAGTATTGAGTGTGGATGAATTGCTAACATTTCTATAGATTGTACTACTCTAAACCTAAAGGTTTTTTGTACCAATTTCATGTCAGCAAACTGGATTAAGGAAATAAAGCATCATATTATAGGATTCATTTGTTGGGCTACTACATTGAAGTATTTTCACTTGTTACTTTGTCAATTTCTTATGTTTTCCATCAATACTTGAATGTTTTTCTAAATTCAAATGATAAATCAGGAATTGTTATTTCAGAATATGCTAAAATCTCTCTATTTTGACTAAATATAATTTATATGTTTTCCACTGATATCCAGATTAGGGAACCCTTAATTGCTCTTTTATCCCGATCAAAACCATTTTCACCATCAGCCTTGAAGATCTGAAGTGACTCAGCTATCTTGCCTTGTGAACATTTCCCTTTAGAACTTAATACTGATCTGATTGCTTGACACATTGACTCCATTTTCCCAATGGAATACAGAGCTACATATATCCATCTAAGTAAGTGATTTAAACACCAAATCAAATCAAAGCCCAAAACAAATTTACCCTACATAACTAGCCTAAATTCAAATACAATGAACAAAGTTAAATCATATAAAGAGAGCCCTCTCTGAACATTAGGAAGGCTAGATCCTAAGGCTTAAAAGTAGGTTTTTGGTTACCTCTAATATTTTTTAAACAAAAAATCAAAAATATCACAACTATTGAGAATTATTGGAGTGATAACAATGTCCTCCACATAGACTTTCATGATAATGTTTGGTGACTTCAACATATTCTGCTTCGGTCAAACATAAAAGCAAAATACCAGCAGGATCTTTCGAGTATAGCTTTGCTTCTATGATAACATATGGCTAAGATTTGAGATTGAGAGCTTTGTATTTTGTTGTATTTAGTGGAGTCAGGCAGGAAAAGAAACACAGGTAATGTACAATATCTTTATACCAGTCAGAGAACAAAATTTTATATTGAATACATGTTTTGGACTTGCTTTGACCTTCTTCACTAACAACTCCATCCACTGGTACCAACAGATTAATTCCCAAGGCTTAAAAATTTGTCCTCGTCAACAACTTCACTAACCCCTGTCCCTTGGCCATCTTGGTTGGTTTGATGTCGAAATCATACTCTTGGATTTTTTCTATCCACTTCCCCCTTTTTCCTTCAACATCACTTTGGACCAGCACGTCTTTCACAACAGAATTAGGAACATAAGAAGTTATGTGGGACTGTGACACATAAGTCCTGAAGGATTTCAATGTTTTGACCAAGGTGTATACTTGTTTCTCTAGAATATTGTATTTGAGCTCAGCATCTCGGAGGACTTTACTGAAAAATGCAACTAGCTTCTCCTTACTATCTTCATTTTTCTGCAATAACACAGTAGCAATAGTAGTGGGGGATACAAATGAGAATACTTGAAAGGCTTTTTGATAGTCTAGACTAATTAGAACTGGAGCTTCCTGAAACGCTTCCTTTATTCTAGCAAATTCATCTCTTGCTTCACTATCCCATTTCACTTCTGCATTTTTTCTTCAACATGTCTGTTATACTCACAACTCAACATAATTGGGCACAAATCTCCTCAGAAATTTTATTTTTCCCAGGAATCTCTGGATATATTTCTTGCTTCTATGTAAAGGAATTTCCTGAATGGCCTCCACCCTTGTTGGGTCAATATTTACTCCTTGTTTAGAAACTATGTGACCCAATAATTTACCTTATTCTAAGGTAAATAAGTATTTCTTGGGATTTAATGATATACCAAACTTTCTGCACTTTTGAAAAGTTTTTTTCAAATTCTCCAGGTGTTCATCATCTGACCCCAAGAAAACAGTTACATCATCTTGGTATATAAATACTAACCTATCACCCACGAAATCTATGTCCATGGCCCTCTGAAATGTTGCACCTACGTTCATAAGGCCAAATGGCATCCTCGCATACATGAAGGTGCCCTAGGGCATTGTGAAAGCAGTCTTCTTCTGATCTTGTTTTTCTACTCCTACCTGATTGTACCCAGAAAATTCATTAACCATGGACAACCTGTGAGCTCCTGTCACCTTCTGTAAGACATAATCCATTTTTTGCAAAGGATAATTATCTTTTATAGATTCTTGGTTCAGATTTATAAAGTCTACACACAATATTATCTCTCCATTTTTCTTTCTTACAGTGACTAGATTAGAAACCTAGTCTGAATATCGAAGTGGTACTATAATTTTTGCCTGCAATATTTTCTTCACTTCATTTTCGATTGGAGCTGGCAACAATGGATTGATCTGCCTGAGCTTCTGCCTGTGTGGTTTGAGTCCTTCTTTCAAGGGAATCTTATATTTAATTACAGCTATACCATATGTTTTTAGGTCTTCATATGACGAGGCAAAGACATCTATATATTTCTTAAAGAGATCAATGTATCTTTCTTTGTAGTTTTTGGGAACACCTTTGAACAATTTCACTATTTTGAGCTCCTGATGAGTTCCCAAATTAAAATCTTCCGTCTCTTCTTCTTGATGTGTTTTCTTTGAATCAACAGAAACAACATTAGCATTGAATAATATTTGAAGGGAAACCAACCCTCTAGGGAGCACATTATCTTTCAATTGGATAATCTTCTATTCACCTATTGACTTCTTTAGGTTTCTTATTTCTTCTCTCTACTCTATTGTTCTTCCTCTTTATCTATCTCAGCATCTTCAAAGTTGCCAATCATTATCAAGAACTGATCTATCTATTCATCATCATCAAACACCTACCAATGTTTCACATTGTCAGGGATAGAAGGTCTATGTCTAACTTCAAATTCGTACCTTAGCCTGGGATTTATGGGAGGTTTGAAGTGCTAGCTGCAAATGCTAAATAATCAACCTTCTATACTCCTCCCTTGGAATATAATGAATATTGAAAGCTTCAAAATAGTTTTCTATCATATCCCAAACTTCATTCCTGTACGATCTTAATCTCGAATGCTTGGTTTGACAATGATTCTTGATCTACCTTATTATCAACTCGGAGTCACCATAAATTGAAATACATTTAACCCCCAATTGTTTAGCAACTTGAAGGCTTGAGATTAAGGCCTCATATTCAGCCACATTGTTTGTCAAATCAAATTCTAGTTTAAAAGAGAATGGCATGAGGTAACCTTCTGGTGATATTAGCAAGAATCTGATACCTGTGCCTTCCTTGGAGTAGGCGCCATCAAAGTAGCACTTCCAAATCTTCTTTGAGTGCAGCTCATTATTTACAACTACTGAAGAGAGTTTCTTCCCTGGGTCTTCAGCAAATTTTGCATCTTCATGCAACATGAAACAAGAAATATCTTCTGTTTCTTGACTATAAATGGAGGAATTTCATGAATTTTTCTTAGAGGTGGTTTTCAAAAACCTTGTTTCCCTATACAATCTCCTTTCTTCCCCATTAAAAACTGGAATGATAGCATAAGTGAAATATAAATTCAGTACACCTCCCAACTTAGCTCCACAAGACCTTGACAGGAGCATTCCAAACCTGGTTGGGATGTCTGAAACCACTACATCCATGACCATACTCTTTGTTGGGATTTGTGCCAACGAAACTGCTACATCTTTAATCAACCCAACATATTTCACCCTTTTGGAATAGAATGAATACAGATCCCTATAATTTTTGGTAATCTGTAGGTTAATCCCCTTCATAACAGACAATGACATGAGGTTATGGGATGCTCCCAAGTCCATCATGCAATTATGTAGAGTAAAATCATGAAGCAACAGAGAAATATAGAAGGGTGGAACAGAAGGATCTACTTCTTCTACATGAGGGCCAAAGCTGACCACTAGATTTTCTTCTTGTAGGTTCATGGTGTCACTTATATCTTCCACCTGTGTGAGATTAATAAAATCTGAAATTTATTTCTTATAAGATGGTAATTTAGCCAATTCTAGAATAGGTACCTAAATTTTAACCTTCTCCAACTCTTTTGCCAAACTTAAGGCATGATTTTTCTTAACAACGTTTTCAGGTTCTTCTTCACTCTTTCTAGAATCTACCACTTGTTCGGGTACAAGAACAACTCTCTCCAAAATATTAGTGTCAACTAATTTGTCCTAGGAAGATTCAACCTCCTACACATTTGTTCTCTTAAGTGAGTTTGTAGGTTTTTTCCCATTACTGATATATTTCATAGGGTCCTTTTGTTGTGGAGTCGCCATTGGAGGAGAAATGGAACCTTGTTGTTCATATGCGTTATCTTGCTCTCTAGATCTCTTTCTAGACCTTAAATCATACTTTTTATGTAGCTCAACTTGCGTGAAGTCTGTGAATTTTCTATAGTATTCATCCATCTCATCTTGATCAAAAGATGCTTCGGATTCAGCATATTCTCCCTCATAATCTTCCTCTTCATCCTCTTTTATTTCATACATAGCAGATACCTGATCCTTGGCCTCCCTTTGGTCATCTTCTACTGGCTCTGCAAGTGTTGCTTCTATATACAATGGTGCTTGAACCTGGTCTTGATCTCTTCTTTCCCTCTGCAAAATTTGCAGGGGATGTCTTTTGAATTGAGGGTTGAACCCAGGGAAAATTTTAGGCGCTAATATTCGCAAGTGAGCTAATTTTTTATGTATTTTAAAAAAAAATATTCGTTAATTTATATTTTTTCTAAAAATTATTCACCCAAATTTTATAGTATAAAATTGTTTTACCTTAAAAATAGCCAAATTTTTAAATAGAGACTATATAAAATTATTAGAAATTTGAATAATTTTAGAAAAAAATTGCCAAAAATTTTAAAATATCATATTATGTACTAGTGAGATTCGCCATGGTTTCTAAACTTTAAAATAAATTTACATCCTTAAAATTTTCCCTGATTAAAATTTTCGCCATGGTCAGTTTTGTTGTACGTGCCTTTGAGAGTTTTTATTTTCCAATTATATCTTAGATAGCTTATTTGTTAGATTTTTTATCACCCTTGCCATATCTTCTATCCTCAGATCTTGTGATGATTATTCTTTTTCTTTCCCCTTCTCTTGTAATGGTTTTTTCCCTTTTTCCTTTCCAACTGCATTCATATTAACTTCAATCTCTAAAGCGTCTGTCTGTATCTACTCAAGAGTAGGAGCTCTTCTTTCTCTCAATGTAAAGCTAAAATCAACTTCAAAATCCCCAGTAAAAACTACCTTTTCTCCTATAGGGGGGGGCTTCATCTCAATAGGTAAATTATTTTACAATTTGTTGAATCTTTTTACAAACTCAGAAATGTCTTCATTAGGCCTTCTTTTAATTTCTTTAAACTATGTTAATGAGTAACCATGATCTCTCTTTTATCCCCATCTCTGAGTGAATCTATTTTCTAACTCTTCCCAGTTATTTATTGAACCATTTGGTAAACCTTTGAACCATTTTCTAGCCTCTCCATCTAGATACTGCACAAATAGTCTCATCACAACATCCAGGTGTTTTACATTCAAATTCTTAGTAAAAGTGAAAAACAAAGGTAAATGTTTTTTTGAAGTTACTTCATTTTCTTCTGTGAAATGAGGAAGTAATTTGAGGTATTCTTGAGGCATGACATTCATTGGTTGTGCAAGATTTAGTGGGGCATATCTGTTCATTAAGAAATTTGGTACTGGCATATTAACAACTTGGTTAACTGCTCCTTGGGCAGTTGAGGGTGATGAAACTGGTGTGAAAGTGAATGAAGGTGGAGGTAAAACTGATATGGGAGTGGGTTGATGAACAATGGCAGAAGAACCAACAACTATATTTGGTTGAGCTTGAGTGAACGTAAAAGAAACAGACTCGAAAGAATGTTCTTCTAACTCGGGTCCTTGAAAATAAATGGGTGTGGAAGAAGAATATTGTTCCAAGAAAGAGAGTTCCCCAGAAATATCTTCAAAAAAAGGGTTATGAGAACTGCTTCCAAGAGTAGAAAATGTAGGACCAGGTTGAAGGAGTTTGAGATTTCTGAGCCCTTTTGGAAATCAATCTTTCTGGATCTGGTAAAGTAGGGACTATCTACTGTGAGGTATCTAACCTTGTGTGAGGTCTTTTGAAAGCCATAATTTTGAAAATAACAAATACATCCCAATATTTGCTCCTCACTGAACAAATAGAGGAAATAATTTGAAAAACCCAGGGAAAAATAAACTTCATTTCTTCATCCCCGACAACGATGCCAAAAAATGTTGTATCTCAAGAAATGATCACTTGGTTCTAGTAAGGCATAAGTGCTTAAGACATTTTATAAATGTATGTCACAATTACCATATAAAATGGCCTTTGTTTAACACCCTTGGAATTCAGTTACTTAATACCCTCAATAATCTGATATAATGAAAGCCTTCGCAATGGCATAAACTGCTAATATTTGAATGGAATGAAAAGAAGAACTGTAAGAGAAACTCAAAATGATACGCCAAAAACACAAAATATACCACTTTTAAGTTTCAAAGGAAATTCGTGGAGAAAGAGAGAACTTAAAATAATATGTTGTAAACACAGAATCTATCACTTTAAAGTTCTATCAGGAGTTTATGAAGAGAGAAGATACGACGTGAAGGAGCGCAAATTAAGTTTATTCAACTCTTACTCACAGATGTAATTAAGAGACAGGATGCTACATTACTTCACTTCATTCAAAGAGGAATAGCCACAAAGTGAAATACAAAAGACGTATCAACATCAATAGGTGTATGGAACTCGATCTTCTTTCATTAATTTCTAAGAGAATTCAGTCATAAACCAATAGTCATCCAGAGGTCCAAAAATCAGAACCTCTTTTATTTATTTCTATCTACTTAAATACATCACAGTGGTTCGTAATTGCTAAAATTCTTGAAACTATTCGACTACCTAAACTGTTAAGATAAAATGTGCAATCACACTTGAGAGAGAAAATTTAAACTAGAAATATTGTTTGTTTTTTGAATCTGATGTTGCTTATGTGATCTCTCAAAGTTCCGAGGTGGCATTTTTGGTCATGATGCAGTGGTTACACAACTCTGTAACGACGCCTCCATGCATGACTTGACCCAACTATCGTGCTCCTAAAGGTGCTGCTATACGCTTTTCTGCCTGGCTCTTCCTATGCCCCTGTGCTTCAAATGATGTCACTCATATCACCTTCTACCCTACTCTACCTCTTCTCCTTCATTCTGCATCAGGTCACTTACCCAATTTTCTCTGCTATGTTTTGCCTATTTCTTCATTTCCAAGGCGTTTCACCGATTTCACGTTATAACCCTCTTTTCTTCCTCTGACATGGTTTAACACATGAAAATTCCTTACTTCCAGATCTGAAAACCTTTGGAATTCACTTTTGAAACCACGTCGCATCCACCCACACATCGCATTCCACTTCTTTTAGCTTGTCTTTGACACTTATCTTCTAAGTCTCACAATGCACGCTATGTGATCGGGTCCCACTGCATTGCACATCACACTTCGAAAAGTATAACATTTACCTTAGCCCTTAACTGTTAAAACTAGTGATGTGCGCTATGCGATCAAGCCCCACCGGGCATCGCACATCACACTTCGGCCACTTTATCATTTACCTCTTGTATCTGTATTTTGAAACTTGTGGTTTGCGGCTTGCGATTTAATCTTCACTGTCCATCTCTCTGCTCCAGTTCTACACTTTGATCCTGACCATCTTCTTTCCCCTTTGAGCCTCCTCCGAAACTCTTAAGGTTTTAAGGGAAATGTGCCCTTTCTATGCCTTTGGGAAATTAGTTCGTTTACTCCACGGTGTAACCCTCCCAAACTTATTTGGTGTTCTGCCTCTCTAGTCCCTCCTAAGCTTGTGAATGATCCTGACTTGACCCACCTTCACATCTCATCATGTAATGTTAAATGTACCAACATATAAATAAAAATTCGTCTATGACACACAAAATCTTACATTTTCTAACATATATTCTTTTTTTTGGTGTTTTGAAAAATATTTCAAAGGTAAATTCAAATGAGCCACAACAATATCAACAATCAAAGTACTATTCTAAATCAAGAAGATACATCTTTCTATTTTGAAAATAAATAAATCTACAATGTAGGCTATGGCAAGAAATGGCAATAAATAAAAGAAAACTCTACAACATTCATGAAGTAGAGTGATGAATTGAAATTGCAGAAGGAAGACTAATCTAATCACACATTGCTGGGCCAAATTGCTAAACATTCTCTAACTACTTCATTCTTTAACTATCATTCTTTTAATCCTGCATGTCATGACCTAACTATGCTCGTAAAACCACTATTTTTCAGCCAAAGGAGAAGGTGCTAGGGTGGCTTAGGAAGGTCTTAGATTCATGGATGCAGGGTTGAAGGTGTCTTGATGGTTATGGTAGGTCTAGATGAGGTGGGGGATGGTTTTTGGGCTGAAGGAGAGGAAAATTGGTTCTTCTATGAGGTTTGCTACAGGTTTCCCATAGTTCTATAGGAAAGTCCTGTTGGCTTGAGGGGTCCTGACCCAGGTTCAGAGGTTAAGGTTTGCCAAAAAACCCCTATACTAGTGGCCCTTTTGGCAATGACCTACTTGCATAGGCCAAAGTCTCACTCGAAGCAGTTTGGGAGGGTGTTGGAACTAGTTTTCTGTACCCTGAGAGAGAGTAAGTAAGTCAAAGCATATTTGTGTTCACAACTTATCCGGTTCGCACCGAGTAAGTGTATCCGTAGGCTTTTCACAGTATAATCAGTTATTAACCATAACAGATCTATTATCATTCATAGATATAGTCCCTATCTTTGCATCCACGTGTGTAACAGCAATTACCAACACATAATATCATCAGCGCAACTTACAGGCATATTCACAGCATAAAAAGATAACACAAATGTATTCACAACTTAAAAAGATACCATAGATTCGCATCGATAGTAAACACAATAGATCTAGATATCACACAGATACTTTAAAAATACTTAGCATTCATTAACATTCAGATATAATTACAACCAAAACCAGCCTGCGGACACAGCCTAGTACGGTCCGCACACAGCAGGACTAAGGATCTCCATGCACATAGCCAGCAGTAGTCCTTACCTAAACAACCCAAAAAAGATCTAACATTTTGCACGTAGCAGTAGTCCTTGGTCAGTGTAGCTTCCATTTGGTCGAACTCTTCCTCCTTCTGGTGCAGCGCTTGGTTGATTTCACGTAGGAGAGGGTCACGTTGCACCTTGGTCAAAAGCTACATGGTTGTTTCCAAAAATCCTGAGAAATTTGATGTGTAATAACAATTGTGGCCTCTGTAACCACCGCAACTCGCTGGGCCCTTACCTCTGGTGGCGTTTGGGACTGTAACTTGGCCTGTAAGTCTGTGATTTGTTGTTCCATCTGCGTTTTGACCACCTGGATCTCAGTCCTTGAGGCTTTTAGCGCTGCGACCAAACCTTCAATCTTAGCTTGGGGGGTGGCAAAAGCCAGGATATCTTCAGTGAAGTCTGCACAGAGCCTACTAATTAGGTGCTCCAACTTTGTATGTTGCGCGACGGCGAGGGTAAATGCAGCCTATGCCTAAGATACTTTCGCAATTTTTTCTTCAATTTTCTACTCAGTTGTATTGAGCTGTTGTTGCACTTGATGGTCTCTATGTCGGATCTCTTCGAACATGGATACGTGAAGGATCTGCAATGGTTCATGCGGCAGGCAGGCGAGATCTAGATGCACCTCTGCGCAGGCCTGGACTTGCACTCCTAAGTCAGGTGGACTCAGTATGAGGGTTGCGCTTGGTAGAGGGTAGAGGCGACTTTCTGGCGTACTGATTACTGCGTTGCACGTTGTTGGGGTTGACCTGGCTTGAATCATAATGGTCTGCAAGGTATCAGTTTTGAGCTGTAGAGCCCGAAGCTCCACTTGGAGTGTATCAACTATATCTTTCTACTACTTTTCTACAGCCAGCCATTTGTCTTCTGCATCCAGAGTGACTGCATTTGCGATCTGCTCTAGGTCCTCTTCTATTAGTGTAACTCCTGTGTGACATTCTAGCCACTAAGCAAGTTGCTTCTTCCGTGGCCCTTTAACAGGGTCACTAGTTGGCTTCATACCCCAAGGGGAGTCAGCACCTGCTGCCTCCAGACCTTTTGCACCCAGGTCCTGCTGTGAATCCTTTTGCAATGCCAGTTCTGTGCCCTTCCCATTACTCTTGGCCTGTCCTCCAGTTTCTTTGCTGGTGTCGGGTAGGGTGACCTTCATAGTGCTCATCCCTGTAGTGTACTTCGTACTCGATTTCAAACAAAGCTTCCAGTGTGGAGGCCAAGTCACAATTAGGTGGTCAATATATTTATCAGAAACCATGTAGGGGACTGAAACCCATGTTGGATCCTTGTGGCCTCTGATCTGTGTATTATGCATGGTCTCTTGAAATGCTACGATGCCTTTGTATTTATTATAAATTGTTCATGATAAGCGCAGCAAGGAATTGATTGCAGTTACAAGCCTACTCTGGAATAGGACCTAGAAGACTTGATTGTCCTCAATATGTTGTGTGTCCTTCGAGGCCCACAAATTTATGTATTGCGCCCCCTTGCACATATTTGGGCTAAGCTCAAGGAGGACCAAGTCGTCAGGGGCTTCCCATGCGAACAATGCGATGAGAAGCAGTAGCTAGGAGTAGCAGATGCTTGTCCCTGATCCCGGGATTCGTCGACATTTTCCAAAAATTCATTGCATAGGTACTAGGACCAATTCAAGCAGACCCCCTTTTCGCATTGGCCTGCCAGCTGAATTATGTATGTAGGGATGGTGGCATCTTATCATCTGTGCATCATCTTTCATGCCAGCAACAAGGTACCCATATACGTATCGGAGTCGTTGATGGGTTGATCATGAACCCCTGAGTGTTCCGCTCCACATGGTAATCGTTGCGCACCTTATTGGCGATATTTTTCTCATACTTTTTGCCAACACATAGCATAGGGTCTGGCCCTTCCATGGGGAGACCAGTAATACGGTGAATAAGTGTGCCATCAAATGGGATGTGATCCCGGATCCACATGCTACCATCATGGACTAAGGCAAGCAGCTGGCGTACCAGTCGGTTTGTGATATGTAGTGGCCAAAATGCAACATCGTCAATAGGTTTAAGAGCCTAGAACTAGCCAATATGTGCACCCATGTAATAGAGACTATCTTTATCCCTTCGTCTTCCAATACCCTTTTGAGATATAGCTCCAGCACCAATTCGGGGAAGGCCTCCAAACTGGCTAGGCCATGGTCATCGAATTTTACCTCGTGGAGTCTGCCAAAGGGTTCCCCAATGATGGGGACCTCACCCAGAGTTAGTGGAATTTGCAGATAGGTGTGCAGGCCATTGAGATTATTAGGCATACGTGTCGAGGGCATGCGAGGCCAAACATAGGGTGGTATCCAGTTGACTGGTTCAACAATTCGAGCTTCTTCTTGAGCGGACAGGGGTCTCTTCAATGGGTTAGGCGAACGTCCTTGGGGCACCGTTAGCGGGGACTTCACATTGCGAGGGGAGGTGCAGAGCTTCACCCCAGCCCATTTTTTAGTTTTTCCCAACCCTTGCACATTTTCTTTCCCCTTTTGCTTCCTATGGCTTGGTGTGGACATAACCTTTTCCACTTCAGGGTCAACCTGCAACACTTCCTCAGATTCTCTCTTCGTTGAGGTCACAGATAGGGATGAGTCGGCTGGATTATATGCAATAATTTTGGTATGAAAAATGAACTCAGGGTGGCTACTATCTAAGGGGGAAGCACACTCAGACATGAACAAGGCACAATAGTCACGGATTCGTACAGAACACCAACTGCTCAAGATACACTGAACCCTCTTATGAGCTATCTTTCTACTTTTATAGGCTTGGAGATCAACGAACGGTTAGGTGAAATTTCTTCGGAACTTACCATCAAGTAAAAGGTAAAAAATATTCATAAATCGCCTTACTAATTGCCGGCTACCCGCTCCTTTCAATGGTAAAATTTTGTTTTTACCTAGTTTTGCTGTTCCAATGGCTAGTTTTTGCACCTTCTGTGCGCCTAGCGCACCGCTGCGTTCCCAGTGCACCTTATACACCCTGAGCGTACCCCTACACTTCGAGCACACCTCCTATGCTCCAAACACACCTTTACGCTCCCAATGTACCTCTCTAGGCTTGCAAACCTATGATTGATCCAGCTTCCATTGACATGTCCTTGCATCATATCGCCATGCAAGGTAGCTAACCGCATATCTCTGCCATCTGTGATTCCTTTTACCATATAGGGACATAGCCAGTGTTGACGGAACTTCCTCGGGTGTTTTTCAAACTGGCTGTCATACAGCAGGACCAATTCACCATCCAAAAATGTATTTTGCCGAATATATCGATCATGCCATGCCTTATCCCAAGCTTTTTGAGCCTAATTATGGAAATTAGCGATAAAACGATCTTCCTCCAAAGCCACAAGCTGCACTAAAAGTTCCTCCATGATATCAAGCTCTGCCATGTTCATAAAGGCTGCAATGCGTAGGCTAGGAATAGTATACTCTAAGGGAATAATGGCCTTCTTGCCATAGACCATCCTAAACGGTGTCTTCCCCGTCAACTTCTTACAGGTCATTTGATAGGCCCAAAGAACTGACGAGATGCACATGTCCCAGTCGATGCGATCAGAATTACAGACCTTGGTTAGTGCCTGCTACAGGATCTTATTAAAATCTTCTACAACTCCATTTTCTTGAGGATGATACTGTGTGATTTTCACATGGTGGATCCAAAATTCTTCAGTTAAGGCCTGTATTGTTTCATTAACTAAATGCGTACCTCCATCACTCATTAAGATCTTCGTACAACCAAACCTAGTCAGAATCTGCTCAAAAATGAAGTGTGTAGCGGCGTCTGCAGTAAAATCCTTCACAGCTTATGCCTTGGCCCATATGGTAACATAATTAGTTGCAATGATGATGTAGCACGCACCTGTCTTATTTCCTGGCGGGTTGATGTGCCCCACGAATTCGATGACCCATTTGTCAAATGCTTGTAGGGCCACTTGTGGTTGTAGGGGCATGTCGTCTCTATGCGATGGCCTTCCTGTCCTTTGGCATGTATCACAGGCTTTGCAATAGTCGTAAGATTCACTATGCAGTATAGGCCACCATAGCCCAGCTCTCAAGATCTTCTGTGTCATCACTTTCCTTGCATAGTGTCATCCTGCTATGCCCTCATGAGCCTCTGCTAAAATGGCATGCTTTTCATGCTCGAAAACGTACCTTCACATCACTTTGTCAGCTCCCAGCTTATACAGATGACCTGCGATGATGGTAAAATCTATTGCGTGGGTTACCAACACTTTCTTCTGTTGTACCGAATACTCCGCAGGTGCCATCCCTATAGTCAAGAACTGAAGGACATCAGCGAACTGTGCATCGATTACCTTAATAGCAAGCAATTGTGCATCAAGCAATCCCTCTTCCAGTTTGGTTGGTTCTTCACCACTTTCAATTCGGGATAAGTGGTCTAGCCTAGCATTCAACTTCCCTGGCTTGACGATGATCTCAAATTCATATTCCTGGAATAGCAGTAGCCACTAGCAGATTTCCCCCCCAACACAGGCTTATTCACCTGGTACTTTAAAGCCAAGTGATCTATAAACATCTTGAAATTCCCTCCTAACAGATAATGTCGGTATTTCTGCAAGGTGTATACCATGGCCAAGCCCTCTCGCTCCGTAGTGTAGTAGTTGCGCTCCACACCAGAGAGTTTCCTACAAGAAAATTCAATTGGATGGTCAATGTTTCCATCACCAGGCTACGTAAGGACAGCTCCTAGGGCAATCCCTGACGCATCTACATGAACATGGAACACCTTTGCCCAATTAGGGAAGATGAGAATAGGAATAGAGACCATATTCTCCTTGAGTAGCTCAAAGCTCTTCTAACACTCATCATCCCAAAATAACAAAACATCCTTCTTTAGAAAATTTTCCATAGGTGTTGTGATCAGTGCATACCCTTGAATGAACTTTCGGTAGTAGCCTGTGTGTCCGAGGATCGAGCGCAACTGCTTCTTAGTTATGGGTACTGCAAAATTTATGATAACTGCTACTTTGGTAGGTCAACCATCAATCCTTGTCGGCAAACTATGTGACCGAGAAAGATCTTGAAAGGTACACAAAATATGCACTTCTTGATATTCAGGGAAATCTGGTGCTTTCTACAGGCATCCAACATCATGCGCAGGTTTGAGACGTGCTTCTTTACCAACCCGAAGATGGTCCAGTCATTAAGATATACATCCAAAAACTTGTCGATGAATTCTTTGAACATTGCGACCACCATCCGTGAAAAGATGCAGGGGCATTCTTGAGCCCAACAGCATGACAGTATACTGAAAATATTCACATTCATTGGTGAACGTAGTTTTGTTGCGATCCTGATTTGATGGTAGCCCGAGAACCCGTTTGTGAATGAGTATGCTTCCTGCCCTCCCATGATGCCAAGGATTTCATCTAAGAATGGTGTAGGGAAGGGATCATGTACTCATGGATCATTTAATTTTCATAGGTGAACAAAGATCTAGATTTCTCCCTTAGTATTTTTCTCCTAAACAACCGTCGGACTTACCCAGTCTGACTATTCGACCAGTTTGATGATACCTGCAGCGAGCATTTTGTCGATTTCTTCCTTGACCTTTTGTTTGTACTTTGGGTTCAAATGGTAAAGGTGCTGCTTCACAGGGTGTGCATCTGGTTTTAAAGTGATACGCATGACTCCTAGGTCCCCTGTAATCCCTTTGAGTTTCGAGAATTTTGTCGGGAATAAGTCCCGGTATTTAGTGAGAAGTTCTGCAACTTTTCCTACCATATCATCATCCCAGTAGTCCCCAATTTTAGCCAGCTTAGGTTGCTACTCCATTCAAATTTTGACTTCTTGTAGCTTTAGAGGCTTAGAGACATCGACAGTCTGTAGTTGGGGTCTAGCAACTGTGATTTCTCCCTCCGATTTCAAGATAGAGACATCTCACGGATCTTCGTCGGACTCCTCTATTGCTAAATTGTGGCAGTTGATAATATCCTGCATCTGTGTTTCCCATATTGGTGCCCCAAGTGTTACGTAAGGGCGTGATTCATCAAATACTCAGGCCGATATCCTACAGAGTTTCGTCGAGTGCCTCTGTTTGACCTACCAACCCAAATGTCCCAACAAATTCATCCTTCAATGTTTCCTAGTGGCGGGTGCATTGTTGTAGCTCTGCATCTAAATAACATGCAATGGGGATTGGGCCCAAGGTATGAATAAACAGGTGAACCCATTCTTTCGTAGTTTGTTCGCACCATTTCTCCATCCAAGTGAACAATTGCTTGCGTGGGTCCCCTAGGCCAAGGAAAGTCTTTACACGCAGGTGAACCAGAGGTTCAAATTGCAGTACCATCATATCTCGACACTCTTCCCAATCCTGGAACGTCCCTTTATGCATGTCCCAAAACCTTGTAGGTGTTGTGCGCATCACTAGATTAAGGGCCCATAACCTTCGTTCCCATGGGACTACAGCTTCAAATGCTCGCAAAAACTCTTTAATACTACCAAAAACATAAAAGTAGGGCAGTTCTCTTACCTCTGAGGAGATGCATCAAAATTTCTGTGTGATTCTAGGACATCACAGCATAGATACATCATGTAACCAATTCTGCAAATTTTCCATCTCCCCATCGAAGTCAGAGAAACATTTGTTGTCCTTTTCCCAGAAAAGCGTACCATCATTCGTAGGATTGATCTAATATTTATCCCAAGCAGTTAGCTTATAGATGTGATCCACATCCTCTTCTTCGCGCACTGGTTCTATACACTGCTCTCCTTCCGCAGGGTCTAGGGGGACTATCACCCACATACCTTCATTCTAAAAAACCATGCTTCTTTTCTTTAGGTTGATGATGCCTCCCATATCTATGGCCCAATCCAATCCTAGAAGCATAGGATATGGGTCCTCATCTTCCATAGTCTGAATTACCTCAAAGTCAGCCCGGGTCTTAACTCCTGCGATATCTACCACGATTTTCGACAACCTCCCCAATGGTATGATCTTCTACTGGTTGGCCATGCGTAGTTGGATAGTGCACCATTCCAACTTAGGCTCTCCCATTTGCTACCAAGTTTTCTTAGGCAATACATTCACATTTGATCCCAGGTCCAAAATAACCTGATCTATTTCATAGTCACCAATCTGCGCTGTTAGCCACATTTCCCTACCAGTGTGTTTCTTATGCTTGTATAGTTTGTGCACATCCTTAACTTCCGAGGGCGAGTTATTTCTCTCTGCACAACTGTCTAAATGCTTGTAGTTTCTCTACTACCTTCTGGTTGTGTAGCAGCTTCATACATGCCTGTAGCAATGGTTTAACTTCATCATCTGTTCTTAGGTTTGTTGGAGATTTTGAAATAGGCAGCTCATCCTTAGTGAATTCTTTGCGGGCTGCGATGAAGGTTTCCTTTTCCTTCTATAGGTCCAACTTTTCTTTCTTAGCAGTTGCTTTCCGGATAAGATGTTCAACTTCAACTTTCTCTTCATCCCCTCCCATAGTCATGCTGTTGCACGTTCTGACATTAATACTTGGTCCTTCATCACTCAGTTCTGCTTTAACCCTCTGTACATTCTGCATAGGTATCTGTTGCTTTTCCTACATTTTTTCTATCAAAATTGGACAGTCTTCAATCATGTGGTCCAGTTGTCTACAATAATGGAAATATTGTCACGTAGGGTTCGAGCAGTCCCTCGCAAAGTGCCCTATTTCTCCACAGTTGTAACAGATCAATTGTCCTCTTCCCCAACCTGTGCCTCCACCCCTTCCCCCTCCCCTACCCCTAGTTGGGGAGCCTCCTCTACTTGAGGGAAATAGTGGTGAATAAGGGTCAGCCTGTACCCTGTATAGGTTGCCTCGATCTATCATCAAGTCATAGGTCCGAAAATTATGCTCTTCATGCCCCACAAAGGAGCAGAATCGACACCATTGCTGCTTTAATTCTGGAACGTATGCACCAAGATAGGGACAGTGGCTAGTATCATGTAGACTGGAAACACAAAAATCAATGCACCATAGCATCAGACCACTTGGTCCCGCAGCATCCTTAGGACGCAATGGGCTAGGTCCGCCAACCTACATGTAATCGACCAGTGGGGGACACTGATCCTTGGTATGACCGGACACCCTACATCTTATGCACCATATGTCTGGATTAGCCTCTTTCCCCATTATTTTCGTAGGTTTTGTATTTCAATGTGCATTTCCTCCAACTATCCCTAGATCTATTGTACTCCAAACTGAGAGTCATCCCTCGAGGCAGCCTCTAGTTTCATGGCAATTTCCAAGGCCTTCTCTTCTATTGCAATTGATTGTTGACTCATAGGTCCGTGTAGGTGAGACAACAACGTAGTGATAAACCATTCCTTGTGCTACCTATCATCAGACTAAAATTCCCCATCTCTGATAACCTTTTTTAGCTGCTGATCAGCTTCCCATACTGATTCAGTAGGTCCCTGTCTAAAGTCTTTCAAATCGACCACTATTTGAGAGTAGGACTTATGTTTCTGAAACTGTTGTTTTAATGTCGTCTTAATATTTGGAATAGATGGATCCTTGTGCTGGCCTAAGTACCCCATATACCAATCCAAGGCCCTTCCTTCAAAGGTGAGCGATAGCTGCGCTCTTTACAGCGTCGCTAGCCACATTATGCGTAGCCCATACTAATTCTGTGACAAACCAAAATAGGTCCATATCTTCATCCCCTACACCCTTGAAGGTAGGTAGCTTCATGTGCGAGGCCATATCGTCTTCTGGTGGTGATGGAGGTATGGGTGAGTTCTTACCCCTATGCTGACTTGAAGGTGGTGCAGTTGGAGGGCTATGTACAGCCAATTCTCTTAATGGACAGTAGACAGATCTGTCTCCTTCTTGATTAGTTCGGTATTATTTACCACTGTGTGTTGTGATCTCGCTTAGATCAGGGGTCATTCACTTGGTGTGGCTTCATAGAATGCCTTTTTCGCATAGCAAAATTTTGATTAATAATGGCAGTGTTCTTAGAAACTTACCCCGGAAACCCTTGAAGAACCTTCGCTCTACCTCAGAATAGGAAACGAAGTGATCAACTATGAATTCTGTCACAAATCCTCCCAATACGCTATCCATCCAGTGATCTACTGTACGGGTGATGGTATTATTAGTCCTTTCCAACTGCTGGATCAAAATCAGGAGTCTACTGCATGACCCGCTCGTCCTTCCAACACGTCTGGAAATCTACGAGCCTGGACAGCCACTCGTGTAGCTCGTGCACAAAGGTTACGAAGAAAATTTCATAGACTTCAGTGAAGATGTAATTGCTCTTCCACTTCTCCATCATCACCTTTGTGCTGCGATTCTCCTTTACAAAAAACTCCTGAACCTCTTTTTCAAGCTAATCTTCAATTTGCACCCTCTCAGATATCCAATGTTCCCTTGGCATTACTCGATCTCTCTCTCAAAATAGTCCTGGTCCCTGTAACAGAACCATTTGTTGGTTTGAGGGGTCCTGACCCAGGTTCAGAGGTTAAGGTTTGCCAACAAACCCCTATACTACTGGCCCTTTCGAAAATGACCTACTTGCACAGGTCAAAGTCTCACTCGAAGCAATATGGGAGGGTGCTGGAACCAGGTTTCCACACCCTAAGAGAGAGTAGGTAAGTCAAAGAAGATCTATGTTCGCAACTTATCAGGGTCACACGGAGTAAGTGTATCCGCAGGATTTTCATAGTATAATCAGTTATTAACCATAAAAGAGTTATTATCATTCATAGATCTAGTCCCTATCTTCACATCCACGTGCATGACAACAATTACCAACACATAATATCATAAACGCAACTTACAGACATATTCGCAGCATAAATAGATAACATGGATGTATTCGCAACTTAAAAAGATACCATAGATTCGCATCGACTATAAACAAAATAGATCCATATATCACACAGATACTTTAACAATACTTCACATTCATTAACATTCAGATCTACTTAAAACCAAAACTAGCCCACGCACACACCATAGCAGGGTCTGCACACACTGAAGATCTTCGCTCACACGACCAGTAGGAGTCCTTACCCAAACAACCCAAAACAGATCTAATAGTTTTCACATAGCATAAATCTTAATTCTTTCCTACCTCTAGACTCAAAATAGTCATCTATTTATATCTACTTAGCCTACGCTATCCTGTGGTCCGCAAACCATGGTTTGCGGACTCTATGTTTACCCTTTCGATTGCGGACTCTATGTTTACCCTTTCGACTCATTACAATGCGTTTAGAGATTTGACCCACCCCAAAACCCCTGCGTTAGACTAATTAATACAAAAATATACAAAATTCGTAGCTTAGGGATCCTCATTCCAGCAAGTCCTCAATTTCTACAGGAAATAGGCCGAGGGAATTCTGAGGCTAAAAATGGTGGGAAAAAGTGTAGGGAAGCTAGAAGGAGGGTGAACTTGTATGGATGGAAGGTAGCCAACCCCTTGGCCAAGCTCATAACCTCTTGCAAATCCTGTCTTACACCTCTAGGGTTGCTCACTGTGTGAAGGTGAAAACATAAAAAACAAGGTTCAAGGTGATTAGGTTGAAATAATGCTGGTGAAAGGTGAGAAATGAAGCTAGGGGTGCTGGTGAAATTATCCTTTGTTGTGCTACTTTAACATGCAAGCAAACTACATGTTCATGCAACAAACATTGGAAACTCTATGATGAAGAAGATGGAAATTATGAGTTGAATTTGACAAGAAAACCTACTTAAGCATTCAAACAAAAATCTAACTCAATATTCTCAACATGTTCATGAAACTATAGTAGCCTATCTATTCTTTCCAACAAATCATAAACTAAAGAGAAAATTTGGGCTTGTGGTGAAGGTCTGCCCTCCTCAAGCTCCAATGAAAGAGATGAGAGAGGAAGGATTCAAAACATAGCTTTCTGAGTTTATATGTTACTTCTAACAAGATCTATGAAATCCTAACTATAGAAAAGATAAAATGGAGGCAAACTAAAAAGAGTAAATTGAAATGTAAACAAACTAGCTAAAACTCATAAATAAAACTGGCTACAATGGCATAAAAATAAGCATGAATACACAAGAGATACTAAGGCCAATTGATTGGGCCCTAACCCACAAGCCTAGCCCTCTGAAACTAAATTAGTGAAGGAAAATTTGAATACTCATCTTACTGTAGAAAATAGTCTCATTACATAGTCATGAAAGTCTCAAAATCTTATTACAAGAGCTAAGAGTCTACTAGCTTCCTCCAAAATTCGAATTATAATGAGCTCTTTCTCTGCCCTATTACCTAAAGGGTACTTACCAACAACTCCACAAAAAGTAGGTGATGTGTCCCCTTTGACTGCAAGAGAAGTGGAGCTTTGGTGCACTTCATCTCCCACTTGCTTGGTTTCCCTTGATTTCAAGTTGTCGGATGGAATCTCGAAGATCTCATGGTTGAATTTGGGAGTTAAGGAGGTAGACAACCCTCCTAGAATCTCTCCTTGTTGTCTACGCCAAGATTTAATTGCAAAATATTCAACAAAAGTGGAATATCTTCATGATTATCCTTCTTTTAAACCATATTAGGCATTCAAAGTATGACAAACATTAATCACCATCTACACTAGCAACATATGACCATAATATAATCAAATGTGAGAAAAAGAGACTAATAAGGCTAAAAATGTGACAATTAACCCCTCCAATTATACGTAATGATGGAGCTCATCACCAAGTATATGTGGACCACTTCATCTGATTCAAGATTTCCATGAAGGAAACTTCTAGATGGTGGTAGAAACAGGCGTTTGGAAATATTTTGGAGCCTATTTGACATTCAAATGAGAACTTATCTTTCACTAACCTATTCCTATTCTAAAGGGAAACATTCTTGCACCAATTTGGGGCTTTTATACATTGGAATTTTTTCGTCAAAAAAAAAATATGGTTATTATCTAAAATGATGTTCTAACACCTTTGAATGACTTAGAATGCACCCATTTCACATATGTGAGCTTCTAGAAGCAAATTGACAAATCATCCCCAAACTTTGCACAATTTTCAAACTTCCAACTTTCTCTTTAATTTGTGTGAAGATAAAGAAGAATATTAGAATTAGAAATTTTTTTTTTTTTTTAATATGGAAAATTAGACTCCCTATAAACAATTTTCCAAAATTCAGTATGGTTTGATAGTTACATGGAATTCTTTAAGGACAATTTGTTAAAAATGCAGAATTTTCTAGAATTGAATAATTGGGTTATTAGAGCCAAAAATTTGTCTGGTAACCTTCATAAAAATCCCTGTCATGCCCTATGGAGAAGGAGGATTTTATTCTAGTCTTATTTTTTGATTTGGACATTAAGAATTCAACTCACAATGTAGAGGCTGAGCTATCTTTTCAATATAAAAATAACTTTTTTCACAGTTTTTACTTTTCAATTTTCATTCAACTATGATTCCGTAATTGATTCATTTCAAGAGGAAACAAGTTAGTTGGGAGGGACCCCCAACTTATATTTTTTTCCTCACTCGTTTCTTCCCTTATTAGCTGGGTTTGAGATCTTAACTATTTAGTCTGTTAGTTTGTAATCTTGCTCTCTTGATGAATTGTGTTGAATTCTTATTAATTTCAAAAATTTAGAGATTAAATATTATAATGCATTCCTGCCTTTGAATATCTCAACCGAAACTGTAGCAGGATCATATATTTTTAATGGGTAGTGGAACTCTCTATCTCGGTAGACTTCAACTCAGATTTGAATCTAGTTATTGGACGCTCTGTAATTAAGTTTTGGTACATGCTTTAAGTGCAGGAACAAGGTATTGTTGTCTTTATATGAGTGAGATATTATATTTATCTATGTTGCCTTATTTCCATTATGCCAATTAAATTTGAAAAGAAAAGTTTCACACTTGCAAATGAAATTAAACATCTCACGTATACATTGTTGTTGAATTGTGATTTAAGCTCTTTGTTATAATAGTAAGATATTGAAACAAAAAATTTGATATACATGTAAATATGTCAGGAAAGGAATGTAACATCATCTCACTGTGCACGGAGAAAGCGTTGAAAATTGTGATTTTTCTAACATATCTATTTGGTCATGATGTCTCATTTCCAGTATAATAATCAAATTCGAACAAAATATTGTACAAGGCTATTGTGTTATCACAAGTTTTAATTGGATTAGATTCTGAACGAGGAAATTGGGTATATGTGTATGATAGAGATGTTTCCATGTTAATAATATATTTCCTTATGCCTTGAAAGGTTACATGGTGACCCAAGTTAAAAGACTTTTTCTTGAATTACAGTCCTGTAATTTTTCCTGAGAAACTACACTTTAAAGTCACAAAGAATTTTTATAACATTCTAGAACTAATATTAAGAAAATTTCGTGTATAAAAATTTGAAGTTAATTATAAGTTTTGGAGAAAGAAGTTAGCATTAGGTTTGAGTGAAGGATGACTTTACTCACACATTTAAATTTTTTTCATTGCATCTAATTTGGAATGGTTATTTAATCTATCCATGCACAGAGATATCCTTCAGCATAATTGAGTGCAAGGTTCCAATAGGTGTGATGAATTGAAGCTATGTATTGATTTTACAATGAATAAATTGTTCAGAATTTTACGTGCTTCATTTGAGTTTCTCAATGTAGTGTGAATACTAAGGGTTCCAGCTAATAAGTGGCTAGGGTTTTCATGTTAATAATTTGGGTTTTCTCTTTAATTACGATTTTTTTTTTCCTATGTTAAAATAGGGTTTGCTTTCACCTATTGACAAAACTACAAGATTGGTGTTTTTTGCAAGTAGGATTTCATTTCTAATGAATTCTTTCGATTGTGGGAATATAACAGGGATTCTTGATTAGTGCATGAATTTAAGGCATGATAAATTTTCTCACAAATGAGGGTTTTGTTTTGCAGGTCACCAAAATCTTTCTCTAGCATTTACAGTGATGTGTCTCAAATTCCACAGACCCCGAATTCACATTAAATCTTGTTCCATTAATACACCATATACTACACCCAACAACAACTCTTAGTTTTCCTGATATTTTGAAATTAACTAATGATCTAATTCAGTATAATATACCTTGGACCATGGTCCCTACCAAACGTTTATTAGACATACCCAAGTTTGAAGGGAAGTCTAAAGAAGACCCAGCAGACCATGTAACCATTTTCCATTTGCGGTGTTCATTTAACTCTCTCATTGATGATTTGATTAGCTTGAAAAATTTTGAATGCACCTTAACTGGGAATGTGGTAAAATCATATATTAAGTTGAAAGGGGGGTCATTTTCTACATTTGGTTAGCTGAATATGATTTTTTTTAACCAATTTCAGTTGCATATCCATTATGAATGTTATCATCAATAACAATAGGTTGGTCATAGAGGTCATTTTGAGTTAGGTCAAGTGGGTTGATCAAATAAATTTATGAAAATTTTAAAATTTCATGATTAGTCTATAGTTTTAAAGGGTCTAGGGTGTTTTTTTGTTGTGTGATTAAGGTCTTGTCCTAAGAAAATTTCAAAAAATCACCTACATCAGGTCAAATAATGCATTTTTGAAAATTTTCATCTTTTACCTGAGTCCACAACGATTTCTGTATAAATCAGGATTTTTTCGTTGCGGACTCACCTAACATTTCCGTAGCGAATTTGCCAACTTTATAACAGAATTTGCTATGAAATATTGTTTTTCTGCAACGGTTCAGGGGAGTTTTCAGTTTGTGAGAGGCTGGGGGTCAAGTTTCCATCACATGCTTACCTGTTTTGAATCATAGCTTAATGTGTGTCGCGCATGGTCATCATCACCACCACATCATTCTATTTTACCTCCACTTTTTCTTTTTGTTAATTTAACTTTCATGCATTCGAGCCTAATCACTTGCCTTGTCATCCCTGTAAACTGAGTCTACCACCATTTCCTATTTTTTTTCGATCCAACTAATGTCAAAGGTGTTTTCCCAATTATGTCCACAAACAACTTGTTGTCAAAGGTTATCTTTTTCAAGAGTAAATTTTCAAAGAAAGCAGCGCTATTTTGGAGGAGATGTCCACACATAAGAAGACCAACAAGGGAGACTCAATGGTCAAGTATGAGCCTATGGACCTCAAATTCATCATGGAAGATCCCAGTTTTGCATAGGCCTTCACCAATGCTTTCTACATGAGGTTTTGTTAGAAGTTTCAGGGGTATCATGCCCAAGTTTCCAAAGACTTTGCTGTGAATTTTGTGGGTAATGCTTCAAAGTAGGCATATTGATTTTTACAGTTTCCACTGAAACGATTTCTCAAGAAATAGAGATTCCTAGATCAGGGGAAGAATGCTTCAATGCCACTAAATTTAAATTACAGAATTGTGATGAGTTCTTGAAGCAAGAGCATATATGGGTGGACATGACAGCAGGTATACCTAGGAGATGTCTAAAGGAGAACTATTCAAAGCTATTGTTGGTAATCCATAATTATTTTACATGTGAGGGAAGATTCCACATGATATACCAATACCATTTCATAATTCTACTCCACTTTACAAGTAAATAGCTCTTAGACCTTCCATTCTTTGTTTTCAAAATTTTAGGTAAGATGTCTGATAAAGTTCAAGCAAGACCTGAGAGTAGTGAGATCTATATTTTTCATCATTGATTGATAGATTTATTGGTTATGGAGGAATTGCAAAGAATTATCAAAGACTGGGCTACATTTTTATTTCTGAGTAGTTATGATGTGGATATGATTACTCCAAAGAAGACACCCAAGTCCAAAACAAATACTCCCAAAAAGGATAAAGGCCCCAGAACATTTTCAAGAAACAACAGTGGCACCTTAGCCACCATCCACAAGCAACAAGAAAAATTCTGACACAAGCACTTCTAAGAGGATTTCCAGGAGTCAAACAGAAGGAAAAGGTAAACTTGAAGATATTTTGCAAGCCATTGACATTGAAGAGACCCCTGTAGTCAAACCAGTGGAGATAAAGGGAACCAAGATGAAGAAAAAAGGCCTTAGTGCAAAGAAGTTGGATTTCTTGAGTGAAGACTCTGGTTATGTTTTCAAGCGTAGAAAGCCTTTTACTAGGTCACAACTCTCTAAAGGGGACACATTTGATAAAAATCATAAGTAATTAGAAAGGAATAAGGAGCCTATGGTGGAGGAGATCATTGAATTATCTCCCACAAAAGCAGAAATCACTAAAGCATGGAAAGGTAAAGAGAAAATGGTAGAAAAATCTGAAGTGGACATCCTTAAAGAGAAACATAAGGAGGAAATAAATGAGGTCATAGAGACCATGTTAGAGCTGGAAGATTTCAATAAAGGAAGGAAAGAGTTGTCATATTTTAATAAAAATGTTAGTAAGAAAATTAGTTTTTATGATGAGGTGGCTGAGAGGTCCAATAAAATGCTGAAAAGAACAATACCTTTGCATAATATGATGAAGAATACCATGAGGAGGAATATATGGTTGTAGGAAGAGAGGAGAAGGCTTCTAAGTCAGGTTAAAGAGATGGAAATTCAAAGGGGAATGGTACAAACAGAGTTAAAAAATAAAGGTTTGAAAATGATAGTAACAGATGACCTCGCTGAAGGTGAAGATATCACTTCTTAAGGATGGTATGATATATTTTCAATAAATTTTTCCTTGTCATGTTTCATGTCAGCATCTCACATAGTTTTAGACAAATTTTGGGAGGTGGGAAGCGCAATTTTCAAAATATTCAGTTTATCAGGCAAGTTTGTAGCATACTCCAAGCTTAAAGTTGAGTTTTTCTACAAACTTGTTGAAGATGATTTTTTGCAAAAGCATATATTTAAGTGTTTGAACTTAATGGACACCTTCAAAACAAAAAAGAAGTCAGTTAGGTTGAAAAAAAGGTCAAATGACTACTACTACAAAATTCTCACTACGAACTTGCCTAGAATCCTCTATTTTTGCACCGAAGAGGAATTTCAAAATTTTTTAAGAATTTAATGTAGTTTGGAAGAAAAGTAATCATATGGATTAGTCAAAGAGTATCAGTGAAGACTTTATTAATGAGAACACTCATCATGGGAAGTAATTTGGCTACCAGCTCATCAATTCTGGACACATCATCAACTATGACAACACATTCCCAAATCTGAGGAGCATGCCCTTAATGTCATTTTGGTTGTTTTATTGTTTAGATATGGACATTTCCACCTCACTAAAAGTAGTTTTCTTTGATAAATATCATAATGAATGGATCATGTAAAATTTATTAGTGAAATAAATAGCTTTATATTCCAATTAGGTTTTGAATTCTTGGAAATAGAAATATCACCAGATTCCCTCCTTGTAATCTATTTCTTGTTTAGATAAGGTGTCTTTGAGAGAATTCAAAGGTCTATCCAGCTGGCAGACTACATTTAAAGATATCTAAATTTATAAATAGGCAGATAGAAGGATGAAAGAAGGTTGATTGATTTCATGTTATCATCTACTTTTGTAATATTTTCAAGACAACAATATACAGTTGCAGAAGGC
Source organism: Pinus albicaulis (assembly GCA_034641835.2). Lineage (NCBI taxonomy): Eukaryota > Viridiplantae > Streptophyta > Pinopsida > Pinales > Pinaceae > Pinus > Pinus albicaulis. Next base: position 1,500,549,374 of record CM076582.1, read on the forward strand.
TTCTATCATACCTTAGATTCATTATGTGTTCTCAAATGTGTTTGTCTTATCTCTATTTTTCATGTTTATTCAGTTAAATTTATGTGTAATCACTTGGAATTCATGCTTAATCATGCTCCAATTTACTGTATGCATATGGTTTACTGTTCAAGTTGTGTTTTGATGAGAATACACACATGCCTCAACTTCCATGTTAGATGTTCTTCATGTAATTGAGTTCCCTCTCAGTCCATACCCAATTGTAGCTACTTATTCACATCCTTCACCTGCATAAAAAACATTCAAAATTCATTCAAAGTTAACCATTTTTTTTCCCAAACATTGTCTATTGAATATCATCATACATTACCTTGAGAGAGCCTTCTCAAGCTAGAAAGGCTAAGTTCCAACTAAAAGTGGTTTGAAATAGTTACTCTAAGTTGACTGTTGAAGCAACCCATAAGCCTCAATTTGGTGATAACATTTTGGTGCATCTTCTAGGAGTCTGAAGACACATTTTCCTGAAATTTTGTGCTCAAATAGAAAGACTGAACTCTTGAAGGTAGAAGGAGCTTAGAAGCATTAGAGGATGCATTCTACCTTGGTGACACCACTAAAATTCTTAGCTTAAAAGAATATACATACAATGAGAAATATATATTCTAACCCACTTGAGATAGTTGAAAATCTAGAAATAATTATCACAGGTATTGGAAGCTCATTAAAATCAGGTAATCCATCTCATTCAAGAATTTCATCTTTTCCCTCTGAGATTGTTCAAAGTATTGAAGATAAACAGTTTGATGAAAAGATAGAAGAGGTTCTTTTTAGATCTAAATGTGAGAATGAGTTGACTGAATTAATTTTAGACTTGCAAATACTAGGGATTGATACATCATCTCTTGCTTCAAAAGATGAAAAAGAAGACTTTTGGAAGACTGTCACATCAGAACTGTCACTAGAAAAATAGTCTTTTGAAAAGTTAAAAAAATTAGACCCTTTTGATTTTTTATTAAGGAGAAGGTCCGGTGTTCCCTTTCCTTAATGGAGTTCCTTTGTCTCTAGACTCCAAATTCCCATTACAAAATATCCTAGCATTTCATCCTCATTCACTATTTTTTCCCAAAGTCAGAATTTGATTTCATCCACTTCTTTTTCAAGTTGCACAACTCTTGTCATTATGGTTGGAGTTCCTCCCATTGTATGGCCAACAAGAAATTCTCCTTTTTTCCTTCCTGCCATACTCCATGACCTTTGAGAGGGGTATTCTACTAGGATTAAAACCTTTGAGAGTGAATAATAAATTACTGTTGAACAACATGTTGATCAGTTTAATGACTTTATTGACCGAGAGGATGTAGATGATGATGATGTGAAAATGAGGTTATTTTATCAAAGTTTCATAGGTGAGGTAATAAAATGGTTTAAAACCTTGGCCCCATCTAGTCTACAAAATTGGGATCAATTAGAAGATAGATTTTTGACAAAGTGGGGGAGTAAGGTGAATCATGTTCAAGCCTTAACTAAGTATAACAGTTTGAAAAAAGCCACATATGAATCATTCCAAGATTTATCTAAAATATTTAATAAGGTTTACAATTCCATACCTACTCACATTAAACCTCCTCCAGGAGCTGCTCAACTACACTATTTTGAAGTTTTTGACTATGATTTCTCCATTTTGTTAAGAGAAAGAGAGTTTGATTCCTTGGCTGATATGTAGAATAATGTTGTTAAGTTTGAGGTAAATATTCCAGTAGTGAAGAGGTATAAGATGGGAATAGCTAAATTAGAGGAAGAAGAAAAACCTTCCTTGTCTTCAGATGTGAAATTTGATACGATGATGAAGACCATGGAGAGACTTATGGATAGGGTTGCTCTTGGTGCTAATCCTTTACCTGCTACACAACAAGAAACATAGATTAGAAACCCTCACTTTAGGAGACCTCAAAATCAAAAAAGACCAAGGGAAAATAAAGATCATCCTGATCAATAGGTTAGACCTCCTTTTCAATAAAATCTACTAGATGAAGAAGAGACACAACTTTAATTTGAAGAAGACATTATTCACTCTTTAGGTGAATATAAGTGAGGAATGTTTCTAACTAAATAATAACATGATGAGTCTTTCCATGACATAGGAGAAGATGAAAAAAAATATGACTATTTATAGGGCTATCAACACGTTGTATTAGAGATGAAAAAATAGTACAACTTGAGGAATAGAAATTTTCCAATCACAAACAAAAAATCCCAGCCAAATAAATATGCTCCTAAGCTAGCTGAACAAAATAAAGACACGCCACCTCTTGGTAAAGAGATTGAAAAAACATCATCTGCTTTTAATCTTGAAAATGCTATTTCCAAAATCAAAATTGCAGTTCCTTTTGGGGAGATCATTAAGGTTACTATGTATAGAAGCCATATTGTCAAGATGCTTAACATGTAGCGTGAACCTTCATACATTCTAAATCTGCAAGAATACCATCCTAACATTTTCTATGACCAAGAGTAGAAGATGAACAGAATGAAGAGGTTCCTCCTTTCTATGTGAGTTTGAACATTCATGATATGACCTTGCATAATTCCATGTTAGATTCAGGAGCCTCACACAATTTTATGCCTAAGGTTATCATGGAAAGAATGGGTTTAGATTACTAGACGTTATAAAGATTTGTTTTCTTTTGACTCCAAGAGAGTTCAGTACATTGGTATCGTTAAATATGTGATTGTTGGTCTTTCTCAAGTGCGTGCTAATACAATGTTAATGGATATAGTTGTAGCTAATATTCCTCCAAAATTTGGCATGCTTTTATCTATACCTTGGATTGCTAAAATTAAAGGAACTATGCAGATGGATATGACTTATGCCACCATTCCAGTCTTTGGTGAGAAGAGGAGGCTATACAGAGAGAGTAGGATGGCTTATATGGTGATTATTAAGGAAAAACCACAAAATTTTCCTATTTATGTTGAGACTGAATTGGGATATTATATTTTCTTCAGTGAGGTCACAAATGAGGCAGAAAATCAACAAATTAAAAAAAAAACAGCAAGCAAAAAATCAAAAGGTTATGAAGGAAAATGAAGAATGATGGTGGAATTTTGTAATTTTAAAAAATTAGCATGCAACTAATTGTAATATTGATTTTTGCTTTTGACACCTAGGAGATGAATAAATGGGTAAGGAGGCCCATTCATTTCTAAAATACGAATGAAATCCCTCATGATGAGAAAAGGGATCATAGTAATAGTTGGAATTTGCACCCTCATGTGTGAACAGGGGCAAATACATATGGACAAGGTTAAGTTTGACCAAGTCAAGAACACTAGAATGAAGGGTGGAGATCATCCATGGAGACAGCGCAATGATAGTGGGAGGAAGATTCCTTGGTAGAGGAAACCCTAATGAGTGGGACCTATGGTGAGAAGGCCTCCACTTTTTTATAAGGAGGGCAAGGCAGTCATAGCAAGACATGATACTGATTATTGGATTTGTGGTCTGCATTACTATTGTGAATTCTTCAACTGTTTAGTTGAGATTCATGTGCTGCTTAGCACAAGGTATTCCTGTTTAGGAATTCCATATCCTTTCTTGAGAGGCCTCTTGAGGGAGTTTTCACTTCATTTCTCCACATTGAGGCTTGAGGCCAAGCTACCTCCTTAAGCTACATTGCAGTTTCTATTTAGAACTGGGTTGTGTTGTAGGGCTTTGCAGTGGAGGGTTGATAACACCACTTCCAGAGCTAGTTTTTCAGAGGAGGAAGCTTTCTTTCCTTTGGGAGATCAGTGAGGAAGATTCTAGAGAATATTTCACATCTTGGCACTTGGCCAACATATTTTCTATCTCCTACAGCATAGTGTCCCTCTTGGACTACATTATTCCAGTGAGTAATTGCAGTGAGGGGTTGCAGTATTTGATTGGAGGGTGAGATCTTCAATGTTAGGATCAGCCTTTCACTTGGAAGATCCATTGGAGGAGGTCTATTCATATTTTTCATTATCTTTAGCCATCTCCATCCAGTTCTTGAGTTGCAACTACTACTCATCCCTAGGGCTGCACTTCGACATTTTTGCACTTTTGCATATTTCAAGAAATCCTTTCCGGAGTTTAGATATTTTCTCCCATCATTGCATGAGCCATATTTTGGAATATCCATGTATTCACATTCTCTATCAGTAGTTACATCTAATAAAATTTCATTGTCAAAGCCTTGGGCATTGTTGTGTATTAGTGATCTTTATTGTACATGTTCTTTTGAGGCTGGTTTTGCCTATCTTGGCTGACTATTTCGTCAAGGAATTGTATACATTTTTCTGTTGTGATCTTAATGTGATGGCTATATGATCTTCTTACATTACATGTGTTGATTTATCACTGTTATTTCCATTATTGTGTTCATATATTGCTTCTTCCCCATTTGGGAATATTACAGTGGTATCAGAGCATAATCTTGGCTCAGCCTGTGGATCTCAGCCATTATGCTATCAGAAGAATAAGAAGAAGAAGGAAAAGGTCAGAATGAAGGAAAAAATGAGCTTTTTCTCATAATTTTTCAGATCTATGAAGAACCTCTCCAAGGAGGTTAAGCAAATAAGAGGAGAAAGAATCAATGGGACTATACACTTTCCTTTTGAAAAAGGAGAAAAATTATAGAAATATGGAGGACACTTGGATCAAAATATTCTAAGTGAATACCTTGTTGAGTACAAATCTCAACCTAAAGCCTTAAGGGAGACTCTAGCTTTCCCACAGTTCATTCAACTGGAGAAAGAAAGGAGACCTTGCAACAAAGGGAGAATCAAGGGCAATAGGTTTCTGTTGTCCACTCTTGATGGGTCATCTACAGCAAGGGCCTGGGAAAGGAAACTAGATGAATTTTTCCTACTACATCCAGTGGTAGAAATAGAGGTTGTAGAGATTGCAGTGCTGCACCTTGAAGGTGAAGCAAACATTTGGTGGTTCAACCATTTGATTCATGCAAGAGTGACTACTTTTGTAGAATTTACTCAAAGGTTGATTAAAAAATTTGGCAAGGAGAAATCAGATGAGGAGGAGCCCTCACCATCATTGGAGGAGACTTGTACTAGCGCTGATAAAATTATGGAGGAGTAGACAGCAACACTAGCAGTTGGAGGAACCATCACATTAGAAGAAGGAACTCTTGCAACCATACAATATACTCCCAAGATTGACCAAGGTATGCCTAAGTTTCAATTTTCTATTATTCTAGCAAATCTTATGGAGGGTTGTATACCATTGCATGACCTATGGTCAAGATACAATGTTGATTTAGAGCAGCACACTATCACTAGGCTGAGGGGCCTTGATAGAATCAAGGAACAGAAAAACATTCATCTTGGTCACTCATTGTTGAACTGCACAAAACTCTTGGGGTTGGAGTGTAGATTTGTGGAGGATGGGATGAGCATTGTCCTAGGCAATGCAATGCAGAAATATATGTTCAACAGTGAACATGTTCTTGAAATAGCTGGTGTACTATCATGGAAATCAGTAATGCTTTCCTTGAGTAGCAATGATGAGTTGGGGACCCAGCCATTAGTGGGGCATTCCAATGACCCTTCCACATGTGTAGCAGGGGATAGGTAGATGGTTGATGAGATACCTCTTATCTCCCATTACCATGATGGTATTCTTCATTGGGAGGATGCCAATGTTGGGCATGATGATAGACACTCACCAATGGTTGGATGGGTGGTGTTGATGAGCAAGAGGCTGGAAAGCCCCTTGCACATCTATGACATAGGGCAATAGGATGCAAGACTGCGCTCGCTACTCTTAAAAGAGTTTAGCCATCATGTGACATACCCTTTTCCAAAAGGTATGTTATGGCTTGAGGCATTTCATGGCACCCATACATTATGGCAGCAGAATATTTGGTTGTATGGGGCATTCTACAAGTCAACCATCATGATATTACTCCATGACATGTATGAGGGAGAGATAAGGGAGCAGCAGAAGATGTTGTTGCCTTGGGTTTTCTTGACAGGATATGGGATGATCCTCTCCCATGTTTGGCATGATGTTGCAGGAGTAGGTGATGGCACTATCATGGTACAAAGGGGCTACTCCTTAGCCTTGGATGATCAGGAGGTACTTCCACTTTGGAAGGAATTTCCCATATATAGCAGCATTATGGGAGATGACTTTGACAATGGATATGTCGAAGAATGAAGATATGAGTTGGAAGGAGCCTATTTACAAAGGCCAACAATGTTGGCACTTGGGAGCTTGGGTTTATTGATGGAGTGTTCCCAGGATAACTTCACATATAATGCACTTGGTGGACAAGGAGGAGGTGATAGTGATGGAGTAGTGGATGGAGACATCTATTACTGTGATATGATCTTCTTGACTTGGACTCCCAAGCATAAGAAGAAGGATCCTCATGCAACATATGATTCATTTCTCTTCATGAGAGTATGTCATACCACTATGGAGGGCTTATTCATCGATCCTATCATCATCTTACTTTCAGTGCATGGTAATATTTTTGTTTTTGCATCTATTGATTATCTAACATAGTATTTTCATTCTCTTACCATTTCTATACAGTGCATTGCTCCAAAAGAGGGCAAGCCTCTCATTGGGCTTCATGGTAAATTTTAGGCCAAATTTTATGATGGAGACAGCCATCTCTTGTATGGCCTTAGGAAAGTTTTTTACTATTTTATGTATTTTCAGTCGATATACCAAGCCATTTACTATTCACTAGTAGATGTGATGTCATACACAACTAGCAATTTGTCAAGAAATAGCTTGCCATGTTATGTTTTGCAAAATAAGTTAGAAAAACTGCATTGCGACCACTTGGGATATTGTTGATACCTACCAACACTACATGAAACCTTCATTATTCCTCTCATTTGGATGCCATATGGTGATTATTTCCTATTCATAATATATGGGATGATTTTGGCCAACATGATTCATAACGTTGGAGAGAAGATCTTTGGAGATCCAGTCTTCTTCTTGCCACATGAGGGAAACATTATTGTAGCCCAAGATCAGTAGCTACTCTACACTTATCATAAGTGGAGATATGGATAGCGTGGGGTAGGCTATTTTTTCTATGATGTTCATCTATGCAGCCCACCTATTCTACAGAAGCTACAGGTGGAGGGGAATTTTCAAGAGTTGCCATGTTGGGAGGTAACTCATTTTGTATGGATGATAGCTTGGGGTTGGAGGATCCACATGGGAATGATGGTTCCCAATGCATTTCAGATCCCATGCCTCAAGGGGAGCTCTAGAAAGCACCTTATTTCCTTCTTAAGTATTTTACTTGCATGCTTGGGAGGGGCAATATGGAGATTTATTGATGAGACAACATATTATTCCTTGGAGGAGTTTATCATATATGGATTCTATAGGAGGAGGAGGGGAGACTTCTCATTTCTATCCTTACAGTTTCTTAAGGAAAAGCAACATTTGGGAGGGGAGGACTGTAATATTCCAAAATTAGCATGTAGCTAATTGGAATATTGATTTTTTATTTTGACACCTAGGAGATGAATAAATGGGTAAGGAGGCCCATACATTTCTAAAATAGGAATAAAATCCCTCATGATGAGAAAAGGGATCATAATAATAGCTGGATTTTTCACCCTCATTTGTGAACAGGGGAAAATACATATGGACAAGGTTAAGTTTGACCAAGTCAATAGCGCTAGAATGAAGGGTGGAGATCATCTATGGAGATAGCGCAGTGATAGTGGGAGGAATATTCCTTGGTGGAGGAAACCCTAATGAGTGGGACCTAAGGTGAGAAGGCTTGCACTTTTTTATAAGGAGGGCAAGGCAACCATAGCAAGACATGATACTGATTATTGGATTTGTGGTCTGCATGACTATTGTGCATTCTTCAACTGTTTAGTTGAGATTGATGTGCTGCTTAGCATAAGGTATTCCTATTTATGAATTCCATATCCTTTCTTGAGAGGCCTCTTGAGGGATTTTTCACTTCATTTCTCCACATTGAGGCTTGAGGCCAAGCTAATTCCTTTAGCTACAACACAGTTTCTATTTAGAACTGGGTTGTGTTGTAGGGTGTTGCAGTGGAGGGTTGATAACACCACTTCTGGAGCTATTTTTTCAGAGGAGGAAGCTTTCTTTCCTTTGGGAGATCAGTGAGGAATATTCAAGAGAATATTTCACATCTTGGCACTTGGCCAACATATTTTCTATCTCCTACAGCATAGTGTCCCTCTTGGACTGCATTATTCCAGTGAGTAATTGCAGTGAGGGGTTGCAGTATTTGATTGGAGTGTGAGATCTTCAATGTTAGGATCAGCCTTTCACTTGGAAGATCCATTGGAGGAGGTCTATTCATCTTGTGCATCATCTTTAGCCATATCCATTCAGTTATTGAGATTCAGCTACTACTCAGCCCTAGGGCTGCACTCCGACATTTTTTCACTTTTGCATATTTTAGGAAATCCTTTGCGGAGTCTAGATATTTTCTCCCATCATTGCATGAGCCATATATTGGAATATCCATGTATTCAAATTCTATAACAATAGTTACATCTAATAAAATTGCGTTGTCAAAGCCTTGGGCATTGTTGTGTATTAGTGATCTTTATTGCACATGTTCTTTTGAGGCTGGTTTTGCCTATCTTGGGTGACTATTTCATCAAGGAATTGTATACATTTTTTTGTTGTGATCTTAATGTGATGGCTATATGATCTTCTTACATTACATGTGTTGATTTATCACTGATATTTCCATTATTGTGTTCATATATTTCTTCTTCACCATTTGGGAATATTATAGTGGTATCAGAGCATAATCTTGGCTCAGCCTATGGATCTCAGCCATTATGCTATCAGAAGAATAAGAAGAAGAAGGAAAAGGTTAGAATGAACGAAAAAATGAGCTTTTTCTCATAATTTTTTAGATCTATGAAGAACCTCTCCAAGGAGGTTAAGAAAATAAGAGGAGAAAGAAGTAGTGGGACTATACCCTTTCCTTTTGAAAAAGGAGAAAAATTACAGAAAGATGGAGGACACTTGGATCAAAATATTCTAAGTGAATACCTTGTTGAGTACAAATCTCAACCTAGAGCCTTCAAGGAGACTCTAGCTTTCCCACATTTCATTCAACTGGAGGAAGAAAGGAGACCTTACAACAAAGGGAGAATCGAGGGCAATAGGTTTTTGTTGTCCACTCTTGATGGGTCATCTACAGCAAGGGCCTCGGAAAGGAAACTAGATGCATTTTTCCTACTACATCCAGTGGTAGAAAGAGAGGTTGTAGAGATTGCAGTTCTGCACCTTGAAGGTGAAGCAAACATTTGGTGGTTCAACCATTTGATTCATGCAAGAGTGACTACTTTTGCAGAATTTTCTCAAAGGTTGATTAAAAAATTCGGCAACGAGAAATCAGATGAGGAGGAGCCCTCACCACCATTAGAGGAGACTTGTACTAGCGTTGATAAAACTATGGAGGAGAAGCCAGCAACACCAGCAGTTGGAGGAACCATCACATTAGAAGAAGTAACTCTTGCAACCATACAATATACTCCCAAGTTTGACCAAGGTATGCCTAAGTTTCCATTTTCTATTATTCTAGCAAATCTTATGGAGGGTTGTATACCATTGCATGACCTATGGTCAAGATACAATGTTGATTTAGAGCAGCACACTATCACTGCGCTGAGGGGTCTTGATAGACTCAAGGAAGAGAAAAAAATTCATCTTGGTCACTCATTGTTGAACTGCACAAAAATCTTGGGGTTGGAGTGTAGATTTGTGGAGGATGGGATGAGCATTGTCCTAGGCAATGCAATGCAGAAATATATGTTCAATAGTGAACATGTTCTTGAAATAGCTGGTGCACTATCATGGAGATCAGTAATGCTTTCCTTGAGTAGCAATGATGAGTTGGGGACCCAGCCATTAGTGGGGCATTCCAATGACCCTTCCACATGTGTAGCAGGGGATAGGTAGATGGTTGATGAGATATATCTTATCTCCCATTACCATGATGGTATTCTTCATTGGGAGGATGCCAATGTTGGGCATGATGATAGACACTCACCAATGGTTGGATGGGTGATGTTGATGAGCAAGAGGATGGAAAGCCCCTTGCAGATCTATGACATAGGGCAGCAGCATGCAAGACTGCACTCGCCACTCTTAAAAGAGTTTATCCATCATATGACATACCCTTTTCCAAAAGATATGTTATGGCTTGAGGCATTTCATGGCACCCATACATTATGGCAGAAGAATATTTGGCTGTATGGGGCATTCTTCAAGTCAACCATAATGATATTACTCCATGACATGTATGAGGGAGAGATAAGGGAGCAGCAGAAGATGTTGTTGCCGTGGGGTTTATTGATAGGATATGGGATGATCCTCTCCCATGTTTGGCATGATGTTGTAGGAGTAGGTGATGGCACTATCATGGTACAAAGGGGCTACTCCTTAGCCTTGGATGATCAGGAGGTACTTCCACTTTGGAAGGAATTTCTTATATATAGCAACATTATGGGATATGACTTTGACAATGGATATGTCAAAGAACGAAGATATGAGTTGGAAGGAGCCTATTTACAAAGGCCAACAATGTTGGCACTTGGGAGCTTGGGTTTATTGATGGAGTGTTCCCAAGATCACTTCACATATAATTCACTTGGTGGACAAGGAGGAGGTGATAGTGATGGAGTAGTGGATGGAGACATCTATTACTTTGATATGATCTTCTTGAATTGGACTCCCAAGCATAAGAAGAAGGATCCTCATGCAACATATGATTCATTTCTCTTCATGGGAGTATGTCATACCACTATGGAGGGCTTATTCATCGATCCTATCATCATCTTACTTTCAGTACATGGTAAGATTTTTGTTTTTTCATCTATTGATTATATAACATAGTATTTTCATGCTCTTGCCATTTCTATACAGTGCATTGCTCCAAAAGAGGGCAAGCCTCTCATTGGGCTTCATGGTAAATTTTAGGCTAACTTTTATGATGGAGACAGACATCTCTTGTATGGCCTTAGGCAAGTGTTTTATTATTTTATGTATGTTTAGTTGATATACCAAGCCATTTACTATTCACTAGTATATGTGATGTCATACACAACTAGCAATTTGTCAAGAAATAGCTTGTCATGTTATGTTTTGCAAAAAAAGTTAGAAAAACTGCATTATGACCACTTGGGATATTGTTGATACCTTCCAGAACTACATGAAACCTTCATTATTTCTCTCATTTGGATGCCATATGGTGGTGATTTCCTATTCATAATATATGGGATGATTTTGGCCAGCATGATTCATAACGTTGGAGAGAAGATATTTGGAGATCCAGTCTTCTTCTTGCCACTTGAGGGCAACATTATTGCAGCCCAAGATCAGTAGCTACTCTACACTTATCATAAGTGGAGAGATGGATAGCGTGGGGTATGCTATTTTGTCTACCATGTTCATCCATGCAGCCCACCTATTCTACAGGAGCTACAGGTGGAGGTAAATTTTCAGGAGTTGCCATGTTGGGAGGTAACTCATTTCGTATGGATGATAGCTTGGGGTTGGAGGATCCACATGGGATTGATGGTTCCCAATGAATTTCAGATCACATGCCTCAAGGGGAGCTCTAGAAAACACCTTATTGCCTCCTTAAGTATTTTACTTCTTCATGATGATAGCTATTTAGCTAACTTGCATGCTTGGGAGGGGCAATATGGAGATTTATTGATGAGACAACATATTATTCCTTGCATGAGTTTATCATATGTGGATTCTATAGGAGGAGGAGGGGAGACTTCTCATTTATATCCTTATAGTTTCTTAAGGAAAAGCAACATTTGGGAGGGGAGGACTGTAATATTCCAAAATTAGCATGTAGCTAATTGGAATATTGATTTTTTCTTTTGACACCTAGGAGATGAATAAATTGGTAAGGAGGCCCATACATTTCTAAAATAGGAATAAAATCCCTCATGATGAGAAAAGGGATCATAATAATAGCTAGATTTTGCACCCTCATTTGTGAACAGGGGAAAGTACATATGGACAAGGTTAAGTTTGACCAAGTCAATAGCACTGGAATGAAGGGTGGAGATCATCTAAGGAGATAGCGTAGTGATAGTGGGAGGAATATTCCTTGGTGGACGAAACCCTAATGAGTGGGACCTAAGGTGAGAAGGCTTCCACTTTTTTATAAGGAGGGAAAGGAAACCATAGAAAGACATGATATTGATTATTGGATTTGTGATCTGCATGACTATTGTGCATTCTTCAATTGTTTATTTGAGATTGATGTGCTGCTTAGCAGAAGGTATTCCTATTTAGGAATTCCATATCCTTTCTTGAGAGGCCTATTGAGGGATTTTTCACTTCATTTCTCGACATTGAGGCTTGAGGCCAAGCTACTTCCTTCAGCTACAACACAATTTCCATTTAGAACTGGGTTGTGTTGTAGGGTGTTGCAGTGGAGGGTTGATAGCACCACTTCAGGAGCTATTTTTTCAGAGGAGGGAGCTTTATTTCCTTTGGGAGATCAGTGAGGAATATTCAAGAGAAGATTTCACATCTTGGCACTTGGACAACATATTTTCTATCTCCTACAGCATAGTGTCCCTCTTCGACTGCATTATTCGAGTGAGTAATTGCAGTGAGGGGTTGCAGTATTTGATTGGAGGGTGAGATCTTCAATGTTAGGATCAACCTTTCACTTGAAAGATCCATTGGAGGAGGTATATTCATATTTTTCATCATATTTAGCCATCTCCATCCAGTTCTTGAGTTGCAGCTACTACTCAGCCCAAGGGCTGCACTCCGACATTTTTTCACTTTTGCATATTTCAAGAAATCCTTTCCGGAGTCTGGATATTTTCTCCCATCATTGCATGAGCCATATATTGGAATATCCATGTATTCACATTCTATAACAGTAGTTACATCTAATAAAATTGAGTTGTCAAAGCCTTGGGCATTGTTGTGTATTAGTGATCTTTATTGTACATGTTCTTTTGAGGCTAGTTTTGCATATCTTGGGTGACTATTTCGTCAAGGACTTGTATACATTTTTCTGTTGTGATCTTAATGTGATGGCTATATGATCTTCTTACATTACATGTGTTGATTTATCACTGCTATTTCCATTATTTTGTTCATATATTTCTTCTTCCCCATTTGGGAATATTACAGTCATATCAGAGCATAATCTTGGCTCAGCCTGCGGATCTCAGCCATTATGCTATCAGAAGAATAAGAAGAAGAAGGAAAAGGTCAGAATGAAGGAAAAAATGAGCTTTTTCTCATAATTTTTCATATCTATGAAGAACCTCTCCAAGGAGGTTAAGCAAAGAAGAGGAGAAAGAAGTAGTAGGACTATACCCTTTCCTTTTGAAAAAGGAGAAAAATTACAGAAAGATGGAGGACACCTGGATGAAAATATTCTAAGTGAATACCTTGTTGAGTACAAATCTCAACCTAGAGCCTTCAAGGAGACTCTAGCTTTTCCACAGTTCATTCAACTGGAGGAATAAAGGAGACCTTGCAACAAAGGGAGAATCAAGGGCAATAGGTTTCTGTTGTCCACTCTTGATGGGTCATCTACAGCAAGGGCCTGGGAAAGGAAACTAGATGCATTTTTCCTACTACATCCAGTGGTAGAAAGAGAGGTTGTAGAGATTGCAGTGCTACACCTTGAAGGTGAAGCAAAAATTTGGTGGTTCAACCATTTGATTCATGAAAGAGTGACTACTTCTCTAGAATTTACTCAAAGGTTGATCAAAAAATTTGGCAAGGAGAAATCAGATGAGGAGGAGCCCTCACCACCATTGGAGGAGACTTGCACTAGCGCTGATAAAACTATGGAGGAGCAGCCAACAACACCAGTAGTTGGAGGAACCATCACATTAGAAGAAGGAACTCTTTCAGCCATACAATATACTCCCAATTTTGACCAAGGTATCCCTGAGTTTCCATTTTCTATTATTCTAGCAAATCTTATGGAGGGTTGTATACCATTTCATGACCTATGGTCAAGATACAATGCTGATTTAGAGCAGCACACTATCACTGTGCTGAGGGGCCTTGATAGACTCAAGGAAGAGAAAAAAATTCATCTTGGTCACTCATTGTTGAACTGCACAAAATTCTTGGGGTTGGAGTGTAGATTTGTGGAGGAAGGGATGAGCATTGTCCTAGGCAATGCAATGCAGAAATATATGCTCAACAGTGAAAATGTTCTTGAAATAGCTAGTGCACTATCATGGAGATCAGTAATGCTTTCCTTGAGTAGCAATGATGAGTTGGGGACCCAGCCATTAGTGGGGCATTTCAATGACCCTTCCGCATGTGTAGAAGGGGATAGGTAGATGGTTGATGAGATACCTCTTATCTCCCATTACCATGATGGTATTCTTCATTGGGAGGATGCCAATGTTGGGCATGATGATAGACACTCACCAATGGTTGGATGGGTGGTGTTGATGAGCAAGAGGCTGGAAAGCCCCTTGCACATCTATGACATAGGGCAATAGGATGCAAGACTGCGCTCGCTACTCTTAAAAGAGTTTAGCCATCATGTGACATACCCTTTTCCAAAAGGTATGTTATGGCTTGAGGCATTTCATGGCACCCATACATTATGGCAGCAGAATATTTGGTTGTATGGGGCATTCTACAAGTCAACCATCATGATATTACTCCATGACATGTATGAGGGAGAGATAAGGGAGCAGCAGGAGATGTTGTTGCCTTTGGTTTTCTTGACAGGATATGGGATGATCCTCTCCCATGTTTGGCATGATGTTGCAAGAGTAGGTGATGGCACTATCATGGTACAAAGGGGCTACTCCTTAGCCTTGGATGATCAGGAGTTACTTCCACTTTGGAAGGAATTTCCCATATATAGCAGCATTATGGGAGATGACTTTGACAATGGATATGTCGAAGAATGAAGATATGAGTTGGAAGGAGCCTATTTACAAAGGCCAACAATGTTGGCACTTGGGAGCTTGGGTTTATTGATGGAGTGTTCCCAGGATAACTTCACATATAATGCACTTGGTGGACAAGGAGGAGGTGATAGTGATGGAGTAGTGGATGGAGACATCTATTACTGTGATATGATCTTCTTGACTTGGACTCCCAAGCATAAGAAGAAGGATCCTCATGCAACATATGATTCATTTCTCTTCATGAGAGTATGTCATACCACTATGGAGGGCTTATTCATCGATCCTATCATCATCTTACTTTCAGTGCATGGTAATATTTTTGTTTTTGCATCTATTGATTATCTAACATAGTATTTTCATTCTCTTACCATTTCTATACAGTGCATTGCTCCAAAAGAGGGCAAGCCTCTCATTGGGCTTCATGGTAAATTTTAGGCCAAATTTTATGATGGAGACAGCCATCTCTTGTATGGCCTTAGGAAAGTTTTTTACTATTTTATGTATTTTCAGTCGATATACCAAGCCATTTACTATTCACTAGTAGATGTGATGTCATACACAACTAGCAATTTGTCAAGAAATAGCTTGCCATGTTATGTTTTGCAAAATAAGTTAGAAAAACTGCATTGCGACCACTTGGGATATTGTTGATACCTACCAACACTACATGAAACCTTCATTATTCCTCTCATTTGGATGCCATATGGTGATTATTTCCTATTCATAATATATGGGATGATTTTGGCCAACATGATTCATAACGTTGGAGAGAAGATCTTTGGAGATCCAGTCTTCTTCTTGCCACATGAGGGAAACATTATTGTAGCCCAAGATCAGTAGCTACTCTACACTTATCATAAGTGGAGATATGGATAGCGTGGGGTAGGCTATTTTTTCTATGATGTTCATCTATGCAGCCCACCTATTCTACAGAAGCTACAGGTGGAGGGGAATTTTCAAGAGTTGCCATGTTGGGAGGTAACTCATTTTGTATGGATGATAGCTTGGGGTTGGAGGATCCACATGGGAATGATGGTTCCCAATGCATTTCAGATCCCATGCCTCAAGGGGAGCTCTAGAAAGCACCTTATTTCCTTCTTAAGTATTTTACTTGCATGCTTGGGAGGGGCAATATGGAGATTTATTGATGAGACAACATATTATTCCTTGGAGGAGTTTATCATATATGGATTCTATAGGAGGAGGAGGGGAGACTTCTCATTTCTATCCTTACAGTTTCTTAAGGAAAAGCAACATTTGGGAGGGGAGGACTGTAATATTCCAAAATTAGCATGTAGCTAATTGGAATATTGATTTTTTATTTTGACACCTAGGAGATGAATAAATGGGTAAGGAGGCCCATACATTTCCAAAATAGGAATAAAAACCCTCATGATGAGAAAAGGGATAATAATAATAGCTGGATTTTGCACCCTCATTTGTGAACAGGGGAAAATACATATGGATAAGGTTAAGTTTGACCAAGTCAATAGCGCTGCAATGAAGGGTGGAGATCATCTATGGAGATAGCGCAGTGATAGTGGGAGGAATATTCCTTGGTGGAGGAAACCCTAATGAGTGGGACCTAAGGTGAGAAGGCTTGCACTTTTTTATAAGGAGGGCAAGGCAACCATAGCAAGACATGATACTGATTATTGGATTTGTGGTCTGCATGACTATTGTGCATTCTTCAACTGTTTAGTTGAGATTGATGTGCTGCTTAGCATAAGGTATTCCTATTTATGAATTCCATATCCTTTCTTGAGAGGCCTCTTGAGGGATTTTTCACTTCATTTCTCCACATTGAGGCTTGAGGCCAAGCTAATTCCTTTAGCTACAACACAGTTTCTATTTAGAATTGGGTTGTGTTGTAGGGTGTTGCAGTGGAGGGTTGATAACACCACTTCTGGAGCTATTTTTTCAAAGGAGGAAGCTTTCTTTCCTTTGGGAGATCAGTGAGGAATATTTAGGAGAATATTTCACATCTTGGCACTTGGCCAACATATTTTCTATCTCCTACAACATAGTATCCCTCTTGGACTGCATTATTCCAGTGAGGGGTTGCAGTATTTGATTGGAGGGTGAGATCTTCAATGTTAGGATCAACGTTTCACTTGGAAGATCCATTGGAGGAGGTATATTCATCTTGTGCATCATCTTTAGCCATTTCCATCCAGTTCTTGAGTTGCAGCTACTACTAAGCCCTAGGGCTGCACTCCGACATTTTTTCACTTTTGCATATTTCAAGAAATCCTTTCCAAATTACCTTGAATTTGTGTTTAGGAGTCTAGATCTTTGCTCCCATAATTGTATGAGCCATATATTTTCATATCCATGTATTGAAATTCTCTAGCAGAAATTACATCTAATAAAATTGCACTGTCATAGCCTTGAGCATTGTTGTGTAGAAATGATCTTTATTGTACATGTTCTTTTAAGGTTGGTTTTGCCTATCCTAAGTGACTATTTCCTCATGGAATTGTATACGTTTTTCTATTATGATCTTAATGTGATGGATATATGTTCTTCTTACATTACATGTGTTGATTTATCACTGCTATTTCCATTATTGTGTTCATATATTGTTGCTTCCCCATTTTCGAATATTAAAAATTTTCACTTTGATGGTGTTGCTGGAAGAGAAAGAGTTGGTGCAGACACATGGATTATCATCCCTGGTGTTAGTCATCAGTATTTTTCACCTGTTGTTGATGACTAGATTCCTAACTGAGTTTTCTAGAAGTTGATATCCATATGTCAATTTGTCATCCAGAAAACCCCCAAACAAATTTTTGCTTTCCTAGCCCTTCCTGTCAGCCTATGATCCGAGCAATCTTCAGTTTTTAAATTCATGTATTGTTTTAGAAAAATATCCCTGTCTATAGCTATCTTGGTCTTTTTGGTCTACTATCATTTTCCCTTTGTTTCTCATGAAACTCACTGTCCAATATTTGACAAAGTGTCTCCCTTCCTATCCTTTATCTTCTTTTCAAACACAATCAGAATCAATGAAAGTTTCCCCTAAGTTAGGTAGTGGCGTTTTAGAGAATGCCTTCCTCGACAAAAAAAATCATGAGCCAAAATTCTTTGTTCAATACCAACCAGCCTGAATTAGCGCTTAATCTGCAAAAACAAACCTTGATATACCCCTAGGTCGTGCCACTAAGGTGTCTTGTTGTCTCAGTCTAGAAGAAATTCTACAAAGATCTAATACAAAAAGATATGAGCATGTGCACAGTCCAAAAGAATATGCTTAAAGATTGGGAAAAATCTCCATCAGACACTAAAGGAGCTTTCAAGGGTTCAAAGTCATATTTTTTGCATCTCTGCAGGGTGCAAATCAAATGAAAAACTGTATCCAGACAAGAACAAAGAGACAAATCCAAATAATTTTCTCATGTTGAAGAGATCTGCCATCAGTAAGCGGATGGAGAGCTGTAATGAAAAGAAAGTAGAAGTACATGTTTCAAAAGCCAAATTGATATAGTGATTGATATACGGTGTTTCAATGTCTCTCTCAGAAGTATAAATGTATGAGTATTCCAGAAGACATCATCAAACTAAACATAAGAAGACAGTTGCTTCTTATGTTTCCTTGAGCCTAGGATAAAAACACTAGTCAAAGAGAAAATCCAATGTACCTCTGAAAACATAGTAAAAGGGGTTAGTCAATGATGAATAGCAAGAAAATAATCTACAAATACATGTCATGTGGTTCCTGGTTTAAAAGGTTCACAAAGATATTTGACAAAGGATACATATCTCAAAATATGCCTCATATAGTAGACTGTCAAGATTTCACTTTATTACCTATTCTGATATACCAAGCAGAGACATGTGTGGCAAAGAAAGATGACACAGTTTAGAAAATAGATGGTTGGGTGACATGCTGAAGTATAAGAGCAGATGGTTGAAAACACAGTGATCAACTCCTTCATTAAAAATCAGATGGTTAGAAGACATCATGGTAAAGCCTCCTCCAATCAAGAGCAGATGGTGGAAAACACAATAGAACCTTCTTCATTTAAAAAGCAGAGGGTTAAGATGTGTCAAGTAATTTCAGAAATTGTTAGTTACCTCCTTCCCAGGGATGAAACAAAAGGTGCATCAGCAATGTCTCCAGTGGTGTTTGAGTGGTTTCTCTGTTTGAAAGACAAAGGTAAAATTCAGTGGGTTGAAGACCTTCTTTACATAAAAACCACACAGGAACACAGGGGTGCTAAAAGGTCTCTATTTCTTATGTTCACAAAACCATTCCTTTAGAGGACAAAGGTCACATTATAATAGAGTAAAATATTTCATTGTTTATAGACCTCCTTCACAAAAGAAAAGAGAGGGCCCACCACTATTTGAAGATATTCAATAAAAAAACAAGTGAAGGAGGTCAAATCATGGTTACAAACTTCTTCACTTCATGAAACAGTCAAATTACCTTGTGGTGATGCAAGGGGCTCCAAAGGTGTTTTAGAGATAAACTCTTTTATAAACAATGGTCCAAGTCATAAGTTCAACACACCTTTCACTTCATATAAACATTGTTTTTCCAATATTTTCAAAGGGAGGGGGCAGTTCTTTAAAATCCTCACAAGCTGTAAAAAACTCAAGGAAACAAGTTTATTTGTCTTTTTGCACATTTGTTGAAGAGAAGAAAAGAAATCAAGTCACAAATTGAACCGGGTTTTATGCACGGCATGCCTGTATACGCACGCGGCGTGCCTGTAGGAGGACTCAGTGCATTTTTACAAAGCGCTCGGCATGCCTGTAGCGCTGCGCGGTGCGCCTGTGTCGGGTGACCGAGGCCAACCTGACACCCTTCTGTGCAGCGTGTTCAGTGTTAAACACCCACCCAATCAACCCAGTCAGAACATCCACTTGCTCGTTGAACCAATGATCAAAGGGCCCTAAAAAACTCATGTTTAAAGGTATTTCTCATCTCTTATCCAAGTTGTAGTCTTTGAGGAAGGTTTAAGGATAAAATTCAAGGACAAACAATGATAAAAGAAAGGCCTTGTTATTTTAAATAGCACAAAGAAAAGATGTTGGTTTTTAAGAGTAAACTTCCCTAATTCATCAAAACCAAAGAGACATTGTTTGTATAGAGGGTTTTTCTAGTCAAAAGAAAAGATTTCTCCTTGGGCTGTTAGATAATGAGGGATTTGGGCAGTCTCCAATAGAAAATAGAATTTTGCAAAGATTGCTAAGACAACTGAAAGAGTCTTTAAAAAACAGTGATGTCAAATGGGTTGTAAAAAATAAAAATAGAGATTGAAAGTGAACATACTTTATGTCAAAATCAAAAGGTATTTGTCTCGAAAACCCATGAACAAACATTGTCAAAGACTTCTTTGCCCAAACACAAGTGCTAAAGGGGTGAAATGGTTCTCCTTCAATTCCTACTTGTTTGATAAACTCAAAAGAGAATCAGTAATCATCAAAGAAGAATAGTTTGTTCAAAGGGAAAGCACAGTGTTTTCAAGAATGTACTCTTTACTTAGAGAGAAAGGAGGATAGTGACTAAAGGATAAAGAGTTTTTTTTCAGTTGAAAGAAGTCATTTAGAACATTGATTTCAGAGGGCGCCATGTTATCATTTGCTAGAAGAAAAACAGAGTGTGTTTGGAGGTCTTCAAATCAGTTTTGGAAAGTGTCTTAACAGTGTTTGCAAAAGGCATTTTTTTGTTAAAACTTAGAGCAAAACAGTGGCTAGAAGATAAGGTTTTGTCAATTGCAAAGAGTCCTTAAAAGCATTATTTTCAAATGTGCCATTGCCGAATCAAAAAGAGAGGTAGTGTTTGAAGGGAGGGTTTTTGTGCCAAAACAAAAAGAGATTCTTCTTCAACAAAAACCACAAACATGTCTTGTTAAAGACCTCTTGGCTCAAACACAATACTAAAGAGATGACGTTAGTGATGATGAGTAACAAGGCAAAGAGTCTGAACATAGCAGTGATGATGAAGAGCAAAGTGATGGGTAATAAGGCAGTGGTGAAAAGGAACATCAAGGCAGCCCTCAAGCAAGCACTAATGAGGGCAATCAAATAAAAAACATGAATTATGAAGGGAATTCTCCAAAGCATGGACTAGCTACCTCTCCTAGGCAAGGGGCCATGACTTCTTCACCAAATCTAGAATGCCAAACAACAAAGAAGAAAACCAAGAAAAGCTCAAAATTGCCCAAAGAGGGCACCCGGTGAGAAAAAAGGAGAAAGACACCTCTAGGCTTGGAATTTTGGCTCGATATTCTCGACATGTTTCTAAAAATCCTTGAGGGACTTTCTCACCAAAATTGAGCAAATTTTGACATGTTCTTGTTTTTTGACATTTTTGGGCCTAATTGCATAAAATCATGGGAGCCGCTATTTTTGTTTGGAGCATCCTCAACTCTCGAGAGTGGTACCATTGGATGAATTAAATTCAAGGGCATATACTTAGAGATTTTCAGATCATTTGAAGTTGTTTTGGTCCCTCAAAGATACAAAAAAAATCACTTTTTCGACAATCTGCCGACATATCAGCAAGGCCTATTTTTTGGTTTTTTTCACTCCGTTCAATATTTGACAGACTTATAGGCATCAGTTTGGGAAATTTAAAGTTGTTCTAGAAATTAGACATCCATAGATTTCCAACGAGCCATCACAGGCCTAGTTTCGACATCAGGAAGGCCTCCAAAAGTTTCCCGCAAGACAGGGGATTTTCTGCTGATATATTTCTTAAGTATTTTTGTGAAAAATGCACCTTTCTGAAGTGGCTTTTCCTAATGTGCGTTTAGCTATTTTTGGCCATGGTTAGTTAGGAAAAGTCAATATATTATCCTTTTTTAGAATTTTTGAGATATTTTATTAGATATTTTATGCCTTCGGCTTTGCAAAGCATCAAGGACAAAATCAGATATTTTTGATGGGCCAATGAGATTGCAAGTTGCACTAGGAGGTCTTCCCTCATCTTGGCCTATATATTCCATGAGAATTCATTGTAAAAAAGGCTGAACTTGATGAATAGAAGTAATATATGGTCATACAAGCTTTGGAAGAAATAATTGTCTCATGCTTTTTGGATATTTTCTTGGATATTCTTGGATGATGAAAGAGGATTGTTGTTGGATTCCATGGCCTGGTAGAATGGTATAGTGTCTCCCTCTCTGTTTTGTTTCCTAGTTTTCATTCATAATTCCATGTTCTTGCTTGCTATAAGACAATAGAGAATAGATTTGCGACATGCCCTTGGAGGCACCTCAAATTTCCTGTTTCTTTATAGCTTCCATGTTTTCTTCATTCTTAGTCACATTAAAGAATTCTTGATTGCTCTTTAATAACTTAAGAATATTGTTTGCTTGTTTCATTTATGGATTTATGCATGCTAAGTATGATTTACGGTATGCCCTGCTTACTGATGGCTAGCCATAGCTCCACCTATGAAACCTCTCTTTGATTTATTAGATTGTCATTTGTTGAACCAAGGAGGTCTTGTACTGATCTTGCCCTTTGCCTAAAACTATGCAATCTTGTTTTCAAAGTGTCCAATAGCTTGAAGTACTATTTTTAGGCATTCCTACATAGTGATTTGAGTTGTTTTTCTGTCTTAAATGTATTTTCCCAAAGTCTGATAGCCATTTCCTAAAGTTAGAGAGTCATATATCTCTATGCATGGCTTGAATGTTTATTTCTATGCATTGATCAACTTATAGTTACATTTCTCATGATTAATGGTTTTCCCTACCATGTTTATGTTAGATGTTAAACTATTTATGCTTGAAATCATTTGTTATCCACAAATTTAATGTTCATCTCACTCCATTTTTCTCAAAGATCTGTTTTACCTCGAATCAAATCGGCCCTTCAACAACCTTGTATCACCATCTGAAAGCTTTCTTGACATTTTTAACCCCATAGCCCAGTTGATCTTGTTAGTGTCAGTCTTTGCAGCCTTCCTCCATTGATCAAAAATTCTCTTACCCAGTGATTTTAAGGTTTCAAGGTCAAGTTTTTTCATTTCAGTGAGTCTTCAAGCAAAATTTGGTCACTAGGTATTAGGTCTAGGGTTTGTTTTCACTCTTTTCAAGGTTGTCCAAAGGTCGGTCTTTGTCACCATTCATTTGAGTGTACCATAATTTAGAGGGTTTTCATCGTCATGTCAGTTTCCACTGGGTCATTTTACACCTTATTCATGCTTCAGTTGTGCCTAGGTAACGTTCATTTCCCTCTCCTAGGGTTTTGGAGGTAATTTCTCTTGGATGGTCAAATCATCAGAAAAACTTGTATCCTGATGTTCATACACCTTCCCCTATCCTTAATGTACCTTATTAAACACTTCCCATCACTGATATCCCCCAAATTCCTCATTTTCACACAAACCCTAGTTTCTTACTACAACTTGGCAATTTTCTAGGCTAGGCCTGTGTTTTTCACTTTTGAACCCCTTCCCCTCCCTCAATCTCTGAAATTACACTTTTCCCTACTTTCTAACATCCCTCCCTACTTCCCAAAATTTTCTCAAGAATTTAGAAGCCCCTTATCCCCTTCATTTCGCTTCATTTCGACAAATCCCTTATTCCACACATCGGGATAGATTTCACTCAAATGATGTTTCTGAGAAATAAAAGATGAATATGGGGAAAATGGGAGCATTTTTTGTCCAAAAAATTCCAAATAAGAAAAACCTCCTTCACTTTTTACACAGGTATCATGGTTTTAGATAAATGTCAAAAATATCGTTGCCTCAGGAGAATTGATGCACCTCTGAAGTGACCTCGGGAAAATCAATATTTCTCCTACCTTGGTTGGAAAAATGACTTTCTTGATGAGTCAAATGATAACTAGACACAAATATATTTCTAATGAAATATCATGAGCTCAATTTGGAGTTGAGGAAGACCTTCAAAAGTTGACTGCAACAGCACTCTACCTTGAGGCAGCCTCATCTTGCACATTTTGACTAGTCTTGGGATATTTGATTTTTGACAAAGAAAATGAACTCCAAATTGAAAAATTCTAGTTGGGATGGAACTTATACTCAATCATCTTTCCAACGAGCTATCAGGCACCCAATTTGGACACCGGGAAGGCCTCCAAAAGCCTCGTGAAAAATGCATTATTTATGGCATGACGCATTGGGTTGGTGCGCGGCGCGTTGGGCTGATACTCCAGTTTTCTCATTGCCCTCAACGAAATCCAAAATTTCTTGGCTACTCTACTCCAAATAATTCAAATCATCTTGTAATTTTCCATTGATCAGTTTTGGGTGTGGTTTCAAAGATTGGTTGAAGAACTTGAATGCTAAACTACAAACCCTATCCTCTTTTTAAAGCTGCTCCTTAGGGTTGTGTTTTGGTGTTTTGGTGCCAAAGACTCCTTTTCACCTTCACCTTGTTGATTCCTTCCCTCACCTTAAACCCATCATCCCTATTAATCCCCTGTTCCTCTACATCCCAAATCACTTATTTCTAAAGTCCTATGTTCCTATCCCTAAACCCTACCATTCCCTATTACTCTCCCTTTTCCATATCATTTGCAAGATTCCCAAAATCCAAAAACCCCAAATTCCCCAAAAATAATCAAGTGATTGTCTTGACATTATAAACTTCACTTGGTTGAACCATACTTTTCCCACAGTCCACTATACTCACTCTCCTTATTTACCACAGTCCCTTCCTATACAGTCCCTTCCTACTTGGCATATTTTGGCGATGGAAACAAGACAAAAGTTCTCATTTCTCATTCTCAACAAACCAAACATACACTTGGCATATACTTTCAACAACATGGAGGCGGACATCGACACATCATACAACAGAGACAGTGATTCCACCACTGAAACTGCATGCACCAGGAAGGCACTGAAATGATGGAAAAGGGAGGATAGACTCCGAATCTTGGCCGAAGCTTCTTTGGCTGAGAATGGTACTTGATTATGAACCTCCAGCCCAAATTTCAAGGAATTTAGAGAAAATTTTGTCAATTTTGAAATTTTTGGTCACAAAACAGGTTTTTCTACCCGACGCGTCGCGCCACTCGACGCGCGCTTACGTTTGAGACATCTTTTGGAGGAAAACTTGATATTTTTGAGTTTTTTATGATAAATTATGCATTTTTAGGAATGGCCTATGCATTTCATCAAATTCTGGGTTGCCTAAAGGGCCAAAAACACCTTGAAAATGGCCTTTCTGCCACTTTTTGCACCAAGAGGAACCAATCTTGGGAGATTTGATTTTTGATAGGTAAAATGAACTCCAAATGGAAAAATTCAACCTAGGTTGGATATTATACATCTAGGGCTTTCCAACGAGCTATCATGAGCTCAATTTGGACTTCGGGAAGTGCCTCAAAAATAGGCTCAAAGTGGCGCGACGCATTGAGTTTTTGAGCGCGGCGCGTAGAGGAATTTGGCCTATTTTTCACTTTTCAGCTCAGAAATTCGCCCAGTTTTGACTAGTTTTACTTTTTCATGAGATGATTGATCTACCATGATGTAATTTGATGAACATGATGTAAATTTGACACATTTTTACTTTTTCTAGAGGATTCATTCACTAAAAAGTGAAAATTAAGTGAATGGATCAGTTTCCTAGCATATAGAGGTAAGTTGTTTGGCTGCCTAGATTTCAGTTCCATGTTTAGAATTGGTTGAAACAGCTCCTATAAGGATGAGCTCGACCCCTAGAGGCATGGGAAGGGGTTAGGATGGTCTATATATTGTATTTTTTGAGACATTTTCAGGGTTGGACTCTTGGGAATTGTTTGGCACTCCATTGTACATCACTTCTACATTTTTGGCTAAGGAAAGACCAGGGTTTTGCAGCACTTGTTGGGATCCTTCTGGCTCTGAGTTTTGATGGTGTTTTTCTCCATGTTATTTTAAGTTCCATTAATGTTTTATGTATGCCATTTCCCTTCTCTTTGCTTCTGAAATTAAACAAATGAGTAACTAAGGTAGAATTCATTAGTTTGCTGGTGCTCTACCTTAAAATTTTGTTTATTTTTATATGTTTTCGTCTGTTTGAAGAGGATCCTTGCACCCTCTTGCTCTCTTCAGCTCCTCAGCAGTCTTTTCTATCCATTCATTGAATCTAAGACATCAAAACCATTGCCTACCCTGCCCCAATTAGAACTCTGCAGAAACTGGGCTTCATCCCTGCACCCAAAATTGCCTTTCCCTTGTTTCTGAAAAAACCCCAAAAAATCATTTCAAACTCTTTGATATATATACCTAACCTAAAATTAGTTTGTATTTCAGTCATCTCAAGCCCCATTGATACATTTTTACTGAGATTGACTCGGAGAGAGTCCTCTCCTATTCTGTTAGGGCTAGCTACCAGACTGAGCATGGTTTGGTGTTACCCTGAATCCCGCCTTCCTTCAGCCTAAGGTGGATTTAGGAAATAACAGATCTAACATCTTTTTACCTATATTATGTCTTTGATCAGTTCATCCCTCACAACCTAAAAACCAGAACCAAAAACCCACTTCATAACTAGCCCAAAATCAAAACACAATAAGAAAACACATAGATATCCCTTACACAAATAGAGAGAGCCCTCTCTGAGTCCAGGAAGGCTAGGTCCTTGGGCTCCAAAGATTGGTTTGATGTTACACTATCATTTGGCTTGCCAATCAACCAAATCATGGGACCCTAACATAATGGCGATCATGGTGGGACTTTGAGTCAAAACATCCTCGATATCCCTTAGGATCTCTCAAAATCTCAGTCAAAGTTAGAAAACTTAGGTATTGTCCGAAGAGTAGAAACTAGCTCCTTCACCATCTTAGCAAAATGATGATTCAGCTATATCAAACTCTTCCAAACCTCAGGGCTACATATAGGAACTCATAAAACCCTAAAATATCTCTAGATTGGTGTTTATCAATATTGGTGGTGAACCATACACATATCCTCTCAAAAAAACTAAAAATCCACCTGGCGACTCCACTAGCCTCCAGTAGGCCTTACTACTTTGCTAAATTTTAGAATACTATCCGATCAACCACCTCATCGCCTCACTAACATAATGGAAATCACGGTGGGACTCTAAGTTAGTGACAATCTAAGTACACCTTAGGACTCCAGAAATCCCTTATCTTCATACATACCTACCATTTAGCCACCTCATCGCCACCCTAACATAATGGCGATCAGGGTGGGACTCTGTGTGATAAACAAACTTACATTCCCTAAACATTTCAGCAGCCTTAGGAATACTATATGATTGACTTATCCCACCGCTCCCTAACATAGTGGCGATCACGGTGGGACCTTCCAAGTTAGTGACAATCTAAGTACTCCTTAGTAACTCTCAAAGTCTCAATCAAACTTAGAAAACTTAAGTGTTGTTTGAAGAGTCGAAGCTAGATTTTCCACTATCTTAGCAAAATGATGATTCAGTTATAGGAAACTCTTCCAGACCTCATAGGCTACATAAAACTCAAAAAACCCCAAAACATTCCCATATTGGTTTTTTCCTAGTTATTGGTGGTGGACCATAACTGCATCTTTACAAAAAAAACAAAATTCCACCTGGTTACTCCACTAGCCTCTAGTAGGCCTAAAAAATCCATGAAAAAGACCAAAAAATTCATAAACCATACCTTTTCTGTTGACTCATCCTTTCCAAAACTTATAACTTGTGGTGCAAACTCCGTAATCAGTGACAAACTAAGTATAACTTAGCGATTCAGAAGACTTCACCTAAACATAGGAGATAAACAAAAATAACCTTGCAAATAGAACCATTATCTTGTCCAGACAGCCTAGCAAACTGTTCAAACCAAGTGAATCACTCTTCCTTGCAAGTCTTCATCTCAAAGTTTGCTAGAAAACTTTTTATCGAAAGCACCTTTGATAGTGTTGGTGGTGGACCATAGTTCTCATAGAAATCCACCTAGCGACTCCACTAGCCTCCAGTAGGCCTATTACTCCACTAGTCCTTATAAAATCTTCTTGGAATGCACTAAGCAATCCCAATCATGCTGATGGTGGACAGCACAGTTCAAATCCTCCACCTGGCGATTCCACAACCTTCATTAGACCAAAAGATTCCATTGGTAGAGAACTTTAGACTGATTGAAAAGACACAGTGACCCTATCTAATTAACAAATATGGATCCAAGGACACAAAGGAGATATACTCCGATGAGCAGAGAACATATCCTTGGATTCCCACACAAAATTCCTAAAGACGTAAATTGGATAGAAAACCTACCTATCTTTTGAGATGAAAAGGTTGATGACCCATTGTTACATCTCATAAATTTTCATATACATGTATGGAGGTTAAAGGCTAAATGGCATAAGGACTGCCTCATGAAAATGTTCATGGGTACATTAGAAGGAAAGGCAAGAGAATGGTATGAAGACCTAGAACCTGGCATCTTGTTTTCTTTGAAGGATTTCCACAAAGTATTTTGTAAACACTATATAGGGCATTGTCAATCTCTATCATTGGCTGAAAATTGTTGTGATCAATCTGTAGACCTCATACAACACCTTGTAAGCATTGATGAAAACTTAGGAGATTGGCATCCTGAGGATTATTGAGAGGAGATCCATAATTTTCTTACCCAAACTAACCATCAAGGTGACCAAGAAGAGTTGATCCCAGATGAAATCCATCAAAAAATAATAGAGGATCCACAGGAGCTCTTTGAAAAGGTTGAAACAAATAACAATCCATTTGCCCTTCCTTGTAAAATACAAGAGGACATTCAGCCACAAGATCAACTTCCAAAAAAAAAGGAAAGCAATTGTTGCCCAATCCAAAGAAAACAGAAAATACCTCCTCCTTTAACTGGAGAGGAAATAGATCAGATGTTATCCACTACTGCCTTACCTACTAAAGAAATTGCTCATAAATAAACAATAGAACAAATTGTTGTTGAGGTTGAAATACTTCCTCAAAAAGACATTCATCCTTGTGAACATTCACAAAAGGAAGAGAGACATCATAGGTCCACCCAGAAGAAGAGAAAGACACCACCCCTTTCAACAAAATAAGAAACCAATGAAATCCTAAGCATATAGCCAGCATCCAAACCTTTTTGTAAAAAATATATGTATATGTGTTCTACTACTGATTTATCTACTAATGCATTTTCTCATACTAAAAGTACAGAAAAGATTGATGCTGATACTACAATATCTTCTCAAGAAGACCTGGTGCCAAAGAATAGTCCTACTCATCAGGATAATAGCTCCCAAACAGGAATCATATCACTAAATCAGGGTATACCAAGATTGCTTGAAGGTAGCATAACATTAATTTTTGAATTTGCCAAATCAGATAATCATAAAGAGGGAGAAGGAATTCTTTCTCAAAGGAATCCCAACGTTAGTCAAGTAAAGGAGGGAGTAATCCTAAATGAGGTCTATTTCTCAAATCCTCTAGGCCAGTTATTATTCATAGATCCCTTTTCTGTTTCCTTAGAAGCCTTTAAAGAGGGAATAAAGCATGCTAAGAACAATTTCTGGCAGATCTTAAAGAAAATTTGGAGCACTACTGTCCGAAAACAAGTGAGGGGGAAGTGGCCTTTTCATTTCTTCAACATCATCAAAGAGCTGAACCAAGATCAACCATGCAATCATCTACTTGACTGGCTATATTGGAAAGAAGAGTTCACCAAATGAATGTATATTGTGTATAGATTAGATTAGGATAGATAGACAGAAGTGGAAAATAAGCTTAGCCTTGTAAGCATATTTTCAGTTCTAGATTGTTCGAAGAAAAAGTGAAAAAGTATAAAATACGAAAACAGTAAAAAGTAGAAAAAGAGTGCAGTTTCTAAAAGCAATGGTACAGCCCCATACCCAAAAATAGTCATGCTAAAAGCGATCAAGTCTAAATGCCGCTACTAGTGCTCAAAAGTCTTGTTCAGTTATCTATCCTAATCATAACTGAACATGTTTTAAATTTATTTGTTGATAAGTTAGTGAGAGGAAAGATAGTCAAAATTGTGTAAGCTTGACTTATCAAAGAAAATAGATTAGGAAAAGATACTAGTTCCACATGCTCAAAACAGAACCAAAGAGGAAAGTAGGGATGAAAAACAAACTGTGTATCCTAGCCATGATTTTCTAGATTTCATTTTATGCAAAATAATATTTGTGTGCAGCTTGTCTTTCATGCCAAAAGTACATGACAAATCAGACTGTCTAATCCTGATTTGGTCATTTTTCAATTTCATGTTTTAGATTAGAGAATAAAATCCTGTCAAACAACTTAACCTTGAAAGTCGATCCAGTCTAGGTAGAGAAACAAAGGAGTTCATTAGTTTAATCTAAACTCCTGGGGGATATAAATGTAGAAATAGATAGTGTCATTTTTCAAAAATATTATGCCAAAGGGTTGCTAGTCCAAATGCACCTAAAAGAAGAAAAACTGTTAGGGAATATAGTTGGGTAGGTAGAAATGTCTTGAATGCTAATCATGCTGTCAATTTTTAGAAATGGCATCAAGAAAGAATAAATTTGCGCCAATGGATAAGGAACTGGTCTTCATAAGCCAAATATCTGCAATTCTGGACACCTCCTGAAAAGGATCTGCCCTCCCCAAATGGAGACATTGTTAGTCATCAGTATTTTTCACCTGTTGTTGATGACTAGATTCCTAGCTGAGTTTTCTAGAAGCTGATCTCCATATGTCAATTTTTCATCCAGAAAACCCCCAAACAAATTTTTTCTTTCCTAGCCCTTCCTATCAGCCTATGATCAGAACAATATTCAGTTTTTAAAGTCATGTCTTGTTTCAGCAAAATATCCCTGTCTATAGCTATCTTGATCTTGCTTGTCTACTATCATTTTCCCTTTGGTTCTCATGAAACTCATTGTCCAATATTTGACAAAGTGTCTCCATTCCTATCCTTGATCTTCTTGTCAAACACAATCAGAATCAATGAAATTTTCCCCTAAGTTAGGTAATGGCCCTTTAGAGAATCCCTTCGTTGAAAAAAAAAAGCCTAAGCCAAAATTGTTTGTTCAATACCAACCAGCCTGAATTAGCACTTAATCTGCAAAAACAAACCTTCATATACCCCTAGGTCACGGCACTAAGAGGTCTTGTTGTCTCAGTCCGGAAGAAATTCTACAAAGATCTAATACAGAAAGAGATGAGCATGGGCACAGTCTAAAAGAATATGCTTAAAGATGGGGAAAAATCTCCATCAGACACTAAAGGAGCTTTCAAGGGTTCAAAGTCATAGTTTTTGCATCTCTGCAGGGTGAAAATCAAATGACAAACTGTATCCAGACAAGAAAAAAGAGACAAATCCAAATAAATTTCTCATGTTGAAGAGGTCAGCCATCAGTAAGCAGATGGAGAGCTGCAATGAAAAGAAAGCAGAAGTACATGTTTCAAAAGCCAAACTGATATATTGATTGATCTACAGTGTTTCAGTGTCTCTCTCAGAAGCAGAAATGTATGAGTATTCCAGAAGACATCATCAAACTGAACATAAGAAGACAACTACTTCTTATGTTTCCTTGAGCTTGGGATAAAAACACTAGTCAAAGAGAAAATCCAATGTACCTCTGCAAACACAGTAAAAAAGGTTAGTAAATGATGACTAGCAAGTAAATAATAAACAAATACATGTCACATGGTTTTTGGTTTAAAAGGTTCACAAAGATATGACAAAGGATACATATCTCAAAATATGCCTCATATAGCAGATTGTCAAGATTTCACTTTATTACCTATTCTGATATACCAAGCAGAGACATGTGCGACAAAGAAAGATGACACAGTTTAGCAAATAGATGGTTGGGTGACATGCTAAAAACCTCCTCCAGTATAAGAGCAGATGGTTGAAAACACAGTGATAAACTCCTTCATTAAGAAGCAGATGGTTAGAAGACATCATGGTAAATCCTCTTCCAATCAAGAGCAGATGGTGGAAAACACAATAGAACCTCCTTCATTTAAAAAGCAGAGGGTTAAGATGTGTCAAGTAATTTTAGAAATTGTCAGTTACATCCTTCCCAGGGATGAAACAAAAGGTGCATCAACAGTGTCTCCAGTGGTGTTTGAGTGGTTTCTCTGTTTGAAAGACAAAGGTAAAATTCAGTGGGTTCAAGACCTTCTTCACATAAAAACCACACAGGAACATAAGGGTGCTAAAAGGTCTCTGTTTCTTATGTTCACAAACCATTCCTTCAGAGGAAAAAGGTCACATTATAATAGAGTAAAAGCTTTCACTATATATAGAACTCCTTCACAAAAGAAAAGCAAAGGGCCCACCATTGTTTGAAGATATTCAAGAAAAAACAAGTGAAGGAGGTCAAATCATGGTTACAAACTTCTTCACTTCATGAAACAGTCAATTTACCTTGTGGTGATGCAAGGGGTTGCAAAGGTGTTTTAGAGATAAACTCTTTTATAAACAATGGTCCAGGTCATAAGTTCAGAACACCTTTCGCTTCATATAAACATTGTTTTTCCAATAGCTTCAAAGGGAAGGGGCAGTGCTTTAAAATCCTCACAAGCTGTAAAAAACTCGAGGAAACAAGTTTATTTGTATTTGTGCACATTTTTTGAAGAGGAGAAAAGAAATCAAGTCACAAATTGAACCTAGTTTTATGCGCGGCACGCCTGTAGGAGCACTCAGTGCATTTTTACAAAGAGCGCGGCGCGCTTGTACTGCTACGCGGCGCACCTGTGTTGGGCGCCCGAGGCCGACCCGACACCCTTCTATGTGGTGCGTTCAGCGTTAAACGCCCGCCCAATCAACCCTGTCAGAACGTCCACTTTCACGTTAAACCAATGATGAAAGGGCCTTAAAAAAATCATGTTTTAAGGTATTTCTCATCTCTTATCCAAGTTGTAGTCTCGGAGGAAGGTTTAAGGATAAAATTCAAGGACAAACAATGGTAAAAGAAAGGCCTTGTTATTTTAAATAGCACAAAGAAAAGATGTTGGTTTTTAAGATTAAACTTCCTTAATTCATCAAAACCAAAGAGACAGAGTTTGTATAGAGGGTTTTTCTAGTCAAAAGAAAAGATTTCTCCTTGGGCTGCTAGATAATGAGGGATTTGGGTAGTCTCCAATAGAAAACAGAATTTTGCAAAGATTGCCAGGACAATTGAAAGAATATTTAAAAAACAGTGATGTCAAATGGGTTGCAAAAAATAAAAATAGAGATTGAAAGTGAATATACTGTATGTCAAAATCAAAAGGTATTTGTCTCCAAAACCCATGAATAGACATTGCCAAAGACTTCTTTGCCCAAACACAAGTGCTAAAGGGGTGAAATGGTTCTCCTTCAATTCCTACTTGTTTGATAAACTCAAAAGAGAATCAGTAATCATCAAAGAAGAACAGTTTTCTCAAAGGGAAAGCACAGTGTTTTCAAGAATGTACTCTTTACTTAGAGAGAAAGGAGGATAGTGACTAAAGGATAAAGAGTTTTTTCAGTTGAAAGAAGTCATTTAAAACATTGATTTCAGAGGGCGCCATGTTATCATTTGCTAGAAGAAAAACAAAGTGTGTTTGGAGGTCTTCAAATCATTTTTGGGAAGTTTCTTAATAGTGTTTGCACAAGGCATTTGTTTGTTAAAACTCAGAGAAAAACAGTGGCTAGAAGTTTAGGTTTTGTCAATTGAAAAGAGTCCTTAAAAGCATTATTTTCAAATGTGCCATTGTCAAATCAAAAAGAGAGGCAGTGTTTGAAGGGAGGGTTTTTGTGCCAAAACAAAAAGAGATTATTCTTCAACAAAAACCACAAACATGTCTTGTTAAAGACCTCTTGGCTCAAACACAATACTAAAGAGATGACTTAGTGATGATGAGGAACAAGGCAAAGAGTCTGAACATAGTAGTGATGATGAAGAGCAAGGTGATGGGTAGTAAGGCAGTGGTGAAAATGAACATCAAGGCAGCCCTCAAGCAAGCAATGATGAGGGCAATCAAATAAAAAACATGAATCATGAAGGACATTCTCCAAAGCATGTGCTAGCTGCCTCTCCTAGGCAAGGGGCCGTGACTTCTTCACCAAAGCTATAATGCCAAACAACAAAGAAGAAAACCAAGAAAAGCTCAAAACTGCCCAAAGATGGCACCCGATGAGAAGAAAGGAGAAAGACACCTCTAGGCTTGGAATTTTGGCCCGAGCTTCTTGACATGTTTCTAAAAATCTTTGAGGGACTTTCTCACCCAAATTGAGCGAATTTTGACATGTTCTTGTTTTTTGACATTTTTTGGCCTAATTGCATAAAATCATGGGCACCGCCATTTTTTTTTGGAGCATCCTCAACTCTAGAGAGTGGTACCATTGGATGGATTAAATTTAGGGGCATCTACTCAGAGATTTTCAGATCATTTGAAGTTGTTTTGGTCCCCCAAAGATACAAAAACACTCACTTTTTCGACATTCTGCCCACATATCAGCAAGACCTATTTTTTTGGGTTTTTTCACTTAGTTCAGTATTTGACATACTTCCAGGCATCCGTTTTGGAAATTTCAAATTGTTCCAGAAATTAGACATCTAGAGCGTTCCAAAGAGCCATCATGGACCTCATTTTGAAATTGGGAAGGCCTCGAAAAGTTGCCCGCAAGACAGGGGATTTTCTGCTAATATATTTCTTAAGTATTTTTGTGAAAAATGCACCTTTCTGAAGTGGCTTTTCCTAATGTGCGTTTAGCTATTTTTGGCCATGGTTAGTTAGGAAAAGTCAACATATTTTCTTTTTTTGTCATTTTTGAGATATTTTATTAGATATTTTGTGCCTTGGGCTTTGCAAAGCATCAAGGACAAAATCAGATATTTTTGATGGGCCAATGAGATTGCAAGTTGCACTAGGAGGTTTTCCCTCGTCTTGGCCTATACATTCCATGAGAATTCATTGTAAACAAGGTTGAACTTGATGAATAGAAACAATATATGGTCATACAAGCTTTGGAAGAAATAATTGTCTCATGCTTTTGGATAGTTTCTTCGATGTTCTTGGATCATGAAAGAGGATTGTTGTTGGATTCCATGACTTGGTAGAATGGTATAGTGTCTCCCTCTCTGTTTTGTTTCCTAGTTTTCATTCATAATTCCATGTTCTTTCTTGCTATAAGACAGTAGAGAATAGATTTGCGACATGCCCTTGGAGGCACCTCAAATTTCCTGTTTCTTTATAGCTTCCATGTTTTCTTCATTCTTAGTCACATTAAAGAATTCTTGATTGCTCTTTAATAACTTAAGAATATTTTTTTCTTGTTTCATTTATGGTTTTATGCATGCTAAGTATGATTTAAAGTATGCCCTACTTATTCATGGCTATCCATAGCTCCACCTATGAAACCTCTCTTTGATTGATTAAATTTTCATTTGTTGAACCAAGGAGGTCTTGTACTGATCTTGCCCTTTGCTTAAAACTATGCAATCTTGTTTTCAAAGTGCCCAATAGCTTGAAGTACTATGTTTAGGTGTTGCTACATAGTGATTTGAGTTGTTTTTCTATCTTAAATGTATTTCCCCAAAGTCCAATAGCCATTTACTAAAGTTAGAGAGTCATATATCTCTATGCATGGCTTGAATGTTTATTTCTATGCGTTGATCAGCTTATAGTTACATTTCTCATAATTAATGGTTTTCCCTAATATTTATTAATATTTATTAGCTATTAAAATATTTATGCTTGAAATCCTTTGTTATTCACCAATTTAATGTCCATCTCACTCCATTCCCAAAGATCCATTTTACCTCGAATCAAATCGGCCCTTCAACAACCTTGTATCACCATCTGAAAGCTTTCTTGACCTTTTCGACCCCATAGCCCAAGTGATCTGACATCTTTTTACCTATCTTATGTCTTTGATCAGCTTATCCCTCACAACCTTAAAACCAAAACCAAAAACCCACTTCATAACTAGCCTAAAATCAAAACACAATAAGCAAACACACAGATATCCCTTACACAAATAGAGAGAGCCCTCTCTGAGTCCAGGAAGGCTAGGTCCTTGGGCTCCAAATATTGGTTTGATGTTACACTGTCATTTGGCTTTCCAATTAGCCAAATAACGGGACCCTAACACCTGGTGATGAGATTAATTTCTTATCTTAAAAATTAAACGTTGATTGTACAAATAACATGGCTAAGTATAAAGCTCTATTTTTGGATCTAGAAGCTTTGAAAGTGTTAGACGCCAAGAAAGTATCAATTTGTGGTGATTTTGAATTAGTAATAAAAAAAAGTAGAAGGGTATTATAAAACCAAGGATGTCAGAATGAGAGCTTATAGAAATCTTAACCTTGATTTGCTTGAAAATTTTAAAGAACATACTTTCACCATTAAAGCTAGAAATCAAAATTCTATAGATGATTCTTTAGATATTTCGGCCAACTTGTTTTTTATTCCTTCTCATTCTAGAAAGGGTTATGAAGTTGAGGTCAGGCATAGACCAACTATCCCTGACAATTTTATCAATTGGAAAGTGATTGATAGTTATCAACAAGTGAAAATTTTCCTTGAGCTAAAAGAGAAATTTCAAAATATTCAATTGGATCAGAAAAACATTTGTTGAAACTAAGGCCAATCTAGAGGTCCTTCAACTAAAGAATAATTGCATTCCTAAAGGTTTAATACCCCTTGAGAAGTTTTTTGATCAGACTGATGTATTTAAGCTCCCAAAGATGAAGGTTGAATATGAAGAGATGGAAAGTTGCAACCTTGGCACTGCAAAAATTCCCAAGATGGTTAAGTTGTCAAAATTTATTTCTCCAGAAGTGAAACAAAGGTATGTGGATATGATTAAAAGGTATATTGATGTTTTTTCATGGAGTTATGCATCTTTGAAGATATATGACCCCAACATTATTTGACATACCATTCTGATCAAAGAGAATGAAAAACATTTCAAACAGAAATTAAGAAGAATCAATCCTTTTCTCATGCCCCCAATTGAAAAGGAGATTAAGAAGTTGTTTGATGTAGAAATAATTGTCCCTTTAAGGCTTTATCAGTGGCTTGCTAAATTGGTATCTGTAAGGAAGACGAATAGATAAATTAGGATATGCATTGATTACAGAAATTTAAATAAAGCATCTCTCACAACAAGAAAAAATGAGATTGGTGAGGGTCATGCTTATGGCAAACCTTTAAGGTCCGTCACCAATGTCACATATGGTGACGGTCATTAAAAAAATTTCGTTGTAAGTGTATATAGTGATGGTCCTTTAAGGTTTGTCACCAAAGCCATTTTCAATGACACTTTTGGTGAGGGTCATTAAAGGCCCATCACTAATTGTCTCTTTGGTGACACTTCTAGTGACGAAATTTTAATGACCCTCACCAATTCTCTTTTTGTTACTTTTGGTGACAGTAAAAAAATGTCCATCATCATTGATCATTCCAATGATTTTTTGATGACGTTGTGTGCCTGTTAATATATTTTTAGTCAAAGGATAACGATTTAAGACCATTATTGTGGAGTATTTTTTATAATATGTCCAAGGCCATATTGGTTAGAGTCAGTCAATCTTTTAAGAAGTAATTAGTGTGTATCATTTCCCTTAAGTAATGACTAGTCGAATTGATTTTTCCTATGAGACAACACATGATTCATATCTTTTAAGTTTATTATCTAGAAAATTATGTTTAGATAAAGTTCCACTAGTGTGTGTAGGAAATATATTATTTAATACATAATCAAGCTCTGACAATTCTATTAATGATAAAGACCAAACACTCAACAATCCGGGCACACCTTAAGTTAATTCTTTGGCACACACTAACATTTCGTAGCACCTCACATATCTTGGAACATCTTTGTACCTAGAACATATTGTCATGACACTGACACCGAAGCACATGGTGGCATCCGCTGGCACAACATGGAACTCTCCTAGAATGCTTTGGCATGCACGTAGTCCTTAGCGTGCCCTGGAACACCTTGATTGAATGCATTGACATACATTAGCACTTAAAACACAGTGCCACTTGGCATGATTTGGGACCTAGTATTAGTGTGCCTAGTGTTATCACCCAAAAAAAAAAATGAAGCATCATTTGACAAGATTAAATAGGCTCATGTGTCAAAAATAGGGTTGTAGGATTCATTTTTTATGCTTGGTCAAGGGAAATATTAAATTTTTCTTGTTTAAGTTTACCCTAAGGTCTAAACCGACTCATTTTTAAACTCCATCATATCACATCACTCATTATATTATGAAAGGTTTCAATTCCCAAGGTTTCTTTACCGAAAATGTCACTTTAGCCAAGAAACCACAGTTTCGTAGCGAAATACATGGAGAAAATTCACTTTTCGCTACGAAACTATTGATAGTTTCATAGCGAAAATAACCAAATTTACACTAGATATGCTACGAAAGCATGGTTTCCTGTCTGTCTTATCATATTAGTTGTTAGGTGTCAGAATATTGTTGGGAAAGGGTAATTTATATGTCATTTGAGTCATGGAGGGATAAAATCAAAGTACATGGTCAGGTTTGAAGTCATCAACATTAATTTTTGTATGTAGGAGTCATCATTGAGTCATGAGAAGACATCAAAACTTCAAAATCTTTCCTAATTCAGTCATTTCTCATTTATCATTCCTTCTTGCATGATATTGAGCTCTGGAGAGCTATTGCATTAAGCCAAAGCTCTAGCTGGTGTTTTCAAAGGTTTACATTGCAAACTATCAAGTGAGGCTGCAAACTATCAAGCGAGGCTTCAGATAATTAAGCGAGGTTGTGAAGACATTCAATTAACCATGGTAGGAAAAAGAAGGACAAACAAGGGTGGCCAATGCTTGAGATATGAACCTACAGATATGAATTTAATCAATGAAGACCCAAAAGCAGTGGAAATCTTCAGAAGGACAGGTTGCTTATAGTTTTGTGAGAAATTACAAGGCTGCCATGTACGAGTTTCCAAAGAGTTTGCTTTAAATTTAAGTGGAACAGCCACCAATGTGGGAATTCTCAATCTGTCCATTACACTAGAGGTTATTACAGCTGCGACAGGGATTCCTAGAGGACAGGAGAAGTGGTTCAAAGGTTTCAAGTTTAACATGGAGCAGTGCAAAGAATTCATGAAGCTTAAAAACAGTGAAATGGATCTCACCGATGCCATTCCAAGGAGCCGCATAAAGGACAACTACTCAAAATTACTACTCATCATCCAAAAGTACTTTACTTGTGAAGGGAGATACCACAAAGTCTACTCATATCATTTCAAGTTACTTTTGCACTTTAATAGTAAGATTTCCCTTGATATGCCTTTCTATTTACATAGAAGTTTGTCGAAAATGGAAGATAAGGTCCAAGAAAAGTCTGAAGGGAGTGAGACTTCATTATTTCATCATGGTTTAATGAAGCTATTGGTTTTATATGAACTTCAAAGGTTAGGCAAAGACTGGTCCTCATTTTTTTGTTAGCGATTTTGAGTTGGATGTCCTTACTCCTTCAAGAACTCTTAAACCTAGGAAAATTACATCACCATTAACAGTAGAACAGAGTGAACCAGTGGTAGCAGAACCAATTGAAACTGCAAGAGTAGAACCAAGTGAGCCAACTATGGTGGATATAGAAAAATTGCAGAGTTTTGACACACCAAATGTCCCACCTACAAAACAGAAGTCAAAAGTGGTCAAACCTGTAAAAAAAAAACAATATGTGAGTAAACAAGGAACAAAAAGGATGATAAGAAGCCAAACAGTGGCCTTAGAAGAGAAAACATTGGTTGTAGAAGATACATAAGTAGCTAAATATAATCTAGAAGATATCTTACATTACATTGACATAGAGAAAACTCTTATAGTCTAGGCTGAGGACATAGAGGAAGGTGGAAAGAAGTTT
This sequence comes from Pinus albicaulis, assembly GCA_034641835.2. NCBI lineage: Eukaryota > Viridiplantae > Streptophyta > Pinopsida > Pinales > Pinaceae > Pinus > Pinus albicaulis. Next base: position 1,500,589,068 of record CM076582.1, read on the forward strand.
AAAAAGGCTAAATCTGCAAAGAAATTAGAATTCTAGGGAGAAGATGCAGGTTTTATGTTCCAAGCAAGAAAACCTATGAAAGAGCATGCTAGGAAGCTATTATAGAGCATAAAAGAGGTTCAACCACCTACTGACACATTTCAGCTACCACAAGAGATCATTGACCTTTCATCACTTGCAGAGAACGATACAGTTAGCAAATCAAAGAAAGGAAAAGAGAAGGTGATGGAAAAAATAGAGTTACAACTCCCTGAAGAACAATTGAAATTGGCCAGTCTTGAAATTTTTGTTATGAAAAGAGAAACAAGGAAACACAGTGTAGAGAAGATTTAGTTTGAAAAGATGAAGGCAATTTGGGAAGAACAGGTTGACACTGTTTCCAAGACTTTCGACAATACACAATAGTTTATCAAATGGACCATTCCAGTGAGGAAAGAATCCAAACATGTCAGGAAGATGAACACACATTTTAAATTCACCAAAAAAAAGTTAGAAGACCAGGTTAAGGATCTCCAGGAGCATCTTGAACTAATTCATAAAGAGTTAGAGAAAAAATTCCTTAAAAATGATAGTGCTTGAAGAGCCAACAACTCAACCCATCATAAATGAGGTAGAAATGCCTCAAGGATCATAAGGTGAGATGGTTTATGGTTTTTAAGGCTAATGAAATATTAGAAACAAGGTTTTGGCACTTAGAAGGTTTATTTTTCAAATTACACAACAATTTGGAAGTTTAGCACTTTTTAGCAGTTTCGTAGCATGCTTGGGCTTAAAGGACAACAAAACGCTATGAAACTACTATAGCTTTTCTTTTTCCTCTTTAAAATAGTTTTGGGAGCTTTCATAAGGTGAAATTTTCATGGGAGATGTGTCTAAGGAGGATGAAGACCATACCAAAGGAAAGAATAAAAAATATTAAGGGTGAATGGCATTTTTGCAGTGCTACAAAAGTACGCTACGAAACTGCCTTAATTTCGTAGCATACTATTTGGGAGCATTTTAAGAAGATTTTTGGGCATATATGGAAAAGTGGGTATTATCCAAGTGTTATAGGATCATTACAACAATTATTGAGCACTTAAAGACCATGAAATGAAGATAAATTAGCAGCCAAAGCATTCGTGGAAGAAGAAGACTAGTTTACCTAAAAAACAGGGTTTTGTTTCTAGTTTTAGAGGAGGTCAATTAAGTGGTCATGTAGTGATGAGTCCCACCACCCAAATTAGAACATGTGAAAGAATATTTGTCAAATATGTAATTTCTTCAGAAGATAAGGTTGTTAAATGTAGTAATGAGCAGTTTGAGTCCTATTAGGAAAAGGATTGTCCAGTAGGATAACTATCATTTTGTCATTAATTAGATGTTTTATGGTTATGCAAGGTGTCACTAGGCAAAAATTCAATGAATCTAGCCAGGAGGCAGATCATATCATGATGTAACAAGTTTATTAAAGGGCATAGAGTCAAATTTGTCAAGAATTGGAGATTTTTTGGCAAAACTACAACTTTATGTAATTTGATTGTTTTAATAATACAAAGACTTGTTTCTTAACCAACTTGAGATTCTGATTGAGTTTTTAGTGCCTTCCTATATTATCTATATATTTTATGTGTATCATTTGCAGTGGTTTTTATCTATAATACTTAGAATTCATTCATGTAATGCTTTTACTTCCTTTATAGATAAATTGACTGTGTATTTTTTTTTTCATGTATGTGTACTGCTACTAAAACCTTTTACCTACCTCAGCTTCCATGTCAAGTGAACTTGCTACTGAATCACTGAAAGTGTTGACTCCATAAGCTCAATTTTTTCATACGGATACTATTTTCAACCTACACTCATCATGAGAAATTTGTTTTCCAAGTAGAGTTAGCCATCTAAATACATCTTTATTCAATACCATTAACCCTTTGCGAGAGCCCTCTCAGACTGGAGAGGCTAAGCTTCAGTCAAAAGATTGGTTTGAAATAGTTACATGAGATTGTCTGATTAGCAGCCTATCAGGTGCAATTTTGTGATAACACCTAGTATCCCCCTTTTGAAAAAGGTAAAGTCTCGACATGTTAACCCTCTTATTGTTTCTTCCTTTTTTTTCCTTGACACTTCTTGACACATATTGACATACCCTGGCACCCTGTACATCCTTAGCACCTAGCATGTACTGGCATATATTGGAACTATTAATTGTCACATATAATTATCACACCCTGGAACTCCCAAGTACACTTTGGTAATTCTTGACATCCCTTTATATTCCCTAGCATGCCTTACCAATTCTTAGCATACCTTGTCACTCCCTCCTTGGCATGACAACTAGCACTCATTAACACTAGTCCCTGGCAAACGTTCCTCATATTCATTAAATTCCATGAATTTTTACCTAGTTCTCCATCAATATTTTTTCCTAGTACTCCTTAACCCTCCTCAACATGCATTAGCACTCTCTAGCACACCTTAGCACTCTTAAACATTCACTTCAACTTCATAACATGTGTAACACTCCCTAATAGATATTGGTGCTTGGAAAGTCTTACCATGTATGGAATACATTGAGATGCCTTGGTATGATTTGGCATGGTCTAATATTAAATTTATTTGAGATTAGTTGTTAGAAATTAGATGAGAAGCAACAAAGAAATACTTGGCACTTAGAATGCACTATCACTTTGCACTTGGCACCTATTTCTACCTAGTGTTGGTGTGCCTAGCATGCTGCTCTTGGAAAAGCTAAATTGATGACTTATTAACCCTATTATGTGTTCATTTCCTTGTAGTTTAACTTGATTCTCCCTTTTGTTGCCTTGATAGTCCCTGGAACGCATTGGCACACCCTTGCACATCTTGGCATGCCTTATCACTTGGCACATCTTATCATGTTTGACATGCCTTTGCACTATCTAGCACATCTTAGAATTACCCAACATGCCATGGCACTCATGTTCTCACAGCTAGCCTTTACATTTTTTCATGACTTGGGAACCTAATCAAGTCCTTGGTTACTGTAGTTCATGTGACAATATTGGTCTGCTTTAACCAAAACAACTTGACCAATTGCACCTAGTACGAGTAGATTGTGCCTTGTTCACCTAAGAACTACCTATAAATCATCTTATGCCACTCATGTCCAAGCTCAACTTGTCCCACTTAACTAGTTACCAAGACAAGGATCACATGATCTAGCCATGGCCATAAAACAACTATGCAACATAGCTTACAGAGAAAATATTTCACATGTATGTTCAGTTCAAATTAATAGTAGAACATTAACTAATATTTTTCAAGAACCACAAGATGCACAAGGCACAAAATATATAATTTGACACAAGTCGAGTGCCCCCAAAATTATACACAACAATGTACAATATGAAATTATCTAGAATAGTTTAAAACATGAGCATGTAGCAAAAGTGTGCCACATCTCATATAAAGAAATAGCTAAAGGAAACAAAATGTTATGCCTAACACAAAGTGATTCGCCTTTGTCTGAAACTCCTTTGTTGAGCCCCATATAAAAACCCTAGGCTTTCCTCCTATAAATCCTATTATGAACTTCTCCTAACACACTTCATCCTTAGCACACTTTAATTAGTTGACACTCCCTTACACACACTCTTATTCGTTCCTTTACATGCATTTTGACCTGGTTATCCATTGATATGCCCCGACACTCCCTAACACTCTTCAACCTGCATTGACATTGTCTGACATGTGTTAGCATGCCTTTTCATTCTTTTTCATTCCCTAACCCTCCCTACCTATCATGCCCTCACAACTACCCTTACTTAATTTGCAACCTGGGAACCCAACCAAGCCCTCGCTTGAGTACAAGAGCTTGACCAAGTTACGGTTACTACAACTACAATATGTTGTTGAATTTTGTAGCTTGGGAGGTACTCCTGCTATAGGGTAAACGGCTTGGGTGGTTGGTTTTCGAATATCCCTCTCAGGGCTTTCCGGTGCCTGAGGCAGACAATGAGATTAGCTATGTTGTTCACAAAGATGGCATGAGCATGTTCATATTAGCTTGAAATAACTTGAGGGAATACAATAGAGAATTACCTCTTTGACAGTCTTGGAATCCCTTGGATAGCGCTGCGCAGTGAAGCAAGAGTCCTTCTTCACCGGCTCCAAATCCGAGTCCTGCAATCAGTTAAAGCACCCGCATAATTTCTCATATAAAAAGTATCCTATCAATTAAATCAATATATAATAAACATCTAGATTATACACATCTGAGCCATTCATATCATACTATGTAAATGTTCAAACAATAATGACAATATTAAGCATTGAATGGACAAAACGAACACAGTTCTATTGATTTTGAAAGAAGGAGGATTACAACCATCGGTTGTACCAAGCCCTCCTTAGTCTCCCAATCTCTCTTCTCTCTCAAGTGAAGAAGTCCAAGTCAACAAGCTCTCTAGGAACCTCTTTGACTCTTGGCCTTCACAATGTCCCACTATTCTCTATTCCACAAGTATATAAGAACCTTGAGCAATCCTTCGACCCTCAATTAAGAGCCTTCAGCTCCTTCTTATAGGAGAGGGAGAAGGCCATTGTTGCCCTTCTCTTTCCACTAGTTTGGAATGGAAAAAGCTTAGATGTTTCTTTGATCTCTATGCTTTTTCCTCTCTTGGAGTTTAGTCTTCTACGGCAATGACCAATAATGAACTGGTGCTTCTGCAGTTTCCTTTTTGAACTGACTCCTTTGTGAGGGAAAGTCGGAGATTCAAATCATTCTCCGTGCTATTTTCCCAATTCAAACTTAAAACACGGGTAACGCTCCCCTCCAGTGTAAACAATGCGTTTCCCTAGTCACTAACGCGGCCAATGTACTGATTGCCTGCATTATAACGCTCTTGTTCTGTTCTATATAGGCGTTACCCTGGCAGAAATAGGTTTAATTTAGGTCTTTGTACTTCTTCCATATTTGTCTTCCCCTCTGAGCTGATGAGGATGTATTTTGACCTATAACAGATGCCCCCTAAAGTGTGAGGTCAGAAACGAAGACGATGGCCAAAATACTTTATAATTTGTAGAGATAGAGAGATTGAAAGACTGAGGAAAACTTGAAACAACAACATATGTCAGAAAATATAGTATTTTCCTAGAGTTGGGCATGTCCCATGCTCAGTAGCTTAAACAACATGATTTCTCTAGAATAGAGATATGAAGAATCTGTCCACCAATAGGCACAATGTGAAAGTGTCTATCATAACAGGATCAGGCTGAAGAAGCTGTCTCCATAAACAATATCGCAGCTTGGGAAAGGGAACACAACTTTAATGGTGTAGCCTTTTGCCCCAACGTCTTGACCGCCGATTCACTTAAACTGCATATTTCTCAACATGTGAATGAAGGAGTTGTCGTCGAACATGTGAGAAATCGTCTGATTACCAATCGATAATGAAAACTGTTAACAGACGCGAAGGTGGGCCACCGATAATGACGATGGTCCCTAAGATGCCCAGTACAATCTAGCGAGTGTGAATAAAAGGAGTTGAAGTTGAACACTCGTAGAATAATTTGACCAAGATCCAATGATGAAGACCCTTGATCAAACATAAGACTACCTGCCACAGATGTTTGCAAGTATCCGGGTACTGATGGGTTTCTGGATCAACTTCCTAGATAAGATGTTGAAGTCGATAGGAAGTGATCTGTCGAAAGGTAGGTACTGAGGCGTCCTACATCAGTCAACACGAAACGGAAACCAACTGATTTTGTTTATGATTTGAGATAAGGAAGAGTAAATGGGAACGTCAGATGACAAATAATTTCTGGCATAATGAACGGTTTGGTTGATAATAGGAGTAGTAGATAGCGAGATCTGCTTGAACAATAGAAGGCACTCTAGCAGGGTACTAGGTAGCTAAAGCGTGTTTGAACACCAAAGAGTGTGTTAGGATTTTACCGGTGCAGGGACACTGGGATTTGAAGGCTAATACTCATAAATGGTAGGGTTCGGCTAACTGCGAAAGAGTTTTCTAGGAAGTGCCATGTTCAAGAATTTTGCTGCCAAATCGACCTTTTTTGGAAATGTAACAGAGGTAGTATCCATTTTGTCCAAATTTTTCCCCGTCTGATTAACTTTAACGAGTCCAGACGAGTAAACTCGGTGAATTTTTCATGTTTAAAGAGTCTAAAAAATGTCAGGAAAGACAACTCTGTGTCCCATCTGATTAGATTTAACGAGTCTAGATGAGCAAACTCGGTGAATTTTTCATGTTTAGAGAGTCTGAAAAATGTCATAAAAGACAACTCCATGTCCTGTCTGATTAGGTTTAACGAGTCCAGACGAGTAAAATCGGTGAATTTTTCATGTTTAGAGAGTCTGAAAAATGTCGTAAAAGACGACTCCATTGGGGTACCTTTGTCATGTCTTGATAACCGGGCATGGCAAAGGGATAATAGTAAGCCTGAAACAGTTCATTTTCTGTAAGTTAGTCCATCAAATCCAGAAAAGTGAGAAATCTATGTTCAATGGACGTCTACCTCATTTTGTTATGAGTACGAGGAGATGAAGTAAACTCAATATTCCTTGTGAAATTTTAATGAGTCCAACAAAGAAAAACTCGGTACCTCCATGAAATTCTAACGAGTCACGCGGAGAAAACTCGATACCTCCGTGAAATTTTAACGAGTCACGCGGAGAAAAATCGATTTTTTTTTTCAGTTTAAAGAGCTTTGAAAAAGGAGGAAAAGAATGGCTCCTTGTTCTCTGTCTTGATAGTTTAACGAGCCTGACAAAGGCGACTCAGGATTTTTTCGGTTTTATGAGCAAGAAAAAGATTCCTAAAAAGAATGCTCAATACTTCTCCATAGTTTTAACGAGTCTGAAGAAGAAAACTCTAGGTTTTTCGGATTAACGAGCAAGAAAAGACCAAAAAAAAGAACGCTCGATGCCAACTTCGTATAAGTTTAACGAGTCCGAAGAAGAGAACTCTAGGTTTTTCGGATTAACGAGCAAGAAAAATACCGTAAAAAGAATGCTCGAAGCTTCTTCGTGTAAGTTTAACGAGCTCGAAGAAGAAGACTCGAGATTTTTCGGATTAACGAGCAAGAAAAATACCATAAAAAGAATGCTCGGAATTTCTTAATCTCTTTCTCGTCAATAGAAGGATCTATGTCGAGAATTTCGTCATAAGACCAAGCAAACACATCGCGGAATTCTTTAAAAACAGATTTGAAGCACGCAATTTCCTCAGGATTGTAGTCGGCTCCAATCTGAATATTTTTCACGATACCTGTCTTGACCGAGATATCAATGAGCAGTGTCTTGGAAAGATTACCTATGTTCCCCTCTGAATCGATAGTGTGAACAGTCATATAAGAGGAGGGAACTATCTTAGGTTGGTCAAAAGACAGGATTTCCGTTTTTATCGCCTCCGAATCAATCTTCGAAGTGCGATGGTGAAACTCTCCCCAAGGTCATTCTTCTAATGACATGATCTCTCGAATAGCTTCGTCTGTAGGCCAGACTTCATTGAGGAGATCCTTAGAGAGAACTGTGATGGGAGAGAGGTTTGTACCTGTGGTCGAAACCATATCAGTGGAGGGTTCAGATGTGCTTTGGATGGCTTGGTAAGCCAACTCGACTGGCGAAAGCGGCATTTGATCTCCATAAGAATCAATATCTGAAGGTGCCAGGATGATCCATGGGTCGATAGATCCATCTGAAAAGGTGGATATCATTGCTACCGTGTTTGGGATCTGCAGCGACGGTAGAGGAAAAAAACCCAGTAGGGAAGATGCCTTCAGAAGACCGGTACCGATACTGACATAAGGGTCAGGGACACCTCCTATTAGGGGTATAGTGCTACTTGGTAAAGTGGCATAATCAGGGGTTCAAAAGGATAGTTGATCGAACGTGACTATTTTCCCATCCAATGGAAATAGAATGAGTCGGAAGACCGAAGACACGATGGCAGTCATAGCATAAGACCAACTGCGACCGAGCAATAGATTATAGTCGAGATGACGCTCTACGACTTCAACGTCCACGTTTACCATTTTCCCACTCAGAGTAATGGGAAAGCTAGCAAGGTATCCTTTTGGTAGGAAAGTGTGGCCATCGAAAGCTTTGAGGGAATTCGATGGCGGGGTTAGAGTAGGAGAACCTAAATGGAGCCAGCAAGCTTGTGACATAACGCAGGTCGAAGCACCTTCGTCTATGACAGTGCGATGGATTAGTCTCCCTTTCGACACAACCTGCACCTGGAATGCGAGTTGATGTGAGAGGCGAGGTTTAGCCTTTTCCATATCAAAGATTGCTAGCATGGAATCCTGGGGATCTATTCCACCAATGGCCGAAAGCAAGGCTTTCCTTTGTACTGGACAGGTTTGTAATACTTCAAGAGCAGACATAGCTGACGGTGCCTGCGCCAAATCTTCTACAATATTGTAGTTTTTGGCTGCACGTGCAAAGGTATTATGAGTCATGCGTCGAAGTGTCCCTTTGGGGGGATGAATTACAGGTTCAACAGTAGGCCTTTCGATATGTAAATCGTTGGGCGGCGGCGGATTGGAACTAGTTCCAGGTTCCTGAGCATCTATGGTAGGACTTCCATAAAGCTTGGCGCGAGTTTTAAGGTCGACACTCTTGATGCCATAAATGGTAGATGGTCCTTCGTCGGAAGGATACGAACCACCGTTGCCCCGTTGATGGGGTTGTGGTGGATTGTCAACCATGTGTTGATGTTGCTGCGGTTGATTGGGGAAAGGATTGTGAAGAATGGCAGGTGTTTGCCCAGAATCCTTGTTAGCAATAAAATCGGTGCATTCCTGCAGCCGAGGACATTTGTATGTCAAGTGATCCTCCGCACAGATTTTGCAAGGAAATTTCATGGGCTTATCCTTTCCTCTGTCATTTCTGGCAACATTTTTCTGATTAGGGTTATTTTGATTATCCGACTGCTCTTCCGAAGAAGACGTTTTCTTCTTGTTCTTCTTATTTTTCCCGCTAGGTTTTTGTGAGATTTGCACCGAATTTATCTCAGCGGGAGGAAGAGGAGTCATTTGATGGGGGGCGGTGGCAACCGAGGATGGCTGGGAGGTTTTCCCCCGAGACTGATTGGTGGCTACACCAGAGATCGTGCCAACGAGACCATCGGCATGTGCTCCGGTTTTCTGAGTAGCCGGAGGGTTTGGGTTACCAGGGGCATGGGGGAGCAGATCGTAAAGTGTTCCAGATTGTGAATAGATTAAATCCAGGTGTTGGGCACGATGAATACATTGATCTTCTGTCACCGCACCAGAAAGGCCAATGTCTTTAGAGATGTGGGGTAAAAGAGACTTGCAAAACCAATTGGCCAAGAGATGGTTTAGTATTGGCGCTTTGACGAGCCTCCTCCTACGTCTCCATTCATGAATATGGTCGGAGATGTGGGTGGCGGTGTCTTGTCGCAGCAATGTTAACAATTATGTTCCAGTTTCCACTCTAATTGGCAGTTGGAAGTTCTTTAAGAACTCCGTCACTAAAGCGCCAAACGTATTGATGGCGGCGCGTGGCAATTCAATGTACCACGTGGCGGCATTGCCTGTAAGGGTGAGGGGAAATAGTCGAAGTCGGACACTATCATCTACCATGGAATTGGATATGGACCATAAATGGAAGGTAGTGATGTGTGCGGCCGGGTCGTCCCCATGTTTCCCATCGAAATTCAGGATATCAGAAGGAATCTTATGCGGTATTGGAGGCCAAAGTGGGTTGTGGTTGATGGGGTCGTTCGTCAGCTTATGGATGTCGGGTATGTCCAAAGCTGCCAAGAATGGCAATTATGGATTTGCCCCCGAGTCTAACCAAGGCAGTATGGGCTGACTACTTGGACCATAGGGCCCCCCCATCCATGTGTCACCAGAAGGGTAAGTGGGACTTTGATAAAAACCTCCCATAGGTGGAGGAGTAGGAACATACGGTTGTTGTCCATAGGGCATAGTGTATTGAGGGGAAAACGATTGGTTGCCCCCAGCGTAAAAGTGCCCTCCCACTCCAGATGGAGGTTGGGGTTGGTTAGTCCAAATGGATGCAATAGAGTTTCCCGGAGGCATACTAGTACTTGCATAATTTGGCAACGGTATAGATCCTACACTTATGTTTGAACCACTTAAGGGGATAGTATTTACAATGGGTTGTCCCATTTGTCCTAAGGATTGCATAGGAAGAGAGATATTCCCTGCTACCTGCATACTGATAGAACTGCCCCCTGGTATAGTGGCCAGGGGGTTTGAACTCAACCGAGGGTTCCAACCGAAAGGGTTGCTAAAGGGCACTGAAGTAGTCATGCTCGTGGGAGGAGCTACCGTGGTCCCCAACGTGGTCACAGTAGGAGTAGATGCCGAAGGGTTCGGTAAACTACTGATAGTTGTGTTGACCATAGGATTGGGGGTAGGTATGTTTTGACTACTTGGGTTGCCCAGTAATGGCATAGAACTGACCACCGGCGGGGAGGATGGTGGCGAACCAGGAATGGTTGCCATTGGTATCGACCCTGTGGATGTCGGTGGAGAAATAGATGTTGGTGTTGCCGTAGACATATCTCGGCGTGGTGTAATTTGGATTATCACAGGCCCTAATGGATTAGTGAGCAGAGGATTGTAATTAGGTACAATGCCTTCAGTGAAAGGGTCCTTCGGGAGTTCCGGCTAGTAAGGGTCTATGTGATAATCAAGATTAGTCAGAGGAGACTGCTCTTCTGTAGAAGGCCCGGGTTCACCAAGGTTCAGTTCTTCCTCAAGGTTGAGAGGAGGTAGACCTTGCTGTCGTCGAGACAGACGGCGTGGGTCAGGGGACGCCACGGTGACCAGTTTAATTTTAACAAATTTTATTAAATTGTGATCTATTATGAAGTCTCAAATGACAGTAACCACACACTTAACAAAAAGAAAAAGGACTTTCTAAAATCAATCAACAAGCAGCCAGAATAGGGTGCCCTGTCTGAGTACTACCGTTCACTGGTGATGAAATCTAGTATCGCAATAGTATACAGAGAGGGTTGGTTGAAAGTACAGTTACGGTCACTCTAGAGCTTTGCCCGAACCTCAGACGATAGGTGTAAGCACTCTCGTGAAGACGAGTACCCTCCTAAAGACCGAAGACAGAGTGGGTCCATCTATTTTAGGTACTAAGACAGCCCGTCCCAGTCACCTTGTGTAAGTCCCTAAAAGTATGGCCACTAAGGATACCTCAAATCACAAACTTCATCAGGGGGGTCCACGGTCAAGGACAGTGTGCTATATGGGCAGAATACCTAGATCCCCGATCTAGTTTCAACATCCCTGAAGGGAACCCCAATATATAACACACGCACATGATGCAGTCAAAGGCGGGCTACCTTCTAGTGCACCCAAGTGTTGTCTCGCACTGAGCTCCGTTAAAGGAACAATCCCGATAATGTGAGTGCAGCAGGATTTCACTCGTTAATTACTCTAGTTTTCAAGTTTTGAGATCTTGGGTAGTTTTATCACTTTCCTAACCCAAGATCCTAGCCTGAACTACTGTTTGTGTGAGCTCAAAAAAGAGTAATTAGATTGATTTTAGTGTCGCTTTATTTTTAGTGTACTTTGTTATTAGTCTTGCGGAGGGGGAATGGACGTATGAAGTATAGTGAGACTCTGACTCAAGAAACCATGCAAAACATGCTCTAAATATTAAATTCAATGAAGAGTGTTTCTATAGGGAGAGGTTTATTTTTCAATCATCCATGCACCAACATGTAAATAACACATCTCAACTTTTGAAGATTCAGACTTCTATCTACCTCTTTTAACAGTCTGTGAACTAAAACTTTCAGAATAAACTCAACTAGATGCAGAAAAATAATTAAAAAAAAAAATTCTCTTTTAAAAAGTAAATGTTTTGCACACTAACTAAATAAGAGAAACAAATAACAATGCCAGTTTAGTAGACAAGCACAGGGATTCAGTTGGTGAAAGGTATTGATGGCCAAAAAACTCTACAGCTAAAACACAGTCACAGCAGTGAACAACAAGGTTTTTGGCTGAGTAACGCTCTGTCTGTGAGAAAATACAGCGTTATAACGCACTGTATAGCCTGCATAGGTCGCGTTAACCAGGGAAAAGCTCTTCAGTTGGCCAGACAGGAACAGGATTGAACTCTGAAAGCGTTTGGTATGTCTACTGGGCATCAAAAAATGGTCGGAAGGATCTTTGAACAGAGAAGAAGAGAAGAAAGGAAGGAATAAATAGTCCGGAAACTATGGGGGAAATTCCCCAGCGGAGTCGCCAATTCTGCTATAGGGTAAACTGCTTGGGTGGTTGGTTTTCGAATATCCCTCTCAGGGCTTTCCGGTGCCTGAGGCAGATAGTAAGATTAGCTATGTTGTTCACAAAGATGGCATGAGCATGTTCATCTTGGCTTGAAATAACTTTAAGGAATACAATAGAGAATTACCTCTTTGACAGTCTTGGAATCCTTGAAGCGCAGCCTCCATTACAGCATGACAGGTCCTTCTTCATAGGCTCCCAAATCAGTCTGCGATCAGTCTAAACACCGTGTTTGTATAACCTTTATCTATCAGTCTAAATCAAATACATATGGAGATTACTACACATCCCCAGAGCCATTATTCATCATACTATGTAAATGTTTAAACAATAATGACAATATTAAGCATTGAATGGACAAAGCAGTTTCTGATTCTATTGATTTTGAAAGAAGGAGGATTAACTATCGGTTATGCAAACCCTACTTTTGGTCTCTGATTCTCTTCTCTCAGAATGAAGTAATGCAAGTCAGCTCAAGCTTTCCAAGACACTCTTTTGACTCCAGCCTTCCCAATGTCCCACTATTCTCGATTCCAAAGTATATAAGAACCTTGAAAAGCAATCCTTCGTGAGCCCTCGGTCAGGCCGCCTTGGCTCATGTATATAGGAGAAGGCCATTGTTGCCCTTCTCTTTCCACTAGTTTGGAATGGAAAAAACTTAGATGTTTCTTTGATCTCTATGCTTTTTCCTCCTTTGGATTTCAGTCTTCTATGGAAATGACCAATAATGAACTAGTGCTTCTGTAGTTTCCTTTGTGAACTGACTCCTTTGTGAGGGAAAGTGGGAGATTCAAATCATTCTCCGTGCTCTTTTCCAAATTCAAACTTAAAACACGGGTAACGCTTCCCTCCAGTGTAAATAGAGCGTTTCCCTAGTCACTAACCTGACCTTTACAATATCTTGATTCTGTAGATTTTTAATGCTCTTGTTGTTTCTATATAGCGGTGTCTGCACAGCAGAAATGGGTTTAATTTAGGTCTTTTGTACTTTGCTTCCATATTTGTCTCTTCTCACCTCAAAGTGATAAAGTATTTTATTTTGTAACAGCTCAAGCCCTCACTGAGTATAGTTTGTGGGATTTTAATTAAAGGCTTTGTGGGCAAAAGAAGCCAAGAAAAGATATTCTTGACTAAGGACAGATATAAATCTAAAAGAAAATTAAAAGGAAAACCAGGCTCTCCTGAGTCTTGGATATGGATAAAACCAGTTCTGAGAGATATATAGAGGTCAAATATATTTAAGGAGGCCTTAGGATGAAGGAAAGAACATCAAGTGAGAAGGAGCTCATTTAATCAAGGGGGTGAAGATAGATGCATTCCTAAGGTAGGTCGATTAGTAAGAGCGTCAAGTAAGGGTTGCTAAAGGGAGGCCATGATCATCCTCCAAGAGCAAGATCATCACGTGAGGGTTCATAATAAATTTTCCTACCTTAATGGTTGGTTCAAGCTAGGAAGTGGGATGGCATATTGTTGATTCTCTTCTCGCGGATCGAGCTTAAGAGTGGTTTCTCATGAGAATCTGGGCATGTGATTTCAATGGTGTCTTTGTGTGAAGGCCACATCAAATTATGAAATGTTGAAATTTGCGACAATAAATAGTGAAATTGGAAACCAGAAAGGACCAAAAAAATAAAAAATCACCCACACTGGTGAGGAATTTTGATGCACTAGGAGTGAGGAATTTGGGGCATCTAATCTATTTTCCCTTAAATAAATTGGACAATAAATTATAATTTAATCTCATAACAACTTGTGTCAGTTAACTAAGTCATGATGACTAAGCTAGCTCAAGAAATTCGAGTTGAGGGTATAAGATGAGGCATCTAGAGGGATTCTAATATTTTTTGGGTGCAGTTGCATTTGATGCATTAGTGGGGTGCAAGTGTGAATTAGTTAACTCAATTAAATGAGTTAAAATCAGTTTAAATAGTTATAACTGAGTGATGAGGTAGTGAGAGGTCAAGTGGATTAAATTAGATTTAATTCACAATGAGTGATTAATCAGAGAACTGATAAGTCGCTATTAATAACTGCATGCATGTCAGTTATGAGGAAGACCCAGTTGAGACAGAGGTTAAAGGGAACATAACTATCAGTTGTATTTATAGAAAAATTCCCATGTGAAATTATAAATTCATTGGGATGCCATGATGGATTTTGCAATCAAGGAATAATGATTTTCATAATTAATGGGGAGTTAATTACCTAGGAATTGCATGAGCAAGGCAAGATGAAGTAAGGCTGAGAATTGGCTAAGTACTAGACCGAGTTTTCCTAGATCGGCTAGAGACAATTGGAAAATTACTAGAGAATCTCATGAGATATTAAGCATTGTATTGTTTCATGATTCGTTGACTTAATACAGAATAGAGATAAAGGGGTTTTGAGCAGTTCCTTTCCCCAGATACATCTTGTGTTGTGTGATTGATAATTGATTTCTCTTACTTATATGTGATTGCGCATTCCTGTTTTTTTTCTGCAAATTATAGGAAGGATTCAGTATCTTGTTCTAGTACAGATTGAATCCCATTGGTTAGATTTTATACATGAAATAGAAGAGAGGGTTGATACCATCTTGCCTTGTGGTGGTTAGTAGGCCGCAAGGTCTGTGACAAAGACCAACATAAATGGATGAGGGCTTTCACTATAATTTAGAGCTAGAAAAGAAGTAGATGTAGGCATAATATTCACTGGGGTAACCCTAGTTTGAGGACCGACATTGACATATGAAGCTAATGTCAAGATTCATTCAAAAAAATTCCTAGAATCTATGGATCCATATGAGCTAGGTCGAGTCCTTTATGGAGGCAAGAGTCATATTTTTTATATGGGTGGATACGGTTTGTTCTACATCAATTAGAAGTACATAAGTATAATTCCCTAGTTAGGATAGTTTCCTAGCATGTTTAGTTCATAAGGTATGCCCTTAATACTATGAAAAAATTGTGTAGAAGAAGACGGGTTGTTACCCTTAGATTGAGGTTTATTTCTGCAATATAGACCACATATCTGGAAGATGGTTTGCAGATTCAGTATGTGTGAAGACAACATATCCAAAGGATGGTGGAACCTAAGAAGAAGATTGAGCATGCAAAAGAAATGTGGCATATGAAGAATGGATTGACATGCAAAGCATTGGAGAATATCATGATAGATTAAGCATTGTATTGTTTAATGATTCCTTGACTTAATACACGATAGAGATAGAGGGGTTTTGAGCAGTCTCACATCTTGTGTTGTGCGAATGATAATTTCTTTCTGTTACTTATATGTGATTATGCAATCGTGTTTTGTTTCCACAAATTGTAGGAAAGATTCAGTGTCTTGTTTTAGTACATTACAAGATTAGATTGAATCTCATTGGTTAGATTTTCTACATGGTATTAGAGCAGGAATTTTTTAGGCGGCTACTTTGCAGAGAATATTTGAAGATTTTGGTGTAAAATTAAAAAAAAAAAATAGCATATTGGGATTCCTTGCGAAAAGCTACTCAAATGGAAAAAAATATCGGTCGAATCGGATCTCGAATGAGGGATATATCGTTGATTTAAAATAAACTCTTTTTTATAAACTTTTGTAACGGTGGGTCAATTACAATGTGTGCAAGTCAAGAGCCTACATGCACTTGGGGTACTAGATGCATTCAAAGCTTTGAGGAGCAAAGAATAGGTTAGATACTTGGTTGTTGAGAGGAAACATAAATTACCTCTCAACATGCAACCTCAGAAGCAGTATCAGAAGGTTGTGGAGCAGTCACAATTGGAGAAGCAGAGAGGAGACCGAGTGGAAGCATACACTCAAGCAGAGATCTCCATGAGTGGAAAATTTTGAGCCAGATGGGCAGAGGGAGCACATGGTGCAGCCATACCTCCAAGTGAAAGATGGGGTGATGTGTAGACATAATCTGAAGATAATAAATTGGGGCAGGGTCCAATGATATGGTGTGTCTCATGGATTGAACCTGACTACGAAGAGCCCACAATACAACAGTAGAAAGAAGGATCAGCTATATTGATGCAGTCAGATGTCAGGAAGATAGAAATCAGAGTGACAAATGTCATATACTACAGTGCATATCAGAGTTGGCAACAGTGTAAAGGGCACAGATGCAGATGTCAGCAGCAATGTAGAGAGTCCAATAGACAGGTGCAATAGCTAGCAGCATTCAGAAGACTTTGATGATAGATGCATTATACTGATTCAGTTTTTTAGAGGCTATTCAGTTTCAAGATTTGCAGGTGAAAACAAAACTAGAGAAGTGTTTCATGCAAAACATTCCAAAGGTACCGGATGGGGATACATTGAATTCCTTTCTTGTTGAGAGTGAGTGTTGAAATTTGCAACAAGAAATAGTGAAATTGGCAACTAGAAAGGACAAAAAAAATGAGCCTGCACTGGTGAGGAATTTTGATGTACTAGGAGTAAGGAATGTGAGGTGTCTAATTTGTTTTTCGTTTAAATAAATTGTAATTTTATCTTATAACAACTTGTGTCAGTTAACTAAGTCATGATGACTGAGTTAGCTCAATAAATTCAAGTTGAGGTGATCGACGTGGATATTGGTGGCCACCCACTTATTCCACTTGGGCCCTCACCATTGTCTCTTTTAGTTTTTCAGTTTCCTTAATTATAGCATAGTTTACTATTTTTGTCAGTTTTTCAGGTCGTGAACTTGTGAAGCCATTTTAAGGTGCCAAACAAATTTTTTTGGGCATGAAAGGTTTGGAAATTTCATAGAAATTGCGTCAACAATTGTAGTCCTCGGAGAGATATTTCTAACGAGGTATCATGTAATATTCCCAATTAGTCATGAGCTAATTGGAATATTCAATTTTGTTTTATTACTTTGTTTAAAGAATAAAAGAGCATAGGAGCTCCATAATACTCCTTAATAGTGAATAAATCAATGCCAAATATGAAAAAGATAAATCTTGGCTGTTAAATCAAGCACCCTTAGGTGTGAAAGGGGCTAGAACATTTTGATTGGGTTAACCTTGACCAAATCTACAGCACTATCATGGAGGAGTGGCCATCAATGAGGCACAATGCAATTTTAGATGGAGATGCCTTGTGTGAAAGAAGTGATCCCATTGGAAGTGGTTTAGGGTTTACAAGCTCTTGCCTTATAAAAGGAAGGGGATGGAAGCATTAGAAGGGGGTTGATGTTTATAATATTTCTGAATATATATATATATTTTAGACATATATCTTTCTCTTGCTGTTTAGCTGAGATTGAATGTTGTTTAGCAATGGGTGTTCCTGATCGGGGATCCCACCTCTTCCCGTTGAGTAGCTCTTGGGAGAGTTTGTATTGCATTGTCCACTATTTGGCCAAAGGTCAAGCTTCTTCTTTCAACTACAACATAGATCCCGTTGAGGGTTTGGTTGTCTTTGCAAGCTGCAGCAAGTGGAGACTAGATCTTTCAGATCTAGGCCATTTCAGTGCTCCTTTTCAGTGGAGGAGGTTTCCACTTCATTGTGAGGACAATATTGAAGGCTTTGGAGCTTATTTTCAGATATTAGCATCAGGCCAACATTATTTTGATCCCTATAACGTATTTTTGCTTCCAGATCTGCATAATTTCTATAGGTGCAGTTGCAGGGTGTTTTGGTACACCATTTGGAGAGTTGGTTTTCAAGTGTTGGTGATCTGCCCTTCACTTTGGAGATCTATTGGAGGAGGCTATTATATTGATCATATTAGATCAGACACACTTTCCAGATCTCTATTTTTCAGTAGATTTGCAGTCTTAGATCTCAGATCTACATCTTGTACTTGGTGTTTTGCTGAAAACCCCAAGGGGGTTCTTTAGGGGAGCTTGTATAGTGCATGGATCTGATATAGATATAACCTTTTATGCACATAGCAACTCTAGATCTGATGTATAATCTACATCTGTTGTAGAGGCAATAAAATAATGTTGTAAGGGTTTCCCTTCTTTTATATCTACTTGCAACACCTCATATTAAGGGATTTTCTTCATTGGATACTTGCTTTTCTTGTTATGCATCTTATGGTCCACTTCTTAAACATATTTTTCTGCTGTAATAACAAATGAAAGGTCTCCATATTGGCCTCTTGATGTATAAATGATGATCTACGTTATTTTCCTATCATTCTGCATTATATTGTTGCATTTCCTGTTTGGGAATATTACATATCATGTGTGTCAAAAATAGATCATATGACCAAGTTACAAACTTGGGAAGTTCACTGCCCAACTAGCCCCAACAGGGCCCACAAACCCTTAGTGTTCCATCTCCTTGGGTTAGGGTTTTGGTTGTTTAGGGTTTTCTCTTATTTTTCAATAATAAAAATGCCCTTGAGCCTTATTGTGACACAGTTTAGAGGCATGTAGCTGCCACATCTCTTCTCAGAGATAAGCTACCATCTCCTGAGCTAGTTTGTTTTCCACTTTGTCCGTAAGCATTTTTAAGTATTTGATTTTAATGAAATGAAATGTTATTCTTGCCGCATCTTTGTGTTTATGTTTACTTCTTTATTTCATTGCCTTCCTGCATATGTTTAGATCACGAGGGTTTAAGATGAGGCACGTAGATCAAGTATTTCTTGGCACTACCTAGCATACCTTGTCACTCTCTCCTTAGCACACCTAGATCTCATTAACACTCCTAGTCACAAACTCTTGTTCATTCATTTCCATGTATTTTTACCTAGTGCTCCCTTGTGTTTCCACAGAATTCCTTAACACTCCTTGGAAGGTGTTGGTACACTCTAATGCCTAGGACATCTTGGAATGTTGCCTTGGCCTCTAGTGTGCCTTAACACTTCCTAGCATACCTTGTCACTCCCTCCTTAGCACACTGGGAACTCACTGACACTTCCAAAATAAAACTCTTATTTATTCATTTCCATGTATTTTGACGTCGTGCTCCCTTTGGTTTCCCTAGCACTCCCAGTTAACACTTCCTTGCACATGTTGGAATATATTTTCTGCATGTTTCCCTAACACTCTAGCATTCGTTATCACTGGAAAGCATGCCTTGTCAATCCTCCTTAACACACTTGGAACTCATTGACACTCCATTTCACACACTCTTATTCATTCATTTCCATGCATTATGACATAGTTCTCCCTTGTGTTTCTCTAGCGCTACCTAACACTCCTTGCCACACATCAGAACACCCTGGAACTTAGAATATTTTGGCATGATTTCCTATCACTCTATCATGCCTTGGCACTACCTATCATACATTGTCACTCACTCCTTAGCACACCTAGAACCTGCTAATACTCCTTATCAAACACTCTTATTCATTCATTTACATGCAATTGAAACTAATCCTCCCTTATGTTTCACTGGCACTCCCTAGCATGCGTTGGCACCACACCCTAGAACCTAGCACATAATGGAATACCTAACATGCCTTGGAAATTTCTAGCATGTCTTAACACTTCCTAGGATTTTGCGCACACCTTGGAACTCTGTAGTTGTCATCCCCTCATAGATAGCCTTACTTTTTTTGCGACTTGGGAACCCAACCAAGTCATTGAAAAAGTAATGTTGTGTCTAGCCCAAGGTACCCCTTTGTATGAAATTGATTTGTCTATCCCCTTATCACAATCATAGGCTTTCCTCCTGCAAGTCCTATTATGAAATTCTCCTAACACACTTCATCCATGGGACACCTGGAACTCACTGACACTTCTTGAAAAACCCTCATATTCATTCATTTCCATGCATTTTGACTTAGTGTTTCCTTGCGTTTCCCCAGTACTCCCTAATGCTCCTTGGTATGCATTGGCACTCTTTGGCACACCTTAGCACTCTTCGACATGCCTTGCCACTCCATAAAAAGTGTAACACTCCCTGACACAAATTTTCACTTGGCACGTGTTGGCACTTGGAAATTATTAGCATGCCTGACATACGTTGAGATGCCTTGGTATGATTTGACATGTGTTGGCATGGTTTGACATGGTTTAAGATTAAATTTATTTGAAATCAATTATTGGAAAGTAGGAGAGAAGTAACAAAGGAAGGTTTGGAACTTATAATGCACTAGCACTTGGCATTTGGAACATATTAGCATTGTTACCCACCATTTGGTGCGTGATACCCCTAGGAGAAATTTTTTCTCCATGATGGTCCTTAGTTGGCAGCCAACAACCCCTATAGCCACCATTTAGCTCGTTGTGCCATTTATTCACCACATGATCCAACCATGTGGTCCCTCACCCATATTTCATGATCGTATGTTTGAAGGTGGGCCTCCCAAACCTAAAGGTATGCCATGTCATTTGGTGATTGAGTATTTTGGTTTACCTATCCTGGAAACTCTTGGGCACGGATTAATGGGGGGATTTGGAAGAAATAGTTTACTAGTTCTGTGCTCTTTCCCCTAGTTCTCTTTTGGATGTTAACCTTGGAACCTAATACTATGGTATCTCTTTTACTGATTTTTGCCAAACTATTGTTGTCTTCCTCAAGAATGGAGTGTAACAACTAATTTGATAATGCATTATTCTTGTTAGTGTGTCACTAATGCAATATACTTGTGCTGAAGCATGTAAAGTTTCTCTTAATTCTCTGGAAACTAATCCTCATTGTTTTTCCAATGGAAGGTAGCTTAATTTTTCATTTTCATTCAAGGGAGCCATCTTTAACAGGGTTATTATACTAGGAATGCACTTGATGGGAATAAGTCATTTGGAAGAATATTTGTGCATTTTTATTTTGAATGGTTCCATTATGGAAAGAAATTTAGGTCTTCTTTTGAATCATTTTTGGTAGCAAGAAATTTTCCATAATAAAATAGTCATGCAAGGAAAATATGTATAGTGATTGAAAGTTGTCACATTAGACAAATCCATTTGTCTATTGGAAGCTTTGAATTTCAGATTTGTTGTCTTTGAGTGAGATCACATGACAAGACCATTGAGATATAGAAATCTTGCGAAATACATTTTAATGTAAGGAGAGCAAGATTGTCTTTCACATAAAAATAAAGGTATGGAAAACACAGACATTGGTCACTTGAAAAAAAAACTTAAATTTAACCTTACTTGAGGATATCGATAGAATATAAATGGGAAATGAGTCAATTTGCTTCTCAATTAGAAACAAGGTTTTTCAAGAACAACTTGCATTGAAAGAAAAAAATGCACAGATTCAGGACTTGGAAAGAATTATCTTAGAAAAATATGAATGGTTGCTTCGTTTATGAGGACAGGATGTTGTTGTAAGAATATGGGTTTTTTTTTAGAAGATTATTTTCCTTTGATTAATACAACGTGAATGAGTAAAATATAAAATAACTTTTTTTCAGAAATAATAAGAAATGGCTCCAGCGTTCTCTGTTCATCGATACAAGTTATGGACACATCGCGTGCTATGTATAATGGAAGGCCCAAACACGTGCGCTTCATCCAAGGTACCACACCACTATAGTCAGGAACATACCCACAATGTGGTTGACTTTAGATTAGAATAAAATAACAACTGATTTTAAATATACTCAAAATTTGGATACTTGAGAGGAGATAAAGCGTTCAAATGCCGGAGTTAAATGGTTAATTTCAAATGTTAGTTTTAGGGCAGTGAGATTAATTGAAAGACTATTTTTGAGAAATTCAAAGCTTCAGACGACTTGGAGCTCATAGAATACTTACCTATTCAATTTCTTAGGTCTTGAGTTCAAACTTACAGGTTATTTTAAAGTTTTTCAAAGTTGTGAGTTAATTTTGTGTGAAAATGTGCCATGTAGGTTGCTAATTGTTCCTAGATAGACTGATCCACAACAAATCAAGGAAAAAATGGCTTGAAAAGAAAGTATTATGCTTGATATTTCCTTCTTTGGGATTTAGCAAAAGAGTACAAATTCCCAAATCTTTAATGCTACATTTCTTACCTCGTACCACTCCGATGACCGTGGAAATCAATAGGGGCTAACATGCCCAATGAATTTATTCAAACGTATCTTAATTTTATTTTCCACTATTCAAACTTTGTTTGCATCCTAACTTTGTTGGAAATCTTTGCTGAAATTTCCTTTTTCAAAATACAGGAATGCTATATTTGATATAAAGCATGCAAATTTAAAGTTTTTCTTTGGATTTTATTTTTGGTTTGGGTTATTTAGATGTTGTAATGAGCGAAATCTGTGAGAGTGTTTAATAAAAACCGAAAGAATTTCTTGTTATGATGTGTTTCATCAGCACGAATGAAACCTAAAAACTGAAATTTCCTTGTTGTTTCATACGGAACTGTTCATGGTGTTTGTGATCGGGATTTATGCAGGAACGCAATAAAATATAGAAATATACATAAACATAGAGATGCAATGGAAATAATGCTTCATTTCATTAATATCAAATAAAAAAAATATTCTTACAGACATAATGGAAATAAAATATCTAGGGTGCTGGTAGCTTATCTCTGAGAAGAGATGAGGTAGCTACATGCCTCTGAACTACGTTACATTGAGGCTCGAAGGCCTATTACAGACATAATGGAAATTGATGAGCTAGGGTACTGGAAGCATATCCTTGAGAAGAGATGTGATGGCTATGAGACCCTGAACTATGTTACAATGAGGCTCAAAGGCATATTTATTGTTGAGAAAAAATGTAAAACCCGAAATGTCCAAAAACCTAACTCTAGGAGAAGAAGCGCTAAAACTATGGGCCCCATTTGGGTAAATTGGTGTTTCAACTTCCGAGGGACGTAACTTTGGCATCCGATCTCCATTTGATGCACTCAATATCTCATTAGAAATATTTTTCGGAGGAATACAACTTTTGGTGTGAGCAACGTTGGTCCATGGACCCATGTTGCTCCCGGTTTTCCCAAAACGACTCCGAAAGTTTAGGACCCGAAAAAATGCTATAAATATTAAGTTGTGTTGAAACTTACAAACTGAAAGAAATGATGGTGGGGGTTTAAATGGAATTGGTGGGTGGCCACCAATATCCACCTCGATCATTAAGTCCCCAAAACGGCTCCGGGAGTGTAGGACCCGAAAACCTGCTCAAAATAGTAAGTTGTGCTGAAGCTGAAAAACTGAAAGAATTGATGTTGCCAGTCCAAATGGAATAGGTGGGTGGCCACCGATATCCACCTAGATCAGTTTTTGAGGTCTGACATGAGGTTAGTGTTGTGGTTGCAGCATCCCTGCCTGGAGCGCCAAACTCATTAACGTAATTATACATGCTTTGTTTTCCATGCATTTCCCTTTAACTGTTGTGTCACAGGACATAAGTTGGTCCTTTTGACAAGCCAATGCTTATGAATACTAAGAGGATGTACCAGCCTAGAAACATCAAATAGAAGTGGAAACATGGGATTTTTGCAAGGTACTAATGCCTCTACCAATTTCTACCTTGATGAATTTGAAACGAAATAGCAGATTAGGACTACTAATTCACGTGCAAACAGGGAAGAGGCCCTACAGGGAAGAGACCATTTAGGGCTAATGTGCACAAATTGTTAAATTAGGTGAATTATAATGGAAAGAAATTTAAAAAATATACAAGAAGCTATTGAGATTTAAATTCTTTATTGTAGAGAAAATTTAAAATAGGCTACTGATATTGAAAAAAAACATTATTTCAAAAGCTTTAAAATGAACAAAAGAAGTTAGAGTAGAAGCTTTAAAATGAATGATTTTACCTATGAACTGACCTTCAATGGCTATTTCATAATTTCTTGATAGGGTTTGCCCTCAGCTATTTCTTCATTTCTTGACAGGGTTTGCACTCTTAAGCTTAGAATTCTGTGGAAAAACAGACACCATGGCCATGACCAGATTTATATGTCTTGACACTGGATGTCCACAACTTGCCAGATAACTGAAGCTAGGAAAATACACCTTCGACATCTCCCTCTGCATGGTCACCTTCTTCAGGATTATTGAACTCTAAAAATTGAATGGGACGATGATCCTTCCATTCTTTGGTTACCTTTAAACATAATAGGGACAATATCTGTAACACACTCCCTTATCCACTTTGATAAAGGCAAGTGGTTACCATGTTGACTCAATTTCCAAGTACAATTATGAGGATGTTATTCATAGGGAGAATGCACTTAAGTTACATATATTCTCCTAGAAGTTTTAGAACATGGATTAAATGGCTAATCACCCTCACATTTATGCCATACACTAGAGAAAATGGCGTCACTCTACTATATGGGTCCCATGAAAAATAATTACCGTCTCACACACACTAATATCCCGCTAAAATTTTTTCGTCAACATGGCTTCGTTTGGAAATTGGAAGGAATCATGGCATTGCTGAGGCATTTTAGATAATACTCCATCCTTCATACCAATACCAACAATAATTCTCGATTCAACCTAAGGAAGTGGGCATAACACCAAGTATTTGGTTATCATTTGTGGGAATGTTTGGAATAGGTTTCTGTAAATCAAACTCGAGAATGTACACAATGGCCCCCCTACTAGTACACCTTTGTTTCATGGAGCCTCTAGAAAGATAACTCCTATCAGAAATAACACAACAGGAATTGTTTCTTCTAGGGCTCATCATATATGCCTTACAAACAAGAGATTTTTTCCATGTATCATAAACCATTGTAAAACCATGGTGAGTTCTTTTGTGAGAATGAAAAGCTAGATTGAAGATCTCATGATTCAAAACTATAGGCTAGGCATTAAAAAAACTTGGATTTTCACCACCAAGATAATCCAATAATCATGCATTTCCACACACATTCATCATTGTTAGGGGAGAAAATGAGTCTCTCATCCATAAATATTTGTTCTTATTGTAAACATCCTATTTGAGACTAGATCTTCTTTTTCACTAATGAAAGCATTGAATGGATTTCCCAAAAGATTGAATTATGTTTATATAATTGTTCATGCATTTCTAGTAAAGTATAAAAGTTGTTTTGAAAAGGTGGTAGTTAGATGTTTCTTCATATATTCTTATTGCAATTATTGAATGTCAAGTCTAACAATTCAATGGTCCATGGATTGAGTTTTAAGTTTTAACTCATTGAGATCTCTATTTCTACATAATTGAGCTCAGTAGCAGTTTATTCTCTCCACTAGTAATTTGGATTGTCATGGGAGAGTTATCCCTTTATGAATGCCATTATTTCTGACACGCACCAACATATAAACATAAGGTAGACCTTAGAGTGAAAGGGGTATTTATCCTTTCATATTATTCTTGCATATTCTCATAATTTCAAGGCTTGCATATGTGCTAGAAATCATAGGCAAGTACCTAGAGTTGGAAGAGAACTCAAAGTGCTATGTAACTACTTAACCAAATTCAAATTACAAAGGTAAAAAACTTGATGAATTAGGAACTTCTAGGTTGATGTCAAAATTCAAGCTACTTCGTATCCTTGCTAGAGTAGTGTATATACGTTATATAATACTAATTTTCATAGTATTTCCTTAAGATATGAGTTGGGTTGAATATGTGGCATATATAAGGGTATGGGCAAAGACATATATTCAATAAATTCCATGGTGTTACCTCAACTGGCTAACTTACCAACCAAAATATGAAAAGACTTTCAACTTAAATACTATAATGAAGTAGCTATTTCAATGTAATTGATATGTGGAGTAGGGGTCTAAGCTCTTTATCGATGTCATATAAATTTCTAAGGAAACATATAACAATGCCAAAATTTCACCTACTTTGGAGGAATTCATTATTAATTGGGAACTATTCTGGAGTTATGATAACAAAAGGAATGCATTTTTGAGATTGTCATCTTGTAATGCTTCTTTTCAGAAAATGCACAAAATCCTGAAGAATTTTCTTGTCTTCAGCTCTTTGGATTTTCCATCTGCATTTTTTCAAGGAATTCAAATTAATAAATCACTGATGTTTTCCATATTTTAAAGTAAGATATTTTAAATGTGTAAATTTAAAATTATTATGCATGGGACGTAATTAGAATTAGAAAGACAAGTATTAATGTGACAATGTCTCTAGCTATGTGGCCTTTTACACAATATTTGTGTTATTGTGGAAAGGTTAAGTACTACTAAAATGCTAGAAAAATATATTGCACAACAATGTTTTCCTCCTTTTACTTGATATTGAGATCCATTTTATCATTTACTTAAAATAATTTCATAACTACGTTAAAACGCTAAAACCTATCAAGATTATTTGTGGAGGAAATTTATCTTGCACGAAATTGATTAATTTTGTGTTGTACTTGTGCTTTTATTTTTTTGATACCTTTTGAAAACTAATAATTTGGTATATGGATTATTTTTTTTGTGGAATTTGTTGAAGATAGTTCCAGAGCACCTTGACATTGTATTTTTAAAAATCAAATTTGATGAAAACAAGGCAATGTGCAAAAGCTTAAATTTCAAGGTTCTTCCCTATTTTCACTTCTATGATGGAGCAAGGAAACGCATGGATTCATTCACTACAAGAAAAAATGACATTGGTGAGGGGCGAAACATTTCACCATAAGATCATTGGTGAGGGTCAAAAGAGCCTTCGTCACCAAAAACTGAATGTCACCAAAGGTGGCGTCGCTGTAAGTATAAGTGTTGTGGTGACATTCAAGGTTTGTCAGCGATAATTATTTATAATGATAGATAGTGACCATTACCATTTCATATGAGTAATTATGATGGGAAATATCCTCTGTCACCAAAAAATTGAACGTTACCAAAGGTGGCGTCACCAAAAGTATGTGTTGTGGTTAAATTCAAGGTCCGTCATGAATATTGATTATAATGAGGGATAGTGGCGGTCACCATTTCATATGAACAACAACGATTTCTTGTGATGGGCCTTTCTTGGTCATCACTATTGGTGCATATATATGGTGACGTTCATTGACTGTCACCATTTCATATTTGGTGAGGGTCAAAAAATATCATGATAAGCTCATTGGTGACATCAAGTTCCGTCACGAATAATGACTATAATGAAAAAAACTGACCCCAACCATTTCATATCAACAACAAAGATTTATGGTGACGGCCCTTTCATGGTCATCATTATTTATGCGTATATATGGTGGAATTCATTGATAATCGCAATTTCATATTTTTTCGAGGGTTGAAAAATTTAACCATAAGCTCCTTGGTGATGGTCAAAAGAGAATCCATCACCAAAAGCTGATCCCCGCCATTCCCTATGAATATCAAGGTACGATGGAATCGAACCACCAACCTTCTTCTTGTAAAGCAAGTTCTCTTCCATTGAGCTATCACCCTTTAAAGAATTAGACTTTTAAAAATTATATCTTGGAACCTTTATATATTGTAAATTCTACAAATTTCAATAAATTAAAGTATCGGAAATATTTTACTAAACAAGAAAAACATATGCGTTTCCATTATCATTCCTGAAAACCATGGAGATCCACGGTGATAGTAGAATGAGATTTGTGCCTGCTCCTCAAGAAAACATTCCTTATTAACCATCATTACCTAAAAGAAACCAAAGAGACAACATAACATCAACATACACAAAATTCCCTACCAATATATAATCATAACTTAGCTAAGAACTCTAAAAGATGTTATTAATTAATAAACTTTGTATTTGGAAATCCTATTTCTTCAGATTTAAAAAAGACTACGTTGTATAACACTTCTTTCTATTTATCCAAGTAATTATATCATAGCATATGTCACACAGTAGCAATTGTGGTACATAAAGTAAAAAGACAAATTTTCTCAAGAAAATAGATTTAGAAAAGAGCTATGAAAACTATATGTTTGTCATCAAATCTTTAATTATTTCAACAACAAACTAGTTGGAGTTTGAAAAATTAATATCATTCATAGGAAAAGAAGAGGACAATGGGTAGAGTTTCTCAAACGAGGCCGAATACCATATCTCAACCATTTTTAGCAGGAGTTAACGAATCCTTTCAAGACTCGGTGAATTTGAACAAATCATATAAGACTCAACCAGGTTGATTGAATCATGCAAGGCTTTGGTAAGTTCAACCTGAAACTTGACCATCTTATTTGAAGCACCAAAAAAAGCAACAACAAAAAAATGAAAAACCCATGTTCTGGTAGACATCTCAGTGGATTCCTTCCATTGTGAAAAAAAAATTCGAAAGAATTCTCCATCCAAAATCAAATTAGTCCAGTAAAATTATAGTCACTGTGAAAGACACGTTTTAGGTTTTTAAAAAATATAGGGGGAAAAAAAGATTTGTAGTGAAAGAGTAGCAAAGCTTGTCCATTCACTTTCTTCACCTATTATTTTCACAAAAATTAGAGGTTGTTGGTGAGACTTTTGGAATTTTGGGGTATCTTGATAGACAAACATCTCAAATACCCTAAAAATTTATCAAAATGATGAAAAAAAAGGGGCTTTTCTTGCACAATGCAATATTTTATGAATCCCATGATTTAGCAAATAAAACATCTAAAATACCAACAACCACTGACATTACGAGGAGGAATAAGAGTGCCTGCTGGTTGGGAACATAAAGGATCTTAGGAGAATCAGAGATGGAATTTGAACTTTATTTTTAAAGAACCAAATGCAAAAAGGAAAACACTAGGACCACCAATTTCAACCCTTCACTTTTTATTTTCCCTTTTTCTTGTAGATTTTGATTTTCTTCCCTTTTTTTTCTTTTGCAGCTTTAATAGCATATAAACTATAGGAATCTATAGGAACACTTGGGAATTCTCCTACATTTGATCCTATCTTTGAGCCAAATGGTATTTTGGACAATTTATGCCCCCACTAACAGATTTGTTGCAAAAATTGTATTGTATATCTCCCCTCTCTAGTGGTGCTCTTGCCAACATTAAAAAGAAAATAATTCAACATAAAAATCTGCAAAGCCAAAGTGTAAGAGTTCCACTCCAACTCGAAAATAACTTGGCAGAAGATATCATCCAAAATGAGGATTTTTATCTCCCATTTGGAATTTATATTTGAAACCTATGAGTTTCTCCATCTACCTGAGAGTTGGACTCTTAGGAAGGTAAATTGCCCATAAGTTACTGTGGGGTCAAGGTCTGACCTACAAGTACTCGCAGGACTCACTCGATGCCTAGTATGAGTTGATGGAAGAGATCTGGCCTCTCGACCTAGTTAACTCATCTTCGCAGTAAGGCCAACCAAATTTTAATTCCCACGATGTCCTTAACAATTTATTGTTTGATTTTATTTTCTTTTGATATGAATTAGCACATAAGTCTGGCATAGGAAACATTTTCTCTTTTGGATGAACATTATTACTAGACCACTATTGTTTTGGCAACAAATTTCTTCATAATATTCTAGACACTTATCTTCGATGGACTCCTAAATACTGGGCATAAAATAACAAATATAAGTTTCAAACAAGAATAAGGTCAAAATAAAGCATAATAGGAGTTATTATCTTCATACCATTCCTAACGAACAATTAAATGATTCCATGTGTTCCCTTGCTCCATCATAGAAGTGAAAATAGGGAAGAGCCTTGAAATTTAAGCTTTTTCACATTGGCTTGTTTTCATCAAAGTTGATTTAAAAAAATACAATGTCAGGGTGCTTTGTAGCTATGTTGCACAACTGCCGCAAACAAAATAGTCCATATACAAAATGATTAGTTTTCAAAAGGTATTAAACAAATAAAAGCACAAGTACAACACAAAATTAATCAATTTCGTGCAAGATAAATTTCCTCCACAAATATTCCTGACAGGTTTTAGAATTTTAAGTCAGTTATGAAATTCTTTTAAGTAAATGATAAAATGGATCTCAATATCAAGCAAAAGAAGGAAAATATTGTTGTGCAATATATCTTTCTAGCATTTTAGTAGTACTTAACCTTTCCATCATAACATAAATATTGTGTAAAAGGCCACACAACAAGATACATTGTCACATTAATAATTGTATTTCTAATTCTAATTATGTCCCACGCATAATATTTTACAATTTACGCATTTAAAAGATCTTACTTTCAAATATGGAAAACATCAGTGATTGATTAATTTAAATTCCTTGAAAAAATGAAATTGGAAAATCCAAAGAGCTGAAGACAAGAAAATTCTTCGAGATTTTGTGCATTTTCTGAAAAGAAGCATTACAAGATGAAAATCACAAAAATTCATTCCTTTTATATCATGACTCCAGAATAGCTCCTAATCAATAAT
The DNA here is from genome assembly GCA_034641835.2 of Pinus albicaulis. Classification (NCBI taxonomy): domain Eukaryota; kingdom Viridiplantae; phylum Streptophyta; class Pinopsida; order Pinales; family Pinaceae; genus Pinus; species Pinus albicaulis. Next base: position 1,500,619,459 of record CM076582.1, read on the forward strand.
GAATTCCTGCAAGGCAGGTGAACTTTTGGCATTGGTATATGTTTCCTTAAACAATTTTATTATTTACTAAGAACTTTATATGACATCGGTGAAGAGCTTAGACCCCTACTCCACATATCAATTACTTTGAAATAGCTACTTCATTCTAGTATATAAGTGGACAATCTATTCAAATTTTGGTTGGTACGTCAGCCAACTAAGGTAACATCATGGAATTTATTGAATATATGTCTCTACCCATACCCTTATATATGCCACATATTCAACCCAACTCGTATCTTAAGTAAATACTATGACAATTAATATTATATAAGATATATACCCTACTCTAGCAAGGATATCGAGTGCATTGAATTTTGACATCAACGTAGAAGTGCCTAATTCATCAAGTTTTGTACCTTTGGAATTTGAATTTGTTTAAGTAGTTACATAACACTTTGAGGTCTCTTCCAACTCTAGGTACTTGCCTATGATTTCTGGCACGTATGCAAGCCTTGAAAGTATAAGAATATGCAATAATAAGATGAAAGGATAAATACCCCTTTCCCTCTAAGGTCTCCCTTATGTTTATATGTTGTTGTGTGTTAGCAACAATGGCATTCATAAAGGGATAAATATCCCATGACAATCCAAATTACTGGTGGAGAGAAGAAACTGCTACTGAGCTCAATTATGTAGAAACATAGATCTTAATGAGTTAAAAATTAAAACTAAATCCATGGACCATTCAATTGTTAGACTCAACATTCAGTAATTGCAATAAGAATATATGAAGAAACATCTAACAACCACCTTTGAAAAATAGCTTTTTATACTTTACTATAAATGCATGAAGAATTATATAAACATAATTCAATCTTATGGGAAATCCATTCAATGCTTTCGTTAATGAAAATGATGATCTAGTCTCAAATAGGATGTTTACAATAAGAAAAAAAAATTATGGCTGATAGACTCATTTTCTCCCCTAAGAGTGATGAATATGTGTGGCAATGCATGATTATTGGATTATCTTGGTTGTAAAAATCCAATTTTTTTTAATGCCTAGCCTATAGTTTTAAATAATGAGATCTCCATTCTAGCTTATCATTCTCACAAAAGAACTCACCGTGGTTGTACAATGGTTTATCATACATGGAAAAAATATCTTGTTTGTAAGGCATCTATGATGAGCCCTAGAAGGAATATTTCCTATTGTGTTATTTCTGATAGGAGTTGTATTTCTAGAGGCTCCATGAAATAGAGGTGTACTAGCAGGGATGCCATTGTGTAAATTCTCAAGTCTGTTTTACAGAAACCTATTCCAAAAATGCCCACAAATGAGATCCAACTACTTCGTGTTATTCCCACTTCCATAGGTTGAATCGAGAATGATTATTGGTATTGGTATGAAAGGATGGAGTGTTATCTAAAATGCCTCATCAATGCCATGATTCCTTCCAATTTCCCAATGAAGGCATGTTGACAAAAAAAATTTAGCGGGTTATTAGTGTGTGTGAGACAATCAGTTCTTTTTCGCGGGACCCTTATAGTAGAGTGACGCATTTTTCTCCAGTGTATGGCCTAAATGTGAGGGTGATGAGCCATTTAATCCATGTTCCAAAACTTCTAGGAGCATATATGTAACTTCAGTGCATTATCCCTATGAATAAAATCCTCATAATTATACTTGGAAATTGAATCAACATAGTAACCACTTGCCTTTGTCAAAGTGGATAAGGGAATGTGTTACAGATTTTGTCCCTATTATGTTGAAAGGTAACAAAAGCATGGAAGGATCATCATACTGTTCACTTTTTGGAGTTCAACAATCTTGAAGAAGGTGACCATGCAGAGGGAGATTTCGAAGGTGTATTTTATTAGCTTCGGTTATCTGGCAAGTTGTCGACATCCACAGCCATGATGAAATAGAAATCTGGTCATGGCCATGGCGTGCGTTTTTCCTCAGAATGCTAAGCTTAAGAAGGAAAATCCTATCAAGAAATGAAGAAATAGCCATTGAAGGTCAGCTCACAGGTAAAATCATTCATTTTAAAGCTTATGCTCTAACTTCTTTGGTTCATTTTAAAGCTTTCACTCTAACTTTTTTTTTCAATATTAGTAGGGTATTTTAAATTTTCTCTATAATACATAGTTGAAATTGAAGAATTTTAATTTCAATAGCTCCGTGTATATTTTTTCAATTTATTTCCATTAGAATTAACCTAATTTATCAATTTGTGCGCATTGGCCCTAAATGGTCTCTTCCCTCTTTACACGTGAATTAGTAGTCCTAATATTCCATTTAGTTTCAAAGTAATCAAGGTAGAAATTGGTAGAGGCACTAGTACCTTGAAAAAAACCCATGTTTCTGCTTCCATTTGATGTTTCTCGGCTGGTACATCCTCCTAGTATTTAGAAGCATTGGCCTGTCAAAAGGACCAACTTATGTCTTATGACACAATATTTAAATGGAAACGGATGGAAAACAAAAAAAGTATAATTACATTAATGAGTCTGGCACTCTAGGTAGGGATGCTGCAACCACAACACCAACCTCATGTCAGACCTCACAAACACTATGAACAAGTCCATATGAAACAACAAGGAAATTTCATTTTTAGGTTTCATTCTTGCTAACGAAATGCATCATAGAAAGACATTATTTCCATTTCCATTAGATGCTCTCACAAATTTCGCTCATTAAAAAATCTAAATAACCCAAACCAAAAAACTAAAAAACCCAAAATGAAAAGAAAATCCAAAGAAAAACTTTAAATTTGCATGCTTTTAATCAAATTTAGCATTCCTATATTTTGAAAAAATTCTCAAAACTTGAAAAGTGTTGAACAATTAAGCGAGAGGGGGGGTGTGAATGGGTTAATGCATTCCTGATCTTTTAAAACTTTTCATTAAGCTATTTGCACCTTCATTTCATATCCAATTTAGTGTGCAAGTAATCTTAGAATGCAAGCAGCAAGTATTAGTTTAATATAGCAGTAGACTTAATATGACAGTTGCAGGTATTAAGCAGATGATACATATCAGATTCAATACATAAATATCATGCACAAAGACACTAGATATAAGTGGAAACCCATAACGGGAGAAAACCACATCTTATTATTGTTGTGATGCAAAGGCAAGCTCCTACTCCCTCTCACCACTGTTTTTCTGCAGGCACCAACCTACAGGAGGCTCCAAACTCAATTCTGCAAGCTACAACTTGCAAGGAAGCACCAACTCCCTTCAATTTTCTGTAGGCACCAACCTACAGGAGGATTCAACCTTTTTTAGCTACAACTGACAGCTATTAAGCTGAATGATTGCTGATTTACTCCAAATATCATCTTTGTTCTGTATCTGCTCTTCTTCTCTTAATCTTCTCTATTTTATTCTTCTATATTTTGCATTATCTATATTTGCTCTCTCTCTCTCTCTCTCTCTCTCTCTCTCTCTCTCTCTTCTCTTCTAACTCCCTTTGCATATCAAAATTATATTACTTACAGAATTTCTTGATGACTGTTTGTTTTCCTCTAGGAATTCGAAATGAATGGTCATACCCCTTGGTCTTCTGCCTCCTCATTTCTTTATCCAACTCAATTTAAAAATCATAATAATATGTACACAATTTCATGCTACAGTGGGATTTTGTCTTTTATTTAGGATACTTGCCTTTGCATCACAAACAATAAAAAATAATTACATCATTTACATTCACATTCTAAATTACATATTTCAATATCACTTAGCTCCTCTTCTGAACTTTGGCTTACTGGATTTTGTCTTTTTCTACTGCTGTTACGAAACTGTTCTGCATCATCTTTGTTTACTGTCATCTGTACATTTCACCTATTCACTGATCTTCTGAATCCCTGTATTTTTCTTGTTCCCTCCATTTATATAACCGCTGTATGTACAGCTGTCTTTTAGTCAAACTTAAATATAACTCTGCGTTTTTATAAACCCTTTTTAATCACAAGGATATATCAGTGCTCCCACTCTTTACCATATGCCATCAACTGTATAATATCTGGTTTCATTTTACAGGAAACGCTTTTCCTTATTAACAAAACAAATATCTACTCCCACTTTTTAATTGCATTCAAAGTTTCGTGTCCAACCATTTTCTCATCCGGCAATCTCTTATATGTACATATGCGCTAACTGTTGGAATGTAATTTCATCTGCCAGATCAGTTGCAGGCGGCAGCATGGATAACCAGCACGGAGTTAAAATGGGAGCACGTCAACAGGGATCAACAGAATACGGGAGGTTGAACCGCTCGACGGTTAACGGGAAGGCACCCCCCGTAGTTGACTGGCCGATCGCGATTGACCAAGCGATCAACGGTTGTGGTGAACTATGGGGCCTCACCCCAGCTGCTGCGTACGGACAAAATGGAGCCCCCGTAACCACCACTTTGTGGTGGCTCCACCTATATAACATGGACCTTTGGTGATTATAACTATGTTAATAGACCCTTGGCACATTTAATCATATATGCATATTCCATTATATGCACACCATAGTATCTCAACACATATAATATATGAAATTCGTCCATATGAATAACCCAACATCCGCATATTTAAATTATATAATAATTAATCAAATATCAAGACCGTGGTAATATATAATATAATTACGAGTTCAAATTTATTGTCAAACATTATCACCAAGGTTGCCGCCTTATATTAATACCCAAAGTCCATTCCACGTATCTTTGACTTTTATATTACCTCCGGACCTTATATTAAGTTAATAACCCAACTTCATTACGTATATTTCCACTGGGCCCACAATGCCATCAACCACCAATCGAATGCACACAACATACATGACTTATCGTCCACGCACCTTTATTAAACCTTGTGCAAGTCCTACGATCGCCCACTGTTGGATAGCCTTTGCCCAAATCAATGGATCTTATTCATTTCGCTGGGCGTCTTCCGCCAATCGTTAACGTGCAAAATTTCATTTTAATAAAAATTGTTTATGCCACATGTCGATTCCTATATGGAATCACTGCCCATTCCTTCAATACCGCTTTCCGACGGATGGTGGTGCGGAAAAAGCCATGGTTTCACTCCAACCCACCGTTACTGTTCACAAGTCTCGGTTCCACTCCTCTCCTCCGCTCCAAGTTCCGCTCAGGGTTTTAATTTAATAGTTCAATACACCGATTTAATGCTAATTCCTTCGCATTTCAATTATATATATATAATTTTTTTGTTTCGACTATGATTCTGCCTCCAATGTAGAGTTCTGCTCCTTTGACTTTGGTTCCGCCTCTAACTATGGTTCCACTCCTATTCACGCTGGTTCTTTGGTGTATGCATATATATAAACCATATATATATATATATATATAATGCACTGATTCAAACGCCTGGAATGTTATGTGTAACGCCCGAAATGTATGAAATATTCTTGAAATTTATCTATATATGTACATATTTTTGAAATAACAATGGTTTCTCTGCAATGACATCTATGGCTCTGCCTCTGTCGCTTCTGTCACTCTGTCTCTACTGCTGTGATAACAGCTCTGTCTCCATATTTTCTTCCTCTGTCTCTGCCTCTTTCTTCATTTCCTCTTTGCTCCATTGTCTATCTTAGTCTCTTTGTAATTGTTCCTGTTTCTGCATCTGCTACCTCCTTTGCCATTAATGACAACATTTCCAACAGAAAGGATGCAGAAAATTTTTGAATACTGGAAAATAAAATTAAGATAAGTTTGAATAAATTCATTAGGCATGTTAGGCCCCATTGATTTCCACAGTCGTCAAAGTGTTGCGAGGTAAGAAATGGAGCATTAAAGATTTGGGAATTTGTACTTTTTTGTTGAATCCCAAAGCACGCAATATCAAGTAGAATATTTTCATGTCGAGCCATTTTTTCCTTGTTTTTGTGTGGATCAGTCCATCTGGGAACGATCAAGAGTCTCCATGGCACATTTTCACACACAATTAACTCACGGATTTTCAAAAATTTTAAATAACCTATAAGTTTGAACTTGATACCTAAGAAAGTTAACATGTAAGTATTCTATGACCTCCAAGTAGTTTGAAGCTTTGAATTTCTCAAAACTAGTCTTTCAATTGATCTCACTGCCCTAAATCTAACATTTGAAATGAAGCTTTTAACTCCATCCTCTGAACGATTTATCTCCTCTCAATGATCCAAATTTTCAGTATATTTAAAATTAGTTGTTATTTTATTCTAATCTAAAGTCGACCACATTTTGGGTATGTTCCTGACTATAGTAGTGTGGTACCTCAGATGAAAGGCATGTGTTTAAGCATTCCATTATACATAGTATGTGATGCGTCCATAACTTGTATCCGTGAGCAGAGGACGCTGGAGTCATTTCTTATTATTGCTGGAACAAAGGTATTCTATATTTTACTCATTCATGTTGGATTAATCAGAGGAAAATAATCTTCTAAAAAAAATACCTGTATTGTTAGAACAACATCCCATCCTCAAAAAGGAAGTAATCATTCATATTTTTCTAAAATAATTCTTTCCATGTCCTCAATCTGTGTATTTCTGTCTTTAAATGCAAGTTGTTCTTGAAAAACCTTATTGTTAATTGAGAAGAAAATTGACTCATTTCCCATTTATATTCTATATATATCATCAAGTAAGGTTAAATTTAATTTTTTGTTTCAAGTGACCGATGTTTCTGTTTTCCATACGTTTAATTTTATGTGAAAGATAATATTGCTCTCCTTCCATTCAAATGTATTTCATAGGATTTCTATATGTCAATGGTTTTGTTATGTGATCTCACTCAAAGAAAACAAATCTAAAATTCAAATCTTCCATTATACAAATGGATGATGGGACAACTTTCAATCATTATACATATTTTCCCTGCATGAGTATTTTATTATGGAAAATTTCTTGCTACCAAAAATGATTGAAAAGAAGACTTGAAGTTCTTTCCAAATTGGAACCATTCAAAATACAAACTTGAAATACTCGTGGTCAATCATACTCTCAAATAAGATCATCATTTGAAGAAAATGAATAATATGCTATCGAATCATTAAGTGATGGATATAATATATTCTCGGGTTATCTATCCCTCTTTTCAAATCACTTATTGTCTACCTCCTTGTATCTGTTCATATGACACCTCTTCAGGTTTTATTTGAAGCATATATCTTATATCAGAAAGTCAGAAAGTGTACCATGTTGTTTTAACAGTTTGCATCTGATGATACCTGCCATCCTAGAGCTGGAACTAGATTGAGAAGATGATTTATCAAAGTCAGTGAAATTTCTTACTTTCTTTTTTTCTCAAAAGGAATATTTCTCTCCACTAGTGACAGTAGGGGTCATCCATTGTATTAATGGAGATTAATAATTTTCCCATAATGTTTATGGACACCATATATGAACTACTATTCGTGAAACTCATACCTACTAAAAATGAATATTGCAAACAAGAGAATCAGTGATAAAGGGGGTGATATTGTAAATTAAGACATGTGCCTGAACTAGTATTCTTCCTAACACAATGAATAACTGAATTGAATCTCTTAAAGAGTAATATCCTTGCAAAAATATGGATACCAAAAGCTATTAGAAGCTCTATTATATTTATGGCAACAAAATATATCCCATCAAGTGCACTCCCAGTATAATAACCCTATTAAAGATGATCTCCCTTAAATGAAAATGAAAAATTAAGATACATTAAATTGGAAAAACAACGAAGATTAGTTTTTAGATAATTAAGAGAAACTTTACATACTTCAGCACAAGTAAATTGCATTAGTGACACACTCACAAGAATAATGCTTTATCATATTACCTATTACACTCCATTCTTGAGCAAGACAACAAAAATTTGGAAAAAGTCTAGAGGTAACAGTGCCCTAGCCTTGTATTATCTTCAAACTTTAGCATGATTTCAAAAGTTGAAATTCTTATTCTTGTATCAAATTCATAAAAATAACATAGGTAAATCAATCAGTTAAGTACATTCTTAATTGCAACTGCATTCACTACCCAATTTTCTCAGAAAATCAATTTCGTAATAATTCCATCTCTCAACACATAAAATATATAATTTTTACAAACAACATGTATTTTAATAAGAATATATCAACTGAATTTCCAGTTTCCAATTGCATGTTATTTCTTAAGTCAAGTTATAAAAGAAAATGATGGGATACAGATAGCTTTTCTCAAGTAGATTAATTAAGAAAAAATTTAAGTAATCTCACAAAACATATTGAGAAATTTTTATGTTTTGTTTTCTTGTAGAATTTTCCTAGAGACCACTTGTTTCTGATTGTGAAATTAATATAAGATTTACCTGGTTTACTGGCTGCTTTGAACTAGTTTGTATCAAGTAACGATGTTAACGGAAGACTCACTGAAACCTATCCTTTTTCCTGTGTTCTTAGCATAATTTAATCTAAAAAAGGTAATATAGAGACTTTCTGTACATGTCACCAAAATAAGCGAAGCATTGAATGGAACATGAGTGTGTAGTCTAATTAAGAGCTAAACAAATCTCTCAAGTTCCATCTTGGTAACTTTTGGGATGCACCAAACAAGGTTGGCTAACATGGAAATATATGGACAAGATCAAAGATTAATTAGGGAATGACAAAGTCTCCCTTCTAGATATTTTTGAAGCCTTTCCTAAGCAAGAAAAGATTAAATTGTGCTTCTTTCTCCTCTCTCCCAGAATTGATGGGATTGGAGCTAGAGTTTTTGGGCACCTAGTTAAACATACCTGACATTATACTTGTATGAAAAGATTATCTCTTGACATTCTAATCAAAGAAAGCTTAATAGAAAGTGGAATCTCAACAATTACAAATATAAAGGGAAAAATAGAATGAAATTTCTTTGGGGTGAAAGGGTTTTCTTTAATATGAAGTTCCTTGCCTGGTCCACTGCAGTCTTCCTCTACCAAAAATGACACCACTACTGTAGCTAACAAAAATTAAAAACAAAAAATATGATAGTAGTGAGCTGAAAAACTATAAAGCAAAGACAAGAGAAAAGGTAATGGATTAATTGCACACACAAGGGTGGATTGCACTTGCAAAGCCACCTTAATGGAGGAAAACTTATCCAAGAAAACTTCTTCACTATATTTCTGAAACTGATTTACAAATGAGAAAGATTAAAGCAGTATTTGTCCCAAAAAATGATAGAAACTGTATAAAATCTTAGCTCACTAATAAAGTAATAAGGCCCTTATTACATGAAATTGGCTTTATACTATCATACTATGAATTCCTAGGACATAAAATCATCACAAATTCACAAGCTTACAACAAAAATGTTCATTTACATAGAGCCTAATATATAATAAAGATGTTGTGGTTATGTACATAGCATTATGTTGTGGTTAGGCTTCATAAAACATTATTAATAGATGGAAATTGCATCTATTGCGTGATCCAGAATATCTTGGCCATGTTTTTTGGAGGTTCCTAGTTGAACTTGAATAAAAGGACTTTTTACAAGTACGTTTATGTCACATTTTTACCAGCAGCCTGCCTTCCTAGAGGATCCTTGGTGCTGCCCCAAGCCTATTTCTAGTGTCTGGGAGGTAATCTACATAGTCACTCTATATTTCCTATGGCAAAAAATATGTGCCACAATGTTCGAAGGTATGCCGAAAGATACAGTAACTAGACGGAATAAATTCTTGATTTTCAATTAGGTAGGAGGAAGGTTGTTCAATGTTTAGATATAATGAAGACTCAACATATATTTTCACTCTTTTTGAAAATAATAGTTCCATCCTTGTACACTCAAAACTTCAAACCAAGGTTTTGAGACACCAATTTAGAAAAAAATCAGTCAACATGGAACTCAAAACAATTTTGTGACCTGATAAAACTAGGTTGAGGACTCGATGAAACTTGGAAAATAGACTTGCTAGGACTCATCAAAACTCCACAAATATACCTGCAAAACTTGTGGGTGGTAGGTGAAGGAGAGATCCCCATTTATCACAGAGGAAAAATTAAATTGTCATCTGCCTTGGGATTAGGAATGTCATCTAAAAATTAGGTAGGGACTAAGGTTTGTAGTGGAAGTAAAAATTCAATCATTAACGGTAGTAGGAGATTCTAGTACAATCAACAAGTTGATGCACAAGAAAATCCCCAGGCTGATTATAAACTCACTTGTATCATAGATTGAGCTCAAAATGGGGCCACAATAATTCTAACAATTTTTTTCTATCAAGTGATAAGGGATTTTAATCACGAAAGATTGAAAGCATATACTATTTCATTTCTGTATGAAGAGACCCTAATTGAGGCATGTTGTCCGTAACCTTGGATTTTTACAACCATTTTACTCTGCTAGCAATTAGATAAAAATTTAAAAAAAATAGATAGCGATTAGACAAAATATTTTAGAAAACAATATTAAGTCTGTTAACTTACAGTTAGTCGCAGTTTCATATTCCTCATTAGCAGGCTTGCAATGATAGGTAGAAATTTCTACACCTAAAATCTTCATTGCTCGAAGATCAGTTCGTTTGCCTTAAGGTAACTATGACTTGCGCTATACAGAAATAACTCTATTTCAATAAAAAAAAGCATGTGAAACATCATTTTCCTTATAAATTCACGATTATTCTCTCACGAAAACTGAGGTGCATATTTCACAATAAGTAACAATAAAATTTTATCCAACGAAAATGCTTAGCCATATTTAAGTAACAGAACACTCGATTCTGACACCCCCAACATCAATTAACCTGCAATTTAAACTAAAATTTTGTGGGAAAACTGATACCCTGGTTCAAGTATTCTTAGGTATCTGATTATCATTCACAGGGGAGCCTTGACATAGTCTCTTGAATCTCAGAAGTGGCTCTTTGTTGCAGCACTTTGGATCTTCATCCTATTCATCTGGGAAAACTTCTGTTTGTGGGCTCGATCCCTGCAGTTGGAAGCCCAAAGATTCGGGGATCAATTTTGACATGATATTCATTAGAAGTGGCAGGTTTTCATATTCCCCTTCATCGTCCTAAAATCCAAGGGAGGGCACTGCTATTCGAAATCGAGGCTGAGTCTCTCCAAGGAGACTATAGGAGCTTCCAAAACATCCATTACAGTGATGAATTGAAAAAAATTACAATGAAAAAATTTAACCAGATTGGCGCTAAATAAGTGAGCTCATTTTTACTAGAAATTAACTTTGTGGCTCACCATTGGCTAGGATAAATATTTGGGAAGGTCACATATCCTTTTTTTTTTAACATGGGAAACCTATGCTTTAAAAAAAAATTATAATTTCACTTTTTTAAGATTTTCTATTTTTTTGTACATGTGATTTATTAATTTGTGATCTTTGACTTGTAAATAAGGTGGCTTGTGACTTGTAAATAAGGTGCTTTGTGTGTATTTTAGTTCTCATCAATTTTTTTAAAACTTAAATCTCTTAGAATGGTTGATGTGGGAATTAATTATAGGAGTTATATTATCTATATTAAGGGGTAATGAGGCTTGATTGAATCTTACACAATTTTAGTGACAAAATTCAACATTTGGGTAGATTGTTTTTCCATCCAATATGTGGTCTAGCCCAACCTAAGCACAACCTAATAGTATAGAAGAAAATTTTAATTCGGTTTTTTTTATCATGAAAAGACTTGGTTATGCATCTTATGGAGTATTGTTCAAGGTTAGATGAGGTTTATGGTTATGGAAAATTCATATTGTCATTGCATTGAGGTTTTCAATGATGAGATTCTATTGCCTAGTATGGAAAATTTCGTGTTGAGGATGCATAATTGAAGAAATGTCGACTTGTCAAAGGTGCCACATGGAATATCTACTCATCAAGATTAATTAATATGGTGAAGATTTAATTTATGTTGTTGTTGTATTAAATGTGTTTCCAGATGGATACTTCTCACCTATTAAATCACTACAATATGTGTTGAGAAGTACTTAATGCGCATTATAATCATGATAAGGTGCATATCAAAAGCCCATCCCCAAGTAGAAAATAGTCCTAATTGCATTAGAGATAGAAGTGTAGATACCTAAAGTAATAAATAAGGTGTTAATGTAACAAACTAAAGGCATTTCTTAGCAATTGAGGAAACCTTTGTTGCACTTGCTTGAGAGTGAAGTGCATGGTATTTGTTGGAAATCGACATACATCAACAATGCATTTGAGTTTTCTAGTTTTTTTGCGAGTATGTAAACTTGTCCTATCAATGACTTGGTTAATTAAAATTGATGTGTTGAACATGGGATGTATGTTCAATAAATAATATGGTTGTGTTGTGATAGGTTTAAATAATTAAGTATTAGAAGGCTAATAGAGTTCATCATTGAAAGTGCATGCTACCAAGGTTGGGTGACATGTCAAAAGATTTATTCTCATATTGCTTAATGATGTTATAAATATAAGGGATCATAACTATCGGCATGGTGCTTTAAATTATATTTTGAATGTGAAGATAGAATTTATCGTTAACCAATAATTTGTGAGGGAATGACGTTGTTCATGTCATTATTTATTATTAGTTGAAGTGTGCCATAAAATTTCTTCAACTTGATGTTAAAAATTATAAATATTCTTGATGAAGAGATACCTTTATTGACTTCATTTTATATAGAGATAAAACTCCCTTGAGCAAGAAGTGTTAGATACACATTATCAATCAAAGTTTCAAGTTGAAAGGCAAAGAAAACATCTAAGGTGCATATGAAAATTTCAATGGTAAAGTTTTTCTTATTAAGCTAAACATTTCAGAACTAATAATTTGTGATGAAAAGAGTATTGTGACTGGAAGGTGCCATGTTAGAATTTTATCAATGAAGATTCAATAACACATTAAATATCCAAGATGAAAGGTTTTTATACTCAACATAATAAGGAACAAGGTATGATCATTGATGGAACCAATCGTTAATGTGTTTTTACTCGCAAGTGCTTCTCATGAACTATAATCAAATTATATCATATATTACTTATGGTATGATTGTTTCAATACAAAAAATTGAAGAAGTGGTAATGAATATCAAATCAATTAAAAATGATTTAATTGCATGAAATATTCGGTTATTAGTCCTTGCCCAAGCAAGGAATATTGATCAATTTACAATGTTGTACAATGACTACAAATTTGTTGCAATAACTCTAATTTCACTTTGGAATGTGAATTTTTATATCATTTTTTGTAAAAATACAAAATAATCAAAGAAAAATGAAAATAAGCATTATCATAAGTATCATTGGCCAATGGTCTTGATGAGACAACTTGAAATTGGGTTATTTTAGAATTTTTTTTAACATTAAAAAAGGGAATATGATGCAAAGGTGGTGGAAGGTTGTGTGAGTTTCATTATCAACATTTCTTAAGGCAACTCCATGGAATCCACCTCTCTCATGTGTCCTCCTCTCTTAAAACCTATGCACATTTTGAACTTTACTTTTATGTTCTACAACTATATGACTCTTTCTTGGTTTGTGATTGTTGTTGTTGATGTTGTGAGGCTCCTAATTGCAGTCTATAATTGGATGGCTCTTGCTTATTTTGTGACTTTTTGTTGTTGATGTTGCAATCATCACCATTGTGGTTTACAATTGGATGGATATTACTTGTTCTCTGTAATTATTATTATTTATATTGCTTAAATTTTCTCCTACTCATTAGTGTAGTTGGAGTTGATGATTTTCTATTTTGATATCCCTACTCATTCATATTACCACATTAAAAATTCATAGCCTAGATTTTTCTTGGTTTATTTGATAATTTGCATGGGTTTCTTGATCTTTAGAACTAAGGATTGAGGATTCTACATGTGTTCATTAGTGTATCCTCTTCATACATGGTTTTTTCTTGTATGTTGGCATTGTTATACTTCTCCATCACTATTGCTAGACGATGTTTGGAAGTGGGAGCTTGTTTTTCGAGTTATGGGTTCACAAGGATGTTCTAAGCATTCACACTTGACAAATTATTTTGTGTGGCTCTTGCACTCCTCATTGGTGTTATTCTTATTCTTGAAATTGTGTGGGCAAGTGAGGTTGTTATTGGATGGTTCATAGAGATTGTGGGCTTTTGTGTTGTTCATTTTCTTGTTACAATATCTATGTTCTTTGATGTTGTCCCATTGGTTCAGGGTTTCATGGGCCCTTGCAATAGAGACATTAAGTGCATTTTTGGTGGCTATTTAATAAGCCTTCTCTTATGATCTTTTGAATAGTAGGTAGGAGGTTATGTGTGGTTATTATTAATTCCTTGTGTTTTTTATTTAAGTTTAAAAATGTGCTAAACTTTTCTCTATTAATTTATGTTTTTCCCTTTTAGCATATGTGTCTTCCCTTTGTTGGGTATTATGTGGATCATTGGTGTAATTTCATCAAATAATCTGACGAAATTAGGGGCTTAAGGACTAGTGAAGGACTACGGGTTAGGATTATGATTTATTTACGCACTTAAGGATTATGGCTTAGCATATTTAGGTGTTAGGGGGGTAAAGGCCCTAGGGATTATAGGGTTTTTGGGGTTTAGGAGTCAAGGGTTAAGGGTTATGTCTTAGGGTTTTAGGGGTTATGGGGTTGAGGTCTAGGGGTTTTATGGGTTAGTTATTATTAGATTAGTGGTTAAGGGCTTCAAGGGTTAAGAGTTAAGAACTAAGGTCTTAGGGGTTAAGAGCTTAAGGGTCATGGGATTTAGGTGTGAGTGAGTTAAGTAGTTATGGGTTAGGGGTTAAAGTGTTTAGGGGTTATGTGTTAAGGGTTAAGGTTCAAGGTTACTTTATTCCTATGAAATTATATGCATGTGTGGACATTAGATGAGCATATTGTTTCTATTTGAGGGAGTGACAAGGTATGCTACGAAGTGTTAACACACACTAGAGGCCAAGGCGACATACCAAGATTTCCTAGGTGTTAGGGTGTACCAACACGTTCCAATTAGTGTTAAGGAATGATATGGGAACACAAGGGAGAAGTAGGTAAAAACACATGGAAATCAGGGAAAATTTTAAGGATGGGAAATTATTTTGAAGTTTAAAACATTGGCAAATCTCACTAGTCTCTAATATGCAAACTATAAAATTTTTATTGGTATATTTGTAAAATTATTTAATTTATAAGATTTTCTATATACTTTGTATATAATGTTTGTGATTTTTAAATTAAAATAAATTTATATTGTAAAATTTGGGCGAATTTTATTTATAAAAAACGGAAACTGACGAATCTTTTTTTTGGAAAAAACATGGAAAATTAGCTCGCATGTGAATACTAGCCCCTAAAATTTTCCATGATGGAAATGAATGAATAAGAGTTTATGAATAGGAGTGTTAATGAGCTCTAGGTGTGCTAAGGAGAGAGTGACAAGGTATGCTAGGTAGTCCTAAGAAATCCCTCTACATGCCTCATCTTAAACCCTGATGATCCAGACATATGCAAGAACGCAATAAAATATAGGAATAAACATAAACATAGAGATGTGGCAGGAATAACACTTCCTTTCGTTAATATCAAATACTGAAAAATGATTACATAAAAAGTGGAAAAAAACTAGCTCAAGCGATTGTAGCTTATCTTTGAGAAGAGATGTGGTAGCTACATGCCTCTGAACTGTGTCACAATAAGGCTCAAGGGCCTTTTTATTATTGAAAATTAAGAGAAAACCCTAAACAACCAAAACCCTAACCCGAGGAGATCTAACACTAAGAGTTTATAGGCCTTGTTGGGGTTAGTTGGGCAGCCAACTTCCTGATGTCATAACTTGTTCATATGATCTATGTTTGATGCACATGATGCCTCGTCAGAAAGATCTCTCTGAGGAATATAACTGTTGACGCAATTTCTATGAAATTCCCAAACCTTTCATGTCCAAAAAACATCGTTTGGGGCCTCAAAACGGCTTCGGAAGTTCATGACTTGAAAAACTGACAAAAATAGTAAACTATGCTATAATTAAGGAAAATAAAAAACTAAAAGAGACAATGGCGATGGCCCAAGTGGAATATCCAGGTGGCCACCAATATCCACCTCGATCACCTCAACTCAAATTTCTTGAGCTAACTCAGTCACCATGACTTCGTTAACTGAAACAAGTTGTTATGAGATGAAATTAAAATTTATTTAAGGGAAAAATAAATTAGATGCCTCACATTCCTCACTCCTAGTACATCAAAATTACTCACCAGTGTAGGCACATTTTTTTTTTCCTTTCTAGTTGCCAATTTCACTGTTTCTTGTTGCAAATTTCAACACTCCCTCTCAACAAGAAAGGAATTCAATGTATCCCCATCTGGTACCTTTGGAATGTTCTAAATGCAACACTTCTCTAGTGTTTTCTTCACCTGCAAATCCTGAAACTGATTAGCCTCCGAAAAATTGAATTAGTATAATGCATACATCATCAAAGTCTTATGACTGCTGCTAGCTACTACACTTGTCTACTGGAGTCTCTGCGCTGCTGCTGACATCTGCATTTGTGCCCTTTGCACTATTGAAAACTCTGATCTGTGCTATGGTATCTCACATATGTCACTTTGATTTTTGTTTTTCTAACATCTGACTGCATCAATCTAACTGATACTTACTACTACTGTTGTACTGTGGGCTCTTCGTAGCCAAGTTTGATCCATCAGACATACCATATCATTGGACCCTTCCCAAATTTCTTATCTTGGTATTATTTCTACACATCACCCCAGCTTTCACTTGGAGGTATAGCTTCGCCATGTGCTCCCTCTGCCCATCTGGCTCAAAATTACCCCTCATGGAGGTCTCTACTTGAGTGGATGCTTCTACTCGGTCTCCTCTCTACTTCTCCAATTATGGCTTCTCCACAACCTTTTGAGACTGCTTCTGAGGTTGCATGTTGAGAGGTAATTTCTACTCCCTCTCAACCACCAAGTCTCTAACCTCTACTTTGCTCCTCAAATATTTGCATGAATCTAGTACCTCAAGTGCATATAGGTTCTTGACTCATGCACATTGTAATTGTCCCACCGTTACAAAAGTTTCTAAAAAAGAGTTGATTTTAAATTGACAATATCTCCCTCATCCGAGCTCCAATTCGACTGATTTTTTTTTCCAGTTGAGTAGTTTTTTGCAAGGAATTTGAATATGCTATATGTTTTTTTTTTTAAATTTTACACCAAAATATTCAGATATCCTTGGAAAAATCACCGCCTAAAAAATTCCTGCTCTAAAACCATGTAGAAAATCTAACCAATGAGATTCAATCTGATCGTGTAATGTACTAAAACAAGATACTGAATCCTTCCTACAATTTGTGGAAATGAAACATGATTTCACAATCACATATAAGTTAGAGAAAGAGATTATCAATCGCACAACACAAGATGTATTTGGGGAAAGCAACTACTCAAAACCCCTCTATCTCTATTGTGTATTAAGTCAAGGAATTGTGAAACAATAAAATGCTTAATCTCTCATGAGATTCTCCAACACTTTACATGTCAATCCATTCTTCATATGGCACATTTATTCTGAATTCTCAATCTTCTACGTAGGGTCCACCCTCCTTTGGATCTATTGTCTCCACACATACTCAATATGCAAACCATCTTCCAGATCTGAGGTCTATATTGTAGAAATAAACCTCACTCTAAGGGTCACAACCCGTATTCTTCTATGAAAATTTGTCATAGTATTAAGGGCATACCTTATGAACTAAACATGCTAGGTAACTATCATAACTAGGGAATTATATTTATGTACTTCTAATTGATGTAGAACAAACCCTATCCACACATAGAAAAAACAAGACTCTTGCCTCCATAAGAGACTCGACCTAGCTCATATGGATCCATAGATTCTAGGAATTTATTTGACTGAATCTTGACATCAACATCAAATCTCAATGTCGACCCTCAAACTAGGGTTACCTTAGTCAATATTATGCCTATGTCTACTTCTGTTATGGCTCTAAATTACAATGCAAGCCCTCATCCATTTATGTTGGTCTTTATCATAGACCTTGCGGCATACTAACCACCATAAGGAAATATGGTATCAACCCTCTCTTCTATTTCATGTATAAAATGTAAACAACGAGATTCAATATGTACTAAAACAAGATACTGACTCCTTCCCACAATTTGTGGAAACAAGACATGACCGCACAATCACATATAAGTCAGAGAAATAAATTATCAATCACACAACACAAGATGTATCTGGGGGAAGAAACTTCTCAAAACCCCTCTATCTCTATTGTGTATTAAGTCAAGGAATCATGAAACAATACAATGCTTAATCTCTCATAATATTCTCTAGAACTTTTCCAAATGTCTCCCACTGAACTAGGGAAAATTGGTCTAGTACTTAGCCAATTCTCAGCCTTACTTCATCTTTCCTTGCTCATGCAATTCCTAGGAAATTAAATCCCCATTAATTAGGAAAATTAGTCTTCCTTGATTGTACAATCCATCATGGCATCCCAATGACTTTATAATTGCACATGGGAAATTTTCTATAAATACAACTGATATTTATTTTCCCTTTAACCTCTGTCTCAACTAGGTATTCCATGGAACTGACATCCATGCAGTTATTAATAGTGAATTATCAATTATCTGATTGATCACTCATTGTGAATTAAATCTAATTTAACTCACTTGACCTCTCATTATGTCATCACTCAGTTATAACTAGTTAAATTGATTTGAACTCATTTAATTGATTTAACTAATTCGCACTTGCACCCCACTAATTGATCAAATGCAACTGGACCCCAAAAATATTATAATCCCTCTATATGCCTCATCTTATACCCTTAACTCTAACTTCTTGAGCTAAATCAGTCATCATGACTTAGTTAACTGACACAAGTTGTTATGAGATGAAATTACAATTTATTGTCCAATTTATTTAAGGGGAAAATAAATTAGACGCCCCACATTCCTCACTCCTAGTGCATCAAAATTCCTCATCAGTGTGGGAGCATTTTTATTTTTTGTCCTTTCTAGTTTCCAATTTCACTATTTCTTATTGCAAATTTTAACATTTCATAATTTGATGTTGCTTTCACACAAATACACCATTGAAATCACATGCCCAGATTCTCATGAGAAGCCTCTCTTAAGCTCGATTTGCTAGAAGAGAACCAACAATATTCCATCCAACTTCCTAGCTCGAACCGACCATTAAGGTAGGACAAATTCTTATGAACCCACACATGATGATATTGCTCTTGGAGGGTGATCATGGCCTCCCTTTAGCAACCCTTACTCGGCCCTCTTACTAATCGACCTACTTTAGGACTACATCTCCCTTCACCCCCTTGATCAAATGAGCTCCTTCTCACTTGATTTTATTTCCTTCATCCTAAGGCCTCCTTAAATAGATTTTCCTAGACCTCTTAGGAACCCTCTAGAAGTTATGGGTTTTATCCAATAGGGCCTTAGGAAATATCAATTTTCCTTTTTAATTTTCTTTCAGATTCTAACCCCATCTTAGGTCCAAAATCCTATTGCTTGGCCCCTTTGTCCACAAAGCATTTTGTGACTAAAATTCCACAAAATCGTCTCAATAGGCTTGTAGAGTACCTCCCAAGCTACACAATTCAACAACATATTCTAGTTATAGTAACCGTAACTTGGTCAAGCTCTTGTAGTCAAGCGAGGGCTTGGTTGGGTTCCCAAGTTGAAAATTAAGTAAGGGTAGTTGTGAGGGAATGATAGTGAGGGAGGGTTAGGACATGCAAAATAATGAAAAGGCATGCTAACACATGTCGAAAAATGTCAATGCATGTTGAAGAGTTTTAGGGAGTGTTGGGGCATATCAAGGGACTAGGTCAAAATGCATGTAAAGGAACGAATAAAAGTGTGTGCAAGGGAGGGTAAATGAATTCGAGTGTGCTAAGGACAAAGTGTGTTAGGAGAATTTTAGAATAGGATTTATAGGAGGAAAGCCTATGGTTGTTATACGGGGCTCGACATAGAAGTTTTAGACAAAGGGGGATAAATTTGTGCTAGGCACAACATTGTTTTTCCTTTAGCGTTTTTTTTTTATATGAGATGTGGCACACTTTGGATACATGCTCATGTTTTAAACTATTCTAGATAATTGCATACTGTACATTGTTGTGTATAGCTTTGGGGGCACTCGGCTTGTGTTAGATTTTATCTTGTGTGCCTTGTGCATCTTGTGGTTCTTGCAAACTCTGAGTTAATGTTCTACTATTAATATGAACTAAACATACATCTGAAATGTTTCTTGTGTAAGCTATGTTGAATAGTTATTTTATGGCAATGGCTACATCATGTGATCCTTGTCTTGGTAACTAGTTAAGTGGGACAAGTTGAGCTTGGACATGAGTGGCATAAGATGAGTTATAGGAAGTTCTTAGGCACAATCTACTTGTAGTAGGTGAAATTTGTCAAGTTGTTGTGGTTGAAGCAGACCAATATTGTCACATGAACCTGTTGAGGCCTCGAAATTGCGTTGCCAAAACATGGCGAAAACCACCCAGCCCAGACCTTAAAGCAGCTCCTTTTCCATTTGGTATAGTGGCTCCGACTGGGGATAATGGGACCAATTTCCCAATAAGGATGAATTTGAGGGTGTTGTGAATATAACATGCAAGTGGATAATGATTTTAATCTATATGCATCTATATAAATTATTAATCTAATATATACCCATGGTGCTTTTCCTTTATGCGATTTAAAATGATATCTTTCAACTATTAGTAATATAGATCATTTAACAGTCGAGAGAGATGAAAATTATGTAAAATGATTCTTCTAAAAAAGTAGTTTGCATAGAAGAATTGTGAAAGAAATATCACATTTATCAGTGTGATTACATATTCAATAAGAAACCATAGCTAAATATTAGAACAGAAGTGCATGTAATATTCATATATGATAATGTTTCAAATATATAATGCAATAAAAGATAACTGTCAATATATTAAGTAAGACTTAATACAAGTGAATAGAAGTATCATATGTACGAAGTTCTACTCATGTAAACTAACAACAATGTATCTTCTCCTTCTCACTTTCAAGAAATTTAAAGAGTACAGTAGTGCAACATCAGTTAGACATCTCTAATTGTTAAAAGATAACCGAATGTGTTCCATTAATTCATCAAAGCATTCACAAACTTACAATAGTGCATTCTTTGCAAATGTTTTCGAAAAATTTCTCGACACTTCTCTAAATGCATGAGAAGAGTTTAAATACTAAACTAACTATAAACTAAAATAGATTATTACAAAAATATGGAGGAGGTTTCAAACAACCTTCCTAAAAAATCTAACTTAAACTACAATTTAGGAAATTAAACTAACAATTCTGATTTTATGAGTCCTGTCCTTCTTTCTGAATATGGTCATGAAGTTGGAAAATATTTAACATTTCTTTGAGCTAAGCTGGCTATGATATCCTTGATTGGATTTGTCCCTTGAAAATAGGATTTTAGATTGTTGACTAGGATCTTTTTACTGACTTTGTAAGAGACTGTAGAGTTTGTTGTTGATGATAAGGTTTGATCAGAAAATTCCAGTAATTTTCGTAATCAAACTTATTTACCTTTTTAATCGTTTCTTCCTATATATTTGCTCTCTGCTTCCACTGTGTTTCTACCTGTCTTATTTCTGAAAAAACATCAGACATGTTTTCCTTAAGAAGTTCTGCTTTAGACAGTTGTTCACACTTAGATTCAATAATCTCACTTGAAATCTTGGATGTCTTTGCTGTTTCTTTCTCTGCTTGTTTGATCTACGCTTCCCATTCTGTGAATAGAATTTCTTTATGAAGCTTATCTACTTGAGGTAGATTAGCTTGCTTTCCTGAATCTAAAACTTGCCATTGAATGTGTTCTTCAATTTTCTTCTCAAGTCTTTCACATTCAAGTTTCTCAATTGCTATCTGCTAGATCATTATTTTACTTGAATCACAATACAAATCAATCATATAAGCTTGATGAAAAAAAATTTCTTGTTCTTTCTTTAACTTAGTGTTTAAATCAAGTGCTTCTTTGATAAATTGTTCTAATTGTGGTTGACTCTGTAAGTTAGTCATTGCTATTTATAGTTGTGCTTGTTTTTCATTAATCTCTGTTTGATGCTGCAATTTGAGGCTTTCAATATCTTTATGAAATTGGGCTATGTTTACTTTGAATTTCTCACTGGAATTGGATTTCTCTTCATTCAAAAACTTCTCAAGTTCTTGTACTCTGGCTTCCTTTTGTTTTAATAACACTCTAACCTCAGTAGATTTATCAACAGTAGTGGTAGCATATGCCCCTAAATACTGTGATAATTTGGTTAGATGTTCAGTGGGATCTTCTGAGGAATCTTTCCATAGTACATCAAATGATTCATCTGTAGGCTTTGGAGTTGTTTCATCAATTCTCCTTATTTTATTTCTTTTAACTACAACCTTGTAACTATGACTGTAGAAAATATCTAATAAAGGAATATCTTCAATCTGTAGAACTATCTGATCTGTGGGGTAGGCCGATATGATTTCTTTATCTGCATTGCTTGAAATCTTTGTAGTGGATTAACAGTTTCCACTATCTTCTGTGAATGTTCAAGTGTCTGAAAACTTGTTGCTTGATCAGTATTGGGATTTTATTTAGAAGTTTGTATTGCTTCATAAAATTCTTCCCATTCATTTATAAGATATTTTGTTTGTGGCAAACTAGACTGATCTAGCATATTGTGACTCCGCTGAACTGCTTGAGAATTGGATTTTGTCCCATTATTTCTTGTTTCCTCTAGCATCTCTATCTCTTGAATGACTCGGTCAATCTTCTTTTATGATTTTTCCTTATTAAATTCGGATTCATCTTCAGAGTGATCCAAATGATCAAATTGTTGTTGTGACTGACCTAATTCATCTTCATACATTTCTTTTATTTCATCATCCATACTAACACTTGGAGTGTGTTTGTTGTTATCTTCAATAGTTAACAAATTGAGAGGGACTTTCTCTAGTCTCTTGTTTCTGTATGGTTGAAAAGCTTCAAAATCCTCTTGACTTAGTTGACTAGATATATACTTGATAATATCTGAAAAATTTTCCATGCCCTGGAAAAGATCATCAAATCCATCTTCCTCCCTTACAAAAGGTTTCATCTTAAGCTCTGTGATGTAATTTTTAATCACAACATTTGGTTCATATAATCTTTTTTACATTACTGCCAATTTCAATAAATAGATTTTGGAAACTTCCTTGTAAGTATGGCTGATGTTAAACAATGCAAAGGTGCCACATTATACAAGGAAATTAGGCCAAATATCCTTTTTAGCATCCTTCAGCTGTTTTGTAACACCATTAACAAGCTGATAGGCTATTTATTTTGAAAGTAACTTATTGGTAACATAACAGGGTAAAACATGGGGAGAAGCATTGTTGGTGTCTAGATATGAACAAAATTCAACCCTTTATCCACATAAATTATCAACCTGAGGGCATTATTTATTTCAAGACTAACGGCGAAGTATATGCAGAAACAAGCACATGACCTAGTGTAGATCATGGGTTTAAATCCATAACACACAGACCACTATAAAAACAATTAAATTAACTGCAGAAATTAAAGGACATTCACAAAAATTAAGAGTAAATTGTAACAGTAGTAAGGAAATCACACTAAAACAAAAATAATGCAAGAAACAGGAAAATACAGCACCTGATCAAAAGAGTGGGCCCAACTCTCTAATCAGGGTTACGGTAGCTCATGAAATATAGAAGAAACAACAAGTTGTTGTGCATTCGATTAATGATAAAAGAGATTTGTTACAAGATCTGTATGTAAAAGGGCTTAACCCCGATTCACAACCTAGAGGCCTCTTTATACAAATGTCTTGGAACCCTCGATTTCCCTCAACAACCCCATAGTTACAAAAATACATCTCGTTACAACGACAACCTATTTTCCCAAAAGGAAATAGTGAAAAGGCCTGAAATGGCACTGGTACAAACAAGTCTGTTACGCTGTAACAAAAAATGAGAAAAACGCTAGAGATGACGGGATATTCCTCGACTCGCTGCTGCAACACTCTTGTTTTAGCCAAATCTATAGAAATATTGGAGTCAATATGTAGAAAGGTAAAAACCTCCGTGACAAATACGTCATTAACAAAATATCCCATGAAAGATAAGGAAAAGGGTTTTATCTCATGCATTTAAGAGTAATAATGGCACAAAGAGATAGAAAGATAGGGTAAATTGGGAGAGGAAAGTATACAAATATGGTATCCAACATCTCCCCCCAACTAGTCTATCTGCATGTCCTCATGCAGCTTGTTGTCTCCTTAGATCTGGATTGGACTGACTGTGATCAGCATGAAGCTATGTGAGTTCATACTCTTCAGCCATTGCTATTCCTGGTGGCTTATATCCCTCTACCAAAATAACATCCTTCCACCAGTCTGGATCAACGTTGTATGCAGGAGTATACCACTCGGCTGGAAACCAGAGAAGGGGAAATTGAAACCTTAATCCCACCCATCTGACCCCACAGGTATGAATGTATGCCACAAAACGTGGCATTCTCTATAAATCACGTGCAAAGTTGGGTGCCCCAATTGGTTCTCGTTCTTTGACGGTTGAGGATGACAAAATCCACCTTTTATGACAACTTTCCAGTGTTTCCTTGCGAAACATCGTAATCTAGCCGACACATAAGTCAGTGCACCATTTCTGGGTTTCCAACATGTGTTATTTATGGCCCTCAATCCATAGAAATGTAAAATTCTTGTTATAAATGTTTGAGGACTAACCATGCTCTCTTCTCATCATTAATGGCCTTCCGACTTGATTTTCTTCAAATGTATCCCAGGCCTTTCTCCACTTAATCTGATTGATGGTATAAGAGGTGAAATATCTTAAATGGGTGCCCCCCATGAAAGGAACGGGGTTAAATGATTGATCATGCCTTAATCAATACCCATGCATCTAGAGCTCGTACATTAAGTGTTGTCCTATGATATCATGAATTTTTAAAATACGAAGAAATTGAATGGGTTCCTCAATTTCGTACCAAATCTCCTTATATAAACTTTGAAGACAAAAGAAAAGAAAATTTTTCGTGAAGGAATAAGGCATAGCTATGTGCAAGAGGTCTACAGGCCATTACCTGTTGTTCCAGGGAGAACATTTTCTCCTTAACTATTTGCAGCAGTTGCACTTGTTCTTCCAACTCTTCTATTCTGGCCTTCTGTTTAGCTTGCTTCAGTCGTGCCTTGTATAACTGATCCATGTACCCTGTGACGACTCTGGCAGCCTATTCTCAAACCCTAGCTATTTCCTTCTTATGGTCGCTCGTAGCGGACTGCCACTTCTGGATCTTAGTGGCCAATACAAATTCTTGGCCTTCAAACAACTCTTCAATCAGGCTAGTCTGGGTAGCTACAGATGAGACCTCGTTTTTTGGCTTTATTTCCCTCCATTTATAGATTTTTACCTTCTTTTTCAGCCGGGAAACATACTTTTTCAAATCCTAAACCTCCCTTTTTAGTCTCATGGTTTTACTGAACTGCAGCTAATACCTCTTCTTGAGAGGTAACCTTATTTTCTCACACTGTTCAACTCAAGAGGTCTACAGGCCATTACCTGTTGTTCCAGGGAGAACATTTTCTCCTTAACTATTTGCAGCAGTTGCACTTGTTCTTCCAACTCTTCTATTCTGGCCTTCTGTTTAGCTTGCTTCAGTCGTGCCTTGTATAACTGATCCATGTACCCTGTGACGACTCTGGCAGCCTATTCTCAAACCCTAGCTATTTCCTTCTTATGGTCGCTCGTAGCGGACTGCCACTTCTGGATCTTAGTGGCCAATACAAATTCTTGGCCTTCAAACAACTCTTCAATCAGGCTAGTCTGGGTAGCTACAGATGAGACCTCGTTTTTTGGCTTTATTTCCCTCCATTTATAGATTTTTACCTTATTTTTCAGCCGGGAAACATACTTTTTCAAATCCTAAACCTCCCTTTTTAGTCTCATGGTTTTACTGAACTGCAGCTAATACCTCTTCTTGAGAGGTAACCTTATTTTCTCACACTGTTCAACTCATTCTTGTTTAACAATAAATTCAGTTTTTGGGCCTATGACAGGCTCAGGAGGCAGTGGGATGCTACCGGTATTCTCAGTAGATTTTATTGTTAAGCCCTTCTGGCCGAGCTCCCTATCTTCAGGGGCTTCTTCCTCCATGTTCCCTCTAGGAACTTTTGCCATCTGTTCGACAATTTTATTGACCACTCTGTGTTCTGGTGTTTCCACAAGAACTCTATCTTCTTCTCGAGCCTCTAAGTGTTCTGGTTTGGTAGTGGCTGGGCCAATCTTGGTCGTGTCAACAAATTTAAGCACTAGAGGAATAGTTACTTCCTCCATTAATCGCTTAGGTGAGTAGAATCCTCTCACCTCTCTAGGCATTAGGGACTGGAATGGAGAACGGGGGACAGACTCATCACCTCCATTTTCGGTTTGAGACGGAACTTCGTGCATTACTACCTCAATCGGGGTTGATGCCGGTTCTTGTGGAACAACATTGATTCCACGGTTTATTTCCCTTCTATCCCCTCACTCCTTGCTCACCATTTCTTCTTCTCGGATTGCTACTGGTTCTTGTGGAACCGTATTGACCTCCTGGTTCATTCCTTCTCTACCTTCTTGCTCCTCATGAATCACCTCTTTTTCCATAGTTGGTACCAGTTCTTAAGAGCCAACGTCGATTTCACAAGATGACGCCTCCTGTTCAAGCCAAAGTGGGGGTGGTTCTTGTGTAACACCCCCACCTGTATCAACATCCATATCTGTTTGGGTAGGTGATGTTGTTTCTTGCAAAACAACATCACTTTCCATTCCTCCGTCTGCCATTTCATTCCTTTGTTCTTCATTGACAAAAGTCGTCGACTGTATAACAGTATCGACTTCCTACACGATGTCCATAATTTCTTCCTCTATGGGCTCTTCCATTGAGGGTGGTTCTTGTGTGGCAGCCTCAGTTGTGTTGCCAATTACTTCCTCTATTCTCATTTCTTCTTTTGTGGGCCTTTCAAGCAAGGCTGGTTCTTGTGTGGCAGCCTTGGCTCTGTCGCCAATTACCTCCTCCATTCTCATTTCTTCAGGTTCCTCCTGATCAACCATCATCTCTTCTTCCTTGGGTTCCTCCTGGTCAACTTTCATTTCCATTTCCTCAGGTTCCTCTTGATCAATTCCCTCTGAATGTTCTTCTTCTACCAGTCCAGCCGGAGAGGCTAGTTCCTCTTCTCTAGCAACAATAATAGCTGCTACCTCCTCTTCTGAGGACCCGCAGAGTTGCACCCAGGAGACTCGAAGCCTGCCCATTTCATGCATGACCAATAATCACACCAATCCATGGTTATAAAGCACTGCCAGCATCCGGCGAGAGCACCGAGTAAACTGTTCCATGTGCTACAGTTGTTTCAATAGGAAGAAAGTCATGTTTAAGGCATGCACCTGATCCCATGGAAATCGAAGGAGTGTTAGAATTTTAAAACGATACTTGAACAGAGTTGTAGCCCAGCCCTCACAGGTTATGTATTTTATTACAAAACCTGCAACCTCGTTCCAATGATACGGCATAGTTCTGCGCTCGTATCCTCTACCCATTTGAGTGACACTTTCTCCTGCCTACAAGAAAAATTCGGGAAATTCTAGGAGAGAAACTTTTCTAGAAAACCATTGCTACCCCTACTGTCTCAGCCCGCTAACCTCTGCAATTACCTCTTTCGTGACAGTAACTTCCAAACCTCTAACCCGCGAGTAGTTTTCCTCTAAATTGAGTGTGAATTCCATTATGATTCCTCCATCAAACCCCTGCAATCTGTCAAAGTAGGTATCCCACCCTGCGTCAACAAAGACTTTCCATACCTCTAGGTTGCTGCAGACTGAAGCTATGTTTTCAAGTTCATGCTGCGCAGCCAACCCACCCATACTATGGAGACTTGTAGTAGCACTTCTTGTAACAATAGACCGTTGGGCAAGGTGGTGGGTACCAAATTTGGAGAAACAACATGGTGAAAATGGAAAGGTGGTAATAGTAAATATAGACGGTAACTCTCGAAAACTAAGAAAAATCATAAAAGAATATGGTAAGTGTGGTGAATAAAAAAAACAATTGTTTCATATATAGTGGACGAGACATCTTACGGATCCCAATGCATATTAAATGATGATACCACATGTTGATGGGAATCGTAAGGTGTACCATGAACGGATTATCATACTGATTTATGAGGCATTATTACATCGTCCTTGAATATGACGACACCCCCCCCCCAAACTTAAATTTTTTTCATCTATGGCATTAAGACCTTCACATGGGATATTTAATTAAATCGGTAACATTCACGTGGAGGCGTACTTGATAGCCTACCTAAACAAAGTGACAGTTGGTAGGATGACAGCGCAGTAATGATGTGGACAGAGTAACAAAAATACAAGTAACAGCATCCGATGTAACATCATTAGGAGTAACACAATCGGAGTAATAACATCGGAGTAACAACATCAAAGTAACAGAATTAGAGTAATAACATCTAGTGTAACAACATCCGTTGTAACAACATTAGAGCAAAAACATCGGAGTAACAGCATCCAGTGTAACAGAAGTGTGGTGTAACAACATTGGGAGTAACAACATCGAGTAGCAGCATCGAGTAACAGTATCGGAGTAACAACATCTGGTGTGACAGGATCTGGAGTAACAACAGTGTGAGTAGCAGCATCCGGAGTAACAACAATGCGAGTAATAGCATCCGGTGTAACAACATATGGAGTAACAGCAGTGCGAGTAGCAGCATCCAGAGTAACAGTAATGTGAGTAATAACATCCGGTGTAACAGCATCTGGAGTAACAATAGTGCGATTAGCAGCATCCGGAGTAACAAAAATGCGAGTAACAACATCCGGTGTAATAGCATCTGGAGTAACAACAGTGTGAGTAATAGCATTTGGTGTAGCCGCATCGAGCAAGGAGTAACAACATCGAGTAGTAGCATCCGGTGTAACAGCATCATGAGTAGCAACAACCGAGTAACATCACCATGATTAGTAGCAACTGAGTAACAACATCATGAGTAGTAGCAACTGATACTTTGGAAAAAAATTCTTTGATTTTTACTCAATAGTAACTCCTGCAAAAAGACAATAAGATAAACAATAGAATTTTTTATTCTTTTATTATATATATATATATATATATATATATTACAACACGGGTGCAGAGGAAGGATTCTCTACGCTGATGACCTTCAAACCAGATTTCTCATAGAGTTGTTTAATAAAAGCATCCTTAGAGGGCGGGTGTGGTATAATCTCAGGCGATGTCCATTAACTATAAATGAAGCACGTGTATCATTAATTGTGACTAGCCTGACTATTCCATTATCAAATATAGTGTCCACCTCATAAGGTCCCATCCAATGAGTGCAAAGCTTCCCCTTAAAATCCTTAAAACAGTAGTCATAAAGTAGTGCCCAATCTCCACTTTGAAACACCTTATTTTTAATAAACTTATCATTCCATTTCATTCTCTACAGATGTATAGCAGTAGTTTGTTGGATAGTCATTGAACGGATTTCATCCTGTTCATTGAGCTGGGATAGTCGGTGTTTATGGGCGTCTGATAGATCCAAACCAACTTCAAGAGCTATTCTGAGCGTACTAATTTTGAATTCTGTTGGAAACAATGGGGATTTCCCATAAACTAGCTTGAATGGTGAAAACCCGATTGTATTTCACCATGTTGTTCTATAGGCCCAGAGAGCTTCTAATAGCTTATGAGCCCAATCTTGACGATGGTAAGCCACAATTTTTGTCAAGATGTTTTCCAATGTCTTGTTTGTGCTTTCCACTTGTCCATTCGCCTGGGGGTGGTATGAAAATTTCACTCTGTGCTTGACCCCATATTTATGCATGAGCTTTGCTATCATGTGTGATATGAGTTGTGCTCCTCCATCTGAAAGAATATCTCTTGGAGTACCATAACGAACAAAAATTTATTCATATAGAAAATCTGAGACCACCTGTTATGTTTCTTTTGCAACAGCTTTGGCTTCCACCCATTTAGTCACGTAATTGGTACAAACCAAGATGTGTACTTTTTCTTGGGAGGGTGGCTTAAAGGGTCCAACAAAGTTAATAGCCCATTTCTAGAAAGGCTCTAAGACTACCCGTGCCTGCAAAGGCATTTCATCAGCTCGACTGGGTTGCCCCATACGTTGGAAACTATCACACCTTGTAACATAATTATGTGCATCATGAAAGATAGAAGGCCAATAGTATCCCATTTGTAGCACCTTATGGCCTATTCTCTTGTCTGAAAAATTCCCTCCACAAGGGCCATCATAGGAAACTTTTAATACCTCATAAATATCATCCTCAAACACACAGTGCTAGATCTGCTTATCTGCTCCTGTATGAAAAAGGTACCCTGCCATCCAAGAATATCAGGCACTATGATGAATAATCTTCCGTTGTTCCCTTTATGACAAATGAGGAGGCACTTTCCCTGTAGCAAGATAGTTAGCAATAGCTGCATACCATAGAGGTTTAGTAGAAACTGCAAAAATATTTTCATCGAGAAAACTATCTTCTACAGGTGTGAATTCATCATTGTTATCCATTCTATATAGGAAATCAGCTACTACATTATCTTTTCCTTGCTTATCTACTATTGTAACATCAAATTTTTGAAGCAATAGTAACCATCTTGTAATAAGGCCAGGAGTTATAGGTTTATTCATCAAATACCTTATTGCTGTGTGATTAGTATGGACAACAGTAGAATACCCGGTGATGTAGTGCTGAAACTTATTGACATCATAAATGACAGCCAGGAATTCCTTTTCTATCACTGTATAATTTAATTCAGTAGGAATTAAGTTCTTGTTGACATATTAAATTGCATACGGTGTTTTTCCTACATGCTATCCTAAAATAGCCCCTACTGCTGTCTAAGAAGAATTGGTATGTATGTGAAACGGTAATGCCCAATCAGGTCCTCGGAGGATTGGAGTTGTGTGCACCAGCCCCTTAATTTTCGTGAAAGTTGTGTCACAATCTTCAGTGCACAAAAATTCTGCATCTTTTGTTAACAATTAAAACAGTGGGTGTGCTATTTTAGCAAAATTTTCTATAAAGCGTTTGTAATAACCAGCACAACCAATAAAGCTACATACCTGTGTGGGTGTTTTGGGTGCTGGGAAGTGTAATATTACCTCTACTTTAGCGAGGTCAACTTGGATTCCAGCAGCTAAGAGCAAATGTCCCAATACTACTCCTTCTTCCCTCATCATATGGCATTTGACTGTACTCAGAGATACATGGATCTGTTTACATCTTTTGAGTACTTTCTCTAAATTTTCCAATCCTACCTCAAATGAGTTTCGATATGGAGTGAAATCATCCATATAGATTTCAACGCTATCATCGACCAAATCAGAGAATATTCCCAAGATTTCCCTCTGGAAGGTAGCAGGAGCATTACACAGGCCAAACGGGAGGACTCTATATGAAAGGTTCCCCAAGGGAATGTAAAGGTTGTTTTATCCAGGTCTTCCTAGGCTATCTGGATCTGGTTGTATCCACTGAATCTATCTAGGAAGGAAAATAACTTCTTCCCAGCTAAGGTATCCAGGACTTGGTCAATGAATGGAAAAGGAAAATGGTCTTTTTGCGTTGCCTTATTTAGTTCCATGTAATCTACACAGATCCTCCATTTACCATTATTTTTGGGAGGAATAACTAGCGGGGATACCCATTGGCTATCTTAGATTGGTAAATGAATCCTACATCCAATAATTTTTGTAACTCTTCCTTGACAATGTTTTTGAGAGCAGGATTCATCCTCCGTTGAGGTTGCCTTACAGGGCATCAATCTTCTTTGATATAGATATGATGAGTTTGTAAGTTAGAAAGGATACCCTTCATATCAGTATAATCCCAGGAAAAAGCTTCCTAATGATCTTGAAGGACTTTCAAAAGTTGTTTTGTCTGATATTCGGATAGGTTTGGGTTGATATTAAGTGTTTTCCCTGGTTCAATTTCAATTGGGGTACTATCATGGGATGAGGTTACAGGAATGTCTTCAATGTCATATTCTGGTTCAATGTTTTCCTGTGTCTCATAACTCATAGCAGATTCTAGAGTATGTTGAGTTGAATCATAAACAGAACTGAAATAATTAATGAAAGCTTTAATGGCATCATCCTTAGTTTCTGTTTTGAATTGAAGCACCTGCCCAATAGTGAGGACTGGTCTAACATCTTCATTTTCGAGTTCAGGCTCTTCTATAGGTAGAGACTTTTGACTGGGTAATGATTTTTCAGATGGGCTTGGTTCCACAGGAGGATAGAGCTTGAGATTCTTTGTAACTATCCCATTTTATATAATCATGTGCCCAGATCGGCACCCTATGTAAGCATCGACAGTTGCAAGCCAGGGTCTTCCTAGGATCAATGGGAGACCACCTACTAAAGATCGGGTATATAATATAAGGAGGTCCATAGGGTAATTCCATGAATCTACTGAAATGATCACATCCTCTAATTTCCCCACTGGTTTAATTGTGGATCTGTCTACAAGTTCCAAGATAGTAGGGGTTGGTTTAATGTTGCCAAGTCCTAATGTGTTCATTGTTTTAGCAGTGATAATGTTAATGGTCACTCCCAAATCCACTAGTACGTTTGGGATTTAAACCCCATTAATCTATACTATTAGAATCGGGTTCCTAGGGTCTTTGTATTTTACAGGCATGATTTTTCCTAACATGATATCGGATAGTCTGCCTGCTACATGAATGGTTAATGGATCCTTAGGTTTCCTCCCTGGTTTCTTTGAGCAGTACTCTTTCAGAGTTTTTGCGTATATAGGTACATTCCTAATAGCTTGTAACAGGGGTATTTTAAGAAAGAGATTCTGCAGTTCCCCTAAAAAGTCAAATTCTGCTTGAGGGTTTGGTTTACTCAAGGTCAGTCTTTCAGGGTATGGAGGAGAAGTTAAATGACCTTGACTAGGAACAGCTTGGGGAGGTGTCTGATTTATTATGTTTTGATGTAAATTCTCCCTCACTGTTCTCTATTCTGGTTCTGTATCTTCACTGTCAAATTGTTCTGTAATAATAGCTGAAGTAGGTGCATTTACTACCCAGCCAGACTGTAGATTTATTTCGTTAAGTACTGCATTAGAAATGCTATAAGATGAAAGGTTCAGAGTGTCTGTCTGTTGGACCCCTTTATTGCTCGGATTCTTGTTAGGTTGGATAGGAAGATGGGGTCTAATGGCTGGGTTTCCTGGGGGTACATTGGAGGGTAACTGAAGTTGTTATTGAGGCATAAAATGAGGAAACTGTCCAGTAGGAAAGGGTCCATGCCAGGTCTGATTCCATGAAGGATTCATACTGGCTTGAGGAACCCATTGTTACCAAGGGGGATACTGATATTAAGACCACATGGTTGAAAATGGTGCAGATTGGGGACCCATATGAAAATTTTTAAAGTACTGAGATGGGTCCTGAAACATACCTGGATTCACAACTAGTGGTCGAGGTTGCCATGGTTTCTTCCGTCCCATGAAGTACAGCTGGTCTACCATGATTTCTTCACTTGCTCCTTGGAAAAATTCTTTCATCCTAGGCAAGGAAGGATAGGAATTGGTTACGTGATTTTTTTCACAGATTGCGCAGGCTTCCACTGTGTTCAATGGGCATTCCTTCAAAGGGTGCTTCTTTTTTCAATGTGGGTAGAATATGGCTATGGTTTTTTCCAACTCCATCTGCTTCTGTTTTTCCTATAGAGTGTCCATTTGGGATGATAGTGTGCTTAGAATATCAGTCCTTAGATTTTCCAGTAGATTACCAATTTCCACTTTTGTGACCCCTCCACCGGAAGTATTTGATGGCTGAATCCCTTGTCCACTCCTTATAGCCCCCCGTGAACACTTAATACAATAATCACAGATAGTCTTAAAATTATCTTTTGAAATATCCCCTTTTCCTACTATATTCTGAAGTTGCAGAGAGTCTTCCCTAAGTGTTCGGAGAAGAATGATCTTCAAAATGTCCTTGTCCAGGTCATATGTCCTGACCTCTGCAATATATATTTAAATCATTCTACACAGTCCTCCATTTTTTCATCCTCTTTCTGTGCAAATTTAAATATTTCCTCCTTAATGTCACAAGACTTATAGTAATCTTGGTATTTCTCCAAGAAAGATTCTTTCATTTCTTCCCATGAGGTAATCGTGCTCAATCCTAAACCCATGAACCATCTCAGGGCCGTCCCCCTTAGGGTAGCAAGAAATATCTTCAATTTCTAGGCATCAAAAATATAGTCATATCAATGACAAACAATATCAAATTCAAAAAGGAATGTGTCAGGGTCTTAAAAAGAAAGCCCATGGAAACTAGGCAAGGTTTTTAAAGGGATGGGTCTCATTGGTGCATCACCTATAACATTTCCGATGGGAAAATCAATAGAGGAACTTACAGGTGCCATAAATACCCTCCAATACTCACTTGGAATTTCGACTAGTTCTGCAGCTGGTATTTGGAATGATTCAGTAGTAGAAGGTTGCCCTACGCTCCTTGGTCCTTTGGAGACTCAAAATATTTCAATATTTCTTTCACCAAATCAGAATTGTTTGATTTAGCTGCAGGAATTTTTACAGCACTGCCTTGGTCTCGTGGGGATGAAAATGATTTTTGAGGTTCTTCTTCCCAATTACAGTTGCTCAGTTCTTCTGATCCCCTTCTTGCCACTTCTTCCCTATCTGCTGCTAATAAGGATACCTCCTCCACTGATACCATGTTTATTAAGTCTTCTGTCATAGAAAGAAGACCTTCTAGTACCGTGGATGCACTAGTTTCTCCACAGACTGCCCTTTGGACTTTGTCTGAACTCTAACCCTAATAAAAACATGGGATGATGCCTCAAATCTAGATTTTTCAATGATTTCTAGAATGTATGTCTTCCTTCCCAGATACTTTCCTTTCTTTGGGGGTCTTCCTCTGCCCCTCTTATTCAGATCCTTTTTCATACAAATTGTGAGGAGGGTTCATCAAACTAACAACAATCGCTTAGGACCTGGAGCAAGAAAGATAACTTCCTTCCTGGGACAATAGAATAAATTCAAACAAACAATAAAAATAAAAATAAAAATCAAAGTTTAGGACCTGAAGTAGGGTAATCACATACCCTCCTCAGGACGTGAAATTGGCCCAAATAAAATAAAAGAAAAATGAAAAACTAGAAACTATGCCCAGGACTTAAGGTAGGGTTTTAAAGTACCCTCCCCAAGACCAGGGGTTAATTTTAATGAAAAAAAATAGAACAAAGTAGACAGAAAAACAGCATGCTATGCTCAGGACTTGGAGCAGGGTAATAACTACCCTCCCCAAGGTGAGAGATCAATTCTACAAAAAAACAAATAAAAAGAAGGAAAGAAAAACAGAAAGCACTTACCAGGACGTGAAGTAGGGCAATAAATTACCTCCCCAAGAAGAGAGATTGACCCTTAGATCTGTTTTAGATCCTGTTCTTGCACCTATTAGCCTTCCCCGACAACGGTGCCAAAATTTTGGTGTCTGGATATGAACAAAATTCAACCCTTTCTCCACATAAATTATCAACTCGAGGGCATTAGTTATTTCAATACTAATGGAAAAGTATATGTAGATAGAAGCACATGACCTATTGTAGATCACAGGTTTAAATCCATAACACACAGACCACTGTAAAAATAATTAAATAAATTGCAAAAATTAAAGGACATTCACAGCAATTAAGAATAAACTTCAACAATAGTAAGGAAATCACACTAAAACACAAATAATGCAAGAAAAAGGAAAATTCAGCACCTGATCAAAAGAGTGGGCGCAACTCTCTGATCGGGGCTGTGGTAACTAACGAACTACAGAAGAAATAGTAAGCTACTGTGCATTCCATTAATGATAAAAGATATTTGTTACAAGATCTGTATGCAAAAGGGCTTAACCCCGATTCATAGCTCGCAGACCTCTTTATACAAATTTCCTAGAACCCTCGATTTCCGTCAGCAACCCCATAGTTACAAAAATACATCTTGTTACAACGGCAACCTAGTTTCCTAGAAGGAAACTGGGAAAAGGTCTGAAATGGAACTGGTACAAACAAGTCTGTTACGTTGTAATAGAAAATGAGAAAAAAGCTGAAGAATTTCTGCATTGGCTTCTTCAGAAACCCTAGGAGAATTTCTGCATTGGCTTCTTCAGAAACCCTAGGAGAATTTCTGCATTGGCTTCTTCAGAAACCCTAGGAGAATGTCTACATTGGCTTCTTCAGCAAGCCATATAGCTACTGGGAGAATGTCTGCATTGGCTTCTTCAAAAACCATAGGAGCCCTTTTGTTAGAAATAATTTGATCTATAGGCAATATGACTCCATAATAGATTTTATAGAAATGTAAGTGGAAATCTGAATCCAAGAGTTCTCTGTGATAAATGTGAATTGGGGTAGGGTCCTTGGTGGTCCATTTCCATCCCATGGTAAGAAAACTGGAAGTAAAATAGATAGCATCCATGACATAGGAAGACATATAAAAGAGAGGTATTTCTCTAAGTGAAATACTTCTTTTATTCCTATATTTGGTTATATGCTTGGCTAGGATATTGGATAAAATGTTTGCCCAATTTAGAATAGATGAATTGACGATTGCGTCAATTAGGGGAACCCAGTCTCTTGATAATCTAGTGCTATCTGGTTTGGAAAATAATCTACATAACATACCAACAACATAACAGTAAGGATTAGGAATTTGGGAAATTGGGTACGTACCAAAATTAGCTTGCTTCAATTTCCCTTGGTTATCCTTCCATTCTTGGATGACTTTGATAAGGTTTGGGTGTTCTCCTCTAAAATTCTGCAAATATTCTTTGTCATATTTCTGGTGTAGGGGTGGTAGATGGTATATTGTTGTTAAATATTCGGCCCTAAAAGAACCCATAGCTTCTCCATTAGAATTCTTGAACATTCTATCCTCAATGTTTAAGTGGTCAATTTCCCACTTAACCATGTCTGTATAAGGAATAATTTTTTGTCTTGCAGCTATCCTATGAATGTATGAGCATGCAACATCAAAAAGAGTTGAGTCGGAGGTAGAAGTAGTGCCTGTCGAAGAAACTTTGTTTATCACCCTTGGTCCTTCACTTTCGAAAATTTTATACATCACCTCCCATGTCTAATTGTTGTAATATTTGTTGTAGACGGTATTTGAAAATAATGGAGACATATCTGTGTCTTCAGTGGACGACGTCTGAGAAATTTCTTTTCCCTTTTTGCTCATTTTTCTCTTCTTCAATTCGTTAACTAGTTTCCTAAAAGCAGAGTGGATTTCTACAAGTATGGAGTATAAAAAAGACAAATCAATCATTTATTTCAAACATACGCAAGAAGATATCAATATATTAAAATATAACATCAATCATCATTCATAATCTCTGATTTAATATTTCACATATCTCCACACGTATGATCAATCAATCGCTTTAAAGCCGTTAAGATCTTAAATTTCATTTTGATATGACACAAGTTATTTTACACACCTGATTCATTAAATGGTGTTGGTGCACATATCGAAGATTATAAATTATAACCTTTTGTAATACTTACCCTTAAAAGGCTGCGAAATGTGATCTGTGCAAATAGCAGATTGCAACTTTTATAGGATAACAATTAAACGTATGTTATAAGTTGAGCGAAATGCGAATTGCGATTTGTTATAAAACTGAAGTGGCCGTGACAGCCAAAGGTTTTATATCTATTAGTTTATTTTCTCATCGTGTCCATGGGGTCGCAACTTATATTATTTCACTTTTAAAGTTTTTTGATTGACTAAGTAAAGTGCGGTGCAATAAAGTAAATATAACGATTATTGAAGCATTTTTGCAAATTTTTAAATCATATCTTTGGAGAATCTTGAGTGCATATCGCATTTCACATATTTTAATTTTTATTTCTCTTTTGGAATTCATAAGATATGTGATTTCCGATGCGCTTAAAAAAGAATAAGGCGGAAAAAAGAAAATATCATTTTTTCTAGTTTTTTCTTCTTTTAGGAAATATAAAAGAATTTCCTATTTATTTCTAAAGGGTCCCTATTTATAAAAATAAATGGGGGGTTGTTGTATAGCACAACAGAACTATAGTATCCAAGGACTTGGTTGGGTTCCCAAGTCATGAGAAAATATAAAGGCTAGCTGTGAGGACATGAGTGCCAAGGCGTGCTAAGGAATGCTAAGATGTGCCAAGCGGTAAGGCATGCCATTATGTGAAAGGGTGTGTCAATGCATGCCATGGATTTTCAAGGCAACAAAAGGGAGAAACAAGTTAAGCTACAAGGAAATGAACACATAGGGTTAAGAAGTCATCAATTTAAGTTTTCCAGGAGGGGCATGCTAGGCACACTAACACTAGGCAGAAACAGGTGCCAAGTGCAAAGTTTTAGTGCATTCTAAGTGCCAAGTCTTCCTTTGTTGCTTCTCACCTACTTTCCAATAATTGATCTCAACAAAATTTAATATTAAACCATGCCAAATCATACTAAGGCATCTCAATGTATTCCATACATGCTAAGATTTTCCAAGCACCAATATGTGTTAGAGAGTGTTATGCATGTTATGAAGTGGAAGGGAATTTTTAAGAGTACTAGGGTGTGCTAGAGAGTGCTAATGCATGTTGAGGAGTGTTAAGGAGTACTAGGACAAAACACTAATGGAGAACTAGGTAGAAATTCATGGAATTTAATGAATATGAGGAATGTGTGCAAGGGACTAGTGTTAATGAGTGCTAGTTGTCATACCAAGGAGGGAGTGCCAATGTATGTTAAGCATTGGTAAGGCATGCTAGGGAATATCAAGGCATGTCAAGAATTCCAAAATTTTTCTTGGGAGTTACAGGGTGTGCTAATTATATGTGACAATTAATAGTTCCAAGATATGCCAATACATGGTAGGTGCTAAGGATGTGAAGGGATACAAGGTATGTCAATATGTGTCAAGAAGTGTCAGGGAAACAAAAGGAAGAACCAATAAGAGGGTTAATAAGTCAGGAATTTATCTTTTTCAAAAGGGGCATAATAGGCACACTAATAATAGGTCCCAAATCATGCAAGGTGCCATTGTGTGCCAAGTGCTAATGTATGTCAATGCATTCAACCAAGGTGTTCCAGGGCATGCTAAGGACTACATGCATGCGAAAACATGCTAGGAGTTCCATATTGTTCTAGTGAATGCCACCATGTGCTTCGGCGTCAGTGTCATGACAAGATGTTCTAGGTACAAAGATGTTCCAAGACATGTGAGGTGCTAAGAAATGTTACTGTGTGCCAAAGAATTAATTTAAGATGTGCCCAGATTATTGAGGAGTGTTATGTATTTCTCATTAATAGAATTGTCATAGCTTGATTATATATTAAATAATATATTTCCTACACACACTAGTGGAACTTTATCTAAAGGGAATTTTCTAGACAATAAACTTAATAGATATGAATCATGTTTTGACTCATAGGAAAACTCTATTAGACTAGTCATTACTTGAGGGAAATGATATATGCTAATTATGTCTTAAAAAATTGACTGACTCTATCCACTATGGCCTTGGACATATTATAAAAACACTCCATAATAATGGTCTTAAATCCTTATCTTTTGACAAAAAATATATTAACAGGCACATAGCGTCATTAAAAAATCATTGGAATGATCAATGATGATGAACATTTTTTGGCTATCACCAAAAGTAAAAAAAAGAGCATTGGTGAGGGTCATTAAAAGTTTGTCACTAGAAGTGTCACCAAAGAAAGAATTAGTGATGGGCCTTTGACAACCCTCACCAAAAGTTTCATTGAAAATGACTTTGGTGACAAACCTTAAAGGACCATCACTATATACACTTACAACGCCACTTTTTTAAGGACCGTCACCATATGTGACATTGGCGATAGACCTTAAAGGTTCGTCACAAGCATGACCCTCACCAATGTCCTTTTTTCTTGTAGCGATTTTCTTGTTCATTAGCAAAGGTACGAAGATAATAAATCCTATCATGCTTTATTTTGACCTTATTCCTATTTGAAACTTATATTTTTTATTTTATGCCCAATATTTAGGAGTCTACTGAAGATAAGTGTCTAGAATATTATGAAGAAATTTGTTTCCAAAAAAATAGTGGTCTAGTAACAATATTCATCCAAAACATAAAATGTCTCCTACGCCAGACTTATGTGCTAATTCATGTCAAAATAAAAAAAAATTCAAACAATAAATTGTTAAGGACATTGTGGGAATTAAACTTTGATTGGCCTTATTGCGAAGATGAGTTAACTCAGTCGTGAGGCCAACTCTATTCCATCAAGTCATACTTGGCAGCGAGTGAGTCTTGCGAGTACTTCTAGATCAGACCTTGACCCCACAATAGCTTATGGGAAATTTACCTTCCTAAGAGTCCAACTCATAGGTAGATAGAGAAACTCATAGGTGTCAAATATAAATTCCAAATGGGAGAGAAAAATCCTCATTTTGGATGATATATGCTGCCAAGTTATTGTCGAGTTTGAGTGGAACTCTTACACTTTGGATTTGTAGAGTTTTCTTTTGATTTATTTTCTTTTTAATGTTGGCAAGAGCACCACTAGAGAAGGGAGATATACAATACAATTTTTGCAAAAAATCTGTTAGTGGGGGCATAAACTATCCAAAATACCATTTGACTCAAAGATAGGAGTAAATGTAGGAGATTGACCAAGTGTTCCTATATATTCCTATAGTTTATATGATATTGAATCTACAAAAGAAAAAGAAAAATAGGGAATAAAATCCAAAGCTGCAAAAAAAAGGGAAAATAAAAAGTGAAGGGTTGAAATTGGTGGTGCTAGTGTTTTCATTTTTTGCATTTGGTTCTTAAAAAAGAAAGTGCAAATGCCATTTCTGATTCTCCTGAGATCCTTTATGTTCCCTACTAGCAGAAACTCCTATTCCTCCTCCTAATGCTGCTGGTTGTTGGTATATTAGATGTTTTATTTTCTAAATCAAGGGATTCGTACAAAAATTGCATTGTGCAAGCAAAGCCCCTTTTTTTCATAATTTTGATAATTTTTTAGGGTATTTGAGGTATTTTTCTATCAAGATACCCCAAAATTCCAAAAGTCTCACCAACAACCTCTAATTTATGTCAAAATCATAGGTGAAGAAAGTGAATGGACAAGCTTGGCTACTCTTTCACTACAAATATTTTTTTTTCATATATGATTTAAAAACATAAAAATTCTCATTCAGAGTTAGTGGAATTTTATTGGACTAATTTCATTTTCGATGGATAATACTTTTGACATTTTTTTCCCGATGGAAGGAATCAACTGAGATATCTACCAGAACAAGGGGTTTTCATTTTTTGTTCTTGTTTTTTTTGGTGCTTCAAATGATATGGTTAAATTTCAGGCTAAACTTACCAAAGCCTTGCCCGATTCAATCAACCTGGTTGAGTCTTATAGTATTT
This sequence comes from Pinus albicaulis, assembly GCA_034641835.2. NCBI lineage: Eukaryota > Viridiplantae > Streptophyta > Pinopsida > Pinales > Pinaceae > Pinus > Pinus albicaulis. The sequence goes on from CM076582.1 coordinate 1,500,660,959, forward strand.
TTTCAAATTCAACGAGTCTTGCATGGATTGGTTAAGTCCTGTTCAAAATGTTTGAGATATGGTAGTCTGCCCTGTTTGAGTGACTCTGGCCATTGTTTTGTTCTTTTCCTTTAAATGATATTAATTTTTCAAACTCCAACTAGTTTTTTGTTGAACTGATTAAATATTTGATGAAAAACATATAGTTTTCAAAGCTCTTTTCTAAATCTAATTTCTAGGGAAAATTTGTCTTTTCACTTTATGTACCACAATTGCTACTGTGTGACATATGCTATGATATAATTTTTTGGATAAATAGAAAGAAGTATTATACAACATAGTCTTTTTTAAATCTGAAGAAATAGGATTTCCAAATACAATGTTTATTAGTTAATAACATCTTTTAGGCTTCTTAGCTAAGTTATGATTATATATCAGTAGGGAATTTTGTGTATGCTGATGTTGTGTTGTCTCTTTGGTTTTTGTTAGGTAAGAATGGTTAATAAGGAATGTGTTATTGAGCAGTAGGCATAGATCTTATTCTACTATCGACATGGGTCTCCATGGTTTTCAGGCATGGCAACAGAAACACATACGTTTTCCTTGTTTAGTAAAATATTGTCGACACTTTAACTTATTGAAATTTGTATAATTTACAATATATAAAGGTTTCAAGATATAATTTTTTAAATTCTAATTCTTTAAAGGTTGCTAGCTCAATGGAAGAGCACCTGCTTTACAAGAAGGAGGTTGGTGGTTCGATTCCATCATGCCCTGATATTCATACGGAATGGTGGGGATTCGTTTTTGGTGATGGATGTTCTTTTGACCAACACCAATGAGTTTATGGTGACATTTTTTGACCCTCACAAAAATATTAAATGGTAACAGTCAACGAACGCCACCATATATATGCATCAATAGTGACAACCATGAAAGGTTCATCACCATAAATCATTGTTGTTGATATGAAATGCTGAGGGTGAATTTTTATCATTATAGTCATTATTCCTAATGGACCTTGATGTCACCAATGAGCTTATCATGACATTTTTTGACCCTCAGCAAACATGAAATGGTGATTGTCAATGAAAATTGCCATATATATGCACCAATAGTGACGACCATGAAATGTTCATCACAAAAAATCGTTGTTGTTCATATGAAATGGTGACGGTCACTATCCATCATTATAATCAATATTCATGACAGAGCTTGAATGTCACCACAGTACATACTTTCTTCGACACCACCTTTGGTGACGCTCAGTTTTTTGGTGACGGAGGCTATTTTCCATCATCATTTCTCATATAAAATGGTGACGGTCACTATCCGTCATTATAAATGATTATTGGTGACGGGCCTTGAATTTCACCACAACACCTATACTTTTGGCAACGCCACCTTTGGTGACATTGAATTTTTGGTGACGAAGGCTCTTTTGACCCTCACCAATGAGCTTATGGTGACATTTTCTCCCCTCACCAATGTCTTTTTTTCTTGTAGTGTCTTAAAGACAACTATCCTCTTCTTAATATGGATCAAATTCTGCAAAACATTGTTGGATGTCAGAGAATTTCTATGCTTGATGGTTTCTCAGGTCATAATTAGAGGTTAGTGCATCTAGAAAACCAAGAGAAAACTACCTTCACCACGCCATGGGGGACATTTATGTATGCCAAAATGCCTTTTTGTCTCATGAATGGCGTGGAAAATTTCCAAGGGGCGATGGAAATTGCATTTTCTGAAGAGAAGGAAATATCAATGGTGGTTTACCTAGATGAAATCACTATGTTTTCAAAAAAGGAGGAAGAACACCTTAAGCACTTGGAGAAAATTCTGGAGAAATGCAGACAATTTGGTATATCTCTCAATCCTACTAAAAGTGTCTTTTCTTTGACTAATGGGAAGTTGTTAGGACACATTATATCAAGGGAAGGAATAAGGATTGATCCAAGAAGAGTCTCTTCCATACAGAAAATATACTTACCAAGAAATAGAAAGGAGATTCAATCCTTTCTCGGAAAGGTAAATTTTGTTAGGAGATTCATTCCTAATTTTGATGAGATTGTCAAACACATTACTAAGATGCTTAGGAAATAATCTGATATTAAATGGACAACAGAGGCGAAGAAATATTTTTAATACACTAAGAAGGACGTCACCCAAGCCCCAGTTCTCATAAGTCTTGATTTTTCATATGATTTTCAGGTTTTTACTTTTCCCTCTAAACATACAATTGCTAGAGTATTATTGCAAAAAAGGAAACAAGGAAGTGAGAAACCTATTTATTTCTTTAGTAGAACTCTTGAAAACTCTAAAATGGAGTATAATATCATGGAGAAACAGACATATGCTTTTTAAAGGTTCTTAAATATTTTAGAATTTATATTCTGCATTCTCATATTATAGCATTTGTGCCTAATACTGTGGTGAAATTGACGCAACGAAGCCGAAGGTAAGCCCCTAATGGAGGGATGGTCAACAACTACGTATCCCTGTCAGCAAAACCCTTTGAAACCTCATGCTTTACTCCCCGTGGTCTTATCTCTCCTCTTTTTTGAAGTTTATCTATCAATTTCGAAGAAATTGACAGATAACAATATTCCGCAAATCTTACAAATATTAAACATAGTCCTGTACCTTGATATCCCAATTTCGTAGCTTGGATTTATATATCTCCGCCGGGCCCACAATACAATCGCGAGGTTCAATTAAACGCATTCACTATACCCTCCAAACTTTATATTAACAGTTAACATTTTACAGCCAAATGACTTTGTAATAACCCCTCGTTTGGGCCCCACATATATGTCGATGGACCAATAAAATGTGCGCGTCATACCTAGTTAAACATCATGTATCTCTGTCACGCAAAGACCATCTGATGGCCTTCTCTCAGATCAATGGCTTGTACACATTTCGCTCGGCGACTTCGTATTGACGTTAACGCGTGAAATGAATATGGACAGGCTTTTTCTCACGGTCCAATCTTGCCATGCGTCGGTTCCTCTATGGAATCGCTCCTCATCGGGGGAATACCACTTAGCCCTGAAAGGTGGTGCGGAATGGGAAAAACGCTCTTGGAAACCCACTTGTGGTTTTGCTACAGGGATTGACCGCGGTTGTACGTCCGGGTTGCGCTCTCCTATGTATATTCTCGTTGATTTACTCCGGGTTAAATCTTTGGTTGGGGAGTTCAATTAACACAACCGAACGTAAATTTATTTATTTCACGGATTCCATTACCATAAACATAGTTCCACGGCCAGTATCACTGTACAAACCTCGCCTGTGGTCAGGGTAGATTTACAGGGTTATTCAAACAACTTGTGGGAATTCAAAGACAGGGAAACAGAATTACCAGTATAGAATTGCCTCACAACTAAATGAAATTCCTCACAATTTACATTCCAAGAAAATTAGAAAATCAATAGAACTGAAATCCATTTAATTGGAAGCAATCGAAAATGCACAGAGTTTCACTGCAGAAATCTCTCTATTCTTCCTCCTCCTTTTTTTAATGCATCCGAGGATTCAATTTATATACATTATGGTGTGACTCTTCGGTTCCTCTATGAGGACCATTTTAGGAAACCAAAAGCCTAATTACAATTTATTTAATAACTGAACTGACAGGTGGATCGAATCCAAATCTATTCGACTTCTACAACTCTAATTAATATAATAATACAGTCAACTAAGGTATTTACACCTAGCTGTTACAATTTTGGTGATTTCAAACTTCCTAGCCACAACATGTGGACGAACCCTCCTACATTGTTGGCTAGTGTCTAATGCCCCTGCATCAGAAATACATATTGACCCAAGTTGATCTCGATGGAAAAAGAGGTAATTGGATTGTGAATTTGTTAGAATATGATATAGATATAAATCCTACCAAGTTGGTAAAGTGTAAAGGGCTAGAAAAACTAATGGCAAAAATCTAATTTTGAGTGCCTAGACATGGATTTCATTACAGAAATTTCAGAAGTGATTGAAGAAGAAGAGCTCGTTCTTATTGAAGAAAAATTTACTATGTCTGAGTAGTACAAAGATGTGATTTTTTTTTTACAACACCATAAAGCTCCTCTTCAGTTCACCAAGTCCAAATCTAGGTTTGTAAAGCTGAAGTATTTAAGATACTGTATTTTGAATAATAATTTTTATTGGAGGGATATGGGTGGGATTCATTTAAATTTCTCGTTAGAAGAAGAGACTGGAAATACTACTAATGAATTTCATAAGGGAGATTGTGGAGGACACCATTATTGGAATGTAAAAGAAAACAAAATACTCAGAGCATGATATTATTGGCCTTCTATGTTTAAATACATATATAGAAATATTTATGCCTATCGCGAATGCCAAATTTTTTATGGGAAAAATAACATGATACCTCTACCCCTCAAACCAATAAATGTTGAAGCTCCTTTCCAGCAATGGGGATTAGATTTCATTGGTGAAATAGACCCTTCATCCTCAGGAAAACATCAAAGGATTTTGAAAACCACTGATTACTTCAGTAAGTGGATTGAAGTGGTTCCTACAAGGCAAGCTACAGATTCCACCATCATCCAATTTCTAGAGAACAACATTTTGTCAAGGTTTGGTTGTCGTATGAATATTATTACTGATAATTCTCAAGCATTCAAATCTAAAAAATTCATTATTTTTTGTCATCAATATCATATCACTCTTGGTCATTCAAAAAAATATTACCCTCAAGGTAATGGCTTAGCTAAATCATCAAATAAAATCATAGTCGAGATCATCAATAAATTTCTGCAAGAAAATAAAATATCATGGAATTTGAAGTTAAAGTTTTCTTGGTGGGCTGATAGGGTTTGTACTAAGATACCTATAGGTACATCTCCTTATGAGATAGTATATGGAGCTAAACAAATTTTCCCAACTTCTCTTGGAGTTCCAGAAGTTGTTGCAAGGACTTGAAGAGTAACCTAATGCCACCCAAAGGAAGATAAACCAGCTCATTGTTGTATAGGAAAAAAGAGAGGAAGTGTAAAATAATCATGAGAAATCACCAAACAGAGTAAAAAAGATGTTTGAAAGAAATAAAAAATAAGAAAAATTTAATATTCAAGATGTGGTTCTAAAATGGGAAGCTAGGATTAAAGAAAAGGGGAAACATGGAAAGTTTGAAAATATCTAGAAGGGGCCTTTTGTGATAACTGCATATCATAGGAAAAACACATTTTTACTCCATGAAATGAATGGAAAGTTGTGTGGAGGAGGACCTGCGAATGGCAAGTTTCTAAAACACTACTCTTCTTAATCCTTTTTGTTGAAACAATTTTCATTGTATATATTTCATTCTCTGTCATGATGTTTTTCAAATAAAAATGAATTCACCATCAAGACTGAGCCCGAGGAGAAGGCCATAAGAGCTTGGGGAAGATTTCATCAATTTCATCAATTGCAGTTTTTCGAAGAAGGCACTAGAGCTCTAGGTTCTTTGATTCACCTTAGGTGCACATCATCCCCAGTGGAGTCATTTTTATCATCAATAATAATAGGTTGGTCATAAGGGATAATTTTAAGGATGGAAATTTATCTTCAAGTTTAAAAACATTGGTGAATCTCACTAGTCCTTCATATGCAAACTATAAAATGTTTATTGATATATTTGTAAAATTAATAAAATTTATAATGGTTTTTTATATAGTATCTATATAACGTTGACTATTTTTAAGGTAAAATAATTTTATATTGTAAAATATGGGCGAATAATTTTTATAAAAAAAGGAAATTGGTGAATTGGTTTTTGGAAAAATCATGGAAAATTAGCCCAGCTGCGAATATTAGCCCCTAAAATTTTCCATGTTAGTCGTAGAGGTCATTTTGAGTTAGGTCAAGTGGGTTGATCAAATAAATTCATGAAATTTTTTAAATTTCATGATTAGTCTATAGTTTTAAAGGGTCTAAGATGTTTTTGTGTTGTGTAATTAAGTTCTTGTCATAAGCCAATTTCAAAAACTCACACACATTAAGTCAAATAATTCATTTTTTACTTTTTTCACCTTTTACCCGAGTCCACAACAAGTTATGTGAAAATCAGGTGATATTCGCTATGGACTCACCTAACAATTCCATAGCGAATCTGCCAACTTTATAACAGAATTCGCTATGGACTCATGTTTTTCTACAATAGTTGAGGGATTGATGAGTTGTCAGCTTGTGAGAGGCTATGGGTCAAGTTTCCATCACATGCTTGCCTGTTTTGAATCATATTTTATTGTGTGTCACACATGGTCATCATCACCACCACATCATTCTGTTTTACCCCCACTTTTTCTTTTTCTTAATTTAACCTTCATGCATTTGATCCTAATCACTTACCTTGTCATCCTTGTAAGCTGCTTCTGCCATCATTTCCTATTTTATTTTTTATCCAATTACTGTCAAAGATGTTTTCTCAATTATGTCCACAAACAAATTACTATCAAAGGGTATCTTCTGCAGGTGTCAATTTTTAAATAAAACAACATTGTTTTGGAGGATATGGTGGCACATAAGAATAACAGCAACGGAGGCTCAGTGGTCAAGTATGAACCTATGGACCTCAAATTTCTCATGGAAGATCACATTTTTCCATAGCCTTCACCAATGATGGCTGCATGAGGTTTTGTCAGAAGTTGCAAGGGTATCATGCCCAAGTTTCCAAAGACTTTGCTATGAATTTTGTGGGTAATTCTTCAAAGGTAGGCATATTGAGTTTTACAGTTTCCCCTAAAACAATTTCTCAAGAAACATAGATTCCTACATCAGGGGAAGAATGGTTCAAGGCCACTAAATTTAAATTACATAATTTTGATGAGTTCTTGAAGCAAGAGCATATAGGGGTGGACATGACATCAAGTATATCTAGGATTCCACATGATATAATAGTACCATTTTAGACTTCTACTCCATTTTACTAGTAAACAATTCTTAGACATTCCATTCTTCCTTTTTAGAAGTTTAGGTAAGATGTCTGATAAAGTTCAAGCAAGACCTGAGAGTAGTGAGACCTATGTTTCTCATCATGGAACTGGGCTACATTTTTATTTATGAGTGGTTATGATGTAGATGTGATTACTCCAACGAAGACACCCAAGTCCAAAACAAATACTCCCAAAAAGGATAAAGGCCCTATAGGTGGAACTGAAGCTTAACTTGAAAAATATATGCAGCCTATAGTAGAGCTTATGGAGATGGAAGTTGAACATTTGAAGGAAACAGCAGGGGCACCTTAGCCACCATCCACAAGTAGCAAGAAAAATTCTGACTCAATGAATTCTAGGAGGATTACCAGGAGTCAGATAGAAGGAAATGGTAAAATTTAAGATATTTTTCAAGCTATTGACATTGAAGAGACCCCTGTAGTAAAAATAGTGGAGATAAAGGGAACCAAGATGAAGAAAAAGGCCTTACTGCAAAGAAGTTGGATTTCTCCAATGAAGACTTTGGTTATGTTTTCAAGCCTAGAAATCATTTTACTAGGTCATAACTCTCTAATGTGGAAAAATCTAATAAAAATTATAAGGAAGCAAAAAGGAATAAGCAGCCTATGGTGGATAAGACCATTGAATTATGTCCTACAGAAGCATAAATCACTAAAGCATAGAAAGGAAAAGAGGAAATGGTAGAAAAAATTGAAGTGGACATACTTAAAGAGAAACTTAAAGAGGCAAGAAATGAGGTCATAGAGACCAAGTTGGAGCTAGAAGATTTCAAGAAAGAAAGGAAAGAGTTGTCATATTTTAAGAAAGAGGTCAGTAAGAAAATTAGTTTTATGATGAGGTGGCTGAGAGGTCCAAGAAAATGCTGAAAATAACATTACCTTTCCATAAGATGATGAAGAATACCATGAGGAGGAATAGATGGCTGTAGGTAGAGAGGAGAAGGCTTCTACGTCAGGTTGAAGAGATGGAAATTCAAATGGGAATGGTACAAACAGAGTTAAAAAATAAAGGTTTGAAAATGATATTAGTAGATGAACTTGTTGAAGGTGAAGATGCTACTTCTTGAGGAGGGTAAGATATATTTTCAATCAAATTTTCCTTGTCATGTTTCATGTTAGCATCTCACACAGTCTTGAACAAGTTTTGGGAGGTGGGAAGTGAAAATTTTGAAATCTGTAGTATATTTAGCAAGTTTGTAGCGTACTCCAGGCTTATAGCTGATTTTTCAGTACGAACTCGATGAAGATGATTTTTTGAAATAAAATCCAAATTTTCTCTTAAAGGGAGTAAGTAAAAGAATATATTTAAGTTTTTTAACATAATGGACACCTTAAAAATAGCAAAGAAGCCAATCAGGTTGCAGAAAAGGTCAAATGAAGATTGCTACCAACTTATCGCTATGAACTTGCCTAGAATTGTCTTCTTTTGTAGCGCAGAGGAATTTCAAAGTTTTTCAAGAATTTAATGTAGTTTGGAAGCATAGTAATCATCTAGATTAGTAAAAAAGTATCGGTGAAGACATTGTTAATGAGAAAACTCATCATGGAAAGTAATCAGGCTGCCAGCTCATCAATTCTGCACAAATCATCAACTCCGACAACACATTCCGAAATCCGAGGAGCAGACGCTTAATGTCAGTTTTATTTTTTTATTATTTAGTTATGGACATTTCCACCTCACTAAAAGTGGTTTTGTTCAATAAATTTCATCATGATTGGATCATGTAAAAGCTATTTGTGAAATAAATAGAGTCGAAGTCCCAGTAGATTTTGAACTCATGCAAATAGAAATATCACTATATTCCCTCCTTATAATATGTTTCTTATTTGGATAAGGTTTCTTTGAGAGAACTCGAAGGTCTAGCTAGCTAGCAGACTACATGTAAAGATATCTAATTTTATAAATAGGCAAGTAGAAGGATGCAAGAAGGTTTATCGATATCATACTATCAACTAATTTTGTAATATTTTCAGGATAGTAATATACAGTTGCAGAAGGCGTCTATCAGACCTAAGATTCATTATGTGTTCTCACATGTGTTTGTATTATCTATATTTTTTATGTTTATTTAGTTAACTTTATGTGTAATCACTTGGAATTCATGTTTAATCATGCTCCAATTTCCTGTATGCATGTGGTTTACTGTACAAGTTGTAATTTGATGAGAATAACACATGCTTTAGATTCCATGTTAGATTTTTTTCATGTAATTGAGTTCCCTTTGACTCCATGCCCAATGGTAGCTACTTATTCACATTCTTCACCTGCATCAAAAAACGTTGAAAATACATTCAAAGTTAGCCATCTTTGTTTCCAAACATTATCTATTGAATATAATCATACATTACCTTGACAGAGCCCTCTCAGGTTGGAAAGGCTAAGTTCCAACTAAAATTGGTTTGAAATAGGTACACTAAGTTGACTATTTAAGAAACCCATCAGCATGAATTTGGTGATAACAATGACGTTGGGACTGAACCTCTAGCTAATTTTGAACATCATAAGGCCACCCATATTTTCGACAACATTTAAGAGTCAAGGAGAATAAAGAGATTGATCAAGGAATATATCCTTGATGAATTTTTACCTGAGTGGTTTTTGAAGTCTCTATAGCTAGATATCTCTAAGGATATATCACTTTCAATAGTGTTCACAGAGGAATAAGTTATCTTTGGAGCCCAAAAATTAGAACTTATTTATTTCCAATATGGATTTATTTATAATATCTTTCCTAACACATCAATATATCAGATAGATCCATCCAAATCTCAACCAATTCCCCATGTTTCTAGGGTTGTAGGATCACTTTGTTATATGGCTAGTTTGTTAGTTAATAAAATACAACAATTGTCATTACAATCTGCTATGGCAACACAAACTATGCCATCAATGTCTCCTCCTTCACAACATTTTGTGGTTAATGCAGTTGGTCTTATAATCCTAAATCAAATCAACAATCTGATGGGAATAAGAAAGGACAAGGTAAGAAGAAGGATAAGGAAGATAAGGGGAATATGATTCGACTAAACATGTTGAAAATATACCTCCTTTTTAATTTTAGGATTCTTCACTTTCCTTTCATATCATGATCCAATTGCATAGTGTTTAGAATAATCTTACTTGGTAAGCTCTTTTTCTTGTAATAATATTTGGTGTTTCTTAATGTTTACCAATATTGAAGGTATGAATGAATGTACTTCCACAGTTAGTTTTCTATATTTGTGTCATCATCAAGTAAAAATGGTATATTTTTTAGCTTAAACATTATTGTCATACTTCTCTGCTACTATGTTAGGCCTTCGAGTCTTGGAGAAAGTTTTATCGATTTATATTTTCTCATTTACAATATGCTTAACAATATTCCTTACTTCTCCTACCCTTTCCTTTGTAGTTCAGGAACCACTTCTATGATTACATTGGAAATTTCATTTTGTGTAATCCTAACCTCTGCCTTGTTAGTTTAGGAGTAGTTTTAGTCTATTTTTCTCTATTTTTTTTTCGTTATTTCTTTTATTTAGAGGCTTTTGACAGTGTTTTCGAGGTTCTGTGACATCTGCAGGGCTTCCTCGACGCAAGGTTTCATCTGCGTCTCGAGTAGCTGCTTGCGACAGCATAGGTCCTCAATATATGTCTGAATAGCCTTGCCTTCATGTTGTCTAGCAACCCTCTATGATGTCACCAAGGTCGGTGCGGCCATTCTGATCTCTGTAAATTGTTGCTCTTTTATTATGAGCTCATTCCTTAATTTCTAGAGCATTGGGTCATTCTGAACAAAAGTCAAAACACACATGGCCTCATCCAAAAGTGTACCATAGTCTACAACTACTGCTGCTACACTATTAATTGAAACATTTAATTTGGCCGCATGTCGCGCTCAGACCTTCAGTGGTGTCTTTGGTTGAAGATTCATTTGAAGTTTGGCTATCTGTTGCTCTAATTCTGAATGGATGGTCTGGATCTCTGTGTGCAATGATTTGAGCACAACAACCAGGCTTTCTAGTTTTACAATTGGCGTGCCTGAGACAAGGATAGTGACTTCTGGCAGGTCACTGCAAAAGATATTAATCATGGTTTCTAGCGAGATGTGTCAATCCTCACCTGCTCAGCATGCCTCCTTTGCATTATGTTGCTCCCTCTACAGCATTGTTGCTTACTACTGAGACTTGGCAGACACTTGGAAGCCATGGGCCTCGCGGTACTACAAATCATCCACAATCATGGTGTGTATAGCATTGGGTTTTCTGTCAGGTAGGATCGCCATATCGATTCCAACCTCTGCATAGTGTTGCACATTAGCATGCAAGGAAGGTGGCTTGAATGTAATGATAGGTCCCGAAACCTTCATCATATGAATGCCCAAGGGGGATGGAAACATCGTACTGATTGGTTGTGCACTCATTTGTCCGAGACTGGATGTTGGGATGCTCGCTTGTTGCAGGCTCGCTTGCTTAACACTCTCTTGAATCGTGTTTACTTGAATTTTTAGCTCCTAAAGGCCCGAATATACACCCTCGAGGACAGATTTGTATTGCACTTCCATATCAATCTAGAGGTCCTTAGTGGCAGACTTGACCATGTTCTTAATTTTTTTGAGGTCATCTTCTATGAGGGTGAGGTCCTCTCTTCCTGCCTGCCTGGAACCCTTCCTCTTTTTGCATGGGCTCGTAGAGGCCTAGGAACCTCGCTTAGTTCCTTTGGTTGTCTCCATCGCAGGTGCCTCGGTTCCATCACCGTATTTCTCCTCTGCCTCTTTCTCCATATCAATAATTTCCCTCATCGTGGTAGGCTCGGGCTCTGTCTCTGTGTCCTTACCTTTCTACTGAGTGACCTTCGTCGTGCGTGGCATGGTAGGAGTCTTCAGCACAGATGAAGAGGCACCCCTAGTGGTGCACAGTTATAACCATGCAGGTGGTCATTTTGCTGTTATGCACACTAGGTCGTCCTCCATGACTAGGTATGCAGTTCATACCATATGCATTCCAGAACACCCTTCATGCAAATGTGCATGTTATGAAATGTGGATTTATAATCTGCAACATGCTTGTATTTTTCATAAAGGGTTGGCAATAACCACGGCTTCGACTGGATTGCCTGAAATATGTTAGAGTCAAACAACACCCAAAAAATCCTATTCTTTGTGATTCTAGAGGGAATATTAGAGTTCCATATGGTGGCGTAGTGAGTGACTTCACATAGGTCCAACTCAATATCAGGGAACTTGGTATCTTGCGATGTCGTCCACCCAATCAGCGTGATGAGGAGCAGAAAATAGGCATAATATAAATTCATGTCTTCCTCTTTAATTTCTCGAACATTGGCCAAAACTTTTGGGCAGAGGTATTTGGACTAGTTGAATTACATGCATTTCTCGCACTGCCCTGCTAATGATATTACATGGGCTAGACCTTCCTTTGGCTGACACTCCCACATCATCTTGCACGTGAGGATCCATGTACCATCTCAACTATTGGGTCATTGATCTCATGGACCAGGAACCCTCGGGTGTTGCGTGATACCTTGAATTTATGCTTAACATCCTCCACAACCTTGTGCTCTTGGATTTTTCCTCCAAAAGTCGTCACTCAATCCTCCCCCTAGTCGGGCAGGTTGGTGATACGATGGATTACTTTAAATTTTTTTGGAATTGTCCCTCCCAACCACAGGCAGTTGTCGTGCACCAGGGCAAGTAGTTGGCACACACTTATGTCATTGATTGGGCTATGCCTAAAGTGAGTAATATGTAGGAGGTTGAGCAACCCCAATTTCTACAGGCCCAGTGCCCAAGACTTCGGGTCAACCCTTACCACCCCAACATCATATGGGATATTTCTAGGTACATGGAGGGCCTGAGCTTAGGGTATTTCTCTTGGTCTTCCAGGTCCCAATCTTCCATTTTCAAAAGTGTGATATTTGCGAACATATCTCCTTCAATGGGCACATCTTCCAGGATCAACAACACGTTCATATATGACCGCACCTTGTATAAATCCTTTGGGAACTTTACCGAGGATTTTTTTGGTGCTACATACATAGGCAGTCATGAGATGGGGTTGACCAACTCCATGAGATCCTCTTCCATAATCATTTATGGTAATTCATCCATAGGTCTGTTTTGGCACTCCACAACAGTCGATCTAGGCTTTGGTATTTTCTGGTGTGGTGACCTTTAGGACCCCAAGGACTACCCCTTTCAATATTTCTACAGAGGAACCAACACATGGGTCTCAATGACCTGCATAGGGGTCACTTCGGTCGTCATTGCAGAAGGTGTGGGATTAGTGGTAGGCATGCTTGGCAGAATGAGATGACCTAAACCTCGGTGGCACAGCTCCTCCTCAAAGATCGGATCAATGCCAAACATAAGTTGCAGACAATACACAAAGAGAAAAGAGAATAAATCACATTCAAGGTGAAGGGTACTAATGCAACCCTTCCGGTAAAATTTATAGCATAGGCACGTCTTAAATGGTCTTATGGTCATTAATGTAGCCCCATAAATTCTAAAATGGCTCCAAATATTCCATAATCCCCTCTCTAAATGCAATTTATCCGCTCCTCCAAATGGTAAGAATGTTGTGTTGTCCATATTTACTGTTCCAACGATTATATTCTAGCACAACTATGACTGAGTCAACCTTCTAGCGTAGCTGCTGTGTGATTGCCACACTTGTCTTTGCATCTACCATCCTGGATGCATAGACCCATAATTCCATCCATATACCCATTTTTTTCACATGAGGAGAGGTTCATCCATGTATGGCTTCAATCAACTTCCAATTGAAATACCCAGGAACTTATTCTTCTCTTAATGTGGCCAAGCATACTACACTTCCCTTTGTGATTTCTTTGAAAATATATGGTATGAGCCAATGCATCTTTAACTTCCCTGGGTGGCACGCAACCTTTCTATCATATAACAAAACCAAATCCTCTTCTTTAAAGACCTTCAATCTAATGTGTATGCCATGCCAAACCTTTTCGCGTGCCTTTTTTACCTGCTAAATGAAACTTGAAATGAACCGGTCTTCTTCCAACGTTCTTCTATAATATCCTTCTCTGCCATATAAGTAAATGATTCAATGTGTAAACTTGGGACAATATACTCCATCAACATAATATATTCCTCCCCATAGACCATTCTGAATGTTGTTTTTCCTGTCAACTTCTTGCACGTGGTTTTGTATGCCCAAATAACTGCAGGTATGCATACATCCCAATCATTTCAATTAGCATTGCATATCTTAGTGAGCGCGGTCTCCAATATCTTATTAAAATATTCCGCTGCACCATTCGCCTATGGGTGATACCGAGTACTCTTCTAGTGATGAATCTAGAATTCTTCAGTCAGATTTTTAATAGTCTCATTCATCAAAATATTAGGGCACCCAGACCGAGTCAACATGTTCTCAAAAATGAAGTGTGCAGTTTTTTTTGCACTAAAATTATTCACATGGTTTATCTCATCCCATATGGTCACAGAGTCTCTCACAGTGATTATGTAGCGCACATCTGTCTTCTTTCTTGGAGGATCGATAGGTCGGACAAAATCAATGTCCCATTTATAAAAGTCATTTTTGGGTGCAAGGGCATCTCATATCTGCGCGACGGTCTCCCCATCCTTTGACATACATCACAAACACGTCAATACTCATGTGCGTCACTGTGCACCATGGGACACCATAATCCTTCTCGTAAAATCTTCTGCATAGCTGCTTTCCCTACATAGTGACCTCCTACAACTCCTCCATGAGCCTCAACTAATATATCTCGTATCTCAAATTCCAACAAATAACTTCTTAGGACTTCATCTTTACCCATTTTGTATAGTTGGTGAGCAATAAAAGTAAAGTTAGTTGCGCGTGTGACCAACTCTTTCTTTTTTTTCAACATATATTCCGTGGGCCCACTTCTAGTGGTCAAAAAATGAATAATATCTACAAAGTGATCATCGACTACTTTGATGGAAAATAGCTGTGCATCTGGTAAACTGTCTTCTAGGTTAATTGGCTCTTCCCCGCTTTCAATGTGGAACAGATGGTCTGGCCCAACGTTCAGTAACCCAGGTTTCACAATTACTTCAAAGCCATATTCTTGAAATAACAAAAACCATTTTCAAATATTCATCCCCAACACATGCTTTTTAACCTGGTATTTCAAAGTATAATGGTCAGTAAACAAATTAAAACAGCCTCCCAACAGATAGTGGCGAAACTTATGTAGTGTGTAGACCTTCCCTCTCCGTGGTTGAGTAGTTACACTTCGCACTTGAAAACTTTCTACTTGCAAATTCAATAGGGATGTCAATCTCCTCAGCTCTAGGCTATGGTAAGACAACTCCCAACACGATGCAGGAGGCATTGGCATGTACATGGAATTCCTTTGTCTAGTCTGGAAAGACCAATATGGGCGTAGTTACCATCTTCTCCTTAACCAGTTCAACTCTCTTCTGGCAGTCTGCATCCTAGCAAAATGTGGCATCCTTCTTCAGTAACTTCTCCATGGGCACAATGATCAGCGTGTAGCCTTGAATAAACTTCCAGTAATACCCTGTATGCCCATAAATTGAACGCAACTATTTTACATTTTCGGGAAATTCCAGGCTAACAATTACAATGATATTTGTTGCATCCACCATCAATCCTTTTTGACAAACAATTTCACCTAACAGGATCATGAATGGGACGCAAAATATACAATTTTCTAGATTGAGTGAGATATGATACTTCTGGTAAGTATCCGGCATTAGGCGCAGACTCGACACGTGCTTCTTCAATAATCCAAATACAGTCTAGTCTTTAAATTATAATTTTAAGAATTTATGGATGTATTCTTTGAACGCAGATACCACCATGCGCAAGAAGAGAGTTGAAGCATTCTTTAGATTGAATGGCATGACGGTGTACTGAAAGGATCCCCAATTTGTCACAAAGGTTGTCTTTCTTCTGTCTTCTAGCATAGTTCTTATCTCGTGGTATCTTAAGAAACCATCCATAAATGTTTAGGCCTCCTACCCTCCCGTGTTTTCTGGAATTTCATCAGAAAATGGGGTCAGGAATTGGTCATGTATAGAAGCATCATTCAATTTGAGTAGATCCACACAAATCCTTATCTCTCCCTTGGTTTTCTTCTCCTACACCACCATAGGGCTACCCAATCTGATTCTTACGCTGGTTCTATGATCCTTGGAGCAACCATTTTCTTCAATTCCTCTTTGATCTTCTTCTTGTATTTAGGATTCAACCTATACGAGCACTGCTTCATAGGTTGCACATTCGGTTTCAAGGTGATCTTCATTACCCCAAGATCCCCTACAATCCCTTTCAGCTCAGAGAATCTCATAGAAAACAACTCCTGATATTCATTCAATATCTCAGCGACCTTACCCATCGTATCATCATCCCAGTAGTCTCCTATCTTTGCTAATTTTGGCTGTTCCTCTGAGCCAACATTGACTTCCCGAATATTTAGAGGCTTAGTTACATCTAGTGACTCAATCATAGGCCCAATAACTATGTGCTGCCCTTCAAAATAAGGGATTGTAATGTTCCTTAGGTCTTCCTCATTATCTCCAATTAACAAATTTCGACAATTAATGATATCCTTCATCTGTGCATCCCATGTTGGCAAGATGCACTCAACTGTTGGTTTTTTTGTGTCAAAGATGACTTCCTGAATATCTTGTAGTGCCTCATCTAGGAATTTGAAACCACTTTCAAAACTAAAATTCAGGCTAAAAATTTCAATTGGCGCAACCCATTCAATGGTTCCTCATCGCAACTCAGTTGCGAGGTACCAGTTTTCAGGTACCTTCCCCAAAGTGTGGATGAATATATGCACCCATTCCTACTTCGGTTCTTCGCCCCAAGCTTAAGTCCATCTAGCCAAATTCTTGCACAAATCACCTTCTTTGGAATAGGTATCTCCCATTATATTTTCTGGATGCCAAATCACATATGCATCATGCGGGCGCATTCTCCCCAGTTAGACAAGTTTCTCTTATGCGTCTCCCACCAATGCATTGGGGTTCAGCGTAGCGCTAGATCAAGTGCATGGAGCCGTTGTGCTTTTGGAACAACTATTTCAAGTTTTCTAAAAATAAATTAACATTACTTAGACCATCATAATAAGGAAAATCTTGTGCCTCTAAGGATATGCACCAAAGAGATTTTTTCAATCGATTGCAGTGCAATACAAAGACTTCATGCAGTCAGTTCTACCAGTTCTCCAGTTCCTCATTTTAATCTGAAAATCAGGAGCTATCCTGCTCCCAGTTAAGTCTTCCATCAGTTGTCAGGTTGATCTAGTCTTTATCTCGTGTAGTCAACTTATAGATATGAGTGACATCATCATCTGCATGCACCGTATCTTTATATCTTTCTCCTTCTGGAGGATCTAGGGGGACCAAAACCCTAGTTCCATTATTTTCAAATACCATACTTTTGTGCTTAATATTTATCATACCACCCATATTGATATCCCAATCTAAACCCAACAATCCAAGATAGGGGTCAGTATCATCAACAATCTATATAACTCAAAGTTTGTGAGTACCCTTACTCCTTCGATATCTACTATTACTTGCGAGAGCCTTCCTAATGGGATAATATTTTTCTGATTTTCCATGCGTAGCTGGATAGTGGGTTGTTCCAACTTAGGTTCTCCGATTTTTTTCCTAGTCTTCTTTGGTAAAACATTCACATCATATCCTATATCTAGAATGGCCTGATCAATCTCATATGCATCAATCTGAGTAGTTTCCCTTCCAATTCTTATTTTATTCTTATAGATCTTATTAACAACCTTCTGCTCCATCTGAGGTTGTTCTTTCTCTGCGTAGTTGTCTATTAACACTTGGAGGTTCTCGACTGCCTTCTTATTTCACAACAATTTAATACAACCTTGCAGGAAGGGCTTTATCTCTTCACCTCATTCAACTATGTCCATAGTTTTGCTTGATGCTTTAGGCGTTGAGGCACCCACTTCGACGAAATCATTTATTGCTTCTACAAAGGTTTCCTTTTCTCTTTGTAAGTTGAATCCTTCCCTTTTTTTCAGGTTGTTTTTGGATCCAGAGATCAGAATCGTGCTTTGTGCCTTTATCTTCACGAGTGGTTGCACCACTCCTACTCACGATATTTACACTGGTTTCATCTTCACACAACTCATCTCTTACCATCTGAATATTTTGAGTGGGATTTTGTAGTTTACTTTCCTAAATTTTTGCAATCTAAATAGGGAAATTTTCAATAACATGCTCAAATTATCTACAATACCTACAATCCTGTTGTGCTGGGTTCAGACATTCGCACACATAATGACCCACGTTTCCACAATTATACCAGTTCAATTGCGCCCTACCTCAACCAGCTCCTACTCCTCTTCCTCGTCCTCTTCTTTGGAATCCACCACGCCCAGATGGGGATATTGGTGAGTTTGCTTCAATTTGCATCCTATATAGGTCATCTCGGTCAATCATCATATCGAAGCTGCAACAGTGATGCTCGTCATGTCCCATCAATGAGAAAAATTTGTAGAAAGTTTGCTTAAGCTTAAGGATATATTTACCAATCCTCGAGAAAATTTATTTCATTTGCATACCCATTGCTTGACAAATTGCACATGATAACGTACGAGTTCCACTTGTTCATGCCACGCTCTTCAGTGGGCTTGGTCCTTCGGATAATAGATAGTTAGTGAATATGGGGCACTGATCCTTGTGATTCTAGTCAACTTTGCAGCATATACACCATACATCTGTGCATGCCTCCTTCCCCTTATCCTTGTGTAAACTCTATATTTCCAAGTACATTTCCTTGAACTCGATTTGAATCTACTAAGCCCTGATCTGCACAACTGGTACTAGTGAGGATTCTAGCTTCATTGCAATCTCATAGCTTTAGCCTATGTTGTAATATTCTGCTGACATAGGGGCTGGCGTAGATGCGATACCAACATAAAAATGAACCAATATTTTCATTTGATGGCATAAATAGTAAATCCTCTATCCCTGATGGTGCGCTTCAACTGTTGATCCACTTCCCATATGGATTCATTTAATTATTGATGAATCTCGTTCAACTTAGTTACACATTGAGAAAATTATTTCAACTTTTTGAGCTATTCCTTCAATGCGGCCTTCAGATTATCAATAGTTGCATTAGGGTTGGGCGCCAAATACCTTATGTTCCAATCTAGTGCATGGTCTTGAGAAGAATTGGCTAATTATGCTTTCATAACATCCTCATTATTAATTGGCTGTGTTATCCATACATTGTCTGTAACAAACGAGAATTGGTCTATGTATCTAGTCCTGATACCACAAAAATTAGATAACTCCATAGAAGTGGCCATATCAGCATTTGGTGGTAGAGGTAGAGGTGGGGTAGATGTCTTGTTAGAGTGAGATGAGTTTGGGAGAGGAGTGGATGGGATCTGAACTATTTCCAATGATCCAAGACTAGCTTGATCTTGAAATTCCTCTCCTTCCGAGTGCATAGATTCACTAGAGCTATTGATTTTAGACTCTTCGTCACTGTCGAATTTACCTTTGAGAGGGCTATAAACAAAACCTTCTTCTATATCTACTCTTTAATTTCTTCCACTACATGTAGTCAAGACTCTACAGGACATTCACTCAATATGGCTACACGTTGTGCCCTGTTCACACAATAGCATTTTAATCCACAGTTTCAGAGTGCAGGGAACTTACCTCTAGGGCCCTTCAAAATCCTTCGTTGAGCTTCAAAATACGATAAAAATTGATCAATAGAGAATTCAGTCACAAATCCTCCCACAACACTATCGATCCAATGATCTACCGTGTTGGTGATCTTATTACTAGATTTCTCTAATTGTTGTACCAACTACGGGTTCCACTAAGTGGTCGCTTCGTCCTTTGCGTAGGTATGGAATTCAGCAAACCGAGAAAACCACTCATGCATATCGGTTGCAAATGAATCAAAGAATATTTCGTGGACCTATTTGTAGATATACCTTTGTGCCCAATCTTTGGGAGACAATTTAGAGCTTCTATTTTCTTGTATCCCAAATTCACATATTTTCTTATTAATCCAATCTTGTAGTTTGTTATTTGTCATGTACTAGTACATCATATCTCCCTAAAAATTATCCTGGTCCAAGAAATAGAACCATTTGTTGGCTTAAGTAGTCCTAATCCAGGTTTAGAGTATTTGTGCAACCAACAAAACCTTCCAACTACTGGCCCTTTCGGTAGTGATCTTCTTGCAAAGAACAAAGTCTCACTCAAAGTATTATGGGGGGGTGCTAGAGCTAGGTTTCCGCACCATGAAGGAGATTTTTATGTGGTATATGTACTCAGACTAATTGTAGATAATATACATATTTTCACACACACACTGAATGGTAAATAGATCTAACCCTTCCAGATATTGTCACAGATTACTCCAATATAATTCACACAGTAGCTAATTGTACTTCATTCAGATCTACTTACCTAACATAGATGAATACTTGTGCATATATGTAATTAACCATTTACAGAAGTAAATATGCAACAACAGAACAAATCCAGATAACAAATAATCTAAGATAGTAAATCACACAAGAGTATGATTTTGCCAAAAAATTATTATTTATTAAGAGATTTCCAATTTAGTACAATATATGTTTCTGCACACACAACAACAAAGTATGCACACAGCTCGAGACTTAGTTCTCTGTGCACATAGCCAACATGAGCCTTTCTACCCAGATGGAAGCCGAGACTAACAAAGATACAGAAAATTGGCTCAAGATTTTATTCATTCATCTATTCTTCTTTTTTATCCTCGCTCGATTCTTACATATTTATTTTATCAAAAGCGTTCATATACCATGGTTTGAGACTCATGGTTTTTCTCTTTAACCATTTACAATAATTGAGGGACTTTGACATAGCCCAAATCCCCTTTGATCATCTGCGCATAGTGCGTACAAAAAAACTTAACAAAATTATCCCAAAAAAGTACCCCAGGGGGGCATGCTCCAACACCGTCTTGTTAGACACACAACTCTTTAATGATAAATATTCCACTATCACATGGATATTCATCAAATATATCTTTAACAAAAATGATTTCCCATAGGTTCTTGAAGATAGGGAATTTTTTGAGAATACTAAGAAATAACCATTTCACAAATTTGGTTGTAGGTATCTTGTGTTACCTTGTGTCGATGCTATAAAATGGGTATAATTTTTTTTGTACCCTATATTAGGTGGGCAGACCTGCATATGGTTTTGAGCATGGGTTTTCACATGGTTTTGGGTGTGATTGTTTTCTGCCCATGGCATTTTTTAGATCCAGTGAAGGGAACTATGGTTATGTTCTAATCCAAGGTTAGTGGATTGGGGTTTATGAATTCTTTGCCATGTATATATATGTGTTCTCACATTGAAAGGAATATAATGATAAATCAAGCTGGTAGTCTTCCTTCTGGGATCCAACGGAAAATATCTGTGTATATATGTTTAATGTTTTATGCTCTTGTTATTGTTTATTTTATGTTTTAAGATTTTTTTTGCAGATAATTTTTGTGCAGGGTTAAAAACTACAACTTGCACTCATAATACAAATTTCCCAAAAATGAGTACCATTTGTGTTAGTGTCATTATTTGAATCCTTCCACCAGTGATCAAATAAACTCTTTCATGTCATGTTAAGGGTCCCATTCTGAAATTTTTGTCATTCTATTAAGTCATCATTCAAAAATTTGGTCACTTGGTGTAGATTTAGGTCAAATATCACTCTTTTCAAAAATTTCATTACTTGCTTGCCCATTTCACCATTTTTCTAAGTGTACATCAGTCATGAGTTGTCATCATCATTTCGGTCTTTTGGTCATGAAGTTCATTCAGTCAGATTCTCCAATAGGTCTTACGGTTTCGAGGTCCATCAAATCACCATTTGCATCCATAAAAGTCGAGCAAGTAAAAGAGTTGCAAAAAAAACATTTTACTACGAAATTTTGATTGGTAAATTTAATTTATATTCAATATGTAATTTTATGTTGCTTAAATATGTAATAATTTCTCATGATTCCAAGCGGCCCATTTGCATCCTCATGCATTGATCTCTCAACCTCCCCAAGTAAAAAAATTCAAATTTTGAGCAAGAAAATTGAGTTTTTTGGAAGGTGTTGTGTTCCTCCTTGAGGCATTGTGCTTTTGACATAGAATGCGATGTAGTCCTGCTTGAGGCATTGTGCTTTTACCTGTGAAGCACGGCGCTTCTTCTTTAGGCACTGCACTTTTTCCAGATTTCACCCACAACTTCAAATCTTCTTTGCAAGTGGTCCAGTCATCAAGCAAGGGTTTTCTTATTTAATTGAAAGTAAGTTACACCTCTCAAAGCCCTCCTTTCAGTTTATGGTTGTGAATTTATGGTGAAAATTTTCCTCACTCACCATTTCAAATTTTGAGCAAAGAACCCCTATATTTCACCATTGCAAGCCAATATGGTATCCCCCAGTCCCTATTTTCCCTTCCCACACTCCAGAATCAATCCCCCTATCCCTACATCACCTTATCTCTCATTCCCATGTCCCATTTCCTAAAACTCTACTCCTAGGCTTAATTTTCCTAAGTAACCACACCATGTCCCTATAATCTAATTCCCTATCCTATCTCCATAAGTTTTTCTATCCCCCACCACTTCCCTGAGATCCCTAACTCACTTCCCAATTTCACTAAATTTTCCTACACTTATCCCAACTCCCTAACTTGACTATCCTATCCCCTTTCCCTTCCCCTTCCCTAGGGTTTCAAAACAAGACAAATAATATGGAGGAGGAAAGAGATATTATGGAGGAGGAGATGAACATGGAAGAGGAGAGGAGGAGACACCACAAAGGAGGGAGGATTTTGAGGCTTGAGCCATCCAACACTAGAGAATTGTTGGCATCACCCATGATAGTAAATTTATTCAAACATGTGGGTTATTTTGACTTTTGTGAGATGGTCTAAAGACTATATCATCACCCTGCTTTGACCAAAGTTCTCATCTCTAACCTCCAAGAAAACCAAGTCACCATTGTAGGGGTGACCTTCACCATCTCCACAGATATTATTGTTGTAGCCACATGCATACCCAATGTGGGTGAAAAATGGTTTAAGGCCACAGATGTAGATGCCCAACATTATGAACCATTTCTCAAGCCATGGTACGAAAATGACAAAAAGAAATTATTTCCTTTTAGTCACCTACTTGATAGATTTTCTCCCACGATGAAGATCATCATGAAATATTTCACTTATGAAGGCAGATTCTCCATACTATACACCTATCACATCAAATTGCTTATGCATTTCACTAGGGTTAAATTTCTTAACATCCCGCACTATTTGTATAGGAATATTCATAAGATGACCTACATAGTGCAACATGGAGAGTATGAACATCAGATGAACAACCTCTTCCATCACTCTCTAATAAAAATGATTGTCCTTCATCATCTCAACCAACTAAAAATTACATGGGATACCTTCATTGATAATTATGTCTTCATTACTCCACCACCTTAGCCTGGTATACCAATTCCACCACCAACATTAATGTCTCAAACACAAACAACGTCATCTAGTAGGGCTACAATGAAAGAGGCCAAAGATGTAAAAGAAAACAAAAGGTTCAAAACCTACCAGAGGGGACCTAGGCAATTGTTTTCTCCACAGATTGTGGAAAGGGCCTTGCCTTCTTCATCAACAAAGCATGGAAAACAAAAGCAAGAAAAGACATTTTTCTATTAAGTGGAATACCTTCATGAGGAAGAAAGAGATTTTGAGTTGATGGACTTGGATGACCAAGATGATCATGAGGCCTCAAAGCTGATCAACAAAGAGAAGGATTCCATAATCAAAGAACTATAGGACAACATGGAAAGAGCCAAATTTTTCATATCATTTTATATAGGGTAATATTCTTGGGTGGTGGTTATAGGGTATCCCTCTTAGGGTTTTCCGGTGCCCGAGGTAGACTGTAATATTATCTGTATAGTTCCAAAGGTACTTCATACATGTTCATACTAATATATAATTTACAAAGAAAGATTTTGAATGATTACCTCTTTGTGGATGACAGATCATATGAAGAGCGTTAAACAGCGGGTTAGGAATCCTTCCTCACCGGCTCCAAATCTAGATCTTGCAACCAATAAAGGAACTCATGTAATATTCACCACAATATAGATTTCTAACAATTAAACTAGCATATAACTAACATTAAAATATTCAGATCTAAGCCATTCATATCATGCTACATAGACAACTGAACAACAAATGTGACACTCATGCATCGAATAGACAACACAGATACTGTTCTATTGATTTATGAAAAGGAGGATTACAACCGTCAGTTACACCAAGCCCTCCTCAGCCTTCCAATTCCTCTCTCTTTCTCTATCTATGAGTTTGATGATGGTCAAGGCAGAAAGTCCTCAATGAACTTTAGCAATATTCAAGCCTCACACTACAACAATGAAATTTTTCTCCACATATAATCAAACCTTCGACCTTAGACCAAGAGCCCACATCTCCAATTTATAGGAAATGGAGGGGACAAACCTTGCCAAATCTTTCAACTAGTTGAAATTGGGAAAGATCTAGATTTGTCCTCGCTTTCCTTTTCTTTTTCCTTCCATAAGAGTTTAGTTGTGTTTGGCAATGTCTAATAAAAGGTTTGTGACATTAATTTCTATTTTTGAACTGACTCTTTCTGAGGAAAATCTGGAAATGCCAGTCAATTTTCCGCAAGATATTTCTCTTTTCACATTCAAACATGGATAACGTTGCCCCTTTGGTAACACAGAGCGTTACCCTAGGCATTAACACTCCCTTTGCATTGCTAGGGTGAGTTATAACTCTGCCTAGTTATTTCCAGGGTGCGTTACCTTGGAAAAAATGGGTTTTTTCTAGGTCATTTTCTTCCTTCCATGTTACCTTCTCCTCTGAGCTGATGAGGAGGTCATTTGTCCTGTAACAGATGGCCCCTAAAGTGTGATGTCAGAGCCAAAGACGATGGCCAAAATAATTTTAAATGGCCAAAATAATTTTAAACAAGTGTAGTAGAATGAGATAAATTGGAGGACTGAGGAAAACCTGAAACAACAACATATGTCAAAAATATAGTATTTGTCTTGGGTCAGGCATTCCCATGCTTAGTAGCTATATCAAAATGATATATCTAAAACATAGATATGAATAGTGTGTCCATTGATAAGTAGAATGTGGAAGCATCTGTCACGACAGGATCAAACTGATAGGCTGTCTCTGAAAACAATATTGTAGCTCGACAGAGGAAGCACAACTGAAATGATGTAAGCCTCAACCCAAGGTCTTGGTCACTGCTTCACTAAAATGCATATTTCCGCACATGTGAATGAAGGAGTTGTAGTCGAACATGCAAGAAATTATCTGATTACCAGTAAATAAAAATAATTTTTAACAGACATTAGGGGAATTTTGAGGTTTAAAATGGGCCTCCTAAGGAAATTATAAAACAATAGTGGAAATAATAAAATAAAATTTGATTACATCATCAAATTTTAACGGGAAAAAGGAAAAAAAATATCTTTCAACTCGTATCTTCAACTTATCTCCCAAAGTATTTACTCATTTTTTTAGTGGGAGCACTCGTTGGATGAAACATTTGAATCCTCATTCAAGGAGTACCCATGTTTCATACTTTCTATGGATCCTGCTACACAAAAAATCAGAAATACATGAAAAACGTGATTGAAATCACGTTTTTTCATGTATTTCTCATTTTTACGGTAGCAGGGTCCATTGAAAGTATGCAACATGGGTATTCCTTAGATGACGAATTCAATTTTGCATCCAACGATTACTCCCACTTGAAATTTGAGTAAATACTTTGCAAGATAAGTTGAAAATACGAGTTGAAAAAATTATTTTATTATTTTATTATTTTTTAAACCTTTTACCCTTTTACTTAAAAAATGGTGAATCATCCCCCATGGTTGACATCATCATCTTGAATCCTATTGGTTCTTATAAAGTTTATCACTATTGTACATTTTTCTGAGGAGGCCCATTTTAGACCTCAAAATTCCCCTAATGCGGGAGGGTGGCCACTGATAAAGATGATGGTCCCCAAGATGCACTGTACAATCTAGTGAGTGTGAATAAAAGGATTTTATGTCAAACACTCATAGAATCATTCGATCGGGAGCCAATATTGAGAACCCCCAATCAAACACAAGGTGACCTGCCACTAATTTCTGCAAGTACATGGTTTTTTCGATGTGTTTCTCAATCAACTTCCTAGATAAGATGTTGAAGTTGATAGGAATAGATCTGTGGAAAGGTAGGCACTAAGGCATCCTACATCAGTCGACACGAAATGGGAAAATATGATTTTGTTTTGGAAATATTCAAGGGCAAATGGGAATAACTGACGACAAATAATTTTTGTTATGTGATGGCTTGGTTGATACAAGGAGCAGTAGATAGCGGGATCCTCTTGAACAATAGAAGGCACTGTAATCGGGTACCAGGAAACTTAGGCTTAATGAACACCTAAGAGTGTCAGGATTCACCAATGCAGGAACATTGGCATACAAAGGCTAAACTCATAGATGGTAGGGTTCGGCTAAATGCGAGTGAGTTTTATGGGAAGTGCCATATTCAAGATTTTGTGCTGCCAAATCGTCCTTTAAAATATAATCGAATAAGTATCCACTTTGTCCAAAATTTTCCCCGTCTGATTAAGTTTAACGGGACCATATGGGTAAAATTGGTGATCTTTTCATATTTAGAGAGTATGAAAAGCATCATAAAATACAACTTTGGGGGGTTCCTTTGTCATGTTTGATAACTAGGCATGACGAAGGGAGAATAGTAAGCCCCAAACAGTTCATTTTCCATGAGTTTAGTCCATTGAATCCGGATAAAGTGAGAAACATATGTTCAATGGAAATCTGCCTAATTTTTTTATGAGGACGAGGAGACGGAGTAAACTAAATGTTCTTTGTGAAATTTTAACAAGTCCGACGAAGAAAAACTTGATGCTCTCTGTGAATTTTTAACGATTCCAACGAAGAAAAAGTTGGTTACTTTTTCGGTTTTTTAATGAGCTTGAAAATACAGAAAATAATGCCTCATATTTCTTCGTTGTACTATTTTAATGAGCCTGAAAAAGGTAACTCAGGGTTTTTTCAATTTTACGAGCTAGAAAAAGTCCCTAAAAAGAAAGCTCGCCACCGGGTCAAACACGGTCAAATCTGCACATGAACACTAAGAACTCATCAGAGCATCGATAATATTTTAAAAACCAATAGTTGCGACAAAATATAGTAGGAATTTACCGATTTTAATAGACTAGCTAAGTGTGTCATACCTCCAGAATGGCTATAAGAAGGAAACATACCTTCATTTTCATTTTTTTGAGTGCTATGACAAATCTCTAGAGCAAAAAAGAGGTGAAACTTCTGTTGTTGATTATAGACGAACCAGACAACGGTTTTTGATTCCGCGAGATCCAGGCACAGGGGCTTCACTCAATAAACCTCTAACATATCACATGCAATCATAGAATATTAAAAAATACCCTTAATTTGAGTAAATATTGGAAAATACCCCTAAAATCACATTATTTAACCCCCTACCAATATAAACCCAATACACCTTCCAAATTTAAAAATCCCCTACTTCACTATATATTGTAGGTATCCATTTTTTTATTAACATTTTTTATACCCCTTTATATTTTTTCATTAACTTTGAGCTCCATTTTATATACATTTCAATATAAAAGCCCTTTATCCCCTATATATCCCCCAATATATTATGCCATTTTCCCCCATTATATATCCCCCAATATGAACCCATGTGCTATGGTATTGCTCTCGTAGTGAAGCCCCCGTGGATCTAGGTAAGAGCTTGAACCTTCATCGAGCTTTCCATTGTCATTTTAGTTCTTTTTTCTGGCTGAGAATGTGATTTTTAGCAGGCCCTAAAATTTTTGAGGGGCTAACGCGAGTGCCCAGTGTCTGGGCCACGTTAAACACACTGCCCATTAAGGAACAGTGCGTTAGCACACTAGGGCCCGCATTAGTTGGGAGAAATGTCTTTTAAACTTGTTTTTCTTAATCCTAGAGTGTTTCAGCCTAAAAATAATCGATTGGAAATGTTGCTTGTGCAGGTGTGAAGCAATTTACCATGAGTATTTGGTGCGAAAGAGAGCATGAATGGGAAGAAAGTGAAATGGTTACCAATGTTGCTACTTTGTTGGTTCTCCGCAAATGCAGATTACTAAAGTATGCTCTTTTAGAGATGATGAGAGGGCAGGAAGACCTTCTAAGATGGATCATCTAGTAGTGGGATGACCAACAGCATGTCTTTCACATCGGGGGTAATGAACTCTTGATTGAGAAATATGACATATACTACTTGACTGGCCTATCATGCAGAGGAACAAGGCCCAATCTGATAGGTTCCAGGGCTGATCCCCACACTACTGTAGATCTGATCTGAACTCACTACATAAACAATACTATGACGGTAAGTAACCGGGTGCCTATTGCACGGGTGGACGCGAGACCAATGAGGTCTCTCTTGTGGATGATAGTTCACTTGGTAGGAGCCAAGAGTCAACACGTGGCCACCAAGGCCCAGTTATTGTTGGCGTTGGATTGTATGCAGCCTCAGGTTTTTAACTAGTGTGAAGGTGTTGTCCATTGGGTTCGAGAAGAACTGACAGCATGTAAGACCCGGGCCCAAAGAGAGTTTGGATATGACACACTGATCATTTATTTCATACTAGAGTAGGTGCCCGCAATGAGGCCAAGGATTATCATAGATGCATTGGGACCTTGGGATCCAAGACTGGCTCACTGGTCAGCTTTAGTACCGCAGACTAGAGAGGGTCCAATCTGTCACTGTTTTGATGACGCATTCTTCAAGTGGCTAGATGGCCAGATTCTAATGATTAAAGATTATCCCTATGCAGTGATGAACTACACATGAGATCCAGAATTGATAATGCCACCAGGAACTCAGTGGGGTCCAGATGGTAAGAAAGAACATGATCAGTGTTGAAGTATTTTTTATCTTTTGAATGTTTATAAAACTTTTTTTTTAATGGGTGAAATTTTTTTGACATGAAGCTTATTTCTTGACACAGATGTGGCACCTATCCGTCTAGTCAGAGACCCTCTCTATGCAAGGCAAGGAATGCAGCTAACTGGGGTTGGCAAAGTAGCAGAGGCTAGAGTAGCCGCTAAAGAGGGTGATGACACATGTATTTTGCACGAGCTTTCTAAGAACCTCGAGTGTCTAAGCATGGCTATGCCACCTCTTCCCATGAGAGAGATCTCGGTTCACCTATAATGGCACACAGTGGGCATGCTGGAGAGATTCTTGGTGCCACTTAGGAGGTTAGCCAGAGAATTTATCTACTATCATGAGCAACAGACACAAGAGGAATAGGGGATAGATGTGTAAATGTCATAGTGAGGCTTACCAGAGCCGATTTTTTCTAAAACACCCAAGTTTTGGGAAGTTTTTTGATGTAACTTGATCACATACAATATATATATATATATATATATATATATATATATATATATATATATATATATATATATATATATATATATATATATATATATATACCTATTTTGGCGATTTTGATTCTTGTGTTTTTTAATTTTTATGTATTTTTATGGTGAAAAAATATACACTCATGTATGACTCCTATAATAAATGTGACAAATGCCAATATAACACATAATTTTCCAATGAATTAGCTAATGTATTAGATTCTCTAGGAATGTGCTCAAACGCGATGGTTTGAAATTAACATTCTAGAAGTCGTACCCTTAATATTAACGTAATAAGACTTGATGACGGACGTGATAAAAATTGTTTAAATGCATAACGACGAGCTAGGAATCTAACCTGACCACCAGATTGGAGATGCTATGAGATTTAGCTTCCGTGAGGAGTTGTATCACCAATATGTAAGGAGCTCCAATGTGAGGAAAATTCCCCTGGAACCAAGGAGCTCCAACTCAGGTGTGTATGGGACCCAAGCAACTAATTCAATGTGTCGAGTATGGCCACTGGCACCATCCGCGTATCCAATGTATGATAAGGATGACAAAGGCATCTGTGTAAAAATAAGAGAGTGTTCATGAGAAAAACACTATAAAAACCCAAAATATCCAGACACACCAAACAAAGACAAAACTGATATACATAAAATTACAAAGCATATGTCTAGTGGAAAAATAGGCAAAATAATTCTTTACTTAGAGCCCATTGTGGTGCTCAATGAGTGGAATTCCATTACAGTCCTGAATTTCATAAGCTCCTTTTGAAAGGACTTTCGTGATGACTTAAGGACCAAGCCATAATGTTTGAATTGTTCCTACCCCCAAGAGGTCGTGTCTGTGATCATAGAGTAGAACAAGATCACCCTCTTGGAAAGAACGAGGCTTGACAGATTTTTCGTATTGAGCCTTTACTCGGTGCTTCTGAGCTTCGATTGCTAGGGTGGCATCTTGACGCATTTCATCCAATTGAATGAGCAAGAGCAAGCATTCTTCTTCGACAGTGGTGCCAGGTAGGAGTTAAATAGTGAGCTTAAGTGATGGAATCTCACACTCGATTGGAAGTACTTCTTCTAGGCCGAAAGCTAGTTGGAATGGCATGAAGCCTGTAGCATTTCTTACTAACATTCGATATGCCAACAATGCGGAATATAAATTCCGATGCCATGTGGTTTTATGGTTGCCGACTAACTGACGAATCATTGTTTTGAGGATGCCATTTACAACTTCGACTTGACCATTCACTTGCGGATAGTAAAACGAAGACTGATCTTGTTGAAAACCTAGCATGGAAGTAAATTTCGTCATCATATGGTTATGAAAATGTGACCCATGATCTGTGACGATCGAGAGGGGTACATTGAAACTACAAATGACCTGATCGAACAACAACAGACTGACAGTTTCTCCATCAGCCTTAAAAGTGGGAATGACTTCTCCCCATTTTCTGAAGTAGTCTACCGCTACTACAATGTAGTTGTGTCCATCCATAGAAGTGGGATTGCATGTGATGAATTCGATTTCCCATTTAACGAAAGGACCAATGGAGAAAACCGGATGAAGAGGGGCAGGATGGGCATGCATTTTATTCTTGAAAATCTGACACGGATGGCACTTCTAGATCGCTAAGATGCAGTCTTTAAAAAAAGTGGGCCAATAGTATCCTGCACGCAATATTTTCTGGGTAGTAGCTATGCTAGAAAGATGATGGCCACATGCCCCCTCGTGATATTCATTTAAAAAAATTTCTGTCTCGTTAAGAGTGAGACAAT
This sequence comes from Pinus albicaulis, assembly GCA_034641835.2. Classification (NCBI taxonomy): domain Eukaryota; kingdom Viridiplantae; phylum Streptophyta; class Pinopsida; order Pinales; family Pinaceae; genus Pinus; species Pinus albicaulis. The sequence goes on from CM076582.1 coordinate 1,500,692,262, forward strand.
GCCAAAGAATAGTATCGACACCACAATGATATAGAGTATCGTTTAGCACGAGGTAGTGTTTTTCTCGGTGAAGAATACTATGACAGTCGTCTGACGTGAGAGTTGGGTGGAATCGTCGAGATTGGAGGTAGACCAAAATTTCTCCATACCAAGGATCAAAAGAATCAAATATGGAGACAGATTCTTCAGGAAATGGATCATGAGCTACATCTTCGTGGTCAATTTTGGGAAGGTTTGATAGTAATTCAACGAAGAATAGATATTTATTTTCCTTGGCAGTAGTGAAAACCAAATCAAAGTATTGGAGGATTACAATCCATTTGGAATATTTTCTTCCAATAATTTGTTGAGACAGGATGTGTCGCATGGGATTCTCCAAAGAAATTACGGTAGTTTTCCGCAGCAATATATAGTGTCGGAGGCAGGTAATAGCGAATACCACCGCGAGAGATAGTTTCTCCACATGTGAATATCATATTTCGGGTCCAATGAGACCTTTTGACAAATAATATATCACATGCTCACTATCGTCATTGTGAACTTGAACCAAAATCATTCCTAACGAGGATGGTGAGGCTGCCAGGTAGAGGAGAAAGTCGCATGAATAATTAGGGGCACTAAGTAGTGGGGTAGAAACGAGTGCTCGGTTCAAGGCGTCAAACGACAGTTGAGCCTGGTCATCCCATAAATTCGGTATCCCTTTCTTAAGAAAGAGCATAAAGCCTTTCATCATCTTGGCATAGTTAACTATGAAACGACGTAAGAAGTTTGCCTTCCCTTGCAAATGTTGGATTTGTAGAATGGATTTTGGCGCAGGTAGTTCAATGATCGCCTTAACCTTACAAAGATCAACCCTAATCACGTGCTTGGAAACAATAAATCCAAGAAGGCACCCAGACTCGACAAAAAATATGCACTTATGTGGATTCAGACGTATATTGTAGAACCTACACAGAGTGAAGATTTTTTAAATATGTGGAAGGTGATGGGTTCGCTTCTTGGAGTGAGCTGGAAGGTCATCCAAGTAAGCTTGTACAATGTGTTGGATATCATGAAATTCATAGTCCATGGCCCTTTGAAAATTTTCTCTCGCATTCTTTAGACAAAATGGGAGTTTACGATATGCAAATGTGCCCCAAGGATAGATGAATGCGGTCTTATGCTAGTCATATTTTTTAATCGCTATCTAGTTATAGCCCGAGAAGCCATCCATAAAGGATAAATATTCACATTTGACGTAATCATCAAGATTCTGATCTATAAACAATGTAGGATAATTGTCTTTTGGACAAGTAGTGTTCAGATAATCAACACAGACCTAGATGGTGCCTTGTTTTTTGTCTATAGGAACCGGATTGGAAACCCATTCCATTAAAGGAACGAGATATTTGAAACCAGTGTGTACGATTTTTTCAACTTCAGTCTTGATGGTAGCTGCTTTGCAAGGGTGGATAGGTCGGATTCTTTCCCGGATAGGTTTGGCATTGTCATAAACCTTGATTTTATGCTCGACGATAGAAGGATCTATGCCGGGCATTTCATCGTAAGACCAAGAAAAATCATCGCAGAATTCCTTAAAAAGGGATGTGAAGCGTGCAATTTCCTCTAGATTGCAATCGACTCCAATCTGAATATTTTCCACGATACCCATTTTGATCGAGATATCTATGAGCATAATCTTGGAAATAATTCCCATGTTCCCTTCCATATCGATAGTTTGAAGAGTTGTGTAAGCGATGGTACCTATTTAAATAATGATGACTATCCACCGACTATCTCGATCATACAATTCGAATTTATATGCAACACATAATTCTTCCACTCAACCAACTCGATCATCACACATGCGGAAATAAAAACTGTACGATAACACATCAAATCATCATACATTAAATATGTGATGTATAGGGAAAGCTTATAGCTGAAAACCCCAGCCTACTGGTGTGACATATAATGGAGAAATCATGTAACAAACTCAAGATAATACTCCTCACAAGTACTCGCATTTTTATAAAGTTACACACACTCCACGCCTGCGTTTGCACGTTACATCGGTTCTAAACTCACCGCCAATTGCCTTGCTCTATTGCGCAATCGTGGCCTGTATATATAGAGATCCAAGGTTTGAATCTCCCTGTCTTGAATGCGCAATTGTCATGGAAAAATCCTTCAAGTGTGGTGAAAATCTCATGCACAACTGATGTCGCCACTGATAGCTAACTCCACCCTTTCATCTACCTCTTTCACTGGTCTCCACTGAACTGATCATGCACTGTAGTGAACTGATGTGTTCTTGAGTTGAATAATGAGTTACAAATTAATGAATTAAATAATATTTAATTCACTCCACTCATAACTAATTGATTAGCTAGTTAAACTAATCTCAATCAGTTCAACTAAAATAAACAGAACACAACTCCACTATCCGTCTCATTAACTCCTCCAAACTTCTGCCACTGAAGACCAACTGAAGTAAACCATGCATGATGCCATCAAACCCTTGGGAACCATGTGATTCCTCTGTCAGATGCTGCATGAGCCACTTCTGTAGCTCGAACTGAAGTGCTCCAAGAGAGTAAACTGATGTTTATAGTCTAAATATTATTAAGGGTAAATAATATTTGACTTCCCTGTTTTAAGGAGAGGCAGTCTAAAAATAGACTTCGACCTCTTTGACCTCAAAAATAGAGTCTCATCTATTTTTACCAACACGACACATACTTCAAGAATCTCAAACTGGAATCCCCGAACCATGCTCCATATGTATAAAAATAGACATAGTCTAAAAATAGATTTTGCGCCAGAATTTGCCTGCGGGCCCACTTAGTGAAGGCGACTTCATTTCACTAAGCTCCATCATCTTGCTGCATTCTCAACACTCCCTCTCAGCAAGATATGGATTATCTGCAACCCCTATCTTGCCTCTGTGGAATTCGAACTTGCTCCTGGTGAGCGCCTTCGTCAGGATGTCGGCATCCTGATCTTCCGTGGGAACATATGAAAGCATCATGATTCTCCGCTGAACACAATCTCTGATATGATGATACCAATCTGTGAAGCCATGCTGCCTCAACTGATCCTCCTGTCTGTACCATGAACCATATCCCGATGTGCCTTTGATATAGCGCAATACATGCTTGCCTGCCTTCCAAAAGAGCTTGGTAGGCTTAACCATAGCTTGCGAAAGCTGGTTAACTGCATAGCATATATCGGGTCGTGTATTGACCAGATACATAAGCGAACCCACCAACTGTCGATAGACAGTGGCATCCACTACCTCCGCTGAAGTAGCATCCTCCTTCCTCCAACCACCAGGAAGAGGAGTGTCAACAGGCTTGCAGCCTTGCATGTTGAACCTCTCCAGAATCTCCCGGGCATACTTGCCCTGAGAAACAAACAGTCCTCCGTTGTGCTGCCAAATCTCCAATCCCAGGAAATAATGAAGGATGCCCAGGTCCTTCATCTCAAACTCTCGTGCAAGATCCTCCTTGCATGAAAGTATCAACTGCTCGTCGCCAGTCAAAATCAGATCATCTACATACAGTACGATGATCAACAGCTTCCCCTCCACCACAATCGGGTACAGGTTTGGATCCGCCTCACTCTTGGAGAATCCAAGCCCGGTGAAGTAGCTGTCTATCCGAGTGTACCAAGCACGAGGTGCTTACTTCAGCCCATACAGTGCTCTCTTGAGTCGGCACACATGCGACTCACTGCTGAAGATCTCGAAACCTTCAGGCTGCTCTATGTACACCTCCTCCTCAATAACTCCATTGAGGAACGCGGTCTTCACATCCATCTGATGAATGTGCCACCCCATCTGCGCTGAGAGAGCAAGGATCGTCCGTATGGAAGAGTACCTTGCGACAGGTGCAAAAGTCTCCTCATAGTCAATCCCCTCGATCTGTGAGAAGCCACGGGCGACAAATCTCGCCTTGTACATCTCCACACTCCCGTCAGCCGCCTGCTTCACTTTGTAGATCCATCGCGAACCTACAACTGATTTCCCAACCGGTCTTGGGACAATCTCCCATGCACTGTTCCCGATGATCGAATCATATTCTTCGATCATGGCATCAACCCATGCGGGTTCCTCCACAGCTTCCTCAAAAGAGGATGGCTCTGTCACAACACATTGACTCATAAGAGCCATGTATCCAGTGTACCGATCCGGTGACTGTCTCTGTCTGCGCTGTGCTGTAGGTGGTCCTACAACCTTCTCTGCATCCCGAACCAGTCGCTCAGCTTCTGTAGTGCGCATGCGCCCTCTGATGGTTGGCGCTGCCTGGGTGGTTTCTTCCACCTCCTGAACCTCCTCTTGTGGCTGATCCACATACGGAAGCTCCTCCTTAGGAACTAACAGCTCCTCATCTGCATGCAAGTGTAGCTCCCTCTCAAGCGAACACTGCATGGCTTTCTCCTCCTGAAATTTTATATCCCGTCGCACAACAGTCTTGCGACTGTCTGGCACATACACCCGATAGTTATGAGGTGTATCAGTGTACCCCACAAATATTCCAACCTCGGCAGTTGGATCCAGCTTCCTTCTCGCATCCTTCGTCACATGCATGTAGACAGGAGATCCGAAAATCCGCAAATGGGAAATATCAGGCCTCTTGCCAGAATAAGCCTCCTCTGGTGTACTCATGCCAAGAACCTTGTGAGGAGAACGGTTCTGCACATACACTGCTGTATTGCATGCCTCAGCCCACAAGTGAAGGGGTAGGCCCTGATCATGCAACATCGCCCGTGCAGCACCCACGATCGTTCTGTTCTTCCGCTCAGCCACCCCGTTCTGCTGTGGGTTATGGGGTGCGATGAGCTCTCTCCGAATCCCTTCTGCGCTGCAGAACTCCTTGAATTCAGCCGAGATGAATTCACCACCGTTATCACTCCTTAGAGCAATCACCTTCTTCCCCGACTCCTTCTCGACCAGTGCTTTAAACTCACGGAACTTCGCGAATGTATCGCTCTTCTTCTGCATGAAGAAGATCCAGCACTTTCGAGAGAAATCATCAACAAAGATCACATAATACCTGTGCTTTGCTGTCGAAGCAACTGGGAAAGGACCACACACGTCTGTGTGAACTCTCTCAAGGATCGTCGTGGCGCGACTATCCTTCTCGTGAAAGGTGGCTTTCACATACTTCCCTAAAGTACACCCCTTGCACTGATCTGACTGCGCAAGGGTGCCCTTAGGAAGTCCGGTAGAAATCTGCTGCAGAATCTTCAAAGCTCCATGGTGAAGGTGGCCCAATCTCCTGTGCCACAGTTCGCCCTCATCATCCCGGCTCACCACTTCTCCCGCCTTGCATGCCATAGCTGCGCATCCATCTACCTGCAACTGATAAAGGTTCTTAGTTCGAACCCCTATCTTCCGGGTCTCTCCAGTAGTCTTACTGCGCAGGAAGGCTTTTCCTTCGCTGAAGACCACATCATACCCCTTATCCTCCAACATCGCTACTGAAATCGGGTTCTTCTTCAATCCAGGTACATGCATGACATCCTTCAGTACAAAGGGTTTACCAGACTCCCTCTGAAAGGATATGGTACCGATACCAGTCGCACTGTATCTACCATCATCGCCCATCTCGATGTGCACACCCAGATCTTTGTCCTCCAGATCTGAGAACAAATCCCGATCTCCCGTCATGTGAAATGACGCACCGCTGTCCAAGAACCACACCGATCCCATCACACTTGAAACCAAGCATGCGATCAGTGAAAATTCAAGCTCGAACTGTGAAGCCAAAGCTTCTCCATCTGCAGATCTTCCCGCTTGCTTGTTCTTCTTCTTCTTTGGACAATTGGTAGCATAATGTCCGTGATCATGGTAGTGAAAACACTTCACTTTCACCATATCCTGCTTCTTGCCCTTTGCACCAGAATGAGAGGTTTTCTTACCCTTCCCCTTCTTTGCTTTGGCAACCAAAGCGCAGTTTTCTTCATCAGCTCCCTTTGATGAAGATCCATCTCGAGTAGTCCTCCTTATCTCCTCCGGCATGAGATCCGCCCAAAGGCGCTCCCATCCCGGCAGCTTCTCCCGACCATTGACACTATCTTGATATGAGTGCCAAGCCTTCGGAAGACCAAGGAGAGCCAGGTCGACCATGTCCTCATCTTCGACGGTCACCCCCACACTTCCCAGCTCATCTCTGCATTGAGTGAACTTCGTGAGGTATTTGGCGATACTGTCGCCTTTCTCCATCTTGATGTTCCTGAGCTTATCTTTGAGCGCCAGCTTCCTTTGGTCACTCTTACTATGGAATAGATCCGTCAAAGCTTTCCACATTAAATATGGAGTAGCCTTTCCATGCAGGCTGGATACAATATGATCCTTGATGCCCTCCAACAGGATCCTTTGACACTTCGCCATCTTCTTTTGCCATGCATCGACTTCAGCTGCATTAGTGGGCTTTTGGACATCCGTATCTACGAACTCCTTCAGACCATTATCTTCTAATATTTCCTCCATGCGATCCTTCCATGCAACATAATTCGAACTGCCTTCAAGAGCATATTCGAGTCGCAAACCGTTGAAAGACATTTTCAACACTGGCACCAAGAAAACAAAACTGCTACAAAACTTCGAATTCCACCTCAAAGCTCAACCGCTCTAGATCGTGAGAAAAAATTATTTCTAGCACAGAGATCGACTGCAAGGGGCTTTTACCAGACCTTTCACTTTCCGAAGAAAGATGAATCCGGAGGCTACCTGGCCCGCATGCAGACTCTGTCTACCGAAATAAGTTTGTAATCACTGTGATGATCAATCTCTGCTTCAATAGCTTTGATACCATGTATAAATTTGCTGAATAATGATTAATTATCCACCGAGACTATCCTGATCACATACAATTCGAATTTATATGCAACACATAATCTCTTCCACTCAACCAACTCAGATCATCACACATGCGGAAATAAAATCAAGCGATAACACATCAAATCATCATACACATTAACACAGTATGTATGAGGAAAGCTTATAGCTGAAAACCCCACAGCTATTGTGTATATTATAATGGAGAAATCAAGTAACAAACTCAGTACAATACTCCTCACAAGTACTCGGTACTTTCTCATACAGTTACTCACAATCTAGCTCAGTTTTGAGCCTTCTGTTAGGTCTCTGTAACAAGCAAGATTGGCAAAGTCCGATCACGGAGTTAACATCATTTCAACCAACTTTGGGATTCTAGGATCTAGCCCTCCTGAATCCGGAGAGGGATCTCTCCAATATGTACAAAGATGGATATTGTCTTTGAAGTTTAGGGTGATGATATTAGGCTAGTTATGAAGGCCAAGGGTTTTATTTGGTTTTCTCGGATGGTTGAACATAGTTGCTGTCTGAGGCGGAAAGATCTATATGCAAATAGGTTCAAAGGTGAGAAGTTGCAAGCAAAAGAGTAAGCTTTGATCAAGAAGAAAGATGATGGCAGGTTTTCAGTCCATTGGGCTATGGAGTCATAAGAGGATTTAATTGAAACAATCAGGTTCAAGAGTGGTCTATGGGGCAAGTCATCTATGCCTAAGGATCTCTTTAAATTTTGATTTATGGAATGGAGTGATACAATAAGAAAGGGAAATGACAGATGCAGAACAAAGAGCAGCCCAGGATCTGGTAAGTACTTTGAAACTATCCAGCCTTTGACCAGGCACTTAAGAAAAACATAGAAGCAAACTAGGATCTGGTAAGTACTTTGAAACTATCCAGCCTTTGATACACTTCTAATAGAATACATATAAAAACAAAGGGAAACACAAAGATAACACAGAATGGTCTAAGATCTGATAAGTACTTCGAAACTAGTCAGCTTTTAACACATCCTAAGGGAAACAATCAAAAAGTTGAGCAAACAAGAAAGGGACTCAGGGCTAACCTTTGATTTCCTCAATTCATTCCTTACACAACATATATTGAAAGTAACATCTAAAAATAACATTCAGCTGTGACAAAAAGATGAGGGAACGCCAGCATCCCTGTACTTAGACTGAATTAAATCATTTCTAAATAACACAGTTAGAAGAAAACATTGGGATAAATATTTTTCAGCCAGAGAAGGTTACTGGTATACAATAGGTCCTAACACTGTTTAAACTGTTCTTTATAGTGGAAAATGAAACAAATTGAAAACAGAAAGCAAAATACAAGTTACAGTAAGAATAACATCACCATCAGCATAGACCAGGATCCCATAAATCAGCTTGTATTGATGCTTCAAACCAGTTACAATCTTCAGATCCAGTGTTTTAATCCATCTCTCTTCACAACCTAACCTATCTGTTACAAGCAAAGCTCCAAGAGCCCATGAAACCACTATTTACAGTCAAGAGTTCCCGGCTCAATTACAATGCTTCAGCAATTACATTGACAACCAAACAATCCAACCCCTCACTCATCTTCTACTGAAGTATTTATAGAAGGATGAGGAGGTGAGATCTGATAAAAAGATCTCAAGTACAATTAATGCAGAATGAAGGCTTCTCGGCCCTTTGAGAGGCTCGAGGGAGAAATTTACAGGTGGATCACTACATTAACTGTGTTTACACTTATGAAGTAAGCTCGGAGGGAGCTTTGTTTGACATTTGAGGCTCTGCGTACTGTTAGGGTTACTCTGCAAACATTCTGTCATTAAATCTGAGGCAGAAATAACTTCTTTGGCTGCTTCGAGGCATAATATCTGATTTTGTTCAATAAATTCAGCCTCTGATTGAGCGTTTTGAGGCAATAGGTGGCACTGTGGTGGTTGAGGAATCAATTTGCCTCAAAGTATGGTGGTGGAGGCAATATGTCTGATGAACACTTTTAGGTTTTCCTTTGATCTATGCTCTGAGTCGGGGATTAGGCTTTTGATAACCGTCTTAGCCATAATCCCCGCCAATTTGTCCGCTAATCTGCTGCTCTGGTTCATTGTTGTCTTGAATATCCGATACTCTTTCTCTGCGTGGATTTTGACGGTATTCTTCAAGCTTTACAGGGATGCGCGGCAACCAAGGCTCATGAAACCTTGTTGATAACATTTTTCTTCACCCTGCGGTTGATCCTCCGGATAAATCGAAAGAACGGGAGTCGTCACCCTCGTCTTTCAGTTTTTCCTAAAATACGACGAAAGAACCTTAAAACCTGCAAAATACAAACAAAATGAGAAAATCCTGCGTTATATGGACAAATCTTCATTGGAGGGCGTGCGGGAAAACGGAGCAATCGGAGCCGTTGATCGTACTGCGATCAACGGTCTGGAGCGTTTCGGAAAGTCAGTAGAAGAAAAAGGTGGACTGTACGATGGAATCGGGATTTTGTATGAGAACCGTCGACCTGCAGAGACCGACGGCGAAGATCGGTTTTCGAATGCGCCGGGGGAAGTTAACGGGTGGGCAAGTCCGTTAAAGGTCGAGCAGATGAGGCGATCGGCAACCGTCAGATGGGAGGGGCTGAAATCCGACGGTGGAGGTGGATCCCGCTGCAGGGTTATGGTACAATAGATAACGCGCGGGCGATGTGATAGCGCGGCGGTTTTGGAATAGGGCGGAGGACACGTGTCGGCCGGCGTATGGAATCGCTGGCCGACGGGATAAAACCGCCACCCGACGAAAAGTGGTGCGGGATGAAAACCACGGTTTCATGGAAAAGGGCGTGGGGGAGAGGGGTCCACCAGGTGGGGCTCGCTCCGCTCCGTCGGATCTGGGGAGCAGATCGACGGCTAAGAAGGGCTTGGGGCAATAAAACATGTGATTTAATATTTCACGCCAAAACCTTATAAAAGATGGGTTTTTGAAGGTTTTAAAGGAAAAAGGACGGATAGGAGATTACATTTTGGTTTAGCGCCTCAGGACTTGAGGGGTCGGTCCTGGCGCTCGGGCATGTGGAGGAAGAAAAGGAAGGGGGCTTAGCCTGAGGGGCCTAAGCCTAACACATAGAAACATGTGTTTTCTATGGTTTTCCAAATAATTTTGAAAGGAAATATACTTCAGATAAGGTTAAAAAATGGGTTTTTAACCTTGGGAAATGAGATTAATGAAGGGATAGGGAATAACATATGGTTTCGTGGGGTTTTTATAAATAAAGGGAAATTGAAGAATGAAGGTAAGATGGAAGCATGGGAGGGGAAAAGAAAAGGGATGCAGTAGCACTTGACTTGGATTTTCATGGAATATCAGAGGCCGGGAGGAGGACAGGTATGAAGAACTAATCAACAGTTTAGGGCTTCACCAAAAGACTTCAAGCACCAACAACTTCAGGACTAAATTTGTTTCTTGAAGGCTGCAAAGAATATTTAGCCACCAGCTGATATAATGGAAAAATATAGGTGGCTAACAGTGGCTCCACTTGGGGATGGTGCCTTCTTGAAGGCATCAAGAATTCAGACTTGATTTCTCTGGGATGTTGACTGGTGCCTGACCCACTGCTTGCTCTTTCTTTTCTTTGATAAAAATATCAGTCATGAAAGAAAAATGAACTTCATCAATACAACTTCTACCTACTCCAATCCTACTGATCTAACATTTTTTCTTCATGAGAGTGCACTTGGATTGGCAAACTCTATTCACAACATTTTATTCTTTTGAAAGCAGGAAATCTAATCTATTTCTAATCCTTATTTCTCCCTGAACTCAGATTAAATAGTTGAGCTCAGATATTTCTCTACCTAGTCTACTGTCTGTTGGGATTAAACAGTCCAACAAACTTTCATTCTCTAAATTCTACAACAGAAATTTAAAAATAGCCAAGTCAAGATTGAGCTGTTTGACTTGCTATGATCTATGGCATAAAAACAAGCTGCACATATATTATTATTTACAGAAAATTTTAAATCAAAATAGAAGGCTTAAGATCTGAAAATTTCTTATTATGGCCTTCTCTTATATTCACAGCTCTGTTTTTTCCTTTTTGGTGAGCTATCTTTGCTTTCTTCTGGTTCAAGTTTTGAGCAGATTAGCACCAGGTCTTCTTTTTTATGACTTAGAAAGTAAAACAGTTTTGAGTCATTTTTCTCTTGGGAACTTTGGTTCAGATTTTGAGTTTCTTTGAACCTTAATTTCAATTCTAAACTATCTACTGATAAGCCAAGATTAAACAGTTTGGCAAATCAAATTTGCTACCCTATCAGCAGAAAATTGAAAGCTAATTAGTCAAGATTAAACATTTTGACCAATTAGAAGTGTGTTTCAAGGAGTGGCATTTAAGCTTGCACACTTTCAGATTTATTTCTCTTTTTGGCATGGGGCCTTGCCTTTCTTGTTTTCATTTCTGCCCTCTTTTCTTTCTTTCTTTGTTTTTGTATTTTTTGATTTTTCATAACTTTGAATGCAATGATGGATGAAATGTTTACAATGGAAAAAAGGTAAAAGGCTTCAAAACATAAAATGGTTTAAGAAAGGTAATGCTTAAGCATCCTGCCATTGACAGGGCCCCCAAACAATTCCATTCCATTCAGCTCTTGTAAGAAGAATGCATTGTTTCCAGCGACTGAATGAATAGAGTAAGGGCCAAGCCACAGATTGTCAAATTTACCATGCTTTCCCTTGTCTTCCCTCTTTGAGTCCCACTTTAAAACTTTGTCCCCAATCTTGAAATTGTTGGCCTTTGTTCTTCTATCAAATGTCTTCTTGATATTGTCTTGCTTCTGCAATGCTTTGTTATACACTTCCTCCCTGGTCTGCTGAAGATGAATGGTCTGATTTATTCTTCTGATTATGTCATTTTCTTTAGTCTGCAACTCTTGAATTAACTTCATAACTGGTACACCAAGGCTGTTAGGAAAAATTGCATCTGTACGATACACAAGCTGGAAGGGTGACATACCAATGGATTTCTTCAACGTTAATCTGTCAGCCCACAGTGCATGGATCAGCTTTGTGTGCCAAGCCTTCTTGTTGTCCTCCAACAGTTCCTGCGGAGTTCCAGTTTAGGTTTGTTGGCCACATCATTAAAATCAAACAGTTCTTCTAGAGGGACCAAACCCTTGGGCAAACTATCATCCTTAGAATGCAGAGTTTCCAACTCCTCTATTTCAGATTTTGCATTTGATTCTGCTTGGTTTCTAAGTTTGGTAGTTTGAAGGTTTAGATTCAGAAGCTCAGGAGACGGTTCTTCTTCACCAAGAAAATTTTCTTCACTGCAGTCTGTATCATAATCTGAATCTGAACTATGGAGTTCAAACTCATTTCTGAATTGCATGAAGTCTTCTATTTGTTTATCTCCATCAAACACCTGCCAATATTTCTTGTTATCCGGGACAGCTGGTCTGAATTTAATCTGAGATGTGTCATCATATAGCATTGGGCAGGTTCTAGCAGCAAAGGCTAAATTGTGGGCTGCAATGTTTCTTTTTCTTGGGACAAAAGTCAGTGTGGACTCCTCAAATGTTTTCAAAAGATCCATGACATCATTCCTATAGGCTCTAAGTCTGGGGTGATTTGCATTGTACTCCCCGTTGACTTGCCTGATGATTAATTCGGAATCCCCATATACATTGATTCTCTTGGCACCTAACTTTTTCAAGAGATGCAAGCCTAAGAGAAGGGATTCATATTCTGCTATGTTGTTGGAACACTGAAAATTTAATTTGCATGAGATACATTCTGTATGATTATTTTCAGTGTTAGTAATCCAGACACCTGCACCAGCATTGGTTTTGGTGCATGACCCATCGAAATACATAGTCCAAAGAGGGACATTTTCAGTTTGGTGAATGGGCTTTGTATAATTTGATTCCTCAAGTTTTTCATCGGTTTGAGGATTGTCTTTCTGACTGTCAAGTTTTAAGTTCAAAGGATTGATAACTTGCAGTTCAAGATCTTTATTTAGTGTGCTAGGATCCTCAGACACAATAGACTATTTCGGCAGTTCAACGTTGTGTTCCTCTTCCTCCGTTTCAGCCATTGATTCTGTTGAAATGATTTGTTCTGTAAGTGTTTCATCATTAAACATGATAAAAGAATCAAGGCTCGTGCTTACAGCGTACAAAGGAGAGTTTTGAGGCTGGTCTTGACTTGTCACTGTGTACTGCATGTGGGTTTCCCTGTAAAGTCTTCTAGTTTGATTAAAAACAGGGTTAGTTGCATAGGTCATGTCCATCTGCATGGTTCCCTGTAGCTTAGCCCCCCAAGATCTTGACAAAAGCATTCCATACTTCGGGGGTACATCAGCCACAACAACATCCATGACTAAACATTTGGCTGGAATCTGGGCTAAGTTAACACAGAGATCTTTTATCAATCCTAGACATTTAACTCTGCTTGAGTCAAAGGAGTACAAATCTTTGTAAGGTCTGGTAATTTCAAGACCCAGGCTTTCCATTACAGCTTTTGGCATTAAATTATGGGAAGCGCCTGAGTCATGCATAGCATTGTGTAGAATTTTGTCATGAATGTTTAAGCTTACATAAAAGGGAGGGACAGGACCCTCTTGGAACTTTCCTTCAATCTTTGGACCAAAAATAAGCTCTGGTTGGTCATCATTAAGATTGAGTGTATCTTCATTATCTTCTAAGTTCAAAGCCTTCAAAATTTTGGACCTATATACATGCTGGGCAGCTAGCTCGGTCAAAGGAACATAAATTTTGATCTTTGAGATTTCCTGTTCCAGGCTGAAAAGGTTTTGACTCTTTAAAGCATTGATTTCAGCCTTGTTTGCCGCCACTTTATCAATAATAACAGATTTCTGATTTGGTTTATCTACAGTTGAAACAGTTGTTTTACCAAGAGTACTAACCGGGATGTCAGTACTGCTAATGTTTGCACTCTGTTTTTCCCTATTTTGAGTGTCTTTCTCCTTACCATTACCAGAATTAACAGCCACTGTTTTGTCCTTTTGTTTGATCGTTTTAGACTTGGTTGCAGTGCTGTTTTGAGAAGGCTTGTCAGAGGTTTTATTGTTGGGGGTTTGTTGATTAGACCTACTTCTGAGTTCATATTCCCTTGAAGGCTCTATGACATCGTTTTCCATGTTTGAATAATAATTCTCATTACCATCTCTTTTGTCATCGTAAGGTGTATAAAGACCTTGTTTTTTATCATAATGAACCTCAAAGTCATCATCATCTACCCCAAATAAGTTTATATCATCTTCCTCTGTTATATGATCTGTTTGTTCAACCTCACTTAAAAAGTTTTGATGAAAGGGAGGAATGATCTGCTGATCATCTTCCCTGGGTCTGTTTGGAGGCTGATTTCTTCTAACATTCTGATTCTGGTTTTGGTTTCTGTTTTGAGGAGCGTTTTGATTTAAACTTGCTTGCGCTCTCTCTAGAATGCTCATTTTCTTCATCATTTCTTCCATCATTCTTTCCATCTTTGAGCTTGAGGTGGAAGGGGTGGATTCCTCTCTAAAATATACTCTCTTTTTAGCTTTCATCCTTGCTCTCTTCTCCATGAGGTTAACTTCCACAGAAAGAGCACCTCTTTGCATATCTTCGAGGGTTGCAAAAACTCTTTCTCTGAGTGAATATGTCATGTCTGGATCAAACCCTTCAGGAAATTTGTTTAAAGCTGAGCCCTGAGGAGGTTTTAGTTCAGGGGAAAGTGCATTATACACACTGTTAAATCTGGTACAATAAGCTTGCACACTTTCCCCAGGGTTCCTATGGAGATTGTTATAGTCGGCAAGGACTTGGAGAGGATTCTTCCTCACTTCCCATTTGTTTAAGAATGTTTGATGGAAGCCCTGGAGATCGTTAATACTGTGGGGGGTTAAACCCTTAAACCATTTTCTTGCTTCTCCCCCCAAACTTTGAGAAAATAGTCTAAGTTTGACAGAATCATCATCAATTTCATTTCTGTCAAAGTAGTCATTCATCTTATCCACATGTTGAGATGCAGTTATAGCATTGCTAGCATCATATAAAGGAATTTTGGACTGATAGTCCTGTGGAAGATTGACTAATGGTACAGGAAGGACTAAGGGAGCATACCATGCTGCCATGATATGTGGCGGATTTACAAGAGGAGGTGTGGGTTGAAGTGGAGTGGTTTGAACAGTGGATGATGGATGAACGGAAGTGGATGGAACAGCAATAGATTTCTCAGCTGATCTTGGATAAGAGGCACCTAGATTATGTAGAAAATGTAAATCAGGAGGTGTTGATTCTCTATCCACAAGGGGCTCACTTGTTTCGGGAGATGAAAGTGAAGGCTCAGAACCTAGCTGATCTAAATCGCCAAATGACCTAGTCCTGAATGGGTTCAATAAGTCAGTTTGTGATTTTTGCAGAGCTGAAAGATTGTCAGGGACCGAATTAGCTCTCAAAGGTGATCTGAAAACAGTTGAAAATTGTATCTTAGGAGACTTCCTAAGGATTCTTTCTGGGTTATCAACTATCTCAGGTGGATCGGGGTCAGGATGGGCTCTAGTGTGAATATTTTTAGGAGCCACAATGTTTGTATGTTTAGACCCAACTAAACAGGAAAAGTTCAACCAGATATGACAATCTTTGGGAGGTTAACTAATCTGTCTTCACAATTCGAATCCTGCAGCCTTGTAACCAGGTTTGAAGGATATTGTAAGAATGAGGTTTCTTTCCAGTGAAGTCTTAAGGTCTGCTCAGGATTATGGAGTCGCCAGGTGGAAATTCTAGAATGTTTTCAACGGGGTACACTGTCCACCACAGTGTTTGTGAAACCTTCCTTTTCAAGGATATCTCAAAACACAACAAACTCTAACCAGAGATTGACTGGGAGGGCATTCACCAGATATGTCACCTCAAAAAGAGGATGAGATCCGGAGGCTACCTGGCCCTTTCCAGACTTTGTCTAAGATTATAGGGTAAAACACATCAAAGATATAAACAGAATATCAAGAACTAGTGTTTTACTACCAATCTGACATGTTTTTTGGTATTTTCTGAATTGTTTTTATTTGTGGTTTAGAAGAATGTCCTAACTCTGCCTCAAAACTTAGCTACGGTTATGAAACAAAGACAGTCTATCCTTATGGCTAAGCTAGCCGATTTTCCAACGTTAGATATAAACTTAAAATAATCCTAGGGTTGACCTAGTTTGTCACTGATTCAATCGAGTTTCATCTTAATTACCATTTCTTGGTAGTGCTTGAAAAGGCTGCTTTTTACTCTCAAGATCTTATGAAGTTTCTAGGTAAGAGTTCCCTAGCGGAGTCGCCAGGAATGTTAGGTCCTGGTGGCTCTAGCTGGTTAATAAGGCAATTCGGGGTTCCTTCCCCAGCGGAGTCGCCAGAAATGTTAGGTCTCTGTAATAAGCAAGATTGGAAAAGTCTGATCATAGAGTTAACATCATTTCAACCAACTTTGGGATTCTAGGATCTAGCCCTCCTGAATCCGGAGAGGGATCTCTCCAATATGTACAAAGATGGATATTGTCTTTGAAGTTTAGGGTGATGATATTAGGCTAGTTATGAAGGCCAAGGGTTTTGTTTGGTTTTCTCGGATGGTTGAACATAATTGCTGTCTGAGGCGGAAATATCTATATGCAAATAGGTTCAAAGGTGAGAAGTTGCAAGCAAAAGAGTAAGCTTTGATCACGAAGAAAGATGATGGTGAATTTCAATCCATTGGGCGATGGAGTCATAAGAGGATTTAATTGAAACATTCAGGTTCAAGAGTGATCTATGGGGCAAGTCATCTATGCCTAAGGATCTCTTTAAAGTTTGATTTATGGAATGGAGTGGTACAATAAGAAAGGGAAATGACAGATGCAGAACAAAGAGCAGCCCAGGATCTGGTAAGTACTTTGAGACTAGCTAGCCTTTGACCAAGCACTTAAGAAAAACATAGAAGCAAACTAGGATTTGGTAAGTACTTTGAAACTATCCAGCCTTTGATACACTTCTAATAGAATACATATAAAAACAAAGGGAAACACAAAGATCACACAGAATGGTCTAAGATCTAATAAGTACTTCGAAACTAGTCAGCTTTTGACACATCCTAAGGGAAACAATCAAATAATTGAGCAAACAAGAAAGGGACTCAGGGCTAACCTTTGATTTCCTCAATTCATTCCTTACACAACATATATTGAAAGTAACATCTAAAAATAACATTCAGCTATGACAAAAAGATGAGGGAACACCAACATCCCTGTACTTAGACTGAATTAAATCATTTCTAAATAACATAGTTAGAAGAAAACATTGGGATAAAGATTTTTCAGCCAGAGAAGGTTACTGATATACAGTAGGTCCTAAAACTGTTTAAACTGTTATTTATAGTGGAAAATGAAAAAAATTGAAAACAAAAAGCAAAATACAAGTTACAGTAAGAATAACATCACCATCAGCATAGACCAGGATCCCATAAATCAGCTTGTATTGATGCTTCAAACCAGTTACAATATTCAGATCCAGTGTTTTAATCCATCTCTCTTCACAACCTAACCTATCTGTTACAAGCAGAGCTCCAAGAGCCTATGAAACCACTATTTACAGTCAAGAGTTTTCCGACTCAATTACATTACAATGCTTCAGCAATTTACATTAACAACCAAACAATCCAACCCCTCACTCATCTTCTTCTGGAGTATTTATAGAAGGATGAGGAGGTGAGATCTGATGAAAAGATCTCAAATACAATTAATGCAGAATTAATGTCTTCCTGGCCCTTGGAGGCTCGATGAAGAAATCATACAGGTGTTCCACTGCATTAATGTGTTTACACTTATGAAGTAAGCTCGGAGGGAGCTTTGTTTGACATTTGAGGCTCTGCGTACTATTAGGGTTACTCTGCAAACGTTCTGTCATTAAATCTGGGGCAGAAATAACTTCTTTGGCTGCTTCGAGGCAAGATATCTGATTTGTTCAATAAATTCGGCCTCTGATTGAGCATTCTGAGGCAATAGGTGGCACTGCGGTGGTTGAGGAATCAATTTTCCTCAAAGTATGGCGGTGGAGGCAGTATGTCTGATGAACACTTTTAGGTTTTCCTTTAATCTGTGTTCTGAGTCGGAGATTAGGCTTTTGATAACCGTCTTAGCCGTAATCCCCGCCAATCTGTCCGCTAATCTGCTGCTCTGGTTCACTGTTGTCTTCAATATCCGATACTCTTTCTCTGCGTTGATTTTTACGGTATGCTTCAAGTTTTAAAAGGATGCGCGGCAACCAAGGCTCATGAAACCTCGTTGATAACTTTGTTCTTCACCCTGCGGTCGATCCTATGGATGAATCGAAAGAACGGGAGTCGTCACCCTCGTCTTTCAAATTTCCCTAAAATATGACGAAAGAACCTTAAAACCTACAAAATACAAACAAAATGAGAAAATCCTGCGTTATATGGACAAATCTACATTGGAGGGCGTGCGGGAAAATGGAGCAATCGGAGCCGTTGATCGTATTGCGATCAACGGTCGGGAGCGTTCTGAAAAGTCAGCGGAGAAAAAGGGGAACTGTACGATGGAATCGGGATTTTGTATAAGAACCGTCGATCTGCAGAGACCGACGGCGGAGATCGGCTTTCGAACACGCCAGGGGAAGTTAACGGGTGGGCAAGTCCGTTAAAGGTCAAGCAGATGCGGCGATCAGCAACCGTCAGATGGGAGGGCCCAGATCCGACGGTGGAGGTGGATCCCACTGCGGGGCTATGGTCCGAAGGATAATGCGCGGGCGATGTGATAGCGCAGTGGTTTTGGAACGGGGCAGAGGACACGTGTCGGCCGGCGTATGGAATCGCTGGCCGACGGGATAAAACCGCCACCTAACGAAAAGTGTTGCGGGATTAAAACCACGGTTTCATGAAAAAGGGCGCGGGGGAGAGGGGTCCACCAGGTGGGGCTCGCTTCGCTCCGTCGCATCTGGGGAGCAGATCGACGGCTGGGAAGGACTTGGGGCAATAAAACATGTGATTTAATATTTCACGCCAAAACCTTATAAAAGATGGGTTTTCGAATGTTCAGAGGAAAAAGGATGGAGAGGGGTTATATTTTGGCTTGGCGCCTTAAGACTGAGCGGTCGGTCCTGGCGCTCGGGCATGTGGAGGAAGAAAAGGCAGGGGGCTTAGCCTGAGGGGCCTAAGCCTAACGCATAGAAACATGTGTTTTCTATGGTTCTCCAAAGAATTTTTAAAAGGAAATATAATTCCGATAAGGTTAAAAAATGGGTTTTTTAACCTTGGGAAATGAGATTAATGAAGGGATAAGGAATAACATATGGTTTCGTGGGGTTCTTATGAATAAAAGGAAAATGGAGGATGAAGGTAAGATGGAAGCAAGGGAGGGGAGAGGAAAAGGGATGCAGCAGTATTTGACTTGGATTTTCATGGAATATCAGAGGCTGGGAGAAGGAAAAGTATGAAGAACCAACCAACAGTTTATGGTTTTACCAATAGACTTCAAGCACCAACAACTTCAGGACTGAACTTGTTTCTTGAAGGATGCAAAGAATATTTAGCCACCAGCTGATGTAATGGAAAAATATAGGTGGCTAACACGGAGTTGCGGTTCAAAAACTCCGCCAATTGCCTTGCCTCTATTGCTTGTTTCAATGCTATGGGATGGCCTCTTTATATAGATAAACCACCAGCCTGAACTGCGCAATCCTCATGGGCTTACTCCACCTATCTGTGTGTTGCAAATAGCAACAGTATAGTCACAACCGATAGCTAACTCCACCCTTTCATCTACCTCTTTCACTGGTCTCCACTGAACTGATCATGCACTGTAGTGAACTGATGTGTTCTTGAGTTGAATAATGAGTTACTAATTAATGAATTAAATAATATTTAATTCACTCCACTCATAACTAATTGACTAGCTAGTTAAACTAATCTCAACTAGTTCAACTAAAATAAACAGAACACAACTCCACTATCTGTCTCATTAACTCCTCCAAACTTCTGCCACTGAAGTCCAACTAAAGTCAACCATGCATGATGCCATCAAACCCTTGGGAACCACGTGATTCCTATGTCAGATGCATGAGCCACTTCTGTAGCTCGAACTGAAGTGCTCCAAGAGAGTAAACTGTTGTTTATAGTCTAAATATTATTAAGGGTAAATAATATTTGACTTCCCTGTTTTAAGGAGAGGCGGTCTAAAAATAGACTTCGACCTCTTTGACCTCAAAAATAGAGTCTCATCTATTTTTACCAACATGACACATACTTCAAGAATCTCAAACTGGAATCCTAGAACCATGCTCCATATGTCTAAAAATAGACATAGTCTAAAAATAGATTTTGCGCCAGAATTCGCCTGCGGGCCCACTTAGTGAAGGCGACTTCATTTCACTAAGCTCCATCATCTTGCTGCATTTTCAACAAGCGGAGGGTGAATTCTCAGGTGGGTAAAAATATGGGATTTGAGTAGTGATTGTGTCTGAATCAAACATCGAAGCACGATGATGGAACTCTCCCCACGGTCTTTCCTCTAGAGATATGATCTCTCGAATAGCTTCGTCTATAGGAAGGACTTCATCGAGGAGATCCTTAGAAGGAACTGTGATGGGTGAGAGGGTGGTACCATTGGTTGAAACCAAAGCATTGAAGGGTTCAGATGTTATTTGGATGGCTTGATAAGCCAACTCAGCCGGTGATAGTGGCATCTGATCTCCGTAGGAATCAATTTCTGAAGGCACCGGTATGATCCATGGATTGATAGAGCCATCCGAAATGGTGGATGTCATTTCAATCATGTATGAAACCTCAGGCGGTGGAAGAGTAAAACAACCCCTCAGGGAATATGCCTTTAGAAGACCGGTACCAACGCTGACGTACGAGTTAGTAACGCCTCCTACTAGGGGTACAGTGCTACTTAGTAACATGGAATAATCGGGGGTGAAAAAGGATAACTGATCCACTATAAATATCTTCCTATCCAATAGGAAAAGGATGAGTCAGAAAACCAAAGAGACAATGGTAGTTATTGTATAAGACCAACTGAGACCCATCAACAGATTATAGTCGAGATGATGATCTATGACTTCTATGTCCACCGTTATCATTTTCCCACTACGTGAAATGGGAAAGCTAGCAAGGTAGCCTTTTGGGAGGAAAGTGTGGCCATTGAAAATGTTATCACTTAGATTGAACCTCAGGCTGAAGAAGGAAATTCCAGCGTAACCACAAACCATGCTTAGCCAAGTAGCTAGCCCTACTAGGCAAGGAGAGGGATCCCTATGTATAGATCACAGCCAAGATGACTGTGGAAAGAATATATTAGGCTAGGTATAGTAGCTCAAGGTTTTTATTTTGATTGTATAGGTTTTTTATGGATCAGAAGGAGCAAAATGGTCAGGGCAAGGGAAATTAGGTCAAAATTTGCAAGGTGTTCTATGGGGCAAGGTAGGTACAGTGGTTTACCACTTTAGGGTTTAGATGATGGGATGATCAAGACAGGTGAGGGGCTAGAAAGAGCATGGTGCAATCATGGATTCTTTCTAAAAATGAATAAATTACAGACTATGAATATTTACCCAAAACAGAGCATAGAAATTATGGATTATGTTCATCAAACTTGAAAACATTCACTTAATAGTAATGAAATGATGGATGAAATAAACAAAAAATTCTAACAACTGAGCACAAAAGGAGAAACTGAAACTAAACACCATACCACATGGATCCCGTAAAAATAGCTGCAAATTTGATTAATTTTCCTACTCAGAACTGATACAAAAGTGTGTCTCTTCAAAACCCAAACATCCCACTTAGTCAAACCCTTACAAATGAGAAAGAAGAAGAATATATAGACCTCAAAAACACTCTCGCTAGACTCAAGGAGTCAAATCCATGAGATGAGAATCAGTTTCCACCAAATGCTAAACAAGAATCTTAAGACTAGGAAGACCCAACAACTTGCTTCTAAAAGAGAGAAAACTGATTCATTTGAACTCTAGAGGACTTAAGCTAATGAAGTTACCCATAGTAATCTAGTCCTCATCATAATTGCATTCATCTTAAACATTTACATCAGTAAAATTACATTTCCCAAAGTGGAAAGTCAAACTAGAGAAGATTTGCTGAAGATTGTAAAAAATTGCAATTTTCTAGCAAACGTGCAGCGTCCAAGCATGAAAGATAGCCTGTTTTGCAAGCTGGTTTGGAGTGCCTTCCCGGTGTCCAAATAAGCTCCATGATATCTCATTGGAAATAGATCTGAGTCTACTTTATAGATCTATCTTCATTTTTCAAAATGGTTTTGATTTGCCCTGTCAAAAGGCCAATATCCCAGGACTAGTAAACGAGCAGCGACCAGGTCAAAAAGGAGGCAGAAACATGATGTTTAGGTGGTTTTTTGCATGTTTGAGGGACCAGTTCTCCTCCAAATAATCTGAAACTTGCTAGGGTTGATGTAATCATCATCATAAACCTGTTGGTGGTGGCCATTTGTCATTTGGAGGTCCCAAAAAAGATCATAGCATCCAAGTCGTTGCGCCTTTAGCAAAATTTTTTAGTTGAAAATTATCAAAAATTGCAGAAATTAACATGAGTGCAAAAATGTGCCAAATTGTTGGAGTTCTTGCTCATTGAGTGATTGAGGCATAAAGTAACACGTCAACAAGTATTTCCAACTTTTCTTTCTCCCCTTGCTTGGTCAAACTTTCAATTTTGTCATTAGCTCTTTTGAGCTTGGCTAATGAAATTCTTTCTTTCCATGCATGAAGTTCAAATTTTGCCCTCAACAAGTCATTTTATTTGTTGGCCTCCTTAATTAACCTCTACCAACTCAGCTTCTCTCCATATTTCCCAAGCTAAAGATCTCTTCAGCCTTATAGTCTTTGGTTTTTGTCTTGGAGGCTGATCCTCCTAAACATCAGTTTCACCAAATCTTTCCAAGGTCTCCTTAAGCAAGGAATTAGCCTTTTCTGCCTCTCTTTGTGCTTTTATGGTCTTTACCTCATTGATGATTTGCTTAGTTTTCAGCTGCTGATTTTCTTGCTCAAGAAAGTCAATCACATATTTTGCTCTCTCAAGATTAACTTGAAGTTCACTAATATTTGTTTCTTTTCCTTTGATTGTTGCAATGGTGATTTTTTCCTCATCTTCCTCACCTAGGTCAATCAGCTGAAATTCATGCTTTGTTTCATTTTTTTCCTCCTCATCATCAATGATTGGCTCTTTAGCCTTTTCCTTGTCTTTGTACACCTGTTTTGCTGATGAAGAAGGCATGGCCCCTTTCACTCCAAGTGAAGCAAACACATGCCTGTAGCCTCTCTGATGAGTCTTGGGAAATGGCTCAACATCAACCAAATTAGCCCAAGTTGCCTCAGTATCCTCCTCATTGCTTGATGACTCGGAATCATGATGTGATGATGATGAATGGTTATGTAGAGGTGAAGAAGAAGGATCATCGTGAGGTGAATGAAACTGACTTGGTGATGATGTATGAGCAGCAGGCTAAGATTGAGGAGTGGATATGGGAGGATGAGATGATGAGGGGATATTCTGATCATGCTGACTAGGTGGGGTAGTGAAAATTTCATTTTCTATGAATGTGTCCCATGGAATGTTCTTTTTCTCAAGTTGATGCATGAGTACAATTTTGATAAGGGAGTGGTGAAAGGGACTTGCATTTGATTATTATAATATCTCTTTTGTCCAATGTATGCCATCTTGTCAATGCCGCGGGAGAGGAAATAAGGTGTGTGAAGCATTCTAACTATAGTGAAATGCATAAGAAGCTGAATATGATATGAATAGAGTCGAGAAAACCTCCCCTCATAGGTGAAGTATTTCATGATGATTTTCATCATAGGAACATATTGGTCATGAAGAGAAGAGAAAGGGAAAATGGTATTTTTTTCATCCTTGTATCTAGTTTTAAGATATGGTTCATAGTAGCTATGATCAAGGTTTCCTTGTTTAAACCATTTCTCTCCCACATTAGGGACCCTGTAGCAGCTGCAATGGCATTAGTAGACATGGTAAAATTAACCCCAACAAGAGTGACCTGCCTATCATGAAGATCTGAGATGAATAACCTTGTTAACATAGGGTGATATTGGACCTTTTGCACCTTACCACAAAATTCAAAGCAACCAACATGTTTAAAACATGACACGCTAAGTGGAGAAGCCATGAGTTCTTCTGTGCTTGCTGGTTCATATCTGATGATTTTCCCTCCTTTCTTATATGTCTTCTTCTTTGGTGTTTGCTCCTCACTGACATTTCTATTTTCTTCTTCGGACATTGTCGACTTGAAGGCTTTGGAAACCCTACAGTAAATGGAATGAGATGAAGGGAATGTGGATTTGAAAGGAGAATTTGTTACAAATGAAGGAAGTGATAATGTAAATGATAACCTAGGTCTAATAAAATCCTAGGATATTATAGATTTTATGACTGATATATGTTTAGGGACATGAGTATGGGAAATATGGATGAAAATGGAAAAAGGAAATGAAAACTAGGGTCTCATAGTAATAAACACTTCAAACTAGGAGCTATGAAAAAGTTTGTGCAAAAAACTGAGCTTGCTGGGAGTGATAGAACCCTAAGAAACCCTCTCTGTTTAAACATGCAGCGTCCGGGAAAACGCACAACATTTGGAGGTAGACACGCAGCGTCCGTTGTTTTTTTCTCTGTGGATGATCGGTCAAACGTGCAACACCTGGGCTGAACACACAACTTCCAGGCAAACGTGCAGCGACTAGTGAAATTTTCTCAAAATGCTCAAAAAATCTGAAATTTTCTCCTTTGCTGGAAACTTGTGATGGACGAATGGAGGCAATGATTTGTTTGAAGATTTTGAATAGATTTATATCTTTACAGATTGTAATTTTAGTTTGAATAACCCACTTTCCCTATGCTCACTTTTCCCTTAGGAATTTAGCAATGATACTCTTTAACTTTCTGACTTTTTGGCATTTTGCATTTTTTATCAAGTCATGGATTTTGGCTTTCTTCGCCCCATTTAGGCCGGAAATGATTGCATTGATAGCTTGGGATGAATTTGTTACATATGAGAATCATAAAATTACATTTGGAAAAATATAAATTACATATTGAATTTTATATCAAAATGACATTTTCATATAAAATTCATTAAACTCAAAAATTACAACTTTGAAAATATGATAATTACATCATGATGATCTTCAATATATGAAAACAAAATTTATTATTTAGTACCTCTCATATATTTGCTGACTTCATCTGAAATGGAGGATTGACCTTGAAAAGTAAAAAACCTAATGACCTAATGGGACTTCTTTAGACCTGACGTTCATGAATGACATTTGATTTAAAAGACTTCCTAGTGAAAAGAGCATTTTCATAGGTGTTTTTATGCTCAAGGAGACATGAGAATGAATCATCCAATATGATATTCTGAGTGAGAATGAATTTTTATTGAGGAAGGCTACCATCAGTGAAAGAATGTTTTAGCATGACCTAATGGAATGGTGTAAAATGTAATATCCCAAGATAGGGAACTCGGCAAAGAATGCTCTTAAAAACGCATTTTCAGAAATGTAAGCCATAAAAATGGAAATCAACACTTGGATCCATTATATCTCACAATGTAGCATCTAAATCCAAGAGGAGAGCAGAAACAAATCAAACTAGGTGAGGTAAATCCCCAAATCACTACAACACAAAATTATTACATGAAAGAGACTGTGCAGTCTTATGAGGGTTTGAATTCATAAATTATAGACACAAATATATTTTCTTATATATTGATCAATAATGCTTAAAAACTGAGATCTAGTCTCCTTATTTCAAATACAAGAGAACCCGGAAAGGGTTTCTTGAAATACACTCCAAATACAATGGTGATCTTCAGAAATAAAATGAATAATCACTACAAAATGAAATAAAAGAGTGTAGAAGGCTGAAGTATAATATATCTGAAGTAGATCCCTTCAAATGTCTCCTCCCATGAAAGGATGATCCCCTCAATCACAAGGAAGCACTGCAAAGGAACCACAAGATCTTCCACTAAAGCTGCCTTCAAAACTAACGCATTCCCTAGCTAGAAAAGCGCTGGAAATGATGGGAAATGTATGGCATATTGCCAAGGATATAAAATTTTTCCAAGAACTCTCCAAACAGATCTCCCAAGAGAAGGAAACCCTCCTCTTATGAGAAAATAGCTCAGAAAGTGGGGTTTTAACCCCTCCACTGCTGCACCCTGCAACATAGCACAATAACCTGTAGAAACTGCGCTGATGAAGAATCTATAACTTGGCCTAAAAAACTGAATATGGAAATGAATAAAATACTATTCCAAGAGGCCTCTCAAGGAAAGAGGTGGGATTCCCGCTCGGGAACACTCGGTGCTAAACAGCACAGCAACCCTGCTAAACAACAAAGGAATGCAAAGTCTAAGAAGACCAATATCAAAATAATAATCTAAAAAATGAGCTCCAATGGCTGCCATCCTCTTCCTTAAATAGAATATGAGCTTGCTTGCCCTTGGCCCCACTCAATTAGGTCATTTCCTTCATGAGATCCCTCAATTAATCTCCACTCCTCCATAACAACACTGTTGACTTGGTCAAAGTTGACTGAATCAACATGATCCAACCCTGTTCACACTTGGATGTGCTTTATTTAGCTACTAAAAAATGTCTCCTTTCACACTTGAAGTGTTTTTATTGCTACTAAGGAGACTTATGGGCCTCCCCACCCAGTTATTCACCTACCTAGTGACAAAACAAACTATAATATTCCATTTAGCTGAAGGCTAAATTTTTGGAATATTACAGTCCTCCCCTCCAAAAAGGTTGCTTGTCCTCAAGCAACTGTAAAGGTGGAGAAAAATTCCTCCCTTCTGTTATCACAAAATTAGTCCTGATAGGCTACTCATCAAACCAATCTTGTGCAACTATTTCAAACCAATCTTTTGGTTGAGGCTTAGCCTCCTCAACATGAGAGGGCTCTCTCAAGGGTTTATGATTTTTGATAAATATGTATATGGCTAACTCTATATGAGATAAAAATAGATAAATGATGTAAAATAATTGTAAAACACATTATAAAGTGTTCATTGGGCTTATGGAGTCATGATAGCTTCAGCAAAATCAAGATAATCTACCTAGCATGGAAGTCAAGGCATATCAGAGTTTAAGTCAAGGAATAAACATGTAGAATAGTGAAACACACAGTCAGCTTGATTATGAAGGAAGTCAGAGCATCATTGATGAATTCTGAGTAACATAAGAAAACAAGACTGCAATAGAATATTGGAAAAATATCATTAGAACAAGAGCATACAACAAATCCTTCTGAATCTTGAGTTGTCAGAGTAGAAATTCTCTATTAGGCTGAAAACAGTCACTTACATAAAACAGAGTCTTTTTGCTAAAAAATGTCCAACCCCTTGGATTTCAATATTATGCTCTTTATAGAAAATTTACAAAATAGGATTCCTACTTCTCCACTAGATACGTCAAACTCATAGAGTTTGACACCTTTTCTAATCATAAACATGTTATTTATTACAAATTGACAACTATAATCCTAATGAAAAGTCCTATTTCTAATAGGAATAAAACTCTTTAATACACTCCTAACAACCTTATCTAATATTTATTACATATTTTTCCACCTTCAATCCCATGAAGTCGAATTTGGATGATGATATTTAACTTGATGTGGCCATGTTGTTGATGATAATGTTCTCCTAAAATCTAGGAAACATGTCTTCCTGTTTTTTAGGCCCATTGATTCCCTTATGTGTTTTGAGCACTTTTACCATTAATGAATCATGTCTACATGTCTCTTGTTGCCAAATATTACACCATATGTCTTCAATTCTCCGGCTGTGCAGAATCTAACTTCGAACAATGCAAAAAGGTAAGAATAAACCTGCGCTACGAAAGCAGCACAATTTTGTAGCGCTTTTCATAGTGTAGTGTTTAGCTCCCTTTCTAATCTGCTTTTGATCATTTTTCTTTAGGGAAGCATTCATTTTCCATTAACACACTTCCACCAGCAATTTCAAAACAAAATTCACAAAAATTCCCTCAAAATTTTATATGAAAATATGATAAAATACTGCTTCAGCAGTTTCGTAGCGCATTTCATCAAATTTTCACTATCTGTGTTACGAAACTGTTGTGTAAGAAGTTTTGTCAAAACTGTCTTCAAATTTATACTTTGGAGATACTTAAATTTTTAAGGGTATTGGTATTATTTAAAAAACATAGCAATATGACCTTGAAAACATAATCTTCATCAAAATTTACGTTCATTTTGATCAGAGATTGTCTTGTGGATTTATCATTATGTTTCACTGCCTTTTTAACTTTTCTTGAGACCTTGTCAATTGTATCTCTAGATCTTCCACCTGTCTTCTGAACCTTCTATTGCTAGCTCTCAAATGAGTGTGGATCACTCTTACAAACTTTGCCTCCTTAATGGTTGGGACTGTCCATGTGAAGAATTATTCTTCACTGCTTGGTATTTCTGATTTGGAGACTATTTGGCCTTCCCAAATAGCTTTCATCCTATTAAATTATGTTTTCTCAATGACATGTTTTTTAGCTCTTTTCTTCAAATTATAAATCTCATGGTTTTCTGATCTTAACCCCTCCTACAGGATTTTACACTTGGTCATTTCTTCTTATGCTGTGATTACTCTGTTTTCTGCATGCTCTGCTACAGGTGAGGAAAGATCAACTATATTTTCAAGAACAGTAGCTACGTCATTGGTTTCTTCAACTTCTACATTAAGTTCCTTGAGCCTTTTAGAATGTCTAGTTACAGGCTGCCTAGCTTGGAAAACAAATGCTACATCTTCACCTTTAAACTCCATCTTCTTTGTTGATTTCACCTTTTTCTGTTTGCTTTCATTTATTCCTACGAAATCATCTTGCACTATAGGTGATTCTTCTATGTATATTGCATGCAATATGTCATCCAAGTTTCCTTTCAATCCTAGGCTGTCACTTGATCCTGAAGCTACTGTCATTCCTTTTGATGTTGCAGCTTGGCTCCTTGTAATTCTCTGAACTATTTGCTTACCAGTTGTTTTTTTTTTATTTAGCTTCCTTAGTACTTTGTAACCCTTGTTTTGTAGGTGAAGGAGTTTCTGTAACAATTTTTGGTGTTCTTTCTACCTTATGTTTCACTTGTTTCCTTGGCTTCAATTTCACAAACCTCCTTGTCCTTATATCTATTGGTTTACTGGATTCTGCTGATGGTGATGGATTTTCCTTTGCCTTAGGGTTTTTATATGGGGTTAGAGCTTCCATTTCAAATCCACTTATAAAAAGAAAAGAAGACCAGTCACTAATAATCTTCTGGAGCTCATTCAAAACCAACAGTTTAATTAAACCAAGGTGAAACAGAGATGTTTCACAACCCTCAAATTTTACTTGAATTTTATCATCCATTTTGGCAATGCTTCTATATAGGAAAAATGGTAAATCCAGTGATATCATACCTGTGAAATGTAATAGGAGTTTGAAATGATAAGTGTAGACTTTGTGGTACCTTCCCTCAGATGTGAAATATCTTTGGATGTTGAAAAGTAGTTTGGCATAGCTATCCTTAATAAAGTTTCTAGGAACTGCATTGTTCAGGTCCATCTCTGCATATTCTGGCTTTATAAATATATTGCATGCCTCCATATCGAATCTAAAACCCTTAAACCAAGTTTCCTGTCCTCTAGGTATTTCAGTCACTAGCGCTATGGTTTCAGGTGTCACTAACATGTTTAACATTCCAACCTTTGTATTTTTCCCACTAAAATGTAATGCAAACTCTTTTGGATACCTGAGTATGTCCACCTTGCAAATTTTCACAGAACTTTAAACAACCCACTTTGCTAAAAGTATCCATGACTGTTTGATATTTAGCTAAACATTTTGTGCTTTCAGGTTCAGATCTCAAACAATCTCCTCCTCTGTGGTTCTTTTTCTCCTCAGCCATGCTTGTTTAAAAAAAAACTCTATTTACTTCCTTCAGAATTTATAAAACAACCTTTCTTGATTTAATTTGTCAGCCTCGCTTGAGAAAAAGGAACATCCTCGCTTGATTTGATTTGGCAGCCTCGCTTGATTATGTATGAAAATAGCCTTGGTATAGAACAACCACAGGCTTAAATCTAATACTTTAGAGTTCAAAAAAAATATTTTTCACAGTTTAGTATGAACAAATTTAGACTGGAATGACTGAAATAGATAACACTTTTTGAATTTGAAATCCCATTTTCCAATATGAAACCCCTGCTATGATAATAATGGATATGAATGGTTAATTACTTCGAATATGACCTCTAACTGACTCACCATGATGTTACCCTATCATTACCTAACGAATTTCTGACAAATTCTGGGTTTTTGACATGACCTTTTAAGAATTCTCGCTTTTGTAGCACACATAGTGTATTTTTCACATAGTGTATTTTGTATTTAGAAAATGCAAAACCCATTTTCTAAACTAACCGCATTATGAAACTGTGGTTTTGTGGCTAATTGCAGGAATTTCATCTGAAACCTAATGACATGATCTCTAAGTGAATGATAAGACGTTTTAATCATGGAATGAGACTAAAAGACTTTATTTGAAATTGAAAACTAACCTTTGAGACTTCTAAATCTATGACCTGCCCTTTATCAAGACTCAAGTGACTCAAGACCTACTTGAAACTATGACCAAAATAGTGTAAACTTACAGAGTTTAGAAAAAAAAACAAAAATAGGGTGATAACACCTTCCTCTTCTTGTGGCCTCATCATTAATAGCTTCCACTACAATTCAACATAATCTACAATAAATCTACCCTCCAATGGTTCCTCCGAAGTATGCAAAATGGTGTACATCATGAGAAAGTGGGAGGTGTAAGTGGAATCCTTCTTGTTTTCCAATGGCCTCCTCAAGGTAAGAGTGATGATAAACATAGGGAATCTCATCCCAAATTAGAGTCTCCCATGCCCATGCTATCATCTAGATGAAATGAGCCATTCTAGGTAGCTCATCAAAGAAATCATCAACCCCTGATTTATGCAATGTGTTGGAGCTGCATGGAGAGATTAGATTTTCCCATCCAAGTTGTTTCTCCCTCCATTTATGGTAAGTATGGGGTTGTTGCTAACCCTGGGCTGAAATGTCATGGCCTCCAAGAATGGCCCAAGTGACCCCATCAAACAAATAAGCCATGAAGTGCCTCCTCCAAAAACTCCAACTCTCCAAATGGCTCTTCCCACATGAAGGAAAGATATGTAGTATGGCAATCATGGGCTGCCCATTGTTTCTCCTAAAACATGCATCATGTAAATTAGGAAGAATCACACTCCCAATGGGCACCTTCACCCTTTTTTCCACTCTCCCAACAAAGCTTCCCCTAAGCATAGAAACATCACAAAATTATGGAAGCAGAAACCAATGAAAACAAGTTACCATATGACAACCGGGAGGTGGATCATAGTTCCCCACATGGAAAAAGTGCAGTGCATCCCCTGCCTGCCTCTAATAAAAGAATAAAAATTTCTCTCCCAGCCACTTGTTTTCTTCCACAATCATTCTATAATATAGAATCATTAAGGTACAATGTGGTGTCAATGGTGCGCACCAAGAATCATATGGCTTCCCCCACAAACCACCAATAAAATAGCCAATCTCAATGCTACAAGTGGCTTCAAGTACATCATCATATAATATGCAAGAAGGGATAATAATCCTTGGTAAAACATGCTACTCATATAAAGTAAAGAAGTACAAAACATAATGTGAAATTGTACCTTCTCCACCATGTACTTGGGACCATGAGCTGAAATGGCTCAATTGGAAATTATCCCTCACCTCCAAAGAGTAGGGAAGTGGCTAGGAACTCCTCTCCATCACCATCTGGGTTATGAATTTCCCCATATGTTGATATACATCCTACCGAATGCCCTCCCAAGTGAACTCCTCTATCAAAGTATGAAATGCATCTAAGTGCATGGAAAGAAAGTCCACATGTGCTACATGAAGTAGCTTCCTCTTGAGCTCAGAAACTCTAATCAAGAGTATTCTACCATAAGAATATATTACCTCACCAATAACCATGTATCTATCATCTCCCTTGGGGAAATCAAGTATCCTGCAAGTACCAAGTTCCTTGGAGTACTCTACCAAGAGTTGAGACCTCCAATATGGATGAATCCTCCTAAGGGATAGTGCTGATGATCTGAAATGTGAAACTCCCCACATGTTGTTGTCCTCTCCTTTGACACCCCTCATGCCAAAGTCATTCTCCAAATTATTTCCATGCCCATCATGCAGCTACTCATGCTCAAATAGTAGTGGTGACCTTTGGAAGTGGGTCTCCCATGAGAAGCTACTATCCAATACGAACCTCCTGATCTTGGCCAATGTGAGCATGAGTGGGCTTCATCTACTCCAAAGTATGGATGATTGCTTCCTCATAGGAAGTACCCTATATTTCTCCAAATCCATGGAGTAGCTCTCTTGCACCATGAAGGTGCCATCCTCCATCACTGCAGCAACTTTAGTCAACGCAGTATATGTAGTGAAAGTGGGTAATGCTGAAAATGGGAGAATGTCTCCCTCCTCCTTGAGTCTATCCCAAACTCTCTGCATTGTACTAGACTCCTCCAAAGTCTTCACCTCTCCAGAATCTAAGAGTGGTGAACCAAATGGCAAGATGTCTCTTACCAACTCTAGATCTGGTGGCCTCCCTGGTGGAATGCCTCCATGTAATGAGACATCAATGTCAACAGTAGACTATACATATGGATGGGAAACTTTTCCCTTTCCCTCATAGTGCAAATCATTCTGCCTCTTCTTTGCATTAGCTCTCTGAAATAGGTAGGGGTGTGTGCTCCTCATCAAGTGATGTTAACCTTCCTCCCTACCTTCTCCTCCCATATGCAATGTCTCACAATCATGTTGCTCATTGATTGTGCTTTGTCCTACATATGTGAGATCTTGGGGAATTTCTTGCAATGATACAAGAATTCCTCCTCTTGGAGCATGTGCTCCTCCTTCCTCTACATGAGGGACTAGATATGCTCTAGATGTGATAGCTTTGTTGCCCCCATCCTTCTTTTCCTCTTCAATATGAATGGGAGTCACTTGCTCAATAAGAGGGTCCTCTTTTGAAAAAGGAACCTTCATGCCCTCTTGTCCAAAGACATGAGACAAATATCTTGCCTCTACCAAGGTTTTATGCAAGATGTGGGCTTTTCCAATAGTTTTCTGAAGTGGATTTGAGTTTATAGGTTATTCCAACACATGCAAAGGATTTGTTGGTTTTGGTTTGTTTAGTTTCATCAATGATGTTTCTGAATGTTTTCCACCGAACCTTTCCACTAATCTCTTAGTGAACCTTGCATAAGAAGAATTATTTGCATATCTTAATGAAAATGACTCAAATATCCACCAAGAATAGGCCTTACCTTCAAAATGCAGTGCTGCAACTTTGATGGCTTCATCTTCAGAAACTTGGTGTTGTTACAAATAGGAGTGTAGCTCCTCCACCCAAGTTTTGGCTGAACATGTTAGTGATCCATCAAAAGTAGATAGAGAAAATATATCCATGTCATGTTGCTTGCTCCTTTCCACCTTGATCTTGCAAAACTCTCGGAAAGTGATATGATCTCTAAACTTCTCAGTTTGAGATTCATACTTTTGCATAAAATTACTAAGAGTTTCCCTCCTTGGCATTTACTCTTCTTTCAACTCTCTCATGGTAGATCTGGGCATTTGACTATGCTATGCATAATAGGGTGTAGCTGCATGCTCACACCTATCATGTGAAAATCTAGATTTGACTCTAGATCCAAACTCTTCTGGAGATTCCATCTCCCTTCTCATTTTCTTGAGATCTCCTTTAATGCTCTGTATAGATTTAGAAAAAGCTTTGAGAGCTTCTCTTCCCTTCTTCCTCCAAATAATTGAGTCTTCTCTTTGTCCTTTCTGTACATCTCTTCTTCTCCTTCTTCTCTTGATAGCATAATGGATGAGATCCACAGGTTGAGCCAAGATTATGCTTTGATACCACTGTAATATCCCAAAATAGGGAACTCAACAAAGCATGCTCTTAAAAAATCATTTTCAGAAATGTATGCCATAAAAATGGAAATCAACACTTGTATCCATCAGATATTAAAATGTAGCATATAAATCCAAGAGGAGATCAGAAACAAATCAAACTAGGTGAGTTAAACAGACCTCCCACACCTAGCATAGCTGAAAAACAATAAATCCCCAAAACACTGCAACACATAATTATTACATGAAAGATACTGTGCAACCTTATGAGGGTTTCAACTCAAAAATTATAGAGAAAAATAGATCTGCTCATATATTGATAAATAATTCTTAAAAACTGAGATATATTCTCCTTATTACAAATACAAGAGAACTTGGAAAGTGTTTCTTGCAATACACTCCAAATACAATGATGATCTTCATAAATCAACTGAATAATCACTGCAAACTGAAATAAAAGAGTGTATAAGGCTGAATTATAATAGGTCTGAATTATATCCCCTCAAATGTCTCCTCCCATGAAAGGATGAGCCCCTAAATCACAAGGAAACACTGCAAAGCAACCACAAGATCTTCCAATAAAGTTGCCTTCAAAAATAACGCATTCCCTAGTTGGAACAACACTAGAAATGATGGGAAATGTATGGTCTGATGTCAAGGATATAAAATGTGCCCAACGATAGCGGGGGCATGCGCTCCAAGTGATTGATTAGCATGAGGATTCAGATTGACAGGGGCATGGGGGAGTAAGTGATACAACATGCCAGATTACGAATAGATCAGATCTAAATGCTTCACACAACGGATGGATTGGCATTCCGTGATTTCACCAGAAAAGAAAATGTCCTTAGCTAAGTGTGGTAAGATTGACTTGCAAAACCTGTTGGATAAGAGATGATCTAGGATTGGTGCTTTGATGAGCCTCTGCCTACGTCTCCATTCGTGAATGTGATCGGAGATGTGGGTGGTAGTGTCTTGGTGCAGCGAGGTTAAGAGTCTCGTGCCGGTTTCGTATCTAATAGGTAATTGGAAGTTCTTAATAAATTTTGTAGCTAAGGCACCAAAAATTTTGACGACCCCATGTGATAACTCAATGTACCATTTGGCAGTGTTTCCTATGAGAGTGCGAGGGAAAAGTCTAAGACGGATAATATCATCCACCATGGAGTTAAAAATAGACCATAGATGAAAGGTGGTGACATGTGTAGCCGGATCATCCCCTTGTTTCCTGTCGAATTTAGGGATGTCAAATGGAATCTTCTGCGGTATTGGAGGCCAGAGTGGGTTGTGCTTGATGGGAACATTGGTTAGTCTATAGAGGTCGGGGATGTCTACAGCTGCCAAGAATGGCAATTGTGTGCTGTTAGTCATCTATATTTTTCACTATCTGAAGATGAATAAGTAGTGTTCCTAGATTTCTAGAAACAAAATTCATAAATATTGTGAGTTCTGGAAATCTCATGGCCTTCATTATTCTGAGATAAAACTTTCCTATTTTCATCTTCCTATCTAATCATGACTAGCCCACTACTCCCAATGGATCCATCAGGGGCTCAAGCCATTCATTTTTTAACCTAACTTGTCTCCTTAGCCCAAAAAACTCTGTTTTTTCTTACCTACACAATTCCCCACCACCTCCTAAAAATTCCAAACAGAGCAGCTTTGTTGTGCCTCCTTTAGCAACTCTAAAAAACTGGGTGTCTTTGCAGAGCCTTTGGATATTCAAGTATGTGTGTTGCATCTTAGGCCCACAAATTCAAAAATCTTGGCATGGATCCTGTCTTACACTTGTAAACCCTAAGCCCAGACCTCAGCCCAAAAAAGCCAAGTCCAAGAAGGCCTCCACTAGATCACCTAGGGTTTCACAAAATATTAGGATTGATTTGGTGCCCTACAGATTTTTTCCTTCTTCTATATAAATAAATACATTCAAAAGAAGGGGATAAATCACTCTGTCCTAGATTCACCAACGAGATCAGTCAAACAACTTTTATGCCTAAAGACATGACTCTTGCAAGGAGACAATTTCTCTTTGGTCACATCTCTGAAAAATTAGTCAAAAGGACATAAGGTCAGAAAAAAGGCAAGGTAGTGGAGTAAAAATTCTCCTTCATGAATAAGCAGAGAGGATGTCAAAGGGACCTCCAAAAGCAGCCTTTTGTTTTAGCACATAAACATACAAAGGATAAACTATCACCTCCAAACCTTTCTGCAAAAATACCTTGAAGAGTAATCTGAAGTAGAGATGGAAAAGAAAGGAAGTACATTTGAAATTGTTCTTAAGGCCATTCTTTGATAAGAAGACGAAACAAACTTAAGTCAAAGAGAAACACCATGATTTTATGGTGAATCAATGAAAATACTGATTATCAAAAGGCCTGTGTTCAAGGAGAAAAGGGATGTTTTTGTTAGTCACAAAAAAATGGTGGTAGGCAAGAAATCATCACAAAGGGCACCAAGGACAACATCCACTACAACTGCCATCAAATTCACATTAAAGTTTA
The DNA here is from genome assembly GCA_034641835.2 of Pinus albicaulis. Classification (NCBI taxonomy): domain Eukaryota; kingdom Viridiplantae; phylum Streptophyta; class Pinopsida; order Pinales; family Pinaceae; genus Pinus; species Pinus albicaulis. The sequence continues at coordinate 1,500,728,616 of CM076582.1, forward strand.
TTGGAAAGTGATGAGTAAGCTTTGAGATACTACAGAGGGTATACAAGGGATATCAGTTTAAAGGGGAAAGATGGGAAAAAGGGATAGTCTTGCTGTTTGTATAAAATGATGAAGGATCCAAAGACAAGTCTCATTTCCTTTGAGAATGGACACAGATAGTCTTGATATCTTCAAAAAGATTGGTAAGATTAAAGAGAAAACTGAGAGGCCCCCGGAAAACAGAGAAAAGAAGCGTTGTATATCAAATACGCCACCTGCAACTCTAAACAGTCAAAAGGGGCATAGTGAAAAAGATGAATAAAACACTAAACATTACAAAAGTGGGTTTCATATTTTTCTTTTTCTTTTTTCAAAGGCATTAAGGATTTTTTAATTCTTTTAGTGAATCATTCCCGCACTTTTCCAAGAGGGAAAAACTTCAAAGAGAGAAAACAGAGTTCCTGGGCCATTTCTGGGAAAATTCAGTAGGCGTTGTGCAAAATCCAGGCGCTACGCAAAGACAAAGTCAAGGCTATGCAAAGATCCTTCCTCCCCATTTGTTTTTTCACAGCGCTGTGAAAAACCATCTTATTTGTTGCGCAAATTTTGTGCGCTACGCAAACAATGCCCGACCCACCCAGAAATGTGTGCAGATTCTATTTTGTGGCCCCGGTGCTGCGCAAAAAAGCGCTCCAATGCCTAGGTGATGCGCAAAAAGGCATTCAGACGCCTGGTGCTGTGCAAACAGGCATTCAGATGCCCGACTCTATGCAAAAGGGCGTTCAGCCACCCATGTGCTATGCAAAATTATGGGAGGTGCCAAAGAGGCCAAAAGACCCCCAACTGCACAAAATATTCTTCAAGGGTGCCTCCATGTCTAAAACCAAAGTGGTAATTGGTTTTTTTTCTCTGCAATCCCCAACTCAAATTTACAAAAACTTATTATTTCAAATGGTTAAAATGATAACCTAGGAGGGTGAAACCCTAGGTCAAAGACAAGGACAAGTGACCCTTTGAAACTAAAATCAAAATAGTAGAAAGTGTGGGGAAGGAAATTAAGGCTGATTGCTACACATGTGAGTAGAAACCTTGAGTTGCAGGAAACACTCAAAAAGCCTCAAAAATCCCAAATTAGTGCCCTCCCCCCAGTACCATGTCAAAGATGGAAAACAGCAGTGATAGTCAAAGCAATCAAAGACCTCCAAAAGAAAGCATAGGGGAGGGAAAGTCAAGAGGCCAGAACCCCATAATACAGTGGCCATGACACTGGAAACTATGGACTTCCCCATGACATACACCTCCCTATTTACGGAATTTATAAATTCTACCATAGACAGAGGCTTCTTGTAAACCTTAACCATGTAACCATTGACAAGTAGGGGAATTCCTTCCTCATCGATGGTTTTGATATGAACTATGCAATTATCATAACATTTTTCCACTTTGTAGGGTCCCAACCATATTTTCATCAGTTTTCCTTTGAAATCCTTAAATTTTAAGTCATACAACAACATCCAATATCCTTGTTGAAAGGTATTTTCTTTAATTTACTTGTCATCCCAGAGCCTCCTTTGCAGCTGAATTACCTCTATGTGAAGGAGTGCTTACATCCTGAACTGATCCAATCCATTTAATTGCAGCAACCTCTATTTTTGGGCATTTGATATATCTAGGTCATACACATCTAGCATCCTTAAGGTATTGAATTCAAATTCAACTGAAATAAAAGCTTTCTTTCCATAGATTAGGTTATAAGGAGTGAATCATGTTGTTGTTTTCCAAGTAGTGTTGTAGGCCCAAGTAGCTTCCACCAATATTTCCTCCCAATATTTCTTGTTGCTTCTCAAAAATTTGGTGAGGATACTCTCCAAGTCTCTGTTGGTCACTTACACTTGGCCATTCACTTCAGGGTGGTAGGTAGTAGAAGTCTTATGCTTTATCTTGTGCCTCTTCGAAAGATTGTCAATGAGATGAGATGTGAATTGTGTCCCCTGATCAGTGACTTCTTATTCGAGGTATCCAAATTTGTAAAACACATTCTCCATAAAAAATTATGCTACTTTCTCCTTGGTTGCTACCTTCACAGCTTTTGTTTCATCCCACCTTGTCAAGTAGTCAGTGCAGACTATGATATACTTTTTTTGTTCAGATGGTGGATCAATAGGTCCAATGAAGTCCATGCCCCATTTTTCAAATGGCTCAAGAGCCACCTGAGGGTGCAAAGGCATCTCATCCCTTTATGTAGGTTTCCCCATCCTTTTTCACTAGTCACACCTGCTAGTGTATCTTCTAGAATCTTGGTGAAGGGTAGGACAATAGTCTCCTGCCTGCAAAACTTTGAAGGCAATTTTTTTTTACAGAAAAGTGGCATCCACAAGGGATATCGTGGCATGCAAAGAGGACATAAAAGACTCCTTCCTCCCTCACACATATTCTGAGAATTTTGTCAAGGCCTAGGTTGAAGAGATTTTCCCCAATCCATGTGAAAAGGGCACTTTTTCTAATGATCTTTCTTTTCTCCTTGAATGAGAGATTAGGAGGGAAATTTACAGCAACTAAGTAGTTAGCTATGTCAACCAACCATGGTGAGGCTGTTGATATAACGAAGAGATGTTAATTTGGTAGCTAGTCATCCACCATTCCTTCTTCATCTACAGATAGAGCTAACGTAGATAAAAAAATATGCAACAACATTCTCCTTTGCAGGTTTATCAACAATGGTTAGGTCAAACTGTTGTAATAGTAACAACCATCTAATTATCCTAGCATTAACATATGGTTTGTTCATTAAATATTTGATGGTTGCATGGTCAGTGTGTACAAAGGTCTAAAACCCAGTAACATAATGTCTAAATATAATTGAGTTGGGCCTTATACAAGTTCTTACTAATGAAATAAATTGCATCAGGAATTTTTCTTCTAACTTCCCTAATGCTTCCCCCACATATTTTTAGGATGCGTATGTGTGGATGTGGAAAGGTAGAGTCCAATTTGGACCTTAGAGAATGGGGGTAGTAGTGAAATTTCCCTTAATGAGCTCAAAAGCTTCTTGATAAAGAGGGGACCAAGTAAACTCAGAATCTTTGGCCAATAAACCAAATAGGGGCGAAGAATTCTTACTAAAATATTTTATGAATCTTCTATAATAGCTAGCTAACTGTAAGAATCTCCTAACATCTCTCTTCTTTTGAGGAGCAGGTACCCCTTTGATAATAGTGATTTTTGTCGGTGATGAGCTCCATCATTAGGTATATTTGGAGGGGTTAATGGTCACCTTTTTTCCTTATTAATTCTATTTTTCTTTCATTTTAATTATATTATGGTCTTATGTTGCTAGTGTAGTTGGTGATTGAGGCTTAACATACTTTGAGTACCTAACATGAGTTAAATGCAGGAAAATAATGAAGATAGTGCATTTTTGTAGAGATTTTTTCATTAAGACTCGGATTAGACATAAAGGAGAGATTATAGGGGGTTTTCAACCCTCCTTAACTCCCAAAGGCAGCCAAGGTATCCTCGATATTCCCTCCAACATCTTGAAATCAAAAGCAGCCAAGAAAACTCAAGATCAAGTGCACTTAGGCCATACTTCACTTGCAGTAATTGGACTCATCACATATTTTCTATGGAGCTATTGGTAGCTACCCTTTAGGTAAAATAGAGCTGAGCAAGGGCTCATTAGGATTTGAACTTTGGAGAAAGCCATAAGGCTCTTAGATCTTGTAATCATTTTTAAGGACTTTCATGTTGATGTAATGAGACTATCTAATCGGAAAATGAATTGGGGGCAAAATTTTTCTAAAAATTCAAAGTGCTCAGAATCGCTCCAAGCTAAAATGACTGGATAGGCCTCATTGCTAGGAATCTGATACAATTTGTTTCATTGAAAAACAGAGTTCATATGTGAAATTTAGAGCCTGATGTCCACATGACCAAACAGGCGAATTTAAAAAAAAAGAAGGGGTCAAACAAGGTCAAAGGTCAAATTTTGGGTTTTCCTCCAGCCCTATGGGAAGCTGAAACTTGTCAAAGGTTGGTTGGCCCAAGCTTGTGGGAACATGGAAATTAGTGATTGGTTTGTGGAGAGCCAATGGGGAGTTGACACATGGCTAGCCCGAAGGCCACCACGTGCCACTCCCAAATGCCGAGCTTTGACTAAGTTCAAAGGTTGAATTTTAATATTTTGTAGTGAAAATTTTTATTGTTGGTGGAAGGGTAGAGGTCGGGCTTGAACCTATGACCTCCCCTGCACTAACCACATAGCTTACCATTACACCATGAAACAAGTCTTAATATGCATGGGGGACAATACGTATTTGAAGTTTCAATTGAGTATGGGTGGGGTTTAAAAAGGGACAGCCCTAAAGGGCCATCCCTCATACACATGACTATGGTGCTATGACCGTTGGTGGAAGAATTATTGCAATGGCGTGGAATTAACCATTAAGCATGGTTAAATTAACCATAACCCAAAGTTAAAACACTTCCGATTTTTAATTCGGATTTAGTTATTCACGTAATCGGTGCCTAAGTACCAGTTAAATGAACTTAAAATTAATTAATATTGAGAATAATTTGGTGCCCAGTTTGGCAGGTTTGCTATTTTCGGTGGCACCTCCACATTTGTCGAACTTAACTTGAATTTCTCTAGATTTGGAGGAGTTTTCCTAAGGAAAATTGAAGAAGCCATAACTTTGGAATATTTCGATCAATTTTGGCATAGAAAGAGTCAATCCTTGATGATTTGGATAGTATGAGCATGATGGTGTAGGTTGCAGAGGTGTTGGAGCACTTATTTAAGTGATTTTTCCACTTTCAATATTAAAGAACCTAGGGCCACCACGAGAGGGGGTCATGCCTAGTTCAGTTGAAGACCATTTGTAGATCCTGAAGAGTCTATTTTGAGGTTTTTGGGTCTTTTGAATCCAATGGAGTGGGTTTCAAAGCCATTAGAGCACTATAGGTGCATGTAATCAGAGAATTGACCATTAATCCAAAGAGGGCCTAGCCAATTGAAGCAAGTCCATGGAGATGTAGCCTAGGAAGGGTAAACTTCATTATCAACTATTGTGTAATGTGCTTGCCATGTTTTATTTCTCTACAATTTACTTGTTTCTAATGTGTTTTTAATAAATAATTTAATTAAAAAATTTCTCATAAAAGACACAAAACTTGACACATAAACCCTCACGTAACTAGCTGATTTGAGATGATCCTAAACACATTTATTTAATACTGATGAGGGAGCTAGCACAACAAAACTAGTTTTTCCATATTCAGATCAAGTTGGTATCAGAGCAACAGTTTAGATCATTTTAGCCTGAGACAATTTTCCAAGGTTAGCTAGAGAATTAACTATTGGTTTTTCATTTGTGCAAGGAGAATTTAACTGTGTGCAAGTTTATGTGTGTGAAGAGATGATCAAATTTAGGACTCAGCCCTCAAATCACAGCAAAGGAAATTTTTATGCATTGCAAGTGTGATGGAAGGTTAATCAAACACTCTTTCTAGTCAATCTTCCTGAGCAAAACTCTTTGATAAAGAGAAGTTGCAGAATCTCTTCGTCATGAATGATATGGTGAAGGAGATGTATGAAGATAAGAGGGAGAGAATTATACTTCAAGAGAAATTGATTTCCATGAAGGAGGAGAATCAAGATCTTCTTTAAAATATGCATGAGATGGAGACTAAGCTCCATATTGCAAATGAAAACCTAGCAAGTTTGCATGAGATGGAGACTCAACTCCATGATGCCAAGGAAACACTATCCAAGTATGTGCATGAAAAAGAGGTATGCAATTAAAATTTATATTCTATTTATTCTCAAGATGAATGTGTAGGATCTTTTGAAAGACACACTAGAGGAATAGGGTCCAAATTATTGATGAATATAGGCTATGAAGGTAAAGGATTGGGGAAACATACACAAGGCATAGTTGAGCCAATTGTTGTTGAGGAAAGGCCTAGGTATTTTGGTCTTGGTTATGGACAACATGATGGAGAATGATCCAAAGCTAATGAGGCACAAGAAGGTGTTCCAAGGACTTTCATTTCATGTTCATTACCTCAAGCTTGTGAAGTTTGTGTTCATGAGGAATGAAAAAGTTTTAAGCCCACTTTGCAAGAAGATGCTCATAAGCATGCAACTAATGGGAATGGAAAATAGGAGGATGTTGAAATCTCTAAATTCATTGAAGCCATTGTCGGTATTCCGAAGAGAGCCACTACCTCATCAAATTCACCTCCTCAAGAAGGCGACATAGGTGAACGTGCAAGGTATAAATCTACCTTTAATCAAGTTTCTTTTGATTATGATAAACATGGTAAATATTGACATAAGATTTGGAGAAAGTTTTCATGTTCCTTTTGTGGTTTGAATAAACATACTGTCTTAAGATGTTGGAAGAAGATAACCATGCATATGAAACTTTCAAAACAAAGTAGGCATAAAGCTAAAGGTCCATTGTATAATGCAAACCATGTTGAAAAGAAGATGCAATTATTTTGCACTCATTGCCATAAGTAGAGTAGAAAAGTGTTGGACTTTGTATCCAACAAGTCATCCATGCCATTTGAAGAAGGTGGAGAGAGAGATTGACAAGAATGGAAAAGAAATTTTCATAGTTGATGCAGGTCAAGATGATACACGTAATTAAATGCAGTTGAAAGAAGTGCCATTGAATTGGTTTGGAAAGACATGGTTATATTTCTTAACCAATTAGGGCCTTGCATTTCTTTTGATAATTGAGGCAAAAATTTTCCATATTGATGCATTTCTTTGCCAATAGAATATATTTATTTTCTCTTGAAAGTATGCTGCATATTGCATGAAGCAACATGTTGGAAATGTACAGTTATGTTGACTCACTTAAATGCATCAAAGATGGAAATTTGCACATGCTTTTTTCGACTTGAGAGTCATTTTTTTGCAGAGGCATGTTTTTTCGACTTGTGTTTAGTCGATGAGTTTGTAAACCAAGATGTAATAGTAGATGGTGATGTTCACATGATGTGACATTTGTTTTTTTTAAGGAGCAAAAGGAAGAGGTCATCAAGTTATGTTTCTTTCATGATGTGTTTTTCATATTGATGGTTGTGTTTGTGACAAGATGTCACAGGATTTGGGGAAGGTCCACTCTTGAGCGAGAGGCTCATGATTAGCCTTCATTTACAAATCATGGCATGAGAAACATGTCAAAATTGGAGGATGATGGACAAGAGGGACAATATGCCAAAAATATTGCAGCCGAAACAACATCCATTGCAGACCATTTGATGTGTTGATGCCAAGAAGAAAAGGAGGTGGTGAATGCATTCCTCTAGATGTGGAATTTGGAATAATGGAGGTTAAGAGAATGGTAATTTATTTTCTTTTGATTACTGATATTGTAACTCATTACTATAGTTCACTCAGATGGGCCTAACTTGGGAAAGAAGTTTCTAAGGAGAATCTTGCATCAAATGCATGTGTGTGCAAACGATGAACAAGACTCTCAGTGGAAAGGCCATTAGTAATTTTTTCAAGCACCAAGGGATTTATTTGGTACAAAAAGGTGTTTAATCAGTCACCAAGCAACTAGCAAGTGTTGGATTGGTTCAACAGTGAAAGGAGGGCATTGGTGGAAGTGCCAAGCCATTTGCAAGGAAAGGCATGTCAGTGAATCCAAAAGGTTATCAAGGAGATTTTTCCAAGTAGAATCAAGTTGATAGAACTTGGGAAACAAAAGAGTATTCATCTCCAATAAAATAACCAAATTTTGTTTGTCCAAAAGCGTGTCAATAGGAAGGAGTGATTGGAATCTGGATCGGGGGAAAAAATTTGCTAAAAATTCAAAATGCTCAGAATCGCTCCAAGCTAGAATGACCGTATAGGCTTCATCACCCAAAATATGGCACAATTCATTTCGTCGAAAACATAGTCCGTATGTGAAAGTTAGAGCATGTTGTATGCTTGACCAAACAGGCGAATTTTCAAAAAAAAGGGTCCAACGAGGTCAAAGGTCAAATTTTGGGTTTTCCTCCAGCCTAATGGGAAGATGAAACTTGTCGAATGATGGTTGGCCCAAACGTTTGGGCACATGGAAATTTGTGATTGGTTTGTGGAGATCCATTGGGGAGCTGACATGTGGCTAACCTAGAGGTCGCCATGTGGCCCTCCCAAAGGCCAAGTTTTGACTAAGCTCAAAGGTTGAATTTTAATATTCAGTAGGGAAATTTTTTATTGTTCGTGGAATGGTGGAGGTCAACGTAGAACACACAACCTCCCCTGCACTAACCTTACCATTACACCATGAAACATGTCTTTATATGTATGGGGGACAATACGTATTTGAAGTTTCAATTGAGTTTGGGCGGGATTTAAAAAGGGCCAGCCCTGATACGCATGACTATGATGCTATGACTGTTGGTGGAAGGCTTATTGTAATGGAACAGAATTAACCATTAAGCATGGTTTAATTAACCATAACTAAAAGTTTAAACACTAATCCGATTTTTAATTCAGATTTAGTTAATCGCGCATTCAGCACATAAGTACTATTTAATTGTGCTTAACATTAATTAATCCTAATATTAATTTGATGGCTAGTTTGGCGAGTTTTCTATTTTCTGCGTGACCTCAACATTTTTCAAACTTAACTGGAGTTTCTCCAGATTTGGAGGAGTTTTCCTAGGGAAAACTGAAGAAGCCATAACTTTGGCATACTTCAACGGATTATGGCTCAGATAGAGTCAATCCTAGATGATTTGAATTCTCTAAGCATGATGGTGTAGGTTGCAGAGGTGTTGAGGCACTTATGTAAGTGTTTTTTCCACTTTCATGATTAAATAATCCCATGGCCACCAGGAGAGGGGGTCATGCTCAGTTCACATGAAGACCATTTGTAGAGCTTGAAGAGTCTATTTTGAGGTTTTTGGGTCTTCTGAATAAAATGGAGTAGATTGAAAAGGCATTGGAGCATTGTAGGTGCATGTAATAAGAGAATTGACCATTAATCTGAAGAGGGCCTAGCCAATTGAAGTAGGTCCAAGGAGATGTAGCCCAAGAGGGGTGAACTTCGTTATCAACTATTGTGTAATGTGTTTGTTGTGTTTTGTTTCTTTGCAATTTACTTGATGTACATGTGTTTTTAAAAACTATTTAATTATGAAATTTCTCATAAAAGACTCAAAACTTGACACATAAACCCTCACATAACTGGCTAATTTGAGATTATCCTAAACAAACTTATTTAATATTGATGAGGGAGCTAGCACACCAAAAATAGTTTACCCATATTCAGATCACTATATTTTGAAATGAAATGAGTATTAAGATGTTGCTTTAGTGATCTAGTTTCAGATAGGTAGGCTTGTCGGTTAGGGCCCAATCCATGTGCCTCATCATCTCTTGTGTAATCATTCTTTACTTTCATGTCATTCAGCTAGTTTTTCTTATGAATATTTACTAGTTTGTTTGTATTTTCATTTACTATTTTTATTTTTCTTCCATTTGTCTTGTGTTGTAGATTTATATTGCTTACATGTTGGTAGAATAGGGTATAACATTAGAAAGTTGTGAGTCAAGCCTCCCCCTCTCATCTATGCTAATAGAGCTTAAGGAGGGTAGACCTTCCCCATAGACCAAAAATGATTCTTAGTTTATTATTTCTTAGAATGGATAAGATTAGTTGTTTGTATTCCATGGATATGTTGAGAATGTTGTGTTAGATCTCTGTTTGTAGATTATAGCAAATTTTATTTAAAATTTCAAGTCATATTTTCCATTTTCATTATCATCAATTTCTCCATTTATATTGCATGAATAGGTTGTTTTCTTGCAGGTATAGGTAGCGAAGCCAAGGAGAACCTCACTAGCACCTTCATATTCATCGATCACCCTTCACTAACCCTCTATTCATCAAAATCACCATCATCCCTATTTTCAAATTTCTCATTCCTACACCATGAGCAAACCCTAGGGGTGCAAGACAGGCCTCCCAAGAGGTTATGAGCTTGGCTAAGGGCCAGGCCACATTCCACTCATCCTAATCAACCTTCACTCCACCTCCCCTACCCTTTTTCCACCTATTTTTGGCTAGGGATTTCCCTCGGATTGGTTCCTCTTGCAATTCAGGACTTTCCTATAGCACTACAGGAAACCTATACCAGCACTTGAAATAGCACCACTGGGCCGCTCCTTAAGCCCATAAACCACCATCCACATCCTATAAACCTATAAAAACCACCCATACACCTCCATCCTTTCCCCCATCTGTTCAAGCCTTCCATAAGCCACCTTAGCACTTTCTTCTCCTAGCTGCAAAACAACACATTTCCAAGCATAGTTAGGTCATGATTAGTTGCATGATTAAAAGCATGATAGATAGAGAATAGAGTAAGTAGAGTTTCTATAGCCAGTTGGCCCACAAAAGTGTGATTAGGTTAGTTTCCTTTATGTCATTTCAATTCAGTAATGTACTTCATGCAAGATACCTATGTTGCTTTCATTCCTTATCATAGTTTAACGAGTAGATTTATTTCACTGAAGAATAGTTAGATGTATTTTTTTGTTGTAGTGTAGCTCTATAATTGTGATATTTCCATGGATTTGAATCATTTGTAGCCCTAGGCCAAATATCATAAGTGTGACAAACTTCATCTAGAAACCCTAGAAGTAGCACCCTTTCGTAAAGCTGATAAGAGGATGACATGAGCAGAATGCACTTGCTATGTATATAGCACTATAACCTCCAAGTTTGTATGAACCCTGAGTTGATAAAGTAAATTAGGGCAGCCTCTAGCCGGAGTTGCAACATTCTTGGTGCAATACCGGGGCTCAACACTTTTTGGTGCTTTTTCCAAGGAGGTGTCTAGTAGATTCTTTGATTTTGTTTTAGAATTATTTTTTGCTTTCCTTTTACATGTTTTTTTAAAAATATTGAAACAATACAAAAAAAATCTGATTTTCATGCCTCGTAGGAGTAGGGATAATCAAGGAATTTTTTTACCTAAAACCCCCACATCACTGCATAGTCACCCTTCAATCTTCTTCAGTGGCTGTGAGGTTGAACACACCATAGGTGAGCCTTATAACAATTATGAAGAACCTATTGGAGAAGAAGAAGATCTTTTTTCACCTGAGGAGCCTGCTTCACCTATGTCAACCATGGCTAACACTGAAGCCCAGAAATCCTTTCCCATGAGAGAGGTAGATGGGGAAACTAAGATGAAAAAAAATTAGCTTCTCAACCCTTCCACACTTTCATGGATTTACCTCAGAAGATCCTGACACATTGATGCTTGAATTTGTTGTTTTCTATAGGACCTATGACTATGCATCAGATGATCAGATGTTGAAGCTATTCCCATCTACCCTTAAGGATGCAACCTTGCGCTGGTTCATGGGTCTACCTGGCAAAAACATCACTACCTGGGCACAGATGTAAGAAGCCTTCAACAAAAACTATAGGGACTACTGTAGGTCCAATGAAACTAAGGATAATATATTCTAGATGACTTTAGGGCCTGATGAATCCTTATAAGACTATGAAGAGAGGTTTCACTTAAACTATAAGAGATCAAAATGTAATCTAGATCCCGGACCACTTAAACTAGTACTTCTCCGTGGGATTGGGGAGGAGGTGATAAAAGCCATCAATATGTCATTAGGAGGATATATCTACAAACTTCCTTATCAAAAAATCAAAATTGTCTTTAAGAACCATTCTAGGGCAGCTAGGAAGAAAGGTAGAGTGGGTGAAAGTACATCGAATAACCCTTCCTCTTCCACCTCCATCAAACATGAGATTGGACATATACCAGAGGAATTTAAGAGTGACATGTTGCACACCTTTTCTTTGAAAATGGACACAATGCAGGTCAAAAGGAAGCAAGAGGAAGTAGAAAGAGCCTTGACTATATTTTTCCCTAGATGTACCATAAATAACCCTAGAAATGAATTTCCACTAAATGTCATAGAGGTTCACTTAGTTTGTGAGGAGAATCATGCCATAGACAAGGGTCCCTCCTTACCTAGACTTAAAGCTTTCTATAAAGGTGGGGAAGTAGGGTTAGATCAACTCTGTTTTATCAACCAGAGAAAGCCTCAAGGCCCTAGGTCATTTCTACAGGGTATGCAAGGACCACCTTACTCATACTATCGCAATAATCAGAATGCACCCTGCATGTAATATTGGTACACCCCCACTCCTCCATCATCACATACACCTCCTACTTGGCCTTACAACCCTTCATATCATCCTCGGCCTATGAACCAATCATTTCAGTAGTATGTTCCTCAAAAAACTCAACGGAGAAATCCATCCCAAGGCTAGAGGCCTCAACATAAGCAACCACCTGCTCTAATGCCTCCACCCCAACCTCAACCTCGGCTTACTCATGCTACTCCAACCAATCTGCCTCAAATGCTTGAACAACCAAATTTGAAACCAAAAAATAGACATGCACAACATGTTTATAGTGGAGAGACATCTTATCCAGATTATGATGTGGAGGTACAGGAGATTAATCTTAGGTCAGGAAGAGTACTCCCAGAAAACCAACTCCATCTCTACCTATAGAGGTTAAGGAGGAAAAGAAAGAAGGTAACACTCAGATCCAAAATCCTCCTTTTCATGATCATTGGATCCATTCCAGTAAGCACACCCCAAAGGAGACTGAACTTCTGGGAGATTTGAAAAATTTGTGCATAAAGATAGAGCTTATCCAAGCCATTAAGGATGTCCTTACTTAAAATAGGTTCATAAAGGAAAAGTGCTTCAAGAAACCTGGGAGAAATAATAAAGATACTCGATCATCAATGTCATAGGAAAACCATCCTACATAATGTTGGGAAGGGTGATCTTTCCAAAGTACCTGGACCCTGGTAGTCCAGTTGTTGATGTGCATATAGATGGTGTCATAGTCCCCAATACTCCAATTGATATAGGGGCTTCCATCAATGTCATAGCCAAGGAAACTATGTTGAAACTCAACCTCCAAGGGACTTTGAGGAAAACCGAAACAATTATGCAACTTGTAGATTGATCCATAGTAAATCCGGAAGGAATTGTTGAGGATGTTATGGTTTCAATTCAATCTTGGTAGTATGCTACAAATTTCCTAATTATGCAACCAAAAACCAAGTTCAATTTATATCCTCTCATCATATGGAGACCTTGGTTAGGCATTTCAGATGCTTATATTAGTTATCAGGCCCGAAACATGAATATTGAAAATGGGCCCTTGTCTAAACAACTGGTATTATATCCTCCAACCTAACCTTCAATTGATCATGATCTACCTATATGGTTGGAGGATGAAGAATATGAGGTATATAACACTACCCCTATTTGTACCATAGATTTTTTTCTTAGAGGGAGGCAACTTGATGAAGACAAGCTCATTGATCATGCCATTCAAAACCAGTCCCCCACTAACAATCCACTTGAAAACCTAGTCAAATAATATGAATGCCAACCTTGGATGGAAGTGCAATCAAGTGATTCAAACTATGAAACCACAAAGGCTGTTGAGTTTGGCCCATCCATATCTATCAAAATCAACTCAAACCTCTCATATGATGAAGAAAAGAAGCTATGCCAACTTTTAAAAGAAAACCTAGATGCATTTTCTTGGGATTACAAGGACATGAAAGGGGTGCATCCTTCACTGTACAGAAATCATATTTACATAAAAGAAGGATGCAAGCCTATGCGACATCCCCAAATAAGGATGAAACCAACTCTAAAGGACATAGTGAAGGAAGAGCTGCATAAACTGTTGGATGCAGGTTTCACTTATCCTATATCAGACAGTGAGTTGATATCTCCTTTTGTCCTAGTCCCAATAAGAATGGAAAATGGAGAATTTGTGTTGATTATTGGGAACTTAACAAAGCCACGAATAAGGACAATTTCCATTTTCCCTTGATAGACAAATTCCTTGATGGCCTTGTAAGAAAGACATTATTTTCCTTCTTAGATGGGTTCAGTGGGTTGAACTAGATCCAAATCAGTCCTGAAGACCAGGATAAGACTACTTTTACCTACCCTTGGGGTACCTTCGCTTACAAAGTCCTACCCTTTGGGTTTTGATGCCCCATCTACCTTCCAAAAATTTGTCTTGAGTATTTTCTCTGAGCTAGTCCATGACTCTATTAAAATCTACATGGATGATTTCACAGCCTATGGGGATGACTTCCAGGAAGCTCTCTCTAGTTTGGAAAAAGTGATTAGAAGGTTCATTGAGATGCATATCTCCCTAAGCACATAAAAATGTGAATTACTAAAAAGAGCAGTTGTATTAGGACACTCAATCTCCCAAACAGGAATACAGGTGGACCCAAGAAAAATCACTATTATCAAAAGGGTACTTGCTCCTCAAATGCATAGATATGTCAGGAGCTTCTTAGGTTTAGCTGGCTATTATAGAAGATTCATCAAATATTTCAGTAAGATGGCTTCGCCACTATTTGGTTTATTGGCCAAATATTCTGAGTTTACTTGGTCCAGTCTTTGTCTAGAGGTTTTTGAGCTCATTAAGGGAAAATTAACTATTGCCTCGATTCTCCGAGGTCCAAATTGGACTCTGCCATTTCACATCCACACAGATGCATCTGAAAAAGATGTGGGGGTAGAATTAGGGCAGTAATATGACAAATTGACTTAGGAAATCTATTTCATCAGTAAGAACTCACCTAAGTTCGAACTCAATTATACTGTCATAGAGAAGGAGATGTTATCCATTGTCCATGATTTAAAAAAATATAGACATTATGTCACCGGGTATCATACCTTTGCGCACACTAACCATGCAACCATAAAATATTTAATGAACAAACCAGATTTTAATGCTAGGATAATTAGATGGTTTTTACTTTTAAAACAGTTTGACCTAACCATTGTTCATAAACCTAGAAAGGAGAATGTTGTTGCATATTCTTTTATCCAGGTTAGCTCTATCTACATATGAATAACTAATGGTGGATGACCAACTGTTAGATGCACATCTCTTTTCTATATCAAAACTCTCACCATGGTTTGCTGACATAGCTATCTACTTGGTTTCTGGAAAGTTCCCTCCTAATCTCTCATTCAAGGAGAAAATCAAGATCATCATAAAAAGTCCCCCTTTCACATGGATTGGGTGAAATATTTTCAAGCTAGGCCCTAACCAAATTCTTAGAATATGTGTGAGGGAGGAAGAATTTTTTGATATCCTCTCTACATGTCACGATAGCCCTTGTGGAGGCCACTTTGATGTAAAAATGGCTTACTTCAAATTTTTGCAGGCATGACACTATTGGCCTACCCTTCACCAAGATTTCAGAAGATACACTAGCAGATGCAACAAGTGCTAAAGGATGGGGAAACCTACAAAAAGGGATGAGATGCCTTTGCACCCTCAGGTGGCTCTTGAGCCATTTGAAAAATGGGGCATGTAATTCATTAGACATATTGATCCACCATATGGATAGAAAAAGTATATCATATTCTGCACTAACTACGTCACAAAGTGGGCTAAAAAAAAAGATGTGAAGGTAGCAACCGATTAGAAAGTAGCATAATTTTTTAGGGAGAATTTGTTTTACAAGTTTGGGTACCCTAGAGAAGTATTCACTGATTATGGGGCACAATTCACTTCTCATCTCATTGAGAATCTTCTTAGGAGGCACAACATAAATCATAAGACTTCTACTACCTTCAACCCTCAGGCGAATGTCCAAGTGGAAGTGAGTAACAGAGCCTTGGAGAGTATCCTCACCAAGGTTGTCAACAGCAACAGGAAAGATTGGGTGGACAGATTGGTAGAAGCTACTTGGGCCTACAACACTACTTGGAAAAAAACGACAAAATTCACTACTTATGACCTAGTCTATGGCAATAAAGCTCTGCTTTCAGTTGAATTTGAATTCAACACCTTAAGGATGGCAGCTGAGTTAGACCTAGATATATAAAATGCCCAAAAATAGAGGTTGTTGCAATTAAATAGATTCGATTAGTTTAGGATGCAATAACTCCTCCACATAGAGGTAATTCAGCTGCAATGGAAGGTTTGGCATGAAAAGAACATTAAGGAAAATACCTTTCAAGAAGAATATTGGGCGATGTTGTATGACTCAAGGTTTAAGGACTTCAAAGGAAAAATGATGAAAATATCGTTGGGACCCTACCAAGTGGACAAATGTTATGATAATGGTGTAGTTTAGATCATAAACATAGATGAGGAAATAACTTCCCTACCTTTCAATGGTTATAGGCTCAAGGTTTACAAGAATTCCTTGTTTAGGGTAGAATTTATAAATTCCATAAACATGGAGGTGTAGGTCATGGGAAACTCCATAGTTTCTAGTGCCTCCTAGAACAAAAAATAAAAAAAGAAAAAAAAAATAACGAGGTATGGGTGAAAACCTCTTTGAGGCACCCTAGGCCAATTCTAGGGTTGAAAACCTCCATGAGGCAGTCCCGAAGCAAGAAAAAAGAAACAAAAATAAAAAACATAACATAAAATATCCTTGGGTGAAAACCTCTCCAAGGCACCCAAGGAAAGTCTTTGGGTTGAAAAACTTTGTGGAGGCAGCCCACTTGCCTTCAAAAAAAAAAAATAGAGAGAGAAAAAAAGAGAAAAAAGAAAGAAAGAAAAGGAAAAAGAATAAATACCTATGCATTTATGTGTTTCTCTATTTTCTACGTTAGTAATAAAAGATGGTTTTTGGGATCCATAGGAGTAATTTCTCTTAATTATCTCTTCTTCTCTGCTTGCACACTACATAAGCCACTCCATCATACATCCCTTCATCCATTTTACCCATTAGATAGGCAACAATTTCATTTTTTGCCCTAAAGTGTAGTTGCTACAGGCAAATTAGGTAGTTATAGGATTCCTGTAGCACTACAGGAAACTCTTGTAAATGCTACAGGAAACTCATTTGTGAATAAAAAAGTTTTCCTAATGGTTTTTGAACTTTAGGAAGGGTATGATAATTCATGTTTTTCCAATACCTACCTTTTCCAAAATGCTATTTCACTCCATGTGCAAGGTTTCCCTATCTAAACCCTATGTTGCACCTTTGGTAGCTAAATCATTGGAAACTTGACATAGGAACCCTTTCACTTGCCTATCTTCCACTCCGTTCATTCCATTACTTACTCCATAGACTCCATAAACCATATCCCTCCATGTCTAATAAAACTAAAGCAAGAAGAGGTAAGAAATAGACTGCTACAGGTATCAAAATGTTTCCTATAGCAAATCTATGTGTGGAACAACAAGGAAAAAAGATGAAGAAAAGATGGTGTAGATGACTCCAAGATACCACCAATAGACTCCAAAAGAACAATAACACCAACCATGGCATATGAATCCCTCCATGTAGTACCTGAAAAAGACAAAAAACAAGAAAATGGTAAGCAACTCACTTAGAAAAGACAAGAAACTTACTTCGAAAAAATTGCTCATTCTGAAAAAAATAAAAAAATGAAGTCACAACAAATAAAATACTAAGTTTTCTACCACCAGCTCCTTCAGAACCTCACCAACATTAGGTAAACTCAAGTATGGCCTCTCACCTCTCATTGTGCATCCATAATGATCAAAATAGTTGAATGTCGAGTTTTAGAAATTTAAAAGGAAAAAAGGTGGCTAGATAACTTGGCCACCTTCGTAAAGTGAAACTAAAGTAAAAGTGAAAGTGCATGCCGCATGGGAAAGTGAAATCAATTCAAGTAAGAGTGGATGGCTACGAAGGGAAGTGATCACGATGTCAGCAATGATTAACTAAAGTGGGGGCCAACAGTCTCAAAGAGGAAACTCGTGTTAAGTACGAGTCTCCACAACATTCCAAATTTAGTTAAAAATACAATAAAGGTAAGATTTGTCTCATTTTCATTGTTGTGTTGATCACTTCAAAGAGAAACAAGAGCAGGAGAGCAGTGGGATCCATCAGAAGAGCAACACTGAGGTTTGGGCTTGCATGCACCATCGTGTTATAGGAAACAGAGTTTTGCTACATGCAACTTTAGAAGCAGACCAACAAGAGCTTAGAGGGAAACAAAGAGTCACATGTCAGTGAATTGGCTTTCCAAATCCTCCATCTCTCAAACCAAAATAGGAGAGGACCAAAGTAATTGGATTGTCATCCTCGAGCACTGAAATTTCTCCATACAATTTATACTCAACAAAAGTAAATTTGACAGTTAAAGGGTAAAATAATTTTCTTGAATTTTTTTTCAAGACCTCCATCTCCAAGACATACCTCTCAAACATCTCACCACATTCATCTCACAGCATTAAAATGGGAGGGGGATTCAACATAAGGGAGCCTACTGACATTAAGAGAATTATGCAGCACCCTCAGGTTATGGAAATCTCCCAAAATCACCAATTCCTAGGGCCCTTTGAGCTATTAAAAGGTTCTGATGAAGAGATATCTAAAGAGTTTGCAGTGGCTCTGCAGTCACATTCAGAAGAGAGAGCCACCACTATGATTAGAGGCCTAGCCATCACAGTATCTCCTGAACTCATAAGTCGAGTTACAACCTTGCCCTTAGGAGTCAAATGGGTTAAGGAAAGAATGCCTAGCACTGTAGCCAAAAGGAATTCATTTCTACCAAGAGAGGAGTATATTGAAGACAAAAATGGAGTGAAGAGAGAAAGCCTTCCATACCCCTGGTATGTCTTGTGAAGGAAGATTGAGTGTGGTCTATCGGTATCATTTCAGATTGTTAAATGAACTTAGGTTTCTAGGAGAGCTCCCACTTGAACAGAGATTAAGTGTCCCTCACTGCCTCTTAAACTCCATCACTCACATGAGCCATAAAGTGAGGCAAAGGAAATACTAGCATTTGGACCATCATGGCCAAATAAAACTAATTGTAAATGATGCTTTCTGAAGGTTGAACGTACCTATATCCTGGTCTTCTTTCATAGACATGGATAGCGAAGCCTTTATAGCTAGCCAAACAGGGAAAACCTCTGCTTCTAGCCTTACAGAAAGAGAAAAAGAAGAAGAAGAAGACATAGAAGAGGAGGTAGAAGAAGAAGAAGAAGAGGCAAAAGACAAAGAAGAAAAATAAGAGATGGAAATTGAGACAGAAAACATAGAGACATCAGAAAGAGAGCAAGAAGAAACTGAGGGAAAGGAGGAAGAAAAGAGTGAGGAAAACAATAATGTGGACCCTACCTTAGGCAATGAAACATCCCCTCAAGACATAAGCATGTCATCTGACATCATAGATCAAGAGGTAGTTGCCAACCCAACTACTTTGAGCACACCTATCAAAACAAAATAGAGATTCAGACACCTATGTACTTCAAAACTAGGAAGAGTCATAGGGTGAGTAATAGGGAAAACCAGAAACTCCCACAAAGTGTCCTATCACCTTTGAAGAAACACCAAAAACCGAGGAATAAATCATATTAGAGGAAGGAAGGGTGAAAGAAGTGACTTCACCTATAATGACCCATGTAACTTATATCAGAAGAAATTCATCCAGATTGGCATCCCATACACCTCATGCAGCCTCCATAGACCCTCCAAGGAGTGAAAAGAGTGAAAATAAAGGAAAAGAGGGTCTTTAGCAAGAAAAATAGAGTTTTCTATAGGAAACTTTGTCTTTGCTATAGGAAACTCCAACAAGCATAGATTTGGAGGAAAAAGGCCTTGGTTGAAGAGGAAAAGACAGCCATAGAGGGGCAAGAGGTCAAGGAGTTTGAGGGAAAGACACAAGAGGAAAAAAATGATGAAAAAGAGGGAGGAAAAGATGATAACAAAGATGACACCTCACCGAAATAAATCCCAAAATATGTTGCAATAGTGCCAAACCATAGCCCTCAACCCAATCTCAACTCTTACTACACATACATTGAGGGGGGTAGATTAATTCCTCAAAAGTTCACAATTCCTTTGTTTAATCTATTGGAGGAAGAGACAAAATGCACTCATCATTGGATGAAGATTACCACATCTAAAGGATTGTATGACATAGGAGTCATGGAATGAAAAGTATCTGAGTTGGGTAAGGATTTATTTGATGTGAGGCTTAGAGAGTCATTTTTAAAGGAGAAGCTTTAGAAGGCACATGCAAAGAATGTAGCACTACAAGAGCAGCTTCAGAAAAAGGGTAAACAAGTGGCCACCCTGGCATCTTTGTTCATGGAGGCCATTCAACCAATATATTCTTCATATTCATATGCAGTTTACCTCAAGGAGCAGTGGCTCTTCTTTAAAATTAAAACTTTAGCCTGCCATGGATCCTTACCTTTAAAAAACTGTAGACAATTCATTGATTCTCGCAATCAAGCAAGTAGGGATGACAAGGCGAAAATGGCATAGTTTTACATGCATAACCTTATGTTAACATATTTAAATATTTGGTACCCCAATCCTAGGATGGGGGGTATGCAATTAGTGGATTTTGCATCATGGATGGTTAATGAGGAGACAAGAGCACAAGGTATGAGAAGGGTTATGAGAAGAGAAAATAGAGAACCCTTACACATTAGGGCAGAAAATCTCACCCCTAGAGGAGTCATCAATAACCATATAAAGATTGCAAAGGATCTTAAACCTGTTGAAAGATACCTCCATACAATATCTCAAGCATTGGCCCACTTTGATGATGTTTCTAGGTTGTTGGGAGATGAGCGCATAATTTCTAGCTAAAGAAGATGGAACATCCTCCCTGACAGCCTTAGAAACATGGATTATCACACACCAGAAAGATTGAGGGGTGCCTTGGAGAGAGAACCATTGTACAATAGGGCCATGCAGGACAAAAATGCTAAGTGGTTTGGCTTGAAGCTCAGTCCACCCTTGTTGTTGGGGCTGAGTGATGGAAAGGACCAAGATGAGCAGAACAAAGAATGGGAGGAAGCAGAAAAGAATGATGGGTTCTACACCCCTGAAGGGACTCTCACACTTCTTCCTTGGGAAGTGAGAGGGTCCATCAAAGCCTTAAAGGAAATGTAGAAGGAGGATTAGTTTCTTAAAGGATGAGTAACCATTTAGTAGGGGTGTGATGATGAGCTCCATCATTAGGTACATTTGGAGGGCTCAATGGTCACCTTTTTGCCTTATTAAGTCTCTTTTTCTTGCATTTTATTTATATTATGGTCTTGTTATACTAGTGTAGGTGGTGATTGAATATTTACATACTTCAAGTACCTAACACGAGTTAAGTGTGGGAAAATAATGAAGATACTGAATTTTTGTGGAGCTTTTGTCATTAATAGTTGGAGTATACAACAAGGAGAGATTATAGGGGGTTGTCTACCCTCCTTAAATCCAAAAGGTAGCCAAGTTATCCTCCAGATTCCCTCCAATATCTCGAAATCAAAGGTAGCCAAGCAAACTCAAGATCAACTGCACTCAAGCAATGCGTCACTTGTAGTCAAGTGGAATCATCACCTATTTTCTAGGGAGTTGCTGGTATCTACCCTTTAGGCTAACTAGAGATGAGCAAGAGCTCATTAGGATTAGAAATTTGGATAAATCCATTAGGCTCTTTTCTCTCGTAATCAGTTTTCAAGACTTTCGTGTTGATGTAATGAGACTATCTTTTGAAATGAAATGAGTATTCAGAATTTTCTTTACTGATCTAGTTTCAGAGAGTTAGGTTTGTGGGTTAGGGCCCAATCCATGTGCCTCAGCCTCTCTTTTGTAATCATTATTTACTTTCATGTCATTTATCTAGTTTTTCTTATGAATATTTAGCTAGTTGTTTGTATTTTCATTTACTATTTTTAGTTTGCTTCGATTTATCTTGTGTTGTAGATTTATCTTGCTTACATGTTGCTAGAATAGGTTATAAATTTATAAAGTTGTGATTCAAGCCTCCCCCTCTCATCTCTTCCAATAGAGCTTGAGGAGGGTAAACCTTCCCCACACACCAAAAATGATTCATATTTTATGATTTCTTGGAATGGATAATATTATTTGCTAGGATTCCATGGATATGTTCAGAAAGTTGTGTTAGATCTCTGTTTGTAGATTAGAGTAGATTTTCTTTACAATTTCAAGTCATATTTTCCATTGTCCTTATCATTAATTTGTCCAATTCTATTGCATGAATACGTAGTTTTCTTACATATATAGGTAGCACATCGAAGGAGAACCTCACCAACACTTCATCTCTCACCCTTCATCAAACCTATGTCACCATCATCCTTGTTTTTGGATTTTTCATCCCTACACCATGAGAAAACCATAGGGGTGTAATACATGACTCCCAATGGGTTTTGAACTTGGCCAAGGGGTGGGCCACATTCCAGTCATCCTAATCCACCTTCACTCCACCTTCCCTCCCATTTTTCCACCTATTTTTGGCCTCAGATTGCCCTCAGACTGCTTCCTGTAGAAATTGAGGACTTTCCTGTAGCACTGCAAGAAACCTGTATTAGCGCTTGAAATAGCACAAGTGTGCCTCTCCTTAAGCCCAAAAACCACCATCTACATCCTCTAAGCCTAAAAAAACCACTCATACACCTCCATCATTTCCCCCATGTTTTCAAGCCTTCCATGGTCCACGTTAGCACTTTCTTCTCCTAGCTGCAAAACAACACATTTCCAATAACAGTTAGGTCATGAGTAGTTGCATGATTAAAATAATGATAGATAGAGCATAGAGTAATTAGAGTGTGTTTAGCCATTTGGCCCAACAAAGTGTGATTATGTTTGTTTCATTTATGCCATTTCAATTCATCAATTTATTTCATGCAAGATGCCTAATTTTCTTTCATTCCTTATCATAGTTTAATGAGTAGATTTCTTTCACTGCAAAATAGTTAGATGTACTTGTTTTTTGTAGTGTATCTATGTACTTGCTGATAGTTCCATGGATTTGAATCATTTTTAGCCTTAGGCCTGACTTCAAAAGTGTGACAGACTTCATCTAGAAACCCTAGAAGTAGCACCCTTTCGTAAAGCTCAGAAGAGGATGACATGAGTAGAATGAATCTACTATGTATATAGCACTGTCACCTCCAATTTTTTACGAAACCTGGGTTGATAAATTAAAATAAGGCAGCCTCTAGGAGTTGCAACATTATGGGTGCAATATCAGGGCTCACGACTCGGGCCCACCTGTATTCCTTCTTGGGAGATTGAGTGTCCCAATACAACTCCTGCTCCTTTTAGGAATTCACATTTTTTTGGGCTCAGGGAGCTATGCATCTCAATGCACCTTCTCAGAAATTTTCCCAAATTGAAGAGAGATTATTGGAAGTCATCCCCATAGGGTGTGAAATAATCCATGTAGATTTCAACTAAGTCATGGACTATCTCAGAGAAAATATTGAAGAAAACCCTTTAGAAGGTAGTTGGGGCATTTCACAACCTAAAGGGTAGGACTCTGTAAGCGAAGGTAAACCAATGGCAGGTGAAAGTAGTCGTGTCCTATTCTTCAGGGTTGATTTGGATTTGGTTATACCCACAGAGCCCATCTAAGAAGGAAAATAACTTATTTCCTGCAAGGCCATTGAGGACTTGGTCTATAAAGTGAAAATGGAAATGGTCCTTATACGTGGCTTTGTTAAGTTCCTGATAATAAACACAGATTCGTGATTTTGCATTCTTCTTCGGGACTAGTACAAGAGGAGATACCCACTCACTGTCTGATATAGGATAAATGAAACCTTCATCCAACAATTTCTCCAGTTATTCCTTGAATATGTACTTTAGATTTGGGTTCATCCTTATTTGTGGTTGTATCACACACTTGCATCCTTCCTTAATGTAAATATGATGTCTACATACTAAAGGATGCACCCCTTTCATGTCCTTGTAATCCCAAGAAAATTCATCTAGGTTTTCTTTTAGAAGCTAGAATAACCTCTTTTCTTTTTCATCTGAGAGGTTTGAGTTGATTTTCAGAGATATAGCAAGGCCAAACTCTACAGCCTTGGTGATTTCAAAGGTTGAATCGACTAAGTGTAATTCCATCCAATGTTGGCTTTCAGATTCTTAGACTAGGTTTTAAAGCGCACTACTAGTGGGGGACTGGTTTTGAATGACATGGTTAATGAGTTCATATTCATCAATATTCCCCCCTCTAAGAGTAGCATCTATGGTACAAATGGGGGTACTGTTATATACCTCATATTCTTCATCCTCCAACCATATAGGTAGATCATGATCAATGGAAGGTTGGGTTGGAGGATATAATACTAGTTTTTTAGACAAGGGCCCATTATTAATAGTCATGTTTCCGGGCCCGACAAATGATATAAGCATCGATAATGGCTAACCAAGGCCTCCATAAGATGAGAGGATATCCACTGAACTTCGTTTTTAGCTCCAAAACAAGGAAATTTGTAGGATACTTCCAAGAGTCAATTGAAATGATAACATCCTCAACAATTCCTTCCGGAGTTACTATGGATCAATCTGCAAGTCACATAACTGTTGTGGTTTTTCTCAAAGTCCCTTGGAGTTTGAGTTTAAACATAGTTTCCTTGTTCATGACATCGATGGAAGCCCCAAGATCAATTAGAGTATTGGGGACTATGACACCATCTATGTGCACATCTACAATGGGACTGTCAAGGTCTAGGTACTTTGGAAATATCACCCTTCCCAACATTAAGTCGGATAGTTGTCCTACTACTTTGATAGTTGGGGTATCTTTCTTTTTTCTCCTAGGTTTCTTGAAGAAATTTTCCTTGATGAGCCTATTGTAAATATAGAAATCCTTAATGTCCTAGAGAAGAGATATCTTTACACAAATATTTTACTTCTGCCAGAAGTTCAATCTCTTCTGGGGTGTGCTGACTGGAATGGATCAAGTGCTCAGGAAAGGGAGGTTGTTGGATATGAGTGTTACTTTCTTCCTTGTCCTCCTAAACCTCTACATGTGGAGATCGAGGGTTTTTTTTTTCTGGGAGTACTCTTCCTGACCTGAGATTAATCTCCTATATCTCCACAACATAGCTGGATAGGATGTTTCTCCACTATAAACCTATTGTGCATTTCTGTTGTTCGGGATCGAATTGGGTTGTGCAGGAATCTGAGCCAACTTGGGTGGAGCAACATGATTAAGTTGAGGCTGAGGTTGGGGTGGAGGAATTAGAGTAGGTGGTTGATTATGTTGAGGCTTCCACCCTTGGGATGGATTGTTCCACTGCGATTGTTGAGGAACATACTGCTAAAATGGTTGGCTCACAGGCTGAGGATCATATGGAGGGTTCTAAGGCCAAGTAGGAGGTGTAGGCCTTGATGGAGGAGTGGGGGCGTACCAATATTTCATGGGTGAATTCTGATTATTGCGATAGTAAGAGTACGGTGCACCTTGCATACCCTGTTGATATGATCTAGGGCCTTGAGGCCTTCTCTGATTGATGAAACATAATTTCTTTGGCCTTACTTCCCCACCTTTATATAAAACTTTGAGTCCAGGTAAGGAGGTACACTTTTTTGTGGTATGATTCTCCTCACAGACTAAGAAAACTTCTATCACATTTAGTGGGCATTCATTTCTAGGGTGTTTTTCCAGTACATCTACAGAAAAATATAGCCAAGGCTCTTTATTCTTCCTCTTGTTTTCTTTTGACCTACATTCTGTCCATTTGCAAAGAAAATGTGTGCAACATGTCACTCTTGAAGTCCTCCAGCATATTTCAAATTTCATGTTTGATGGAGGTGGAAGAGGAAGGGGTATTGATTGTACTTTGGCTAGCTCTACCTTTCTTCCTAGTTGTCCTAGAATGGTTCCTGATGACAATTTTGATTGTTTCATAAGGTAGTTTGTATATATATCCTCCTAGTAAAATATTGAGGGTTTATATCACCTCCTCCCTGATCCCTCGGAGAAGTACTAGTTTAAGTGATGCAGGATCTAGAGTACAGTTTGATATCTTATAGTTTAACTGAAACCTCCCTTCATAGTCTTCTAAGGATTCATCACGCCATAGAGTCATCTTGGATATCTCATCCTTAGTTTCCTTGGACCTACAATAGTCCATGTAGTTTTTTTTAAAGGCTTCTTGCATCTGTGTCGAGGTAGTGATGTTGTTCCCAGGTAGACCCATGAACCAACACAAGGCTGCATCCTTAAGTGTAGATGGGAATAGCTTTAGCTTCTGATCATATGAGGCATAGTCATAGGTCCTACAGACAACATAAAATTCAAACTTGAATGTGTCGGGATATTCTGAGGTAAGTCCATGAAAGTGTGGAAGGGTTGAGGGGCTAATGTTTTTCATTTTATTTTCCCCATCTGCCTCTCTAATGGGAAAGGCTCCCTGGGCTTCAGTGTCAGCCATGGTTGAGATAGGTGAAGTAGGTTCCTCTAGTGAAACAAGATCTTCTTCTTCTCCAATAGGTTCTTCAAAATTTTTAGAAGGCTCACACAGGTGTATTCAACCTCATAGCCACTGAAGAATAGTGAAGGGAGACTGTGTGGTGATGTGGGGGTTTTATGTAAAAATTTCCTTGAGTATCCCTACTCCTACGAGGCATGAAAATCAGATTTTTTTTGTATTTTTCAATATTTTTGAAACAACATGTAAAAGGAAATCAAAAAAGAATACTAAAAAAAATTAAATCATCTACTAGACACCTCTCTGGCAACGACACCAAAAATTAGCGAGCCCTCGTATTGCACCAAGGATGTTGCAACTCCCAGAGGTTTCCCTACTTTAATTTATCAACCCGAGCTTCATACACACTTGGAGGTGACACTATTATATACATAGTAGATGCATTCTACTAATGTAATCCTCTTCCGAGATTTACGAAAGGGAGCTACTTCTATGGTTTCTGGATGAAATATGTCACACTTTTGAATTTATGCCTAGGGATAAAAATGATTCAAAGCCATGGTGCTATGATAAAGTAAAAATTTACACTATGAAAAGCAAGTACATCTAACTGATCTATAATAAAAAAAATATACACATTAAGCTACGATAAGAAATGAAAGAAAACTAGGCATCTTGCATGAAGTAAATTGCTCAATTGAAATTGCATAAGGGAAACTAACCTAATCACACTTTTTTGGGACAAATGGCTAAAAACACTTTGCTCACTCTATGCTCTAACTATCATGCATTTAAACATGCAACTAATCATGACCTAATTATGCTTGTAAATGTGTTGTTTTGCAGCTAGGAGAAGAAAGTGCTAAGGTAGATTATGGAAGGCTTGAAAACATGGGTACAAGGATGAAGGTGTATGGGTGATTTTGGAAGGTCTAGAGGATATGGATGATAGTTTTTGGGCTTAAGGAGGGGTCCACTGGTGCTACCTCATGTGCTGCTACAAGTGCCTTGTAGTGCTACAGGAAAGTCCTGAATTTCCACAGGAAACAGGCTGAGGGAAATCCGAGGCCAAAAATTGGTGTGAAAATGGTATGGAAGGTGGAGTGAAGGTGGTTTTAGATGAGTGGAAGGAAGCCCACCCCTTGGCCATGCTAATAATCTCTTGGGAGGCATGTCTTTCATCTTAAGGTTTTCTCACGGTGTAGGGATGAAAAATATGAAAACATAGTTGATGGTGATTTTGATGAAAATAGGGTTGATAAAGGGTGGGAGATGAATATGGAGGTGTTGGTGAAGTCCTCCTTGGCTTTGCTACCTAAATTTGCAAGAAAACTACTTGTTCATGCATTAAAGATTGACAAATTCATGATAAATACAATGGAAACGATGACTTGAATTTGGAAAGAAAATCTACTTTAACCTAAAAACATATATATAACACAAAATTTTAAACATATCCATGTAACTACAACAAAATAACTTATCCATTCCAAGAACATAAACTAAGAAGAAATTTTGGCTTATGGGGAAGGTCTACCCTCCTCAAGCTCCAATGAAGGATATGAGAGGGGGAGTCTTGACTCACAAATTTCTGAATTTATAACCTATTCTACCAACATGTAAGCAAGCTAAATCTACAGCAAAAGACAAATGGAAGAAAACTAAAAACAATGAAATGAAAATGTAAGCAAACTAGCTAAATACTCATAAGAAAAAATAGCTAAAATGACATGAAAGTAAAGAATGATTACACAAGAGATATTAACGCATGTGGATGGGGCCCTAACCCACAAGCCTTGCACTCTGAAAATAGATCAATGAAGCACAACCTGAATACTCATTTTATTTCAAAAGATAGTCTTATTACATCAACATGAAAGTCTCAAAAACATATTACAACAAAAAAGTGCCTAGTGGCTTTCTCCAAAGTTAGAATCCTAATGAGGTCTTTCTCATCCCTATTTAACCTAAAGGGTAGCTACCAAAATCTCCCTAAAAATTAGGTGATGAGTCCACTTGTTTGCAAGTGAAGTGTAGCTTTGGTGCACTTGATATTGAGTTTTCTTGGCTACCTTTGATTTCAAGTTGTTGGAGGCGATCTTGAGTATCCCTTGGCTACATTTGGGAGTTAAGGAGGTTGAAAAATCCTCCTAGAATCTCTCCTTGTTGTCTACTCCAAGTCTTAATGGAAAAATCTTCACAAAAAATGCAATATATTCATGATTTTCCTGCATTTAACTCATGATAGGTACTCGAAGTATGATAAGCCTCAATCAACATCTACACTAGCATCATAAGACCATAATATAATTAAAATGCAAGAAAAATAGACTTAATAAGGAAAAAAGGTGACCATTAACCCCTCCAAACATACCTAATTTGGATCTCATCGGTGGTTAGAGGGCTATCTATGAAATTATGTATCTGGCCAAAAAAGGTATGGGTTAAGTGGTTGCATCTTGGGGAACACTACTATAACACCACTTTCCACATTTCCATTGGTATGAAACCCTTCAACTAAATATACAAAGATTATGCCCCAACATTTGTAGACAAAACTTTTGGGGATAGCCACACCTATTTAGCTAAATACTGGATTCAAGAGATGCAAGATATCTTGCAAGTCCTTAAGTACAACTTCCAAATGGCTTAGAACTGGAAAAATGTTTATGTAGACAAGAAGAGGGTGGAGTATAGTTTTGAAGTGGGGGACATGGTATATCTTCATCTTCCACCCCATTGAAAGTCATCACTTAAAATTAAAGGGGTAGATAAACTGAAGCGCAGGTTCTATGATCTGTATAGAGTTGTGAGGTGAGTGTGAGAAGTAGCCTTCAACTATGCCTCTTGAAGGATGTAAAATTCATAACGTCTTTCATGTATCGTGCCTCAAGAAGGCCTTAGGGAAGTAGGTAGTCACGTCCACTAATCTCCCTCCATACGGTGAGTAAGGATAGATACTATTAGTACCAAAATAGTTTCTTTATATAAGGGAGTGAATGTTGAGGAAAATAAGTTTGAGAGAGTACTTGGTAAAATTGAAGGATCTACTGGGTGAAGGCACCACATGGGAAGGTGAAAATGTGCTCAAACATATAGATTTGAAGTTTCTTCAGGGCAAGAAATCTTAGGCTGGGAGGATTGTAATGTCCCCAACCACTTAGAAGAAATAAAATGGGTTCTTCTAGCCTAATAATTTCTCATAGGCTAAGGAAGGAATTTTTTTTTAATAAGGGAACGTGATTTTTCTAGGAGAAACTTTATAATTTCCTAAGGGGTGAAAAAGGGACATATCCCATGCCAATGAAAAGCCACTTTAATTTTATAAATTGTAATTCTCTTAAAGTGACTTAATAAAATATTAAAAGGGTAAAATAATGGAAAAGGTGGAAACTCAATGATAAAAAGTGAAGTGTGAGGAGTTTCGCCTCATTCTTTCACTTGCATTTTGAGAAAACGATCTCTTGAATAGTTTTTGGGAAAAAAACTTAGGGTTGGAGAAACCCTAACCGTCGTAGCTAGCTTCGGTGTTGAAACTAGACACCTTAGTTGGTTCCAAGAGTGAAATTACTCATATTTCACCGTTTTGCTTCCATTGAGGAACATATTTGTAGTAAGCATTGAGTTTGAAGATGTTTTATCATTTGATTTTACCCTCTAACACTTGTATTTCTACATATATTTTTGCAAATGGTATTTTTTGAAGGGCATTAATTTCTTGGATGTTAAAAATTTCCAAATGCGAGCCCTTTGAGGGGTCAAATTTGTATGCAAAAAGGGAGAAATATTCTATGTTATTTGCTAGTCATACCCACTTCTTCATTGTCAGTGTATTCTCAATTGTATCAAGGACCAAATTCAAAGATAAACTCAAGTTTGAAGATTTCGAGAGAACCATATGTGTGCCACTAAAGCTTGAAGTAAAGATTGTCCTCGCTTGTGGAGCATATATTAGGTTGAAATCCATTATTGTGGGTTGTGTGAGTTCTTCTATTCATTATTTTGTGATTTATCAACCCTACATAGCCTCTATTTTCCTCAAATATCATGTATTTACCCTTGTTGGAATAATTTTCATTGGATAACATATGTTTGTACCTGTGTATTAAATTATGAGCATCCCTGAGTGTTGGAAAGTGAAAGATATAAATGTTGGAAGATGTCCTACATTGTTGATGTTATTATTCACATTTTGAAAGTGAGTTCCACATATAGTCATCTATTCTTTATGCTCATTGGTATACCTTAAATGGTTACTCATTTATTGGAACAATATGAATTATCAGTGGTATGTGTGACTTCAAATTTTATACAAAGAAAATATTACATGTTCAAATCTTATTATGATATTTGAGTATCCTATACAGAATATGTTGAAGTTTATTTTGGTATATGTATTCATTTTACATGCTCATTTGGAAATTAAAACCCCAAAAACGTCATCTATAATAATTAGTACACAAATGGTTTGTAAAAACTCTTCAGTGAACCATACTACATATACCCAAAATTTTATGGGTTTTCCAAGACATTTAGAAGAGGGAATATTACATATACCACCAAAAAGAGTCAATCAGGACCTTTGGTGGCCTCTAGAAAATAACATAAACATTCATGAACCCACTAAATTCCAAGTCACGAGAGCATAGATGAGGTGACATTGTGATCCCCACCCCACTTTTATACACTTGTATTTGTAAATTCATGACTGATTATAAGGGAGCACATGATCTTTATTTTTGACACCATTCACACCGACTGTGATCAATATACTACCCACTTTTAATGGAAGCCTCAACTTGGCATGCTAAAATGTTTCTTTTTGGGGCCCTCATGACACTCACGCTTGTCTTAATATGTTCCATGCTTTCATTCTATCTTGTCACATATCTATTGTCAATATTTTTTGTATATATGTGGTACTTTCACTTGGGGTTTTTAGTTCATGATTACAGGATACACTTTTCCCACTCATTATGGCCCCCAAATTTGAGCTCGTAACATGGAAATCAAGCTATCATACCTTAACTATCATGATAAGATTATCCCTAAAAGAAAATAGCACAAAATAGTATGCACCCCCTGAGTTGACAATAGTCCCCCCATATCCTGACCGCGTTCACCCACACCTTCCTCTTAGAAATGGTGAACATCATAAAAGGTTAATAGTTTTCCACCTTCATGTATTTTCTCATACAATACTACCCATTACATTACTAGCATCAATGAACATTACTTTTCACTTAAGAATAGATATGTTTCATAATTTTAAAAGTGACCACATTCCTTCTTTGCGACTCATTTCTTACCAACCCTCTAAATTCTTAGGATCCCATACAATTAATCATCATAAATGCACCATTGCATTAGTGCTTAACTTCTCACACCTCCATAATCTAGCAAAACATTTATACAATGACATACCATTCATTTTCCTTACATTGATACTAGCTAATCGGGACCCCACACTTTGAAGTCATTCCTCAACACCATCTTGTAGGTCACTACACATTGGGGCACATATCTCCATGTTTTTACATTCCAATGCACTCTAAAAATATTTTGGAAATTGTACAAAGATTATTTTTGGAAACAAGAACATCACTCATATTTTGATCTAATACTCAGTGGTAGTGCCTAGTTTCCCTTGGTTGGAGGATAAATTGTATACAATGTCAGTGAAAAATAGATTTCATGCCCTGTCCCTCTGCCACTTATATCATATTGTTGAAAACCCAATTCACCTCATCAAAGCAACCATGTGTCATCCCCTTGGACGTTTCCCTAACTCTAGGGGATTACCTACCAAATTTTATTTTGACTATTTCCACTTGCACAAGTGCTCCAACCTGGGGAAATTTATAGTTTCCATGTCATTTTGTGAACCTAAATCATCACGAAATTTTCACACATCCATGGTTCTCTACTTGTGTCATGTCTCAAGTGGATTTCCTAGAAAGCTTCATTCTCAGATAGTTTTTCCTTCCTTATTATCAACATTATCTTTCATTTTATAGGAAAGAATAAATACCTTGGTTGATATGGGATCTTTCCTTCAATGATTTTAAATATAATTTCTTAAAGAGCATGAGAATACCATAAAAAAAACATCCATGAAGAAGAAATAAAAAATGAATACAATATAGACAATGCACCAAGATTTTTTAATGAAGTTCATTCACAATGTGTGAACTACATCTCCGGGCCAAACTTAAAAGTGGAGAGGCCTCTATATTATCTTAAAAAATAATGGAAAGTACATGATAAAATACATGGAAATACCACACTTCTCAGGATGACCCAAAAAATCATTTCTTGGAACCGAATTTTAATTGCACTAGTGGATTTGTCTCAAAATTTCATGAAAAATGGCTATAAAATTCATATGGTTTTGTCACTTTCACCTCTGGACCCCTCAAGAAATATTTAAGATGCCATAATAGTTCAAAATATTCCAGGAATATTCCTATAGAATATTCCTTGGAATATACCCAAGGAATATTCCTCAAAAGATGTGCCTAGGGTAGGCCTCACTCCCCGTGCACAAAGTTTCATGCTCTTTGTTTTGTTGTGCCTTGTGGGTCTCCTCCTCCCACATGTTTATAAACATGGTTTAAATAATACATGTTGGGCAGATCTACCAAGATTCGGTTGTTTGACATGTCGGTTGGTTTATTGTAAATAAGAATATTTTTGGGGGAGGTCTCGAGGTCAAACCTATGCGCCTCCCATTTATTTTGTTTATTATATATATATATATATATATATATATATATATATATATATATATATATATATATATATATATATACAAACATTGGTTTTCTTAACCCATAAACCATATAAAAACAAAAACCCATAAGCATAAGACATAAATTCATGGAGGATTGACACACATTTCAAGGCCACTTTGGCCTACTTTGAGGTTCCATGTGGCCTCATATGATTGGGCCATGTGGCAGGCCCTGATTGGTCAATGAATATTCCCAATAACCATGCCACACAACCTACCACATCATCATTGACTCATCACTAGATGTTTTTTCACATCAGCTATGGGTCCCCATCTACTAATTGTACTTATTAACTAGTTTGCCATGCAGAAGCCCATGGGAGTGCCACATGGAAGCCTATAGGTCCCACCTGCAAAAAAAAAAAAATTGTTTATACCAAAATTCATATGAGCATAAATTTTTCATACATACTCGAATTGAGGTGTCATTCATGACATTGGAATCATCTTGCCCAGATCTATGACTTGGTGCTAGTTTTTCTAAGATTTGAGGACTAAAAATTTTAAGCTATTTTGGATCCTCTTGGATAATTAGTCATCACTCCCATTTACTGTTGAGCTTAGGTGGAACTATGGGAATGATCATTGCTGATTGGTTTCACTAACACCTTTGATGCTCAACCCCAACAATGTATGACATATGGAAGTGTCTTAATTTACAATAGTTACAATTTGTTAGTTTGGCCTAAAACCCATGTACCAGGGCAACAAGTTTGTTAGTAGTGCCATCAACACTGAATTGCATCTATTAAATGGGGGTGTATGTATTAGCCTTTCCATATTCTATCAGATATGCACCAAGGGAAAATTAGTCATCAACTCCAATAAGAGAAATTGTGTTTTTGGAATTCTTGACAAGATTTGTCTTATGTGCTATGTAATTGTAATAATCTAAGTCATCAGGAGAAGCATGGGACATGGTTTGCACATATGGATTTTTGTAAATATCTAATATCAATAGTGGGTTTTATGGTCTCATTTGAGGAACCACCTAATATCTCTTCAAACAAGGATCTCTCTCCCAAGAAGTCATTGGGACTCATAGTCAGGTAAGAAAACATGATGCATTTCAACTATATGTTTTCTCCTAATCCTGTACATCATGAAACAACTATTATTTCTAAAAACATTCACACTCAATTGTATTAGCGAGGATGACCAACATTGAAGAATTGACATGTGCATATGTACTAGTCAAGGTTGGAAACATCACAAGTCAACAATAACCAAAGGTTCCTAAGGTTCTCATTTAAAAAATAAACTACATAAAGTTACTTCAACAATTATGCATGGATCACTGTGGTTATTTCTTTGATAGTCACATAGATTCACAAAAGTTACACCTTAGCAGAATGTGGACCACTTCACATTGAATGAGAAAACCATCTACTGAAAGGAAAAGGCTAGCTAGATAAAACTCGATCCATTCTACCCTTGAATTGGCATTATGTAGTCTCCAAAGGACTCCCCTTGTTTCCCACTAGATCAAATATAATAAATTAATGAAGGGGAGACAAGGCATGAACTTAGGCCTATAAATACCAGTGGATTTGTGATCAAAACAAGACAAAAGCCAATGCAATATTATGCTTCCAACTTGCATAGCGAATTAGCATTATTTTGTTTTCAAATAGCTCACCACTCAGATCTATCATTAGATTTATTTGAGGAGAGATTATTATTACAAAGAGGTGAGAAAAGGTATCTTCCTTTTAGAGAGTTATAGGGTCCATTTCCTTATCAACTCCCTTTAGTGTCTTTGAAATAATCAAAACTATTTTCTTCCAACAATAAAGAGAATTTTTGGTTTCATACCTCTTATGTTTCCTTCTTTATTCTTCATTGTTATTACATTGTAGCTAATGATCCTGAGTAGGTTTAATTACATTATTTATTTGTTTATCTGGCTAGTCATTTGCTTATTAACTTTAGAGAAGAAACAACTTTGTAAAAGAATAAATTTTGGTACACTATTACTCAAAGAAAAAGACAAACAACATAAAACTTGAAGGATAAAAATACTATTTTAAAAATGAAAATACAACTACCCATAAATTATCTATGTTAAAACATATAATTTTTATTTGAAAATCATACAACTAATTTAATTAAAAAGGGAATAAAGTATATATAACTAAAAAATGAAATAATACTTAAATTAGGGGTTTCTTAAAATAATAATTATTATGACAATGATACACATCACTATTACTTTCGTGATTCATTTTTGCATCTCCCACGAGACTATCATCAAAACTTTCTACACAATTTTAATATTATGGAGGAGAAATGGACAATGTCAACTATACTTTGCATGTTAGGAAAGTGATGGTTCTTAATTTTTAATTTATAATAATCATCATGGGTCCACACGAATCTTTCGTAGATTATGTTGAAAACTCCACGCATCTATACTATTAACGTGGGAGACCAAGTCTAGGCATTCCCTATGACAACAATTTAATAATTAAAATGTACAAAGAAAAGAATACATCTAGAAAGACAAGCGTACACCATAAGGAATATAAGGAGGAGAGGAATCACATGTATATATTTGTCATACTTGTGTTTGAATCTTAACTTTTGCTTTCCAAAATTTAAAGATGGTAAAATATTTGACTTTGATCCACCGAAATTTCATGGGCTTCCACCTCTACCACACCAAAAAAGTGGAGGACATTATGTTGTATTATATGGTGCTCGATGAGGAATGTCCGAGATTCTTCTTTCCAAAAAGATGGAATATATTATTAAATAATTATAATAAGGTATATTAAAAGGATGGAATATATTATTAAATAATTACAATAAGGTATATTAAAAAATAAAAAAATTTGTATTTCTTGGTAAAGTGGAAAAAGGAGTTGAATTATGTATTTTGCACATTGTTTCGAATTATGTATTTTGCACATTGTTTCCAGGTTATGTTAAAATCAATAAACAGTATGAAATTATTGCTTTCTAGTTGTATGTGTCGAAGGTTTAGTAACTAAATAGGATTTAGTCACTCATATAAAATATTAAAATATGTTTTAATTAGAAAGCTTTAAAATATTTTAAATATTTTTGTTATTATATATATATATATATATATAATAAAAAAAATATTTTAAAGCTTTCTAATTAATATATATATATATATATATATATATATATATATATATATATATATATTTTGTGAAGTTTAATTGTTTTGTTTTTTTAATTTAAATTTAGTGATGTCATTTGTGATGAGACATATTTTTTAAATGTATTTTCAGATGTATAAATAAATTAGAAGTTTTGAAAAGTGATGTACAGATTTAACAATTCAAATCTACTATTCCAGTTTTTTTTTGGATTTTAGAAAATACATAGAGGAAAAGAAAAGAAAGGTAAAACATTTAGATTGCATTATTTTATATTTAAAAATCCACTTATTTTTATTCAATATTTCACAACAACTTTAATAAGGTTTTTTTTTTTTTTTTTTTACTTTTTACTTTTATTATGCTTAAATGGTAGAAATTTTATATACCTTAATTGAGAATTATGGGAAATAATGTATTATTTTTCTTTTAATGTTTTTCTTCCTTATTTTAATTTAGCGAATGACTTGATTAAAGAATAATATAGATTCGAAGAGAATTCATTGATTTGTATCATCCAGTAAAGGAAAATGAGTGTGAATTATCCAAATCATGCCTCATTTTCTTTTCACACAAAAATCAATCAAACAAATAGATCACCCGTAGAGAATCAATTTTGAGTGTTGAATGTGTCAATGTCTATATTGAGTGTTGAATGTGTCAATGTCTATATCAGCTTCCTTAATGGTTGATGGAAGTCATTTTGAGAAGCTACAAACACAATTTCCTACAGCCTACCAAATAGGGATTCATATACAAAGTCTTCCCACCAAGTAACATTTTCATATATTGGTCAAATGCGCCATTTTGACTTATCCTAAATTAAAGAGAGGACAAACAAGAGGTCAGTATAGGAGAATTAGGAATAACTTCAACCCTACAATCTAAAAATTTGTATAAATTATTGCAAATGTGAGACTTTCTTGTGTCATTAGGAAAATTCTAGACATTGGACACTATAGAGGAAAAAATTAATCAGAATAAATACATTGTTATATTTTTTAAAGGTATAAAACATTCCACTACTAAACTAATTATTTCACTATTTAGTATTTTCTTCTCAAATCCTCAAAATTTATATGTTATGAATATATTAAAAATAACCCTTACCAAAATTTATTAGACAATATAATGTTTACTTCTAGAATTGTAATTCTCAAATACAAACTCATTCTATATAGTATTTCCTAATTAATAAATTCCCATGGTGTAAGGTTTACTTCTAGAATTGTAAATCCAAAATACAAACTCATGCTATATAGTATTTCCTAATTAGTAAATTCCCATGGTGCGTACAAGTATAAAAATCCAATGAATTAATGCCCTAAATTTGGTATTTTCTTTCCAATTACTTTCTATATCTCATTGGCATGGATTTATATTTGAGTTATTTCCAATTATATGTAATCATGTACTATACATTTGGTAATTTAATGATATTTAGTGATGAAAATTTATGATTTTTAAGATGAAATTTTTTATTTTTTTGTTTTTTATTTTTTTCTAAGTAACACTAAATCTATTAATATATAACATAAAAGTAAGAAACTGCCACTGTCTCAGCTGAGGGAGCCTGAGCACAAGGCTTGACTGCCATGAAAAACCAGAGTTTGGACTGCCCACAGAGGCGAAACCAATCCCTGCAAATTAAGAGTAGCCGCCCTCATAGGGGAAACCGACTTTACATCCAAATTGTTTAACAAAAGTACAAAAACTATAGCTGGCCACTCTGCAAGCAGAGGGAGAAGAGACAAGAAAACTAGAATTAACTTAAAGACATTGTGCATGGAGAATAAAAACCTTTGGGGCATATTCGGACTACTGTTCATTGGTTGGGGAGGGCGGTTCTTCAACAATTCTGCATCCAAACTCGTCGCTGCTCCCGCCTTCATCAGTCGAGGGGAGCACTTTGCCTTTGTCCTCGCCTTCCATAGTTTTCACCTGCATTGAAACGTCTGGAACAATATTTAACTGGGCCAAGGCGTCCTTGGAAATTTTAGTAGAGGCGGGGCCAGGTGTAGTGGGGCCATGAAAAGCGACAGAGGGACCGAGAAATGCAGGCGGAGGTGGCGCTAGGCGGGAGGACTCTTCACAAACAGTGACCGTGACATGTGCCTTAAGGACCAGTCTTTCAAACTTGCAATTGAAAGTGAACTCCACGCACTGAGAAGATTGGCGAAGGGTGGGAGAGGAAGGCAGGTGGGGAACAGAGGGAACAATAGAGGGGTGGACATGAGGCACAGAGGAGAAGACAAAGGGAGGCGGAGGACACACAAAGGGATAAGCAGAGTCAGGGCAGCGAGGCCTACCCCTGCGACTTTTGGTTTCCGGAATGTGGTTGCAGGGGAGATCTTTAGAAGAAGAGTCAGAAGTGGGAGAAGACTGAGAGCGATAGACACGACCACGACTGGAGCCATGGCGACATCGCATGCGATGGCGCAGTCTAGGCATGGCGAGGGGGAGAGGTTGATGAAACGGACAAAAGAGAAGAGATAGCGGAGGGCCAAGAGAAATTCACAGTGAATTAGACTAGCAGAACTAACTATGCGAATGGTGAAATTCCGGGACTGTCTCGAGACAACACAAAAGCTCGCACCATCTACCTGTCTGTGTTCGAGCGCTAGGCTCAGCACAGGTGAGCAAACAAGAACCACGGTGAATCGCAATGGTGGAGCAGACTGGGCAAGCGCCATATAGAAGGTCACAATCCATACCAGGAGCCGAAGAAAACCAAATGGAATGCGCAGGGCATCGACGGTTCGAGAGAGCATAATTAAGACAGCGTGGGGTGGCATATTTAATTCCACCGTTAATGCCAGTGTGGGAGGCCAGATGGCCAGCCCAAAGTGACGGCCTTGGGAGGTGACCAGGGACGAGCATCCCATCATGAGCTGGAGCCATCTGCATCCGGAGAATTTTTTTTTTTTGTTAATTTCGATGGTGCAATTGAATTTACTAATAATTTTTTCACTAGAGAAATTTCATATTATTATTCCATTCATTTACATTTAAAATTTGAAAATTTTATGTCCAAACCTATTTTGAAAAATTACTAGTGAGATAACCTTTTATAAGAGTTGCCATGGAATTCTCATGGTCACTTGTCTTGATTTAAAAATTAAGTTAGTTACGAGTTTCAAAATAGTGTAGCTCATGACATTCTTAGTTATGCTTATTAATAATGATTTTTTGTGAGATATAGAATGTTTTATA
Source organism: Pinus albicaulis (assembly GCA_034641835.2). Lineage (NCBI taxonomy): Eukaryota > Viridiplantae > Streptophyta > Pinopsida > Pinales > Pinaceae > Pinus > Pinus albicaulis. Next base: position 1,500,767,964 of record CM076582.1, read on the forward strand.
TTTTTATTACTAGTCTCTAATTATAATGAACATTTAGAGAAGCATGTAAGAGTATGTTATGGAATACAATAAGGATTTAGTTTTTTTAATCATAAATCCATATTTATATAGAAATATATATGTTATAAAAAAGTCACATTTAGATAGAAAAAATAAAATTGAAAAGTGAGTAGCTCTAAATCTATTTAGAGATATATTACAGTTAGATAAAAGGATGTGAGGCGTGAGTAATTTAAAATATACATATCATAAAATTAAAGAATGAGTAGCTCAATAGATAAAAAGTGAATTTTTTTATAGGGATGTACTTATGTCATAAAATTAATTATGAAGTGTGTATCCTAATGTAACAAAATTACATTTAGATAGAGATACATTTATCTCATATAAATAGGAAGTAAATAACTAAAAAGTCACAAAGCTATAGTTAAATAGAGAAATAAGAATTAGAAATCTAATAACTCCAAATCCCCAAAGTTTACCTAGATTGGGTGATCCCATGATTAGTCATACTATCATTGGTGCATGAAGCATTTGACATTTAATGGGAATTTAAAACTATGGAAAGTTGACAAGATGTAAGGGAAAGTGGATGCATGTCATCATGGATTGGTGTTTTGACATTTAATGGGAATTTAAGACTATGGAAAGTTAAAAATATGTAAGGGAAACTGGATGCATGTCATCATGGATTGGTGTATTGTAATTAACACTATACTCCATACCATCATGTGAAAAAACTGCTTTGAGTGTCCATGGAGATATTCTTGATCCAATGAGGAGATGGTTTCATTATTGAATGAGATCAAGTATTTTTCAAACCCACTAAGGTCCCTAATTATTTTTAAACCAAAATAACTTGGATAAAATGTGTTAGGGCATTTTAATGTTGCTCTAGAGCTTCTTTATTTATTTTCTATTGTTTCCTCATTTCATTTCCATTCTACACATTGTAGATTGATCACTCTCTTTAAGAGGCTCATACAAATTTTAGTATTATTTTTGTTTCATTGCTCTAGTAACCCTTTCTACCCCCAATTTCACTCTAGTTTATCCTATCAAGTCCCCCTAATATGGACCTCCTTTCCTACCCTTCCATGTGCCTTTTTTTAACCTCTATATTCAACCTCCAAAGTGTATTCCACACCTCTCCTTTGTCTACTCTCCTTCATTATTACAATATTTCCTTTTAGTGTCCCAAAGTCTAGATTCCTTGCCTCTATCTTAACCCCTTACTTTATTCTCCTACATCTATCTCTTACAAACATATTTACCCTCCTACATCTTGCTACTCAATTCTCTCTCTGTTCACTAGGTATTCCTCTATCATGCTTCTCAATATAACCATGCCTTGTCGATAATCTCATTACCTGAAAAAAAGTAGGTGTGGTCCACACATAGGAGTACATTCTACTTCGAAAGTGCGATCCTCTATATAAAGGTCAATGATTATCTATTTTAGAACCTCCCACTTTTCCATTAAATTAGAGATTCACAATCTCGAGGAAGAAGTGAGAGTGGAATAAAGGTGACAATGAAATAATTAACAGTGTGGGTGAGTGGATTCAAGGACACCTTTAATAGATATATGAAGGATGTGGATATATACTCGTAGGTTAAAAAAGTCAGGGGAAAATTAATATTGGAGAGGAGTGGGGAAAAACATAAAATATGTTTATATATTGATGTCTTATAGTTGGATTTGAAGAAGTTAGACAAGAAGATCATGAAGCTAGTGAAGGAACTAGATAATTTGGAATTCTCTGCTTTTGAAGAGGACTAAGAAATCATCTTTGTTTAAGCATGAACAACTCTCTCCCTATTTTCATACTTTTATTTCATAATATATCTATCAATGAGGCCAATTTAGAAGAAAAGCTAGATATGATATAAATAGATCACGTTCATAAATTGGACACTATATGTAGATTATTATCGATGATAATAGATAGTAACAATGTCAATTTTAATAACAAACCTTCCATAAATGTTTTTTTGGATTGTGCTATTGGTCTTTTTTCTCCAATAGTAGACTAGTAACAAAAAAAAATGTCTTTTATTTTTGTTTTATTTAGGCATTTACCTAAAACTAAAACCACAAAGTTTCATTTATATAGAAAATTAAAATAAAAATCTAAATAACTCAAACACTACAAATCTATTTTACATGAAAATGTTTAAGTTGTGAATAAATAAAAAAATATAAGTTTACAATGAGATAGAAATGTTTTATGTAATTAGACTTAATTTTTATAACCACATAGTTTTGTTTAGATGCAAAAATGATTTGAGATTATGTCATTTTTTGTGTTGGAAATTATGAAATTAAAAGTGAAATTACATTTAGATAACATTACCATAAGTTAGTCATGGGTTAGCTTAAATTATTGCACTCATAAAACTCAAAAGGGTTTAAATATTTTAATTTATTCTACATCTTTATTGCGCCGAAAGGCGCATCTACAGCCCAGTATGACCCCGATGTCAGGTGGCTCACGTCCTCATACAAAATGTCGGCTTAAGTTTTAAATTTAAAAAAAAGAAAAAGAAAAAAAAAAACTAATCGCATTGTGCTAGAACATATATCAATTTCTAATACAATTATGTATTATTTATATAATTTGAATGGATAGTAAATTATATACGTGAATTTGAATGGATCATAAATTTACCTTTAACAAAAAAAATTACCACATTTAATTTCCAAATTAAGTAAAATTTTAAACATCTTTACTCTTTACTAAAGTAATTACCATTTCCTAAATCAAAGGAAAAGAGTTAATTGAACACAAACAATCAAAATCCAAAATCTTTTAATATTTCTTCTAATTAAATATTTGTAAATGAATTTATACTTACTCCAGAGCTATGGTAAATAAATAAAAACATATATAAACTAGATGTATGGTAAATAAATAAAAATTCTTTTTATATTTATTCCATAAACCTTTTTATATTTAAAAAAAATTTAAAAAGAGGTTTTATTTAGATGAAGCCTATGGGAGGAATACCATGGGACAAATTAATATTGATACCATGGGCCAGATACCATGGGCCAAATACCATGGATAAATAAATAAATATAAAAGAGGTATAAAAAAGTATGATAAATAAATAAATAAATATAAAATAGATATAAAGAGGTATGGTAAATAAATAAATATAAAAGAGGCATAAAGAAGTAAGGTAAATAAATAACAATATATCAAATAGGATTATAAATAAAAATCTAATTATATAACAAGCCTATGGGCCAAATACCATAGTAAAGAAAAGGGGTATGGTAAGTAAATAAAACCTCTTTTCATATTTACTCCATAATCCCCTTTATATTTACAAATATTTATGTTAATTAGTTTACATAATTAAGAAGAAATAGAGAGAGAGAGTGATAAGGGAGAGATGGAGAGAGAGTGTGTATGTTTAGGGGTGAGATAAAGAGACAAAGTAAAATGTATGGAAAGAAGGGGGGAGAGAAGAAGTGAGAAGGAGAGAGGGAGGGATATAGTAATGTAGTTGGAGAGAGAGAGGGGTGGAAAGAGAGAGAGAAAGAAATGGATGGGGGAAGAGAGAGGATTAGAGAGAGAGAGAGAGAGATATGGGGGAAGAGAGAGAATTGGAGGGAAAAGAGAGAGAGAGAGGTGGGAGAGAAAGGGGGAGAGAGGAATGATGAGAGAGAGGTAGAGAGTGATGGGGGAAGAGAGAGTATTGGAGAGAGAGAGAGAGAGAGAGAGGGATTTAGGGGAGAGAGAGAGAGAGGAAGGACGAGAGAGAGGACTTGAGAGAGAGGAGGAGAGAGGGATCGATAAGAGAGATGGAGTTAGAGGGGGAGAGATGTAGGAAATAAGAAATATAGTGAGTGAGAAGTGGAGAGAGAGAGGGAGTGACAAGGGAGAGACAGAGAGAGAGCATGTATGTTTGGGGCTGAGATAAAGAGACAAATAAGGAGAGATGGAGATAAGGGGGGAGAAGAAGATATAATGAGAGAGGGAGGGATATAGTAACATAGTTGGTGGGTGAAGAGAGAGAGAGAGGGAGAGAGAGATGGGAGAGAAAGGGAAAGAGAGGAAGGAAGAGAGAGGATGTGGGAGAGTGGAGAGAGGGAGGGAAACAAAGATGGACTTGGAGGGGGAGGGGGAGAGAGGCAAGAACAAAGAAATAGAGAGAGAAAGGTGGAGAGAGAGAGAGAGAGTGAGTGAGTGATAAGGAAGATGGAGAGAGAGGGAGAGAGGGGGAAGATAGAGATATAGATGGAAGGTGAAGAGAGGGAAGAAGAGAGAGATGGGGAGAGGATGGGATTGACAAACAGATTGATATATATGGATTGCGAGAGTGTGTGTGTGTTTATGGGGGTGAGATAGAGAGACAGAAAAGAAGAGATGGAGGGGGATATAGATATGGATGGAGGGTGGAGAGAGGGAAGAATATTTCTCACACTAGATGGATTGATATAAGTGGAGATGGTGACTTATAATCCTATTTGATTATTTGCACTATATGCATCGATTTTAGTGTAGATATTTATTTCTAATGATATTTGATTACTTGCACTAGATGCATTGATTTCAGTGTAGGTGGTGATTTCTAATACAATTTGATTTCTTGCACTGAATTTTTTTATTTCAATTTAGATGTCGATTTATAATTATATTTGATTACTTGCACTAAATGAATTGGTTTCAATGTAGATGATTTCTAATCTTATTTGATTGTTTGCACTAAATGCATTGATTTCAATGTAGATGGCGATTTCTAATCCTATTTGATATATTTGAGTAAATGCATTGATTTTAGTGTAGATGTTGGTTTCTAGAGAGAGAGAGAGAGAGAGAGAGAGAGAGAGAGAGAGATGAGGAAGATGGAGAGAGAGGGAGAGAGGAAAAAAGGAGGAAAGAGAGATATTAATGGGGGAGAGGGAGAGAAGGGGAAGATAGAGATATGGATGGAAGGTGAAGAGAGGGAAGAAGAGAGAGATGGGGAGAGGGGGTGATTGAAAAAGAGATTGATATATATGGAGTACGAGAGAGAGTATGTTTAGGGGGGTGAGGTAGAGAGACAAAAAAGAATAGATGGAGGGGGATATAGATATGGATGGAGGGTGGAGAGAGGGAGGAATATTTCTCGCACTAGATGGATTGATATAAGTGGAGATGGTGATTTCTAATCCTATTTGATTATTTGCACTAGATGCCTCGATTTTAGTGTAGACATTTATTTCTAATGATATAAATGTAACATGAGTACGTTCTTATTATTCACATTTTCTATCTTTCAACACTATTATTGTCACTTTGCATTTAAAAACAATATTTCATCATTTTTCATCATTATAGTTATTAACAATAATTATCATCTCAACGAACTGAGGTAACTAAGAAAATTTAAAATTAAAATGACCAAGTTAATCTCAGAAATATTTAGTATATTTAAAATGATTATATTAATATTTGATATATTTACATATTACTAATAAAATTAATCATATCTTTGATAGATTTTCCTTGGCAGCACATGACTGAAACCAGCCTAGATCCATCTTACATCTCAAAAATATACAAAAAATTTAATAATATGAAAAATGTGACGTTGATGCCTCCGACTGGAACCAGCCTAGATCCATCTAACTCTGGATCTATCATGCGCCGAGAGGGATCAAATCTCTCGAGGTGCAAACCTTTCCTCAAGTTTTGCACTCAAAAAATAGGTTTGCACCTCTAGAGATTTGATCCCTCTCGGTGCATGATAGATCCAGAGTTAGATGGATCTAGGCTGGTGGTTACTCCAATTAAGATATGGTTTATAATATATTGTTTCAATGGTATAAGGTATGTAGTGTAATGATGAATAAATTATTCCAATTAAGGAAAAAATGTTGAGAGAGAGAGGTGTGCTTTGTAAGATGTTAAATATGGTTTATTTACTTTTAATTTTAAGTATAAAAGAAAATGAAGAGAAAATCAAGTAAGATGAGTCTCATTATTGAAAAATTATATTTAATTATGTTTTCAGTACAAAATAATTAAACTTTAATTATGTGTTTAAGATGAATTTATAAGAACCTACTTCACTTTTTAGTAAAATGTGATAATAAAAATTTGATATTTTACGACTTTTAGAAATGTGGGGATGAAAATTTGATATTTTACAAATTTTTTATACTAAAATTTTGCAAAATAACATATGCTATGTGAATTGGTATGTAATTGTGTTATTTTTATGATGATATTTTTCTAAAAAATAATAATGTTGAAATCTATATTGAATTAATTGTTTTTTATTTGAAAATTTCAAAAAAAAATTACAAGTAACATTGAAAAAAAAAAACAACATGTACCTTTATATATACCTAACTTACCAAAAAAATCCAACTAAGATTCATATATCAACCTCCCATTAATTATCACTATATAAAATAATTATAATATATCAATATATAAAAGAAAAATGATATATACCTTTTTATATACCTAACTTGCCCAAACAAATTCAACCAAAATTCAGATATCAACCTCCCATAAATTATGATACATCACTATATCACTATACTCATAGAAAACCATATATGCTTTAAATAAATATTTTTAAAATTTCGTACTTTGTATTCAAATGTTTTCATTTTTACGAGATCATATAATGCTTTATTTTCTCTTTAAACTTCCTTTTATCCATTCATGTTTTATGCCAACATATACTTGATCCTTTTCTTTAATGAAATGGCCTTTTTTATACTTGATCCTTTTCTTTAATGAAATGCCCTTTTTTAAAAGGTTGATAACTTTCCAGAATCATATCATTTATATTCGCTTCAACTAAATTGATTAATCAGTTCTTTTAGCTTCTGATGAACGTGGTGGCTTGGCGAATAAGTCCATGAAATATTGTAGCTCTACAGATAGCATTAGCGTTATGACTATCCTGTACTTTTTCAGAACACACAATGTGAAAAGTGCTTCTTAATTTCAGCTACTTTTCATACTCTAAAGCTTTCTTTTTGTTAAATATTTTAATGGATTCGATGGTCTTTTATTTAACTTTTCTTATACTAAATTAAGATTTTTTTGAATATCACTAAACATATAACATAAAATAATAAAGTAGTCAAATGACAGGCACCATTTCCATTACTACGAGCATCGAGTTAGTTAAATGGTAAGCGAATTCTCGAAAAGTTATTTTCAGACTGAAAAGGAAACGTAAACTAATCTGCTTGTAGTACATAAATTTGGTAACAACCAGATACCTCAAAACGGATTTTCCACAATAGGTTTCTGAAAATCCACGCACAATCCCGAACAATCAGAAAGCTCAAAAACCCAGAAAACGCAGTGTGAATCATGGGAGCAGAGCAGCCTTTCTCTCTCTCTCTCTATATAATTGCAGATGAAGGACAATGGGGCCACTGGCCATGTCTCCCTGCAGCTCGTTTGTGTGGAAAAGAGTAAAATTCGGGTATTAGGGTTTAGGTTTCTGTAGGGTTTGACCTTGATGCCTTTTTGGTCTTGAGTTTCATGGCGGCTGCGGGAGAAGCGATGTGATTGAGGATGTTTGAAACAGAAAAATTACGTTAAGGAAATTGGGTACGCGGTGTGGGTGTCAAGTCAATGAGACTGACGAGCGTCGTTGCACTCCACTTGCTTCAAACCAAAGTTACCAAAGTTACCAACCCTATTCTCTTGACAATGCATTTATATAAAAAAATATTCAAATAGAAGGGTACAGCCCATGCAATTGGTAAATAATAGGTATTACAGGTGTCTAGAGATGATAAGGTCATAGATTCCAGAACGAGGAAGGCTGGAAGCACAAGGCACACGATAAGCCGAAGTTTCATTCAGAGAGCCCAGTCTCCACCAGCATCACCACCTCCATCACTCTATTTATGATTTTATGGACCTTTGATTTCTTCATATTCATGTGCTATTTCTGAGGTTTTTTTATATCAGACACAAGAGAAGAACAGAGATTGTGTGCTATTTCTGAAGTTTATTGAAGGAATTTGGGGGTCTGGAGTATTCAATCCTGCTAATCCAATTTCTTGTAAGATTCAGTCGATTTAGAGACCAGGTAATATTGTGTAAAGTGGCCTAACCAGACACTAAAAGCGGTGCGGGAGCGGACAGTTATCACGCCGAGATCCTCTCAACGTTTTGGCACTGTAAAAGGCTGAGGACCGTGCTGTTGAAACTTGAAACCTAGCAGATCTCAGAACTTTCAATACGTTGATTATCTGGTACTAAAAAACCCTTTTCTTCACTTCTCTGAACTTATCCGGACCGACCCATAAGACCTTTGAAGGCCAGTTAGTGGAAGTAATCGGAAGAAATGGGGAGAGCCCCTTGCTGTGACAAAGCTAATGTGAAGAAAGGACCATGGTCTCCTGAGGAGGACTCTGAACTCAAGAAATACATAGAGAAGTATGGCACTGGAGGCAACTGGATTGCTTTACCTCAGAAAGTTGGTATGGCATCGTTCATATATCAATGAATTCATACAGAAATGAAATAGATCAGCTCCATATTTTTCCTCTTTTTTTTTCAGTTAAGGCATAGAAGGATTCAAATTCTAGGCCACCATGGTTTGATGAAACTTTCTGAAGCTTTGAATGGTTTTCCAATTATTATACTTGTTGTGAGGATATTACCAGTTGTTTCTGAAGCTATAGACAAGGGTTTTAACATCAGTACTCCACAACCATGGACTTAGTTTTCACCGTGCTTAAGTTTCTAGGTTTTGTAATCATGTCATTACAACTTGTGTTATATCTACAAGAAGAAAGTTTAGAGGGCTTAGGTTTTTAGATATTGTGTATAAGATCTACCTTTGAATGGTTAATGGTTTGTGCATAAGTGGTAATGGATAATTTTAGCATATGTACGGTGTATTCCCCCAGATGCCATCTTAGTGTAGTCCCCTACATGTCTGGATGCCATTTTAGTTTTGGCCGTTTGGCTTTTACCGGATTGATCACATTTTGATTGAACAACTTTTAACGAGAGATTCCATGTATGTAATTAAATGCTTTGAACCAGTTATCTGGTCAAGGTACCTTGTTTATAATCGCCTATTCTGGTAAATACCATACAGACTTAGGGTTATCAGAATGCATGACCTTGGTGGTAAAGCCAAAGATCAGTTTACTAAATTGAGAACTATATTTTTCATTTTATGTATATCTGTCATTTCACCTTAGGAATATGAATATCTTGCAGAACCTGTTGTAGTTATCCTTGCTCTCTCTGTATACAGGTTTGAAAAGGTGTGGAAAGAGCTGCAGGCTTAGATGGTTAAACTATCTAAGGCCAAATATAAAGCATGGAGGGTTCTCAGAAGAAGAAGATAACATCATTTGTAGCCTTTATCTCAGTATTGGTAGCAGGTAGTCAAAAATCAAACAACCTATGAGTTTCAGATATATAAAAGATAAACAATCAGACAGCTAATCCATGGATCAGAGCTAAATAATCATTTTTTCATCAGAAGAATGCTTTTCAGGGTTATTGATTGGAACATAGAACCTGATTTCAGGCTTTTTGCATTGTGCAGGTGGTCTATCATTGCGGCCCAGCTGCCAGGGAGAACAGATAACGATATAAAAAATTACTGGAACACAAGGCTGAAGAAGAAACTGCTGGGGAAAAGCAAGGAACGTCAATCCCGTCGTCTTGCTGGGGCAAAAGAAGAAAGCAAGGACATGCAAAGCTATACTTCATCAGAGGCCATTACAAACCCAAACATCTATGGGTCACAGCAACAACCTGGAGGGATAGATAAACATACAGATATTAATATGAGTGGCCACTACTCTAATTTCGGCCCTGGAATAGACCCGCAGCTCTTTGACCAAACTTGTGCCCCAACAATTACTGAACCCAGCTCAAGTTCAGGGCCAGCTACATTTCAGCTGAATTGTCAACAAGTCCAGCTTGATCAGGAACTGGGTAATCATAATTCCTGTCTGACAAAGCTGCTCCAGGGGCTTGAAGGAACTTTGGTTGATCATCACAATTCCAGCAATATCAGTATGATGAATACCAGCTCCCCAATGCAGTCATCCAACTTCATTAACCCCTCAGAATTAATGCATTCCATTGCTTATAATCAATTTAGTTCTGATTCTGCAACCCAGATTTCTTATGATACAGCAGCCTCTTCAGTATTCATTTCTGGAGGGAACATGGAGAATCATAGAAAACTAGAAAACTCGTCTGCAGCATTCGCACAAAATGAAAATTCACTGTTTTTTCCTGCATCTAGATCGCCTCAGGAGGGTGACTATGAATCAGTGTGGATGGATACCTTCAGCGTGGAAAATAACTTGTTGGGAGTCTCTGGGTTCTCAACGGGGTTCAATGATGTGTTACTATACAATAATATCTCAGCAGTACAACAAAGAGAAGCCTGCAATTATGATTGTAGTTCAATCAGCATACATTAGAGGATCAATTCTAGTATAGTCATGATGATGAAGTTTCAAAAATTGTTTTTGTAGATTAATTCTATCTGATCAGAGAATAAAAGGAGAGTTTTTGGGGGCTCTCATTCAATAAAAAAACCAATTAGATAATGCTACCAGAAAAAAAAAAAAAAAGTGCCTTGTTATCTGGACAATGAATTGAAATCCATCTTGTTGATTGAAGAGGTGTTTTGTTTTTATTTTTAATTGCACCAAAGCTTATATATATATATATATATATATTTGATGAATTATAGAGTTATTTAATTCTGGATCTTCTTAATTATAGTGAAGTAGTAAAATAATAATTGGTGATTGAAGAGGTGTTTTTATTTTACTTTTATTCCACCAAAGCTTATATATAATGAATTATAGAGTTATTTTAATTCTGGATTTTCTAAATTATAGTGAAGTAGTAGTACTAGTAAGTAATTTATGGAAAGAACTAATTTGAAACTAATACTTCATCCATCATGGAAAAAAAAAATGATTATTAATAACCATTCACAAATAAAACTTTTCAAATTCTTTTTACACAATTCTTTCCAAACACTAGTACTTCTTCAATATAACTCAAAACTGTGAAAATCTACACTAAAATATTCTCAAATATTTATAAGTCCATTAGAGTAAAATACATTTATTCCTTATCATATCTGGTCATTCTTAGGAGGAATTGCAAACAGGTGGTTGTTCATTTAATAATGGGAAGGGAATATTCTAATGTTTATTCTGGGGAAGGAATATGGTAATGTTTCTTCAAGACTTTTGCTTTCCCGCAGGACGCAGGAAAAAGCTTACTGGATCTCCGAGAAAAATTTATCAGTTCCTGAATTATGTTCAGGCCTTGATAAATAAATCTGATAAATCTAACAGTAAGATAAATTTTGTTTAAATTTTAATTAAACATATTGGAGAAGAAGTGATACAACCCACTCCACGAGAAGAAGAGAGCAGTTTAACTACTCTTACTAATGGAAGACGATGGAAGAACATCCTCCACTAAATCGATGAAAACTAAGTACAGTAAAGGGGCCGCAGGCGTGCAATAATAGCGCAATCAGAAACAGAACCTTATAGGGTAAGGCTGGTAGGAGAATCTGAACACGAAAGGCATGTTAAGTAGGATAATCATACACGATTCGAGTTGCGTTGTATTGGGCTTGATACCATATTTATTCATTCAAGGAAGGAAAAAAAACAATCTAAGTTGAATGGTATTCAGAAAATTGTCTTATCCTTGCCATGGCTAAGAAAATATGGGGCCAATCTCAATAGATAATTAAAAAGTAAGTTTGGTTTACGTATATTCCAACTGTATATATATTTAAATGATTAATCAAAATCCATTATCCTCAAAATATAAGTCACTTAACATATTATTATTGAACTAAATGTTTGTCTTATTTATTTATATATATAAATAATATATAAAATAATTGTCTTTCTTAATGGAAATCATGTGTAAATAACTACTTTTGTTAAAAATATCTTAATATCATTGCGTTCAGTATCCACATTGTTTTCAATACTTTTAAAAGAAAAGGAAAGTGTTCTTATGATTGATGTTGAACAAATTTAATGTTAAAAATGATTTTACAGATCATGAAGATATCAAGGTACGAATTAGTGAAATTATAAATTTTCATGTTAAAAATTTGATCTACAAAATAATTGGCCATGATTGATGAACCATGATATGTGTTCACAACATTATGATATTGATTAAAACGTTGTGAGGAAACGTGTTGTGAATTTGGTGGGAATGTTTAGATCAACAATGTTGATATGGTTTTGTAACTAGTGACAAAAGGTCACTAAATCTAAACTCCAAAAATGAATTCAACAAGTGTTAGAAATATCAAAGTTTTTAGATTGTTACCTTATGGTAGTTTCTTGAAGTAACTAAGGCCAATGAAGAGAGACACTAAAAGTAAAGGGAATGTTAAAAGATGCTACATAATAGAAGGAGGTGTTCAAAGTCCCCCAAACTTGTTCAAGGGATTTGATGCATATCAAACACCTTTTTTAGTACTTTTTCCCATTTTATTACCACCCTATGACCTATATTCCCATACTAATACATTTTTTATCAAGCTACAATTAAATATTGACTATATCACTTTAATTTTCATTTTTATGTAACTAGGAATGGATTTTCCTTTTTATGCTAATCTATGAGAATCCATGAGAATCACTTCATGTAGGTTCATGCAAACACTCTTAAGGCAACAATAACATATTTTTGTTGCAACATTCTAAGTTGCAGAAACACTCGTATATTGTTGCAACACCTGTGGTACCCCATTGTTGCAACTTGACCTAGGTGGAGGTGTAATAACTACCACTGTTGCAACCTACATAAAGTACTAGAGCTGCAACTCTAGTTGTTGCAACACAACAAAGCTCAATGTTGCAACAAAAGCAAAGTTCATTTCGCAATAAAATAGAGTGTAGTGATGCAGCATGATAAGGTTAGAGCTACAACACATCCAATTCCATGTTAGTAATGTGTTGGCATTGATTCCAAAGGAGGTGTCATAGATTGGAAAGGATAATGCGATTGCAAATAGATTGGTGAACTTATTGTTTTAGGTGTTTCGTGAAGAATTATCTTTGGATCAAATTTTTCCTTAGAAATTCAACTCAAATACTCTTGAAAACTAGTCTCAAGGATAGAGAACAAAAAAACTTCTTTATAACAGTATATGGAAGTCTGAAAATCATCAATGGGGTCATAAGAAAAATCATTCAGTGTTTCAAGTGTTCAAATTTGGTGTGTGGGGTCAATTTGGCATTATTTGGGAGATTTGGCATTCTTGTAATGAGTTCTATAAGCTCAATGTTCCACCCTCACTTTTCAATCCTAGAGAATTTTAGAGACGCCCATGTTGAAAGTCTCAAGGCAATAGGACAAGTGAGTAGACAAGTAGATTATAGGTGGCTACGTATAAGCTCAGGAGGGATGGTCCTTCAATCCCAACAAGCGACACATAACGATGGCCCTTTTTCCCGAGTGTTTTCAAATGGGGATCAAGTTTAAAGTCCAAGGGTGCCAAAGATCTCGAGTACCAGAACTAAAAAGTTTCATGTCTAATTCCTTTTCATATGAGTCACATCTGCAACCTAAATTTTTTTATAATGGGAATTCATTAAAAAAAATAAGTCATAGAACCCCTTCTCTTCGTACAGATGACACATCAGGACATGGTACAATTTAACTTGATGTACTAGAGGATGTGGAATAGAGGTTGCAACCATAGTATCAATATGACATCAACGTATGAAAGTCTAAGGACACATCACACTCTAGGGTGATGGCATGTGGAATCCATATTTGGTACTTTTAATTTGGTCAAGTGGGCCAAAAATGAGTCACATGTGTCACCACTTAAAGATGGACACATGGAAATAGAAGCTAGGTGGTGAACATGTGGCATACAATTCGAAGGAGTTACGTATGGTTGATGTCACCCTAAATAATTCAATAGGAGGAAAACAAGAAAATCCTAGGGTATTTATGTCCCACGGAACATAAATATTTATTAACAAATGAGAAAAAGGGAATTTTATCCCGGGGAATTTACACTACTACATTTGGGTAGAAATTACAATGGAAGAATCGGATGGACCAGATGAAATTAGAAATTAAATGTATTTTTTTTTCTAAAATCTCGACGCCCATCGAATATTCGACAAGAGTTCTTGAGCGGTCGAATATTTGACAAATTTCCCTATCCTGTTGATTATCCCATGGTTTCCTATAATCCCTCACATCGTCAAATATCTGATGTGTGTTCTTTTACCATTGGATATCTCACTCTATATCTAATATGAAAATGTGTTGTCAAATTTCCAACAAATGGAAAATAATCATTGCATGACGTTCAATTCAACCATTAATGGATTTTTTTACTTACAACGCTGAATATGGAACCACTTTACGTTGATTAGTTGAAGCAATTAATTAAATATAACATTAATATTGTGTATGTATATATATATATGTGTGTGTGTGTGTGTGTGTACAATTAAATTAAATATATATATATATATATATATATATATATATATATATATATATACTCTCTAACATCATATAAATTAGACAAAATTGCTGTATATATTAGTTGTGATTATTCCGAGGTTAATTTTTGAACAAAATGATCACTGAAGGTTTGGTGAAAAAAAATGTCAAATAACATTCCTCAAGGAGACCAAGGATATGTGCATGGATTGACATCCACGACTTCTAATGAGGATGGAAAATGTTATTTCCCTTGTATAAATGTCAATGGATTGAGGAAAATGATAATTCTAATAAAATCAGTTTAAAAGCATTGTAGATATTATGGACAAAGTGAAGACGGACATGAATATCATCCATTTGTAAGTTATTTATTAGATGTCTTTTTATTGTATATTATTTTTGTAAATATTTATATGCATATTTTATTTTAGATTTTATGTCTTTATATTGTTTATTGTATTATATTTCTATTGTAAATGTATTTTATAATATTATTTTGGGTTTGAACTATGTTGTCATCTTGATGTGGACTAGAAATATTATTTGATTATTTACGTTAGGGTCGATTAATGGGTCAGGTCGAGTTAGGGGTTAACTAATTTATGGGAATTGTTGTGGATCATCTGCATATCCTTTTAATTTTATATTAAAAATACAAAAAAATCTGAAATTGAAAGAAAAGCAAATATGTTAAAGTATTATAGTTTTATACTTTGGCATAAAAAGAAAATGTTTTTAGTTTATTGTATTAAATTTTAAGTGTTTTAAACTTTGTACAAGTGGGTTTTGTATCAAAATATTAAAGGCCAATCAATTCAATGGGTGGAGAGTGTTGATATTCAAAGACTGAACTGGATGACCTAACCCGTGGGCACTACCAGCATGATAGTTAACGAAATGGGTGCCTCTGTAGTTGACTAGGTTGACTGCGGAGGCAATAGAGATCAACGGTGGATATCGACTGCAGGTGCACTAGCCGAAGTTCTTAGTCGTACTCCGAGACCCCCCGTAGTGACGTCAGATGCCCAAATGAGTAAACGACTCAAAAAGTACAACTCTGCCCTTTTTCCATTACTTCACTAGCTTTTAACTTTAAAATCCTTAGCTTTTCTGTATTTTTCCTTTACTTCAAAGTCCCTTTTTCCTTTGTGTTGCCAACTCCTACAACCCCAATGCGATTGCTCGTCGCCGATGCGATTGAATCGCAACATTGCTCATCGAATTATCGAAATTTCCGCCGTGCTTAACTCCGTCATCCATCTTCCGTCGATGCGATAATCCTCCATCGCATCGCGTGATCGCACCACCCTCCAACGTTTAATTTCTTCTTCCCGTTTTCTGCCGATGCAATCATCGCACCATTGCGCATCGCATCACATTCACCCCTTGCTTCATTGCTCATCGCATATCGCGATTTCCTTAGCCCAAAACATTCCCACTCCTCTTCCACTTGTGATTGCGATTCCCATGGCCCACCATTTCTCTTTCCGCTCTTTTCAAAGGAAAAATGGTTTTTCTCAGTGAATGAGGCATATTCATTTGGTTTGTTAAAAGGGTTTTCTTCAGCGAAATGAAAAGGTGCTCTTGAAGGTCATGAGCAAGAGTAAAGATACAAATCACTTCGACACCAGCCCATGAATGGAAGAAAATGATAAATGTGGTGGAAAATTGGTTCCGGATTTGTTTTCTTTCCATTGGCTAGAGTAAATGTAACAAATAATACTTCTAGATAGTCAAGTGTACAGTTTCCTCTCTTTTAGAGGGAGAAGACTATACTCATATCCCTTTTAAACGGGCAGACAACAAAGGAAGCCTTTCAAAATCCTGAATTTCCAATAGTAACATCAAAATTAATATATGGAGGTTGTGTCATCGTACTCAAAGAAGATGACGAAGGTGTGAACAACTGTGGTGCATCAAATGTGTCTTTCATAAGGATGCAGAGACATAGCTGGAAGGGAAATCGTTGCATCAAAGGTTTGCGGAAGCACAAAAGGAGGGAAGTTTATGACAACGAGTGGCCTCGCAAAACGGTTTTTCCCAAACTGCTCATCAAAAATCAACGGTTGATGTTCATTACGGCACCACCATTATCATTTTCATAAACTGCCATAGGTGGTCCCGTAGGTGGTTTTGGGTTTTGTGAAACCATTAATTTTATATCATAAATTGAATACAAAGTACGGGACCCAAATATATATATTATCCACCTCAGTGATACTACCATGTGAAAAATGTAAAACTTTGAAGAATTTTGTTTAAATTCTCTTGTTAACTAAAAGAGGAAGGCATCCATGAGTTTATTTAACCATATTTGTAAAGGGTTGGGGTTCAGTAAAATCTAGTTCATTTCGAATAGAGAAATAATTTTGTAATGGTTAGAATATTAGAAACTCAGTTATTGAATAGATTTTTTCTTAATAGTTAATTAGTTAGGTTGAGAAGGGAGAATAAAAGGGGAGAAAAAATCTCATTATAGGCTCCGAGTTTTGGACCTTCAAAGCCGAATTTTTGTACTCAGAGATTGACAAGTTAATGAATGAGTATGCAAGTTTCTATCATTTTTTTAATGTTGAAATGTATTCTCAGTTTACGTTATGTTTTTCCACCTATGAATGAAATAGAGTTATGAGAATTCGACCTCTTTATACTTATGTATTTTAGAGTTTAAAAACCTTAATTTGCGCTCCTCTGTTTTGACTATTTCTTCATATACTTCTTCTGGATTTTGAAATGGTATTTTCTATATACAACAATATATCAGTTTGAATCTCTCCCTTCTGTTTCTTCTGATTCTTTCATTCAACATTGGCTAAAGATAGCATTGCAGATTGTTCATATATTTGATATTTAAGGGTTTGATCTTTAATATTTTAGGTTTGATAATATAGAGACAAGTATATACATTCATGACATAATCAGATAGATGTATTAAGCACGTATTCCTTATCACAGCTAAGGGATTGTCTCTTAAGGTACAACATTAATTGGTGTCATTTCCAGGGATCGAAGATTCGAACTTTTCCCTGGGTTTTGTTCATATTTCCTCTGGTTGTTCAAAGAGGAGAAAATACTAAGTTGTGCTTCTTTAAAATAATTCTAGCTCCTAAGAGGCCTCACACGAGGTCAGATACCTCTCAGAAAAAAGCTCTTGTTTTGTTTGATCCAAAAAAGCTAGTTTCAAAGAAGGGCTAGAAAACAAAAATATTTTCAACACTTGATGCCTCACTGCTTGCACCAGGCAACAATTCACATACTTTTTCATCCAAGGATATTTCTCAGAAACTCATTTTCTCAGAAAAATAATCCTCACCTTCACCCATTCATTTCCAAGAACCAACATTAGAAGAACAATCTTTTGAGTTTGTATCATTTCCTCTTACAAAAACTCAACCTCATATAGTTGCCAGTTCTTCTACTATTGTTCATACTCCTACCCCTATATCAGTTGTTCCACCCCATTCATTCACATCTAAAAATGTTATCCATTTTACCCTCACTCAAGGAGCAGTCAATCAGTGCAGAAACATGGTAGCCCATGCTTTCTTGATGAATAGATATCCACCATTAAATATACCCCAACCAACCAATGCAATGCCTTAGGAGTATCTCAAGTTTCTCCCTAGATTTACTGGTGAAGATGAAATAACTGTAGAACAACACTTGCCCTTGTTCTGCACATTTACTGAAAATTTTAATGTAGAACATCTAGATGTTGTGATGAGACTTTTTTTGTAGTCTCTAAGTGGAGAGGGAAGAAAATGGTTCAAAGGATTACCAAATGGTTCAATAAATTATTGGGATGAATTAGAAAGACATTTCATCCAGAGATGGGGAGAAAAAAGGGACCATGGTTATTCTTTAACAAAATTCAATGCAATAAAGAAGAAATCAAATGAAAATATGAATGATTTTGTCAAAAGCTTTAATAAGTTGTATAATAGTTTGCCCCTAGAAATGAAACCTCCTCCTATTGGAGCAAGGGTTGTTTTTGTTGGAGCATTTGAGCCGGATTTTAGTTTTACATTGAGAGAAAGAAGATATCCCACTCTTGAACAGATTCAAATTGATGCCTTAGAGATTGAGGCAAATATGTCCATCACTGGGAAAGTTCAAGATAAAGAAAAATCCAAAGAAGAAGCCTCATCTCAAGATTAGAGGATCGATGATATGACTAAGGTCATAAAAAATTTGTCTAACAAATTAGTAAAGATGGAAATAGAAAACAATAAACCTGCAAAACAAAACAGAGGGGTTTTCAATCCCAATTCAAAAAACAGCCCCTACAGATTTTGCAAAGAGAAAGAAAGGATCAAGATCAAGTGCAAGCACCTTTATATATAGAGGCAACACCATCATGTTATGTTGATGATAATGAAAAGGAAGATGAAGAACAAATTTCTGCTGTGTATATGGAGGATGGTGAATCAGAAGAAGAACTTGAAAAATAATATGAAGACGAAAGTAAAGAAACTAATATCTCATTTGATCAAGAAGAAATGGATGATTACTGTAAATAGGTCACTGATTTTATGCAATCAAAATTGCATAAAAAATATAATTTGAGGTCAAAAAAGATATTTAGAACTCAATATGATGAAGAGAAAGAATCAGAATCAATACCTACTCCAATGGTGAATCCACTACAGAAAAAACAAATTAAAAATTAGACAAGGGGAAACAACCCATGAATCAAGAAAAAGAAAAAGAAAAATAGCAAGCTGATGATTTCTAAATAAAACATAATGATCCTAATATGTTGTAGAAGATTGTAACTATTTTTTATCAAACTGCAAACTCAAACAGAAACCAAGAAGAACCTGAAAAGTTGACAAAAAAAAGTCAAAATTTCATCTTGTCAAAAGGGTTAGAAAAAGTGAAGATTCAAATACCACTTCTTGAGTTGGTCAAAACACTTGGTTATAAAAAAGAAATTGCAGAGTTTATTAATTTGTCTCAGTCTGACGAGGTGGGTGATATAGTGAACCTGCAAGAGGAGAAACCGGTGGTTACTTTTGGACCTCATGTTGAAGAGGTAGATTCTTCTGTCCAACCTTTTTATATATTAGTTCTGCTCCATGATTTCATTTTACATAACTGTATGCTAGATTCTGGTGCATCACATAATCTAATGCCACTTTCTATGATGAAAGAGTTAGATTTTCAAATTACCAAGCCATATAGAGACCTTTATTCCTTTTATTCAAAAAGGGTAAAGTGTGTGGGTATTATCAAAGATATGATTGTTTCCTTAGCCCAAATTCCAGCTAAGAGTATTATGATGGATGTGGTAGTAGCAAATATTCCAGCCAGATCTGGTATGTTGTTGTCTATATCTTAGGGGGGAAAACTTGGAGTTTTGAAATTAGATTTCACATATTCCATCATTCTTGTTTTTAATGGGGAGGAAAGGAGGTTATACAGAGAAACCAGATTTTTGAAAACTACTACCAAGAAATATGCAGGTAATTCCCCCATTTATGGTCAAGAGAAGGAGGATCTCTCTTGTTTCATGTTGCATGAAGATGCATAATTTGCTGAAGATTCACAAAAGCAGATCCCTTCAGCCATTGTACATAAGGAGTTGCATTCAAATAACCTTTGGAAGTGTTATTTCGATGGTGCATTCTCTAAGGAGGGTACCAGAGCTAGATTCATATTTGTATCCCCTGAATGTAACCTTGTACCTTTTTCTTTCAAATTGGAATTTGAATCCACTAATAATGTAGCTGAATATGAAGCATTTATTTTAAGTTTGCAAGTAGCTAAATAGATGGGAATTGAATCTATATCTATTTTTGGTGATTTTGAATTAATCATAAGCCAAATTAAAAATTGGTGTCAGACTAAGCATCCCAAATTGAGGTCCTATAGAAACGAGGTATGGGATCTAATTGAAAATTATTTTTAGGCCTTTAATTTACATTTTATTCTAAGAGAGGAGAATAGAATGGAAGATTCATTAGCAATTGCATCTAGTACATTCAAACCACCAATCAATCCAAGGTTGAGATATGATATTGAGTTGAGACACAGGCCTTCAATTCCTGATAATGTAAAGCATCAACAGGTCTTTGAGGATGATGATTAGATTAATTAGTTCTTGACGATGATTTGAAATTTTGAAGACAGAAAAATTGATTTAGAAGTGGATGAAAGTGATCAAGGTGAAATGTCTAAAAATCTGAAGCAGAAAATTGGAGACGAGAAGATAATTCAATTGAAAGATAATATTTTTCCCAGAAAAAGGTAGCCCAAGATGGAGAAATGGAGGACTGAAATTTAGGAACTCATCATGAGCCTAAAATAGTCAAACTATTTAAAGGAGTTCCAAAGGAATACAAAGAAAGGTATGTACATATTTTCAAGAAGTTACGGATGTATTTGCATGGTCATATGAATATTTGAAAACTTATGATAAAAGTATTATTTAGCATAAAATTCCATTGAAAGATGGGATTAAGCCTCATAGATAGAAGCTCAGACAAATTAACTCATTATTGTTGGCTCCAACTGAAAAGGAGGTAAAGAAACTTTTACAATCAAAGATTATAGTTCCTCTAAGATATTCAGATTGGGTTTCCAATATTGTATTGGTCAGGAATAAAAATGGAGAGATAAGGTTATGTGTAGATTTTAGAAACTTGAATGGAGATTCACTAAAGGATAATTATCCCTTGCCAAATATGGGCTTTGTCTTGCAAAAAGTAACTGGAGCATACAAGTTATCCATGGTTGATGGTTTTTCTGGGTATAATCAGGTTGCTGTGGAGAAGGAAGATCAAAAGAAAATTGCTTTCACTACACCCTGGGGAATATTCATGTATGCCAAGATGCCATTCGGCCTCATGAATTAAGGAGCTACTTTCCAAAGGGAAATATATATTGTGTTTGTAGGGGACAAATCTGTAATTATTTATCTTGATGATGTTATAATTTTTTCAAGTTCTGATGATGAACACCTACAAAATTTGGAGAAAGCCTTTTTAAAATGTAGGAAATATGGATTATCATTGAATCCTAAAAAATCGTTGTTTTCTTTGGAAGAAGGAAAATTGTTGGGCGATATAGTTTCAAAATGAGGAGTGAAGATTGATCCAGCAAGGGTTGAAGCTATACAGACAATTCCACTGCCTCGAAGTAAGAAAGATATTCGAATATTTCTTGGAAAAACCAATTTTCTGATAATATTTGTTCCAAATTATGCTGAGATTGTCAGGAAAATAATAGATATGTTGAAAAAGGATGCTGAAGTAAAGTGGGACAAAGATGCAAGGGAATCATTTGGAAGAATTAAAGAATCTCTCCAAGAAGCTCCTGTTTTAATCAATCCAGATTACTTGAAGCCATTTCAAGTTTTCTCATTTGCATCTTCCTCTGCAATTTCTGTTGTGCTACTACAAAAAAATGAAGAAGGAAGTAAGCAGCCTGTAGCGTTTTTTAGAAAAGTTCTTCGAGATGCAGAATTGAAGTATAATATATTGGAGAAACAAGTATATGCTCTAGTTAAATCATTGAATGCTTTCAGAACTTATATACTTCATTCTCAAATTGTATCGTACGTGCTGAATTTGGTTGTAAAGGATGTATTAGTACAGAGTGATGTTGAAGGGAAAAGAGGGAAACTGATTGCTAAAATCTAAGAATATGATTTGGATATCAAACCAAAAAAACTAGTCAAAGGCTGGGACTGGCTAAATTGCTAACATAATCTAATTTCCAAGCTTTGGGAATCAGTTTACTTGCACCTGTAGAAGAATTCACTGAAGAAGATAATCACATTCAGACAAAAACAGCAATTAAATATAAATTCATTTGTTCAAACTGGTACAAATATATTATTCATTATTTGTGTTTCCTTTATTTTTCACCTTCAATTACCATAGCTAAGTACAAAGCCTTGAAACTTAAAGCTCAACCTTATGTTATACTTGAAGCTAAGTTGTATTGGAAAGATCCTGCTGGTGTGTTACTGTTATGTCTAACAGAAGAGGAAACCATAGAAGTGATTAAAGAGTATCATGAGTGCCTATGTGGACGTCATTATATTTGGAAAGTAACTGGTAACAAGATTCTTAAATCAGGTTTTTATTGGCCCTATTTATTTGTGGACGTATACAGAACCGTTAGAAGTTGTCAAAAATTCCAGTTGTTTGCAGAAAAGAAAAGGTTAGCTCCTTTACCTCTTCTTCTTGTCTTTCTTGAAGAACCCTTCAGATAGTGGGGATTGGATTTCATTGGAGAAATAAATCCACCATCAAGTGGGAAATTTAAATGGATCTTGAATGCAACTGATTATTTTTCAAAATGGGTAGAGGCAATCCCTTCCAGAAAAGCAAATGATTTGGTTGTAATGAAATTTTTGGAGGAAAATATTTTCAATAGATTTGGATGTCTAGTGAAGTTTGTGACAGATAACACTCAAGTCTTCAATCCAACCAGGTTTATAAAATTCTGTCAAAATTATAATGTGATATTGTCCAATTCTACAGCATATCACCCTCAAGGAAATGGATTAGCAGAATCCTCTAATAAAACGTTGGTGAAGATCTTGAAGAAGACAATAAATGAGAACCAAAAGAATTGGGATTCAAAGTTGGTTTTCGCTTTGTGGGTAGTGAGGATGACTACTAGGAGATCCACTGGTAATTCACCTTATGAATTAGTATATGGTACCCAAGTATTGTTTCCCACTAAGTTAGTAAGGCCAGTAATATCTTTTCTTCAAGATGCTCAAGAGGAACCTAATGCTTTGATAAGAAGAATGAATAGAGTGATGGAATTGAGTGAAAACAGAAATAAGGTTAGAGACAATTTGGTGACTTATCAGGAGAAAATGAATTCCATTTTCGATATAAAAGCAAAAGAAATCATGTTTCAAAATGGAGATATGGTACTAAGATGGGATACAAGAAGAGAGGATAAAAGGAAGCATGGAAAATTTGATCCTTTATGGTATGGTTAGTATAAAATCATTGAAGCCAGAACAAATAACACTTTCATGTTGGAAGTATTGATGGAGAAGCAGTAGAACTTCCTATGAATGGGTAGTATTTGAAACATTATTTCCAACACTAGAAGCAGTCATTTCATCATTGTACATATCCAGTTTCTTATCATTGTATATTTTTCATCAAGAAATTTTTGACTCCATGCCCGAAGTGAAGGCACTGATCTGCAGGTTCTTAGTGTTTCGTGGCAAAAAACACTATCCCCAGGTGGAGAAAGATGTTGTGGATCATCTGCATATCCTTTTAATTTTATATTAAAAATACAAAAAAATTCTGAAATTGAAAGAAAAGAAAATATGTTAAAGTATTATAGTTTTATACTTTGGCATAAAAAGAAAATGTTTTTAGTTTGATGTATTAAAGTTTAACTGTTTTAAACTTTGTAAAAGTGGGTTTTGTATCAAAATATTAAAGGCCGATGAATTCAATTAGCAGAGAGTGCTTATATTCAAAGTCTGAACTGGATGACCCAAACTGTGGGCACTACCATCACAATAGTTAATGAAATGGGTGCCTCCACAATTGAATGGGTTGACTGCGGAGGCAATAGAGATCAATGGTGGATATCGACTATCGGGGCACCAGCCGAAGTTCTCAGCTGTACCCCGAGACCCCCCGCAATGACGTCATATGCCCAAATGAATAAACGACTCAAAAAGTACAGCTTTGCCCTTTTTCCATTACTTCATTGGCTTTTAACTTTAAAATCCTTAACTTTTATGTATTTTTTCTTTACTTCAAAGTCCCTTTTTCCTTTGTGTTTCCGTCTCCTACAACTCCGGTGCAACTTCTTGTCGCCGATGCGATTGCATCGCAAAATCACCCATCACATTATCAAAATTTCCACAGCACTTAACTCCGTTGTCCATCTTCCGCTGATGCGATAATCCTCCATCGCATCGCGTGATCGCACCACCCTCCGGCATTTAATTCCTTCTTCCTGTTTTCCGCCGATGTGATCATCGCACCATCGTACATCGCATCACATTCGCCCCTCACTTCATCACTCATCGTCTATCACAATTTCCTCCACCCGAAACATTCCCGCTCCTCTTCCACTTGCGATTGCAATTCCTCTGGCCCACCATTTCTCTTTCCGCTCGTTTCAAAGGAAAAAGGGTTTTTCTCCATGAATGAGGCATATTATTTTGGTTTGTTAAAAGGGTTTTCTTCAGCAAAAGGAAAAGGTGCTCTTGAAGGCCGTGAGCAAGAGTAAAGACGAAAATCACTTCAGCACTAGCCTATGAACAACAACAAATGATAAATGTGGCTGCAAATTGGTTCTGTATTTGTTTTCTTTCCATTAGCTGGAGTAAATGTAATAGATAATACTTCCAGATGGTCAAGTGTATAGTTTCCTATCTTTCAGAGGGAGAAGACTATACTCATATCCCTTTTGAATGGGCATACAACAAAGGAAGCCTTTCAAAATCCTGAATTTCCGACAGTAAGATCAAAATTAATATATGGAGGTTGTGTAATCATACTCAAAGAAGATTACAAAGGTGTGAACAATTGTGGTGCATAAAACGAGTCTTTCATATGGATGCAGAGACATAGCTGGAAGGGAATTTTTTGCATCAAAGGTTTGCAGAAGCACAAAAGGAGGGAAGTTTACGACAACGAGTGGCCCGACAAAATGGTTTTTCCCAAACTGCTCATCAAAAATCAACGGTTGATGTTCATTATAGCACCACCCTTAACATTTTCATAAACCGCCAGAGGTGGTCCAGTAGGTGGTTTTGGGTTTTTTGAAACCATTAATTTTATATCATAAATTGAATACAAATTATGCTACCCAAATATATATATTATCCACCTCAGTGATAGTGCCATGTGAAAAATGTAAAACTTTGAAGACTTTTGTTTAAATTCTCTTATTAACTAAAAGAGAAAGGCACCCATGAGTTTATTTAACCATATTTGTAAAGGGTTGGTGATCCAAGTGGATATCGATGGCCACCCACCTATTCCATTTGAACCCCCACCATCAGTTCATTCAGTTTTTAAGTTGCAGCACAACTTACAATTTTTAGCAGTTTTTCGGGTCTTGAACTTCCAAAGCCATTTTGAGGCCCTAAACAACATTTTTTGGGAAACCCGGGAGCAACATGGGTCCATGGACGATGTTGCTCACATGAAAAGTTGTACTCCTTGGATAGATCTTTCTAATGAGCTATTGAGCATGTCAAACGGAGATCATATGCCAAAGTTACGTCCCCGGGAAGCTGAAACACCAACTTACCCAAACGGGGGCCCACAGTTTTGGCCCTTCATCTCCTAGAGTTAGGTTTTTGGACTTTTCATTTTTTTCATTATTTCTCAATAATAAATAGGCCCTCAAGCCTCATTGTAACATAGTTCAGAGGTCTGTAGCCACCACATCTCTTCTCATATATTCGCTACCAGCATCCTAGCTATTTTATTTCCATTATGTCTATAAGCATATTTTAGTCATTCTTTTATTAATGAAATGACGCATTATTTCTACTGCAACTCTATGTTTATGGTTATTTATGTATTCTATTCCGTTCCTACATAAATCTGGATCAGTGGTATCAGAGCGATCTGCTCTTTCTTTGTTTTTCTTTGAATGTCCCCAACGCGGTCAAGGTATAAGGAGTTAGGGCTTGATCTAGTTGAACCCTTGCAAGATCAGCCTCGCAAACCCTGACAACCTCCCATGGCGGAAGAAAATATAGATGAGGGAGCAGGAGATCCTATCAAAATATTGCTCGAGGAGGCCTTCAAGAAACAAAGGAACACGATGATGGATAACTTTGCTCAGATCCTTTAACAACTACCCACCTACAATGCATCTACATCCAACAACCACTCTAGAGGTGCGAATCCCTTCAAGGTACAGATAAACTTTGATATTATTGTATTTGAAGGCCAAATAGATGTAGACACCGTAGATATATGGTTGAATTCTATTGAAGGGTATTTCTCAGTCCATGATTTCTTTGACCGAGAAAATATTATTTTTGCACTCGTCAAAGCCTCCCCCCATGTCAAAGACTGGTGGGAAACCTACCGTGAGCAAGAGGATGAAGGGGAACCCTTTTTTTTCTCGGCCACACCCACTTGGAATTCATTTTGAGACGGCATCAAGGAACAATATTACCCCGTGGGGAGCTATGAGGACAAATACATCCAATGGACCACACTGCAGTAAAAAAGGGATCAAGATGTGCATGAACTGATGAATCTGTTCCATACCTTGTGCACAAAGTTGGGTATTAAAGATTCAGACAGAAATTTGGTGCTCAGGTACCATGGCTGTCTACACAAACACATTCAGGAGGAAATGGAGTTCCTCGACATTACATCGCTTGGCACGGAATATTGCTATGCCGCCAAGGTCGAGAAAAAATTTAAGCATAAGAAGTGAGACTTTGGATCTGCGAATGTGAAAGGTGCCCCCGAATCGAAGAACAATGGGCAAGGAAAAAGTGGTGCTACTCAGAAAAACACCACAAATAAAAAGAAGGACACAGGGAAGTGGTGTGAATTTCATAACAACCCAACTCATAGCACAAACGAGTGTCGGGCCAAATATTCATTGGTGGCCAAACTAAAGGCACCCGAATTAGATGCATTTTCTGATCTTGAGTCAGAACCAGAAAAATACAATGACAAAGGGAAGCAGATCATTGATGTGAATCCTAGTGCCATTGTTTCCACCACCAAGATCTAGAGGGAAGACCCAGAGGATCCAGAGGAGGGGAAGCACCTCTTCCATTCGCAAATGTGGGTGAAGGGTTCTCCGCTGCAATTCCTTGTTAATAGCGAAAGCCAAAAGAATCATGTTTCAACAGAGGTCGTGAAGTGGCTTGGCCATATACACACCATATACCATAGCACACCTGCAGCCATATACCATCAGGTGGCCTCACCTTGGGATAGATATCCGCATCCGCCAATAATGTCGCATTCCGTACAGCATCAAGCCATTCACGGATGAGGTTTTTTGTGATGTTGCTCCACTTGATGTAGCTGATGTATTATTAGGCCAACCATACTTGTGGAGGCGACATGTTGTGTATGAGTCTAGGCCTCCTGCTGTTATTATTACTTTGGGAAATAACTTGTATATGATACTAGAGGTAGCACTGCCTCCTGTCATCTCTTTGACTACTAAAAAACAATGCAGTAAGATTGTTTCCCAAATGAGGAAATTCATTTTCCTTACAACTCACTCACAAGGAAAGAAGAATATTGTGGCCACAACCTCGAAACAGGGCTCCCCTGCATGACTGCAACATATGGAAAAATTCATGGAGGAATACGAGCACATTTTCTCCTCACTCACAGAGGTCCCTCTACACTGTTGGGACAAGTACTCCATTGATCTGACCCCCAATGCACTGCCGCCTGATGTTACCATACCTCCTTCAAATACACATATATAATACACACATATAATGTCTAAGGCTGATAAAGAAACCAAATTTACTAAATGCATCTAGCATGTCTGCCCATAGGTCCATGACATCTTCCACAAATCTAATACCCAACTCAACAGAATTTGATTTATCTCAGGGAGGATCTCAACGCAATGGGGACCATTGCTTCCTAAGGAGGGAGGAATGATCCAGGTGGATATCGGTGGCCACCCACCTATTCCATTTGAACCCCCACCATCAGTTTGTTCAATTTTTAAGTTGCAGCATAACTTACTATTTTTAGTAGTTTTTCGGGTCCTAAACTTTTGGAGTCGTTTTGAGGCCCTAAATGATGTTTTTTGGGAAAACTGGGAGCAACATGGGTCCATGGACCGATGTTTCTCACATCAAAAGTTGTACTCCTTAGATATATCTTTCTAATGAGATATTGAGCGTGTCAAACGGAGATCAGATGCCAAAGTTACGTCCCCGGGAAGTTGAAACACTAACTTACCCAAACGGGGGCCCACAATTTTGGCACTTCATCTCCTAGAGTTAGGTTTTTGGACTTTTCAATTTTTCTATTGTTTCTCAATAATAAATAGGCCCTCGAGCCTCATTTTAACACAATTCATAGGTCTGTAGCCACCACATCTCTTCTCAGAGATTCGCTACCAGCACCCTAGCTAATTTATTTCCATTATGTCTGTAAGAATATTTCAGTCATTCTTTTATTAATGAAATGATGCATTATTTCCACTTCATCTCTATGTTTATGGTTATTTTTGTATTCTGTTGCGTTCCTGCGTAAGTTCAAATCAGTTGGGGTTCAGTAAAATGTAGTTTATTTCGAATAGAAAAATAATTTTGTAACGGTTAGAATATTAGAAACTCATTTATTGAACTGATTTTTTATTAAAAGTTAATTCGTTAGGTTGAGAAGGGAGAATAAAAGGGGAGAAAAAATCTCATAATAGGCTCCAAGTTTTGGACCTTCAAAGCTGAATTTTTGTACTCAGAGATTGACAAGTTAATGAATGAGTATGCAAGTTTCTATCATTTTGTTAATGTTGAAATGTATTCTCAGTTTACGTTATGTTTTTCCATCTATGAATGAAACAGAGTTATGAGAAGCCAACCTCTTTATATTTATGTATTTTAGAGTTAAAAAACCTTAATTTGTGCTCCTCTTTTTTAACTATTTCTTCATATACTTCTTCTAGATTTTGAAATGGTATTTTCTGTATACAACAACATATCAGTTTGAAGTTCTCCCTTTAGTTTCTTCTGAATCTTTCTTTCAACATTGGCTAAAGATAGCATTTCATATTGTTCATATATTTGATATTTAAGGGTTTGATATTTAATATTTGAGGGTTGATAAGACAGAGACAAATATATGCATTTCTGACATAATCAGATAGATGTCTTAAGCACTGATTCCTTATAACAGCTAAGGGATTGTCTCTTAAGGTATGACAGGCATATGGAGAATGTGTTATTAATGTTTAAATGTTTAGGGGTTAGGGGTTTTAGGGCATAGGGGAATGGGATTAAGGTGTTAGGGAGTTAATGTATGTTAAGGGGGTTAATTTAGACCTAAAGGATTTATAGGTTAATCATGTGGTTTTATGGAGAATTATTTATAATATTTTAAATTATAATATCCAAAATATGACATTATCATGATGAATGTAAAATAAGATCAATATGTTTTTTATTATGGCCGGGACTATATACCTTAGAAAGTGTCTCACTTTGACCTACATGTCAAGAAAAGTAACATCTTTCTTAGATATTTTCAACAAATTCTTAAATATATTGATAAATTGCACAAGCATCATCATTGAATTGTTGTCTTTATTTCATGGTCTCACCTAATTAGTTGTGTTTCTATTTTTCTTTGTTGTCTTTGTTTTCCTTATATATTATATTTGTAAACTATTGTTATATTGGAATTCCAATATTTTCTATATATACTAATAATACTTTATTGATTGTAATTTTATAGTATCGACCCCCTAGTGCATTTCTCGACAAGGAAGAGGCGATTGTAGTATAAGCATATGTTAAAGAACATGGAGGGTTTAATATTGAGGATCAAGCTAATGATCCTATGGAAGAAGATAATGATGTTGATAGTCGAAGAATATGGGACAAATAGATTTATGCAGGACACATTTAATAATGTTTGAATGGATGATGATGAAAATAAATATGATGACCATGATTTTGATTTACATGTACTTGCAATGGAAAGTAAACCTCTTTATGAAGACTCAAAAACATCTCTTCTCCTTAACGTATTGTTGTTGGTCAAGTTAAAGGTGGCGAATGGTTTGTCAAACACATGTGTGACACAACTCCTAAGGTATGTAATATATTTTGTGACATTTAGTGCTATATACATGATAAATAATTATTTGTTCCATTTTTTTTAATCTTAGTACACTCATACGCATCATTACATTAATTTGTAACATTTGAATGCAATATGTACGATTAATATTGTTTACTACATTAACCAATACTATTTTTTTATGTTGTACATTATTAGGTGATTTTTTTTTACCACCATCAAGTGTTTTATCTCATACGTACCCAGATTCACATGTCATTATGAAAAATATTGGAATGGAGTATCAAGCTATTTGTGCATGCCCTAGTGATGATATTATCCATAATAAAGAACATGTGTTGAAAGAAAATTTCCAAAAATGTGATGAGAGTAGATATCAAACCGATAAAGTAACGAAAAAGGTGCCACACAAGGTTCTTAATTATATTCTCATAATACCACATCTTTGACAATTGTTCAGGTGAAAAAGCATAGAAAAAATTATTGATTACCATGAAAGAAATAGAAGTGAATATGGTGTTCTTTGAATGCATGCAGATGCCAAATTTTCATTTAGAAATATAGAGGAAAAGTTTCCAAAGTTTAAAATAGAACACCACAAACTTACGCTATCATTAGCAGTTGATGTTGTCAATCCATTTGGAGAGGCCAAATCTGCTTACTCGGTTTGGCCTTTATTTTTTATCAACAGTCACATTCCTCCATGGAAGTCAATAAAGTGGGAGCACATAATGTTGACAATGATTGTTTGATGTATTAATTTTTTTCGAATAAATTTTCTTAGCACAATAACATCTAATTTGACTTGTTTGTTTCATAATTATGGCCTATATTTTTTTTCTAATTTACTCATATATGTAGTAATTATTTATTGTATGTTCAATAAATTAGGTAAGTACCAAGTTAAAGATATGAATGTATATATCGTTCCCCTTATAGACGAGTTAGTAGAGTTATGGAGCAATGTCACTATGTATGATATCTCTAGACGAGTAGTTGCACAAATGGAATTTGAATTCCATGCAATGCTTATATGGAAAAGTCGTGTTGCCTCAGGGCTAACATAATTTTGTGGTATGTTATAACATTACCCTACACTTTAATAGTGTTTAATTTTATGAAGTTCATTTCGAGTATGTTTTTTAAATAGTTAGACCTATATTACACATACTTAAAATAATTGATATAAAAATTATTCCATTTTTTCTACTGATTTGGGAAAAAATAATGATCGATCATTATTTTTGTTAAAATATGTTCTACCTTCATATATCCTATAAAAATTTGACAAAAATGTCAAACAAGTTATATATGATCTTGGAAAATACATGACATAAGTGAATATTTATGTGCAAAGTGTAATTTGTTCAATAAGTTGTGTCACATATTTTTTACTGCATGTGCTTTCCTTGTCATCATGTACTATATTACACTTTTTTTCTTGAAACCTATGATTTTTTTACTTCATTTGTTGATGGTTTTAATATAAATAAATATATAAAGAAGATATAAAGTATTGGAGAAATAAAAATCCTCATCTAGTGTGTGAAATGCAAAAGTATCTACCTCTGGCATTTTTCAATGCACAAGAACACTACTTCATACACCAAGTTGAGGAGATTGAAAAGTGTGGACCTATACACACAAGATCAATGTGGATGGTTGATAGGAACTTTAAATCATTGAAGTCTTTCGTCATACAAAGAGCACATCTTGAGGGTTCTATGGTAGAGGGATATATGGTATATCAAACCATGGTTTATATTCATCATTATAGTGATGAAATAAGAAATAGTATTAATGAAATGGATCACATTTGGGATGTCAAATCCATGCATGATTTTGAAGGGGAGAACATATCTGGGAAAGCTAGAATGAGCAAAGTGAGTTGTAAGTAGATATATAGTGGATATTTGTAACACGTCTGACTTTTTTTTTTTTTTTTTTAATGCATATCATAATTCTCTAATTTTTAGTCTTCCTACATAATCCATTATTATGAAGTTATAACATGGTAACTAATTATATATATGTGAATTGTTTTATTTTAATACAGTCGGTCCAAAGTGGGATGCAATACATTTATACATTGCAAATATTCCAAATTGGATGAAGGTATGGATTGAATGATGTGAACAAGCTAATAATTGTAGGTTATCATGGTATGGTGTCTCTACATTGGTCAAAGAAGCTCAACGTAGTGGAGATACCAATATTACATAGAGGGAAATTGATTTAGCATATGGCTTAAAATACTATGAGGCAAGCATATTCACCCATACTACTTAGTTTTTTTACAATTATATTGATGCATATGGCATGTTTTGTTATTAATTTCAAAATTTTGAATGTGTAAATATGCATGGTTATCAATTGAAAATGCATTTGTATGTGTTTGATGTACTGAAGTTGAAACACCACAACAAAATGTGGTGTAATGGCTGCACATTTTGCATCAAAAGGTTGGATGAATAGATCAAAACTTCTGATACTGGGATAACTGTAGTATTTCAAGTTATCAATGTTTCCTATAGAGGTGAAAAACATCTGGAACTCTCTCATAATCTATTATATGGGTATCTTCATGATATACTTGAGTGTGAATTTGAATCCCTTAGAATAGTTTTGTTTATTTTTATATGGTTTAGGCTATGAAAAAATGAACATGACCCTGAAAGCACTGTTATTGAGTATATTAAAATATTTTTCATGGATGATACAAGAAATCTTAAGTCATGATCAGAGTGATATGTTCTTCCAAGCCAATGTGAACATGTATTTTATGTATATGTTACAGGACAAATGACCTCCTCATCAGCTCAAAGGAGAAGGTTACATGGAAGGAAGAAAATGACCTAGACAAGACCCATTTTTGCCAAGCTAACACACCCCAGAAGTAGCTAGACAATGTTATAACGCAGTTGAGACATGTAAAGACAACGTTAGTACCTAGGGTAATGCTCTATCTTGCCCAAGGGGAAATTTTATACGTGTTTAAGTGTGAAAAGGGAAAATATCTTGCGGAAAAGTGACTAGCAATTCCATATTTTTCTCATAAACGACCAGTGCAAAATAGAAACTAAAAGGTACAAAAATTTTATTAGGCCTTGCGAAATATAACTGGAATCATAAGGAAGGAAAATCATTGAAGAACATGGAAACATCTTGATATTTCCCATTACAAATTGGTTGAATAAGTTGGCAAGGTTTTCCCTCTCCATCTTCTATAAAATGGAGTTGTGGGCTCTTGGTCGAAGGTCAAAGGATTGAATATATGTAGAGTAGAATTTAATTTTTGTAGAATGAGGTTTGAAGATCGGTGAATTTCATTGAGAGCTTTCTACCTTGGGCATCATCACACTCGGAAATAGAGAAAGAGGGAGAGGAATTGGAAGACCGAGGAGGGCTTGGTGAAACCGATGGTTGTAATCTTCCTTTTTATAAATCAATAGAACTGTATCTGTTTTTTCCATTTGATGCATCAGTGTCACAATTGTTTTTCAATCGTCTATGTAGCATAATATGAATGGCTTATATATGTATTGTTTCATGTTTCTCATATGCTAGTTTAATCAATAACAAACTATACTGTTGTAGAGATTACACGGGTTCTTTGATTAATTGCAGGATCTGGATTTGGAGTCGGTGAAGAAGGATATCTACTTCTCTGCTTATTTTTCTCCATAGGATCTGTTATCGATAAAGAGGTAATCTCTCCATATTACTTTGTCGATTATAGATATTAGCATGAACATGTGTGCAACATCTTTGTGAACTTTATAGCTAATCTAACTATCTGCCTCAGTCACCGAAAAGCCCTGAGAGCGATATTCAATAACAACCACCCAAGCATATTACCCTATAACAGAATTGGAGACTCCACTGGGGAGCAAACCCCAATTTTCTGGATTTTTCCTATGATCTTCCATTTTTCCTTCTGTTCACATATCCTTTCGACCATCTTACATGCTCAATGAACACCTTAAAAGCTCACAGAGTCCAGATTAGACCATGCTTAGCCATCTGTGAAACTTTACCCTGACTAACGCTTCCCTTGTAAGTGTTTCAAAGTGTTATAATGAATTCTTTGCTCAGATACAGTGTGTTAGTCTCAATATTAATGCTCTATAGCCTCTGCGTGCCTGCGTTAGCCATCCAAAAATATTGTTTACACCTCTGTTGTGTTTCCCCTTTGGATGTGGAGCTATTGGCCATCAGAATAGCTTGTCTTGCTGGATCCCTATGCTTGTTTACCAGCTAGCATTTTTGTCTTTGGTTCTTCTTTTGAAAATTTAATGTCAATCACATCTATTTTTTGAAGAAGAAATTTTCTTTTAGTTTTTTGAACTTAGCTGCATTATTTCTGAAAAATTTTGGTTAAAAATTTGTTAAGAGAGGATAGATAGATGTCTGAATCTTTAAAGTTGAACTGTGTTATTTGAATGATTGGTGCACGGATGTTGAAATAAATCTCTCCTTGTAGAAAAACACTTCATTGAAATTGAATATTTAGAGCATATTTTCTGCATGGTTTTTTGAGTCAGAGTCTCATCACATTTCATACTTCCACTCCCCCTCCACAAGACTAATAATCAAGTGCACTAAGAATCAAGAGATAATAAAATTAATCATATAACTTTTTGTGAGCTCTGACCAACAGTAGTTCAGGCTAGGATCTTAGGGTAGGAGAAGTGAGAAAATCACCCAAGATCTCAAAACTTGAGACTAGAGTCATTAATAAGTGAAATCCTACTACACTCATATTATCGGGACCACTCCACTACCACTGGAGTTAAGCATGAGACAACGCCAGGGTGCATGAGAAGGTAGCTCACCTTCGAGTGCATTCATTGGGCATGCTATTGGGGTTCCCTTCGGGGATGTCGAAACTAGATCAGGGATCTAGGTGTTCTGCCCATATAGCATGTTGTCTATGACTGTGACCCCTCTGATGATGTTTGTGATTTGAGGTATCTTTAGTGGCCAAATTTTTTAGGGACGTACACAAGGTGACTAGGATGGGTTGTCCTGGTACCTAAAACATATGGAACTACTCTGTCTTCTGTCTTTGGGAGGGTACTCATCTTCATGAGACTTCTTACACCTATTGCCTGAGGTTCGGGTGAAGCTCTAGAGTAACTGTAACTGTGTTTACAACTAACCCTCTCTGTATGCTATTGTGATATTGGGTTTCATCTCTAGCAAACGATAGTACTTAGACACGGCCACCCTATTCTATCTACTTGTTGATTGATTTTAGAAAGTCATTTTCTCTTTTTTATTTTTTAGGTCTGTGGTTACTATCAATGAGACTTTATAATACATCACAAATAATTAAAACTTGATAAAAATAAATAGGTAACTATGGCATCTTTCGACCCTCACCGTCTATCTTGACGATAGCGAGGTCCCCCTCCATTAACACTGAAGGAGGAGTCGAGTCTCGATGAACCCGTGCCTTCTTCGGAAGAACAACTTCCAGTGACAACCCCTATTTTTCACATAGCACCATATAAAACGGAATTTCCAGAGGATCCTTTTACAGAAAGAGTTGTACCTCCTTGCAATCCTCCACTCATTGATCCTTTAGTGCCAGTGTTAGTTCAGATTACACCAAGCCAAGATATGTATTCGACTGCACCAACATCTGTTTCATAACCGGTACCCATGGAGTTGATGCCAATGGCAACCAACCTAGGTTCGCCACCATCTTCCCCCCCAGTAGTCAGTTCTACGCCAATGATCAGTAGCCCCAGTAGCCAACCTCTTCCTGCTCCCAGCACTATGGTCACCACAACTGCTAGTGGGTCTCTGAATCCTTCAGGACCTACTCCTATGGTGACTATGCCAGGACCCACGGTACTCGCTCCCACGAGTGGGGCTACTTCGGTTCCTTTTAGCAACCCTTTTGGTTGGAACCCTTTGTTGAGTTCAAACTCCTTGGCTACCATGCTAGGGGGAAGTGTCACCAACACACAGATGATCGGGGGCACTTCGGTACCCGTACAATTATCAAGACAAATGGGATAGCCCACTGTTAATAGTGTCACCTTAAGTGGTCAAAATTTTGGTATAGGATCTATATCGTTGCTTAAATATGCAAATAGCAGCATGCCTTTGGCTAGCTCTATTATGTCCATATGGGAAAATCAACCCCAAAATCCATTTGGACAAGGGGTAAAATTTTATGCTGGGAGCAACCAACCATTACTTACCCAATACAATATACCCTATGAAAAACAACCATATGTTGCTACACCCCCACCCATAGGGAACTTTTATCAACAAAGTCCTACTTATCCTATTGGTAACACATTGATAGGAGGACCCTATGGTCCGAATAGTCGCCTATTATTCCTTGGTTAGACCTGGGGGAAAACACACAATTGCCATTTTTGGTAGCTCTAGACATCCCCAACATCTACAAACTGACCAATGATCCCATCAATCACAATCCACTTTGGCCTCCAGTATCGCACAAGATTCTGTCTAACATCCCTAAATTTGACGGGAAACAAGGGAACGATTTGGTTACGCACGTCACCACCTTCCATCTATGGTATGTCTCTAACTCCATGGTGGATGATAGTATCTGGCTTCGACTTTTCCCCCGCACTCTCACAAGCAATGCTGCCAAATAGTACATTGAGTTTCCATGCGGAGCCGTCAACACTTTTGGTGCCTTAGCTACAAAATTTCTTAAGAAATTACAATTACCTATTAGATACGAAACCGGCACATAGCTATTAACCTCGTCGCGCCAAGACATCGCCACCCACATATCCGATCATATTCATGAATGGAGACGTAGGAGGAGGTTGGTCAAAGCACTAATCCCAGATCATCTCTTATCTAATTGGTTTTGTATGTCACTCTTACCAACCCTAGCTAAGGACATTTGTCTATCTGGTGTGGTCACAGAACATCAATCCATTCGTCGTGCACAGCATTTAGATTTGATCTATTTGTAATCTGGCACACTATATGATTTACTCCGCCATGCCCTTGGTAATCTGAATCCTTCCTCTACTCAGAAACCTGGAGCACACGCTGACGGTCTCGTTGGTGCCATCTCCGGTATAGCCATAAAATAGTCTAGTGGGAAAACCTCCCAGCCATCTTCGGTTGCCACCACCCCTAACCAATCGACTATTGTTCCTACCACTGAGGTAAATTCTATGCAAATTTCACAAAAACCTAGTGGAAAAAACAAGAAGAACAAGAAAAATACCTCTTCTTTGGAAGAGCAGTCGAATCATCAAAATAATCCCAATTAGAAAAACTTTGCTAAAAATGATAAAGGGAAAGAGAAACCCATGAAATTTCCTTGCAAAATCTATGCAGAGGACCGCTTGACATACAAATGTCCTCAGTTGTAGGAATGCACAGATTTTATCATAAACAATGACTCTAGGAGGACACCTACCGTCCTTCATAATCCCTTCCCTAATCCACAATAGTAACAGCAACACATGATTGCAAACCCACATCAACCCCCGCAAAGGGGAAATGGTGGTACGCATCCTTCTGGTGAAGGATCGTCTACCATTTATGGCGTAGAAAGTGTTAAACTCCAAACACGAGCCAAAATTTATGGAAATCCTATCATTGATACTCAAGAACCTAGTACCAGTTCAAATCCACTGTCGCCCAACAATTTGCATATCGAACAACCCGCTGCTGACCCTATGAATCATCCCCCCAAAGGGACACTTCGACACACGACTCATAACACCTTTGCACGTGCTGCCCAAAACTACAATATTGTAGAAGATTTGGCTTAGGCAACGTTAGCTATGTCTGCTCTCAAAGTATTGCAATCTTGCCCAGCACAAAGGAAAGCCTTGCTTTCAGCCATCGGTGGGATTGATCCCCAGGATTCTACGCTAGCTATCTTTGACATGGAGAAACCTATGCCTCGACTCTCACACCAACTTGCATTCTAGGTACAAGTTGTGTCGAAAGGGAGACCAATCCATCATACTGTCATAGACGAAGGTGCTTCGACCTGCATTATGTCAACTACTTGTTGGCTCGCTTTGGGTTCTCCCACTTTGTCTCCGCTATCGAATTCCCTTAAAGCTTTTGATGGCCACACTTTCCTCCCAAAAGGCTACCTTTCTAGCTTTCCCATTTCTCTTAGTGGGAAAATGATAACGGTAGACATAGAAGTCGTAGATCATCATCTCGACTATAATCTATTGCTGGGTCGTAGTTGGTCATACGCAATGAC
The DNA here is from genome assembly GCA_034641835.2 of Pinus albicaulis. NCBI lineage: Eukaryota > Viridiplantae > Streptophyta > Pinopsida > Pinales > Pinaceae > Pinus > Pinus albicaulis. Next base: position 1,500,806,438 of record CM076582.1, read on the forward strand.
TACCATTATTTATTTGGTCTTCTGACTCATCCTCTTTCCATTGGATGGGAAAATAGTCACAGTGGATGAGTTATCCTTTTACACACCTAATTATGCCATGTTACCAAGTAGCACTGTACCCCTAATAGGAGGCATTCCTAACTCATATGTCAGTATTGGTACCGGTCTTTTGAAGGCATCTTCCCTAATGGGTTGCTTTCCTTTCTTGCCACCTAAGGTTCCACATATGGTTGCAATGATATCCACCACTTTAGATAGCTCTATCGACCCATGGATCCTACCGGCGCCTTTAGAAATTGATTCCTAGAGAGGTTAGATGCTGCTCTTACTAGCCAATTTGGATTATCAAGCCATCCAAATTGCATCTGAACCCTCCACAGCGATGGTTTTGACCAATGGTACAAACCTCCCACCCATCAAGGTTCTTTCTAAGGATCTCCTTGATGAAGTCATACCTATGGACGAAGCTATTCAAGAGATCATGTCTCTAGAAGAATGACCTTGGGGAGAGTTCCACCATCGCGCTTTGATGTTCAATTCAGATGTGATAACTACTCAAATCCCATCTTTTGACCCACCTGAGATAATCTCCTCCATTTACACGACTGTTCAAACTATCGATTCGAAAGGGAACTTGGGAAACCTTTCTAAGACCATGCTCATTGATATCTTGGTCAAAACGGGTATCGTGGAAAATATTCAGATTGGAGCATATTGTAATCCTGAGGAAATTGCACACTTCACATCCCTTTTTAAGTAATTCCGCAATGTGTTTGCTTGGTATTACGATGAAATGCCTAGCATAGATCCATATATATCTAAGCATGAAATCAAAGTTTATGACAATTCCAAACCTATTCGGTAGAGACTCCGACCTATCCACCCATGCAAAGCGGCCACCAATAAGACTAAAGTCGAAAAAATTCTGAATGATGGTTTTATCTATCATGTTCCTTTGATGGAATGGGTTTCCAATCTAGTCCCCATAGACATAAAACAAGGCACCATCCGAATTTGTGTTGATTATCGCAATTTGAACACTACTTGTCCAAAAGAAAATTATCCTACGACGTTCATAGATCATATCCTTGATGATTGTGCTGGATGTGAGCCTTTTTCCTTTATGGATGGTTTCTCAGGATATAACCAGATTGCGATTAAAAAATATGACTAGCATAAAACTGCCTTCATCTATCCCTTGGGGACATTTGCGTATCGTAAACTCTCATTCGGTCTGAAGAATGCGGGTGCAAATTTTGAAAGGGCTATGGACTACACCTTTCATGAAATTAGACATATTGTATAAGCTTACTTGTATGACCTTCTGGCTCATTCCAAGAAGTGATCCCATCACCTTGGACATCTGAAAAAATCTTCGCTCGATGTAGGTTTTGCAATATACGTCTAAATCCACATAAGTGCATATTTTTTGTCGAGTCTGGATGCCTTCTGGGTTTTATTGTCTCCAAGCACGAGATTAGGGTTGATCCCGATAACATTAAGGAAATCATTTAATTAACGGCACCTCAATCCATTTTTCAACTCCAATGTTTGCAAGGGAAGGCAAACTTTTTACGTCGTTTCATAGTAAACTATGCCGAGATGACGAAAGGCTTTATGCACTTATTAAAGAAGGGAACACTATATTTGTGGGATGACCAAGCTCAACTGTCATTTGACGCCTTGAAATGAGCATTCATTTCTGCCCCACTTCTTAGTGTCCCTAATTATTCATGCGACTTTCTCCTCTACCTGGAAGCCTCACCATCATCCCTTGGCATGTTGCTAGTTCAAGTTCACGAAGAAGATAGTGAACATGTGATATATTACTTGTCAAAAGGTCTTATTGGACCTGAACTATGATATTCACATGTGGAGAAACTCTCTCTCGTAGTGGTCTTCGCTGTCACCCAACTCTGACACTATATATTACTATGTTAGACTACTGTTATTGCTTTGGAAAATCCCATGCATCATGTTTTGTCTCACCACGTTATTGGAGGAAAATATTCCAAATGGATAATGATCCTCCAACAATTTTACTTGGTATTCATTACTTCCAAAGAAAATAAATCTCTATTCTTTGCTAAATTACTGTCAGACCTTCCTAGAATCGACCTAGGAGATGTAGCTCATGATCCATTTCCTAATGAATCCATCTACTTGGTTGATTCTTCTGATCCTTGGTATGGAGACATTTTGGTCTACCTCCAAACTCAACGCTTCCACCCAAGTATCATGTCTGATGAACGTCGTCGTATTCACCATCAAGAGAAACACTACCTCGTGCTAAGCGATACTCTATATCCTCATCCTAATGATACTATTCTTCATCGTTGTATCACTTTTGACGAAGTAGAGCACATTTTAAAGGACTGCCACTCAGGGGCGTGCGGCATTCATCTTTCTGGCATAGCTACTGCCCAAAAAATATTCCGTGCAGGCTATTATTAGCCCACTTTCTTTAAATACTGCATCACAACAGTCCAGAAGTGCCATCCGTGTCAAATTTTCAAGAAGAAAATGTGTGCTCACCCCACCCCTCTCCACCCGGTTGTCTCCATTGGTCCTTTCGCTAAATGTGAAATAGACTTCATTACATGCAACCCCACTTCGGTCGACAGGCACAACTACATTGTCGTGGCAGTTGACTACTTTATGAAATGGGCAGAAGCCATTCCCACTTTTAGGGCTGATGGAGAAACTGCCGCTCTGTTCCTGTTCAATAAGGTGATCTGTCATTTCGGTGTACCCCTTTCAAATTTTCACAGATCATGGGTCACATTTTCAGAACCATATGATGACAAAATTAACTTCCATGCTAGGATTTCGACAAGATCAGTCTTCGTCCTACTATCCGCAAGAAAATGGTCAAGTCGAAACGGTAAATGGCGTCCTCAAGACCATGATTCATTGGTTAGTCAGAAATCATAAAACCACATGGCATTAGAAGCTATATTTCACATTATGGGCATATCGTACATCATTCAAAACTGCCACAGGCTTCACACCATTCCAACTCGCATTCGGCCTGGAGGCAGTACTCCTAATCGAGTGTGAGATTCCATCACTCAAGCTCATTGTTTAACTCCTACCTGGCACCACCACCACAGAAGAGCACTTGCTCTCGCTCGATCACTTGGAAGAAACTCATTGAGATGCCACACTAGCACTTGAAGCTCACCATCACCGAGTTAAAGCACAATATGACAAATCTGTCAAGCCTCATTCTTTCCAAGAGGGTGATCTCGTTCTACTCTACGATTAGAGACACGACCTCTTGGGGGCAGGAACACTTCAACTATTATGGCTTGGTCCTGACATAGACACCAAAGTCCTCTCAAAAGGAGATTATGAACTTCAGGACTGTAATGGAATTCCACTCGTGGAGCCCCGCAACGGGCTCTATCTGAAGAAGTATTTTTCCTAGTTCTCCACTAGGCATATGCTTTGTAATTTTATGTATATGATTTTTTCCTTTGTTTTGATGTCTTTGGATATTTTGGGTTATTGATTTTTTTGTCATACACACTCTTTTTATTTTTTACACATATTCATTCATCATCCTTATCATACGTCAGATATGCAGACAGTGCTAGTCGTCATACTAGGCACATTGTGTCAGCTTCTTGGGTCCTCTACACACCTGAGTCTGAACTCCTTAGTTCTGGAGGAATTTTTCCTGGGCAATGCCACCAACAACATTGCTTCCAACTCCTCACGGAGGCTGCATCTCGTGACATCTCCAATCTAGTGGTCAGGTTAGATTCCCAACTCGTAGTTATGCAGTTAAACAATAATTATCGCGTCTGTCATCCTGTCTTGTTATGCTATTTATTAAGGGTAAGACTTTTAGAACGTCAGTTTCAAACCATTGTGTTTGAGCACATTCCTAGAGAATTTAATGCATTATCTAATTCATTAGCAAATTATGGGCTAGATTGGCATTTGTCACACTTGTTATAGAAAGAGTCATACATGAGTATATATTTTTTACCTTAGAAAATACATAAACATTAAAAAAAACATGAGATCAAAATCACCAAAATATGTATATATATATATATATATATATATATATATATATATATATATATATGTCGTGTCCAGTTTATATTACATCAAAAAACCTCTCAAAACTTGGGTGTTTTTACAAAAAATTAGCTTCACTAAAGCCTCGCTATGACATTTACACATCTATCCTCTCCTCCTACTGAGCCTGCTGCTCAAAATAGAAGACAACTACTCTGGATATCCTCCTCAAAGGCACCAAGTATCTTTTCGGCACATCCACTGTATGTCGTTATAGACATACCTGGATCTCTCTCATGGGAAGAGGCGGCACACCCATACTTAAACCCTCTAGGCTTCTAGTAAGCTCCTGAAAAATCTATGTGTGATCACCCTCTTTAGCGACTTCTGCAACCTCCACTACTACACCAGCCCCAGGTAGCTCCATTCCTCTCCTTGCATAGAGAGGGTCTCCGGCTGGACTGACAGGTGCCACATCTATGTCAAGCAACAAAGCTTCATGTCAACATACATTTTCACCCGTTAAACAAAAAAAAAATTGCATAAAAATTCAAATGATACAAAAAAATACTTCAAAACATTGCACTGATCATGCTCTTTCTTACCATCTAGGCCCCACTAAGTGCCAGGGGGCAATACCAACTCCGGATCTCCTGTATAGTTCATCCCTGCATAGGGATAATCTTTAATCATGATGATCTGGTCCTCAAGCCACTCGAATAATCCCTCATCAAAATAGTGACGGATTGGACCCTCTCCAATCCACGGAATCAAAGCTACCCAGCGAGCCTGTCTTGTCTCCCACATGCCCAACGCATCTGTGACCATTCTTGGCCTCATGGTCGGCACCTGCTCTAGTATGAATGACACGATTAGTGTAACATACCCAAACTCTCTTTGGGTCTGAGTCTTACATGCTGTCAACTCTACATGAACTCAACGGATAACACCTTTGCACCAATCAAATACCTGGGGCTGCATAAAATCCAGTGCTAACAACACCTGGGCCTTGCTAGCCACATGCTAACTCTTGGCACCAGCCAAGAAAACTATCATCCATAACAGAGACCTCGGCAGTCTTGATGCCACCCATGCGATAGGCACCCGGTTGCTCACTGCCACAGTATTATTTATGCAGTGCATATGGATCAAATCTGCAGTGGTATGTGTATCAGCCCTGGATCCTATCAGATTGGGCCTTGGCTCTCGGCATGACAAACCAGTCAAAAAATAGATATTTTCTTTCTCAATCGAGATTTGATTACCCCCGATATGAAATACATGTTGGAGGTCATCCCACTACTAGATTATCCATCTCAGAAGGTCCTCCTATCCCCTCATCAGCTCTAAACGAGAATACTTTAGCAATCTACATCTATAGAGAACTAGCAAGGTAGCTCTATCGGTAACCATTTCATGTTCGTCCCGCTCATGCTTCATTTCGTGCGAAATACTCATGGTAAATAGCTTTATACCTGCACAAGAAACCATTTCACTGGATTATTTTTTGTCTGGAGCACTTTAGAATGGTAAAAAAAAAATTAGATTCTAAGACATATTTGCTGGCTAATGCGGGCTATAGTGCCCAATGGTGCATGATAATGCATTGTTTCTTCTTGGGAAGAGCGTTTAACGTAGGCACAACACTAATCACCCGTGTTAGCCGCTTAAATTTTTTAGGGCTTACTAAAACTGACAATTTTAACTAGAAAATAGACTTAAAAACATAATGAAATGATAGAGAAAGGTTCAAGCTTTTACCTAGATCTCCTGGAATGAAAAACCGTCGCCTAGATCGTCCACAATCGACAGCTAAAGTTTAACCACTTTTTTCTCCAGAGCTCTATCATAGCACTCAACAGAGTGAAAATGAAAGTCTGTGGCCTTCTTATATCCACTCTAGAGGTCAAACTCACTCAGCTAGTCTGATACAAAGAGGTAAATTCATGCTACATTTTGTCACAACTATTAGGTTTTATATGTTACTGATGCTCCGATGGGTATTAAATGTTTATATGCAGACCTGACCATATTCGACCTGGTTTCAAGCTTTCTTTTTAGGGACTTTCTCTAGCTCATAAAACTGAAAAAACCTTGAGTTGCCTTTTTCGGGCTTGTTAAACTACCACGACAGAGACATATGAGCCATTCTTTTCAACTTTTTCAAATCTCTTTAAATAGAAAAAGTAACCAATTTTTTCCCATGTGACTCGTTAAAATTTCATGGAAAGCATCTAGTTTTTCCTTGTTGGACTCGTTAAAATTTCACAAAGAACATTGAGCGTACTCCATCTCCTCGTACTCATAACAAACTGAGGTAGATGTCCATCAAACATAGATTTCTCACTGTTCCGGATTCAATGGACTAACTCACGGAAAATGAACTGTTTCGGGCTTACTGTTCTCCCTTTGTCATGTTCGGCTATCAAACATGAAAAAGGTACCCCCTGGAGTTATCTTTTACAGTGTTTTTCAGACTCTCTAAATATGAAAAAACCACCAAGTTTACCCGTCTGGACTCGTTAAACTTTATCAGATGGGGAAAAAATTTGGACATCATGGATACTTCTTTTGTTACATTTTCTAAAGGTCGATTTGGAAGCAAAAAATATTGAACATGGCACTTCCCAGAAAAATCTTTTGCATTTAGCCTAACCCTACCATCTATGAGTTTAGCCTTCATCTCCCAGTGTTCCTACATTGGTGAATCCTAACACTCTTTGGTCTTCATTAAGCCTAAGCTACCTAGTACCCTATTAAAGTGCCTTCTATTTTTCAAGAGGATCCCACTATCTACTGCTCCTTGTCTCAACCAAAGTCATCATATGCCAGAACTTATTTGTCATCAGTTATTCCCATTTTCCCTTGGTTTTTTCTATCAGTACAAAATAATCTTCTCCCGTTTCATGTCAAATGATGTAGGACACCTCAGTTCCTATCCTTTGACAGATCTCTTCCTATCGAATTCAACATATTACCTAGGAAGTTGATCTGGAAACATGTCAGTACCTGGATACTTGCAGACATCAGTGGCAGGTCATCTTGTGTTTGGTTGGGGGTTCTCATTATTGGCTCCCAATCAAATGATTCTATGAGTGTTAGACATCAAATCATTTTATTCACACTCGCTAGATCGTACTGTGCATCTTGGGGACCATCATCATTATCGGTAGCCGCCCTCGCATCTGTTAACATTTTTTTTTATTTACTGGTAATCATAAAATTTCCTGCATGTTTGACTACGACTCATTAATTCATATGTATAGGAATGTGTATTTTAGTGAAGTGGCGACCAAGACATTGGGACGGGGGTTACACCATTACAGCTGTGTTTCCTTCCCCAAGTTGCAATATTGTTTTTTGGAGACAAATTTTCAGTTTGATCCTGTTATGACAGACACTTTCACATTATGCTTATTATCCGAAATATTGTTCATATCTCTGTTCTAGATAAATAATGTTGATTATATACTGAGCATGGAAATACCCAACTCAAGACAGATGCTATATTTTCTGACATATATTATTGTTTCAGGTTTTCCTTAGTCCTCCAATTCCTCTCATTCCGCTACACTTGTTATAAAGTATTTCAGCCATCGTCTTTGTCTTTGAGCTCAAATTTTAGGGGGCATCTGCTACAAGACAAATGACCTCCTCATCAGCTCAAAGGAGAAGGTAACATGGAAGGAATAAAATGACCTAGACAAGACCCATTTCTTCCAAGGTAATGCACCACAGAAGTATCTAGACAACATTATAGTGCACTTGAGAAATGTAAAGTGAGTGTTAGTACCTAGGGTAATGCTCTGTATTGCCCAATGGGTAGCATTATCCATGTTTAAGTGTGAAAAGGGAAAATATCTTGCGGAAAAGTGACTGGCAATTCCAACTTTTTCTCATAAAGGACCAGTGAAAAATTGAAACTAAAAGGCACAAACCATTTATTATTCCTTGCCAAATACAAATGGACTCCTAAGGAAGGAAAAAACATGGAATAACATGGAAACATATTGATCTTTCCCATTACAAACTGTTTGAATAAGTTGGCAAGGTTTGCCCTCTCCATCATCTATAAAATGGAGCTGTGAGCTCTTGGTCTAAGGTCAAAGCATTGAATATATGTAGAGTAGAATTTCATTGTTGTAGTGTGAGGTTTGAATATTAGTGAATTTCATTCAGATATTTCTGCCTTGAGCACCATCACACTTGGAAATAGAGAAAGAGGGAGAGGAATTGGAAGACCGAGGAGGGCTTGGTGCAACCGATGGTTGTAATCCTACTTTTTATAAATCAATAGAATTGTATCTGTTTTTTCCATTCAATGCATCAGTGTCACAATTGTTTTTAAATCATCTATGTAGCATGATATGAATGGCTTAGGTCTATATTGTTTCATTTTTCTCATATGATAGTTTAATCAATAACTAACTATACTATTGTAAAGATTACACGGGTGCTTTGATTGATTGCAGGATCTGGATTTGGAGTCAGTGAAGAAGGATCTATACTTCGCTGCTTGTTGTTCTTCATAGGATATTCTATCGATAAAGAGGTAATCTCTCCATCTTACTTTGTCGATTATAGATATTAGCATGAACATGTGTGCAACATCTTTGTGAACTTTACAACTAATCTGACTATCTACCTTTGGCACCAGAAAGCCCTAAGAGGGATACTCAATAACCACCACCAAAGCATATTACCCTATAGCAGTATACATTCTAGGTAAAGAGGGTTCGCTATATGTTGTTAGATATGATCCCAGAGGAATACTCGTAAAGTATAATGTAGTAGAGAAAGATGAAATTGAATAAGAAGATGATGTATAGGAGCACGGGTTTCATGCAGTGTCAGGCGAAGATTCAAATAAATTCAAGGAATATATGTTAATCGAGATAATGTTAACTTGGATGAACTATATGATATTAACATTATGTCGGATGAAGAACTTGAAGAGGTAGAACCAAATGTAGAAAAGGATATTCCAAATAATGATATACTAGAGGACGTTAAATTTTTATTTTCCTAGCTTTTATGTTTGATTGTTTATGTGTTTCTTTCAAATATATTATAGTAGATAGATAGGTTATTAGGGAATTGATATTGATGTGAGGGGGGCAGGAGGGGTGATATAATCTTCTACCTTCACATGGCTTCCCTTGTTAGGTATAGAATATATTCTTCTTGAAACAAAGATAATCTCATTTTTGTTTATACCATAATTTCAAAATTTGAGTTTAATGGTTCATTAAGAAGACGTACAGGGTGAGTTGGGTGATGGGTGAACCGTGAGACACGACGGTTGGGCATACATGTGATGTAAGGTATTCCCATGACTTCCATGAATTGAGTTCCCACCAAGGTGTCCCATAATTATTTTTAGAAAATTGACTAAATTAATGTTTAGGTGTTAAAATTATGTTTCTAATTGATTGATTATGCAGCAAGCATGCAATAAAAAATCATAGTATTTGTTTTCCTTGATAATCTAATGATTTTTTTTTACTTTTTTGCATATAAAATAAAATTCTTGTGCCCTGGACACACCCACATGAAGGCGAAGTGCCTGAGCACCCTAGGGGCGTCGCTAGCTTGGCACGCTAGGAGGTCCATCTAGTAGGGGCACCCATGCGATGACTTGGTGGATCAACCCAACTTGGAAAGGGGATCCTGCATAAAATAAGTAAGGTCATCCCATGAATACCCATGAATAGGGTTCACATCAAGGGGTCTCCTAATGATTTTTAGAAAATTGACTAACATAATGTTAGGGTGTTAAAACTTAGTCTATAATTGATTGATTATGTAGCATGGGACAAACAAATTATAATATTTTTTTGTCATTGATGAGATAATGATTTTTGTTCACTAATTTTCATAGCAGGTTGAACGTCTTTGCTTTTGGCATGCCAGCACAAAGGGGGGATGCCCGCCCAATAAGGGTGACCGTGCATCGAGTTCGTGTGTCGGCCTGATTTGGAAAGGGGTTCCCTCACAAAAGAAGTAATTTCAGCTCATGACTGCCCATGAAAAAAAGTTACCAAAAGGGGGTCTCATAATGATTTTTAGAAAATTGACTAAATTAATGTTTTGGTGTGAAAAGTCAATTTATAATTGATTTCTTATGAAACACAGTACTAATAAATTATAATATTTTTTTGACATCATTGATGAGCTAATAATTTATTTCACTAATTTTCACATCAGGGTGAATGTAACCCTAGGCACACTTGCACAAAAGCAGGGCACCCATGGGGGCATCGCATAATGGGCACACCAGGGTGTTTGGCTCCCTTGGGGGTGTCACGTGCTATGCACACTAGGGTGTCCACCCAATAGGTGTTCCTATGCGACGAGTTGGTAGGTGAGACCAACTTGACAGTGGGCGCTGGCACAAAATAAGTAATGTCAGCCCATGACCACCCATTAATAGAGTTCCCAAAAGTGGGTCTCATAATGAATTTTAGAAAATTAACTAAATTAATATTTGAGTGTTAAAATTCATTTTATAATTGATTGATTATGTAGCATGGTGCTAAGAAATTATAATATTTCTTTTGTCATTGATGAGCTAATTATTTGTGTTTAGTAATTTTCATAGTAGAACAAACACTTGCGCCTTAGGTTCACTTTCACGAAGGTGGGGTTCTCAGATGGCCATGGGGGCATCGTATATTGGGCATGCTAGGGCGCCTACCTAATAGGGGTGCCTGTGTGATGATTTGGTTGGTCGGTGTGACTTGGAAAGGGGAGCCTACAAAAAAGAAGTAATGTCAATCCATGACTTCCCATGAAAAAAGTTACCACAAGTGAGTCTCATAATGATTTTTTGAAAATTGACTAAATTTATGTTTTGGTGTTAAAATTTTATTTACAATTGATGGGCCCATGATTACCCATGACTTGAGAATGGGGTGAAAGTTGAAAGTTTTTTTGTTCATTCTTGTATACATTTAAATTTGATATGGTTATGGTTGATGCATGCATAGATGATCTGGGAGGGTTTTGAGACTCAAATATGACTCACAAAAAGAATTCAACAATCAAATGATGATATTATAACATATATAAATGTCAAGGAGATTAAATTATTTATTACTATTTACTAGTTGCAAGATTCTAATGTATTTCATAGTCCAGAGGCCGAGGAAACTCCTTACCCAACATCCATTTCAAATAACTGATTTCACTTCATAATCAGATTTGTCATCATGGTTGCATTTTCATCATAACTGTTGTGGATCATTTGCATTTACTTTTGAAATGTTTTTCAAAACACCAAAAAATCATATATGTTAGAAAATGTGAAAATTTGTATGTGGAAGAAGAATTTTGATTTATATGTTGGTGTGCTAACATTATATCTAGAGATGTGAAGGCAGGTCGAGTCGGGCTTATTCGCATGTATAAAATTTCAATATTTGGGTTGATTGATGCGTTCAAAACATTGCACATAGGTCAAGGTTGAGTTGGGCGTATTCGCAAGCTCAGGAGAGACTAGCGCTACAGAATACTGAATAGGCTCAGGAGGGTTACACCGTGGAAGAAAAAAAAATCAGTAATTAAGATCATTTATTCATCAAAGGAACATATGTGAGCCCATTGAATGAAATAGTGTTCATTATTGAATAAATCATATAGATTTCCTGAAGGCAGAGAACTAGCATATTTTCCTTTAAAAATTAAGGGTTTTGGAGGAAGCATAAAGAGGAAAATAGACAGTCAGGATCAAAGTGCAGAATTGAAGCGGAGAGATGGATGGAGAATATCATAGAAAAAAAATGAAATTAAGATGGACGGACAAGATTAGATCGCAAGATCTTGGTTAGAGATAAGTTTTCGAGAAAGGATATCGCAAATAAAGATGCAAGAGAGTTAATAGATCAGAGGTTGTTAAGAGAATCCACGTGTCAGCCATAGGTTCCATCACATATCACATTCGGTAAAGGATACAAGTTTGAGATATGGTAAAACTTGCGAGTATGCGATGCGAAGAGCTATAAGTTTAATATCTTGCAATGTGATAAATATCTCACATCGCACTTTGCAATTTTTAACACTTACCTCTCATTTTTTATAACAAAATTCTCGATTTTCGATTTGTGGGCTATTAGAAAATTATATATTACAGAGCAATGAAACACATAAAATATGTGGAAAACACAAGCACACAAAACATACAAAACCAGAGAGACATAGATATACATGGTTCACCCAGTTTGGGCTACGTCGACCCCGAACATCCATTCCTTCCTTTCTATTATCTAGCAAAATGAAGAGACACAACCTATAGCAAATCCACTGTAACATTCTCTGTTCTCTCTCATAGTCTCCTTATCTTTTTCTCAATCTGAGAATGAACATACAATACACAGCCACAATACAATACCCTCATACAAGCGAGGGGTTTCCTTCTAGGGCAAAAAATCCTAAGCTAAACATAACTTCTACCATCAGATCGTCTGCCTAATGAACGACCCAGATTGACTAGAAATTCCTGTACTTTTATAAGGCAATTTTACATCTATTTTTAGCTTCAGGGGCACTTCCCCCGAAACCCCCTGCTAAGGGGGGGCTCCATAAAGTCGAAACTACCCCCCCTGGACCCCCCAAGCAATGTTTAATTACGGGCGGCATTGCTGCCCCATTAAGGTACAGGGGTCCAACACTGTGATATGAAATAAACAAGATAATCAGGCTCCACACCCAACATGGGTGGCCCCACCTATGTCCTACCATGTCATCCTCCTCTCATCGTACTTAGCACATCGAAAGCTGAAGAGGAATGGTGCTAAGGAGTATGTTATAAATGTCAAAGTCAAAAATGTGATGGAAAGGTGGACGCGATACCATTCAAAGGTTAATTTAAATTTATTGAAAGTCCAAGATTATCTGTAGTTGCGTTGGATTTATGAAGAAACGTGGACGCGGGTAGTGGACTCAGGTAAGTGGCCTGACGCAAATCAAAGGAGAAGAGAAGACAAAACGAAACAGGCACAAGCAGGAGAGACAGAGTTGGGTAGAAGGGGACATGATAACCCACATTGAAACATAGAGGCATAAGAAGAATCGGGAAAAAAGAGTACATAGTGGCATTGTTGGAAATGTAACAACCGGGTCAAGTCTGGCAAGGATGCATTATTGCAGAACTGTTCAAATACCACACCAATAGTAGAAAAGACATGACAGCAAGAAAAAAAGACAAATATTGAACTCTAGAAAAAATGCAGGGCAAAGATGTCTAATTTGTCTGTGATACACATCAACATTTCAGGGAGACATATCAGCAACAAGTCAGATTCAACAAATAGAATAATATTCCAAGTTTTAATTTTTTTTCTTTGTCTGTTAAGATCGAAGCTCGAGTGATGTCCTCAATCTCAATGGAATAAGTATTTTTAACAATTTAGGTAGTCTAAGAAGTTTCAAGAAGTTTTAGCAGTTATGAACTTTTTTTGATGTAATTAAGCAAGATAGAGAGAAAGAAGAAAGATTCTAAGATTTGGACCTCTGGAAGACTAAAAATTTGGTACTTACTTTTCTGAGGAATTAATGAAAGAAGCATCAAGTTTCCTATAATTTTTTATGGCGATTCATTTTTATAGTGTCATTTTGTGTTCCTTCTTCCTAGAATGAATTAAAGTAAAGTAATTTTAGTTCTCTTAATTACATCTGTGAGTAAGAGTTAAATAACCTTAATTTGTGCTCCTTCACTCCAACTCCTCTCCCTTCACACCTTCTCTCTGGAACTTAAAAGTAATATATTATATGTTACAACATATCATTTTGATTTTCTTTTATAGTTCTTTTCCATTCAGATATCGGTAGTTAATGGCATTGTAAAGTATTTCATTATACCAGATTGTTAAGGGTTTTAAAGAATTAGTTTCCAAAGGGATTGAACGAAGACCACCTGATATAATTACTATTGTGACAAATTTTTAAAAATTTCTTAAGCACTGATTCATTTCCATAGCCAAGGAATTGTCTCTTAAGAAATAACAATCACCATCATCTTTGTCATCTTCATCAACATCATCATCGCCATACTTTTCATCCACGTTATCTTTAACATCATCATCATCATCATCATCATCATCATAATCAACATCACAATCATTGCCATCTTCCTCATCATCATCATCAACATCAACATCATTTACATGAAAAGCAATGATGCCTCAATGAATACACACATAATTTATTATATGTCTCCCTTATGCTCTTCGTGTCAAAATTATTGTTACTTGTTGTGGGCCTACCCCTAAGCACCAATCCACCACTTAACATTCACCGATTAGTTGAAGTTATGCTGGGGCCAACATTGAATTTTTTTCAGTTTGTGCTTGTATGCATTGAAATATTTCATGGTTATAGTAGATACATGCATTGACATTATGGGATTGTTTTAAGTCTCATATACAATTATGGGAGGGTTTGGAAAAGTGCATAAGTTAGTAATATGTTTTGAATTATTGTCATTTTCTAAAAGGAATTTTTACCAAGGGGATAAAATGAGCAATATGTTTTGAGTTATTCTTATTTTCTTGTTATATTTTAAACAATTAGTCCAAACATAGTTTCCTTCTATTCATCATGGTGTTAATTGTTTTTGAAGCTTCTCTTCAACCCCATATATCCTCTTTTTGTTTCTACTTCTTTTTGTTTCATGCCCACTTGGACATTTTTCTAACTTAATAGGTTCCTTGAGGTCTATCCTCCACCGTTATAGATTTTATCCTCTCTCAGTTCTCTTAGTCATTGGGTAAACCTAGCAAACTTGTATTCTTCATACATTTTTATATATTGATTTATATATGCTTAATACCCACCCAAACACACATGCACTTTATGATTTGGAACTCTCACTCCCAACTATCTTATGTTACACCACCTTATATACCTTTTATACACTTCACCCTCTAATATTAACAATTCTATCTTTTGGTTACAAATGATATTTAACATTTACCCTAGCCATTTATCCACCTAGGATTTAATTTTCAACATTTACCATATTCATTTCCCCACCTAAGATTTAACTTTTATATGTCTATGAAAATTTTCAAATTTTCTATTTATTCAGGCTTTTGTGCAATGATGACTTTCCAAATTAGGAAGAATGTAGCCTCTTTACTATCATTTAGTTCTTGTTTAACATATTGACTAAACTCTACATTTACAACTTGGGAGTTCCACCATAACTTAAAACTTGATACTAAAATTTCCTTATCCAAAGATGATGGAAAAATTAATAAACATGTTTTAGATTATTGGATTTGTATAATACTTGATTTATAGACATACATAAATATAATTGATAGGCATTAGTTTCTTGCTAGAAACTACTTAAATTATTTTTCTTCCTTTCTTTCTCTATTTCTTTATTTTTACCTCAACCCCCCCCCCCTCTCTTTCTCTCTCTCTCGAACTCTCTCGAACTCTGTCACTATTCCCTCCCTTTCTCCTTTTGTCCCCCCCCCCACTTCTCTCTATATTTCCTTCTTTGTCTCTATATATGGCCCACAAGTATACATACTCTCTTTTATTCATCTCTCTCTCTCTCTCTCTCTCTCTCTCTCCAACTCTGTCACTATTCCCTCCCTCTCTCCTCACCCCCCCCCTTCTCTCTATCTTTCATGTTTTCTATCTCTAAATATATGACCCCAAAGCATACATACTCCTTGTTCTTCATCTCTCTCTCTCTCTCTCTCTCTTCCCTCCAAATCCATCATTATTTCCCTCCCTCTCTGCTTTTTCCCCCCCCTTCTCTCTATATTTCCTTCTTTGTCTCTGTCTATATATGTCCCCCAAACACACATACTCTTTATTCTACATCTCTCCCTTGTCACTCCCTCTCTCTATTTATCCACTTTTATCTCTCTATGTATTTCTTCTTCCCTCCCTCTCTCCCCCTCCAAATCCATATATTTGTCCCTCCCTCTTTTCCTCTCTCTAAATCCCACTATATCACCCTTCATTTCTCAAAATTTACCTCCTACCTCTCTCTCTCTTCCCACATAACTCTCTCTCTCTACCCTCCAACACTATCACTTTCTCCCTCCACCTCCCCTTCACTCTCTTCCCCTCTCCCCGTCATCTATATTTGTATCTCACTCCCTCTCTCTCTTATTGTTCTCTCCCTCTCTCACTCCTATCCTTCTCTCTCTCTCAATCCCATATGTCCCCTTTTCTTCACTCTAAATCCATATCTCCCTTGTCACTTCATCTATCTCTCCACCTATATGTCTTTGTTATTCCATACATATATATCTAGAGCTTAATTTATGATGATATATTAACATATATTATAATATAACAAAGTTAATATTATATTATATTTAATATTTCATAAAAAAGGAAATTAAAAGTATATATATATATATATATATATATATATATATATATATATATATTAAAATAAATAATAAATTAAAAAACAAAATAATAAATAAAAAAACTTTAAAATACAAAATAAAAAAATGAAACACAATCATATATATAAGATAAAAAAAAAGACAAAGCATTGACCTCTAACATCGCCCCTGGCCCACCTCATCCCACCTCAGTGCTACAAGAGGAAGAGCCTCCATGCACATCTGAGCTGCAAGAGGAAGAGCATCCTCCATCATGACAGGACCTAAGGGAAAGCCAAAAAGAGAGCCTAAGGAAGAGCAGAGAAAGAGGAAGAAAATTATTCGGTAAGTTTCATATACTCCAACTCCACCTGTGAGCTATTTCGTATGTCTTTTTTACATTATACAACAACAAAAAATTGAACTTTTTTACTTATTGCTAACACAGAATATCTAGAATTAATAAAATTGGGAATGAATGAATATGGGTTAAGGTATAAATCTATGCTATGCTCAAGGTATATTATAATATAACAAGAGCCTTTTACTTTACCTATCCCTAATTAAAACCTATGGAAAAAACCTCTTTCACCCCAGTAAAGGAACTCTGATCCATTTGTTTCTTGCTATATAGTACCATGATGAGGCCTGAAGTTTTCTCGAATAAAAATGTGGTAGAGTGCCACCCATAGGCCTCAACACCTATTGAACATTGTATTTTCTTCCAATGTCTTTGAAACTTTGAAGAGTCACTTTTCGTGGATGCTTCCAATGGCTCGACTTCCTTCTCCTCGGTATGTATTGTACCTCTATAATTTTAAGTCCTCATATTTACTGTACCTCTATCATTTGAAACCCTCACAAAACTTTGTAGGAGGTTGTACTAGGACTAGTATGTCTTGCTTACTTGAGCAACTGATTATACATAAGCATCACTTGTATCATAAGACAGGGGGGTAAATTGGTAGTTTCTATTGTATATTTGTATAGTTCTATAAGATTGAGTCAGGAAACACATCATACTTCGAATGGTGGTTGATAGTTATTATACACACTATTTATAGTGGTATTACTGCATTGAACTATGGATTTCTTTGTAATGAAAAGAAGATTTTAAGGCTTGCTAAAGGATTTCATGAAGGAAACATCTTGATCTAACAATATTATGGTTTTTAATCATGGTATGATACCAAATTTTCTTTTGTTTTAGTTTAAATTTTGACATACTTTAGTTAGTGTAAACATGATAATTTTGATCATCACAAATGCTAAGAATTGGTTCTTGATTTTTAACTTTCTCTCTACTTATTTGTTTGTCTTGAGAGGCTTGTTTCTCTTTATAATTACAATTTTTGTGGAGTCTAGAAATTGTTAGTTACAGTGTGTTTTGAGATCCATAGAAATAAAGTTCCAATTGATGAAAATTTACGTGGAGTTTAAAAATTTTCAGTTACATTGTGTTTTAAGATCCATTGAAATAAATAGGCTTCTTGAGGGATAAATTAGGCCTACTTTAGGCTGACCTGTCCTTTTGGTAGCTTCTAGAAAAATATTCTTACATAAATATATTTCCTTTATTTGGTACATGAGCCCTTCAAGGGAATTTACATCACGACCTTAAGTTTGAATCTTCTTCACAACCCTAGAGCATTCATTGGGTGCTTTTACCTAGGATAAAAATCAATGGGAAAGAAACCCATTTCATAATAAAATAATTTTATTTTTACAAATAAACATTTTCTTTTATTTATTTTAACAAGTACAATAATTACATCTAGTCATGACATCATTATAATTAAGAATACCGACACTAGTTACTTCTTCAACAAAGCTCACTTCAAACCCTAACAACGTTCTTTTGCCATAACCTTAAAAAAATCCTCAGAATTATCATTCAACCAAAGTATAAAACAAATTATAGTGACCAAAATGTTTTTTAATAGAGCACGTGGGGAGGTTAAAGGGAAGAGTATGTGAAGGAGAGTTGTCTCTTATCAATGCTATGTCAATGTAACCTACTTTTTTGGATGAATTATTTTCAATATCTCCTATATAAATATTATTTGTGCTAGCTTCTAAGGATTCAAACAATTTTTTCCCTTTCTTTTAAGTAAGTTTTGACAAATCATATAGACAAATATTATCTATATCTCTCTTCATGTATTTGACCAACTCATATTCTAGAGTTTCAATAAATAAAAAAATTGTTCGAGGTAGAAGTTACATGACATCATATGGTTATAATAATTGAGGGGTTACACTTGAATATCATCTTATTCTTTTTTCATGTTGCACATAAACAATAGGTTATTTTTACATTGCCTAAATGTTTGTAAAAGGAACATTTAATTCAAACAAAACAAAATTTTATTCCAACAAAAAAATAAATTAATAATGCTTGAATTTCTATCCAAGTATACATAAAAAGAAATTCCACCAAAAAATCTATAAAAATACTTCCTAAGACTAGGCCAACCACCAAACAAGCCATATAAATACTTCCCAAGACCAAGCAAGCCACCAAAAAATAATCCTTGAAAAAAACAAGATCTCCAATGATTCAACAAAGTTAACCTTACCAAGAAAGTAAATTCTCTAATTTTTGGCTTCATAAATCAGGTATGAAATGTTGGCTTCCAAAAAAATAAACCTACACTAGCCCAAGAATCACAAAAATTCACATAAGTGGGCCAATAATAGTAGGAGATAATACTTCTTTCTTTTATTGAGATTCTTCTTTTCTTCACTAGGGTTATTTCTTGTCTTCTAGCCTCCTCACACTACTTTTATACTTCATATCAAATGCCAATGTGTGTGTCACTAGAGGAGGATGAAAACCTCTTATTTATAATATTCATGAGGGCTAGAGTGGGACTCTCTAGGCTGACTTTATCATGCAATGTTGACTTGGTCATGGGGTATTTCTAGAATTTTTTGAACATCAAAATAATATTTTCTTTATTGATACAAGAGCCCAATCAGGTCTATTACATCATGACATAAATTTTGACTCAAGACAAAAACCCTAGAGCACTCAATGGGTGCTTAGAACAAGGAACTAAAAACTTTGAGTATGAAACCCATGACTTAGTCAATAAATTTTCTCTTACAATAATTTTCTTTTTCTTTGGATAAGTACATAAGAGATACATCATGTCATGATCCAAATATGATTATGAAGACCAATACTAGTTACAACTTTCAATAGGAACTTCACATGTTACAGACCTTCAATGTCTTCTAGGGTAGATTGCTCCTCAACTAAACTTGTCTCTCCTTCTTTTCTAAATCACATTTTTTATTATAAGTGGAATTGCTCTGAAATGAAGTGCATGTGTGATGTCTCTTAAATGAGGTTAAACATCTAATTTATATATCCTTACAAGGGCTCTTTAAGCCCAATGGAAGGCCAACTTCAACTATCCACATGACCTACTCTTAGGAGCACCATAAATTTTTTTCCAAAATACTAATTGATTTTCCTTATTTCATTCAACTGCCCAAATGGACCTTTACATAATGAAAATGACCTTTTGACTCAAGAAAATACTATATGCATACAATGAATGCCTAACTTGTTCACTGAAGACTCAAGCATTGAACCCATAATTTATAAAAATTTATTTTTTTAATTTTCTTTCTTCTTTTGATAAATATATAATAATTACATCATGACACAATATAAATGACAATTATGAAGACCAAAACTAGTTACATCTCCTAACAAATAGGAGAATTTTTATTCAACTATGGCATAGGAGAAACACCAATTATGTTATCATTGTAGTGAAACAATATCTACAAAGGCAATGAAGCAATATCTCTTCAAGATGATGGCTCTTCTATCCTTTCGTGCACACCAAGGCAACCTGCAATACCTCCTGCAATTTGGATGTGAGGAAACCCTAGAAACCCTAGGGTATTTGCATGTGTGAGAATTAGAAGAGAAATAAAAAGTTTAAGAAATCTTGATATGTCTATCAATAGGTCGAAGATCCATATTTATATAGCTATCCCAAGAGGACCCAGTATCCCTCTCTATGACAAATTTTCCTTTCCTTTCCGACTCGGCCTTGGGAGCCTTCTAGACATTTCTAATTTCAAAATATTTTTTCTTTCCTTGATACAAATTCCTCAAATGGTATTTTACAATATGGAAAGTAAACTTGACTCATGAAAAAACCTCGGAGAATTCAATGGATGCTTTACCTAATATCAAAGTGGCTTGATCATGAAACCCATGCTTTACAAAAACAATTTTTTCTCTTATTTTGATAGATACATAAGAATTACATCATGACATTATTCAAATGACTATTATGAACACTGAAACTAGTTACACTCTTCAATATATTGAAGTATGTGGGTAATTTTTTGTAATGGAAGATTAAATGCTATCATATTATGTTGATTTATCAAGTTACCAAGTGAGTTCATTGGTGAGGATGAATAGGTTCTCAAGTCCTCAAGTTTTTAAATATTACTTGAATATTTTAAAAACAAATAACTTCCTTATAATAATATAATGTTCTTGTGGTTTCACCAAGATGTTTCTCAACATCCCTTATGGCACTCACTAACAATTTATCTCATTTGATGGAGTGTTATAGGACATTCAACCAAACATGTATTTTTCATATGTATTTCATCGAGCAATGAAATTTCAAGGATAGAAGAAATTAACCAAGCATCTTCTACGTAATCTAGCAAGGGAATATTAACTACAAGTGAAAATATTAGAATAAAATTCCATAGATGCATGGAAATATTTCTCACTAAATAGGGCTCATGTTATTATGATAATGAGAGCATAGATGACATCAAGGCTCCCTTGAGGTACAAACATCTAATGAAAAATTGGGAACCCAAGGATCTTCTTGAAATAAACATTCATTTTTTGCTCAATGAAAGGATATGCCACATTTCCCCATCTTTGTTAGATGGCTTGGGGCTATTTTCCATGGATGGAATAAAGGTATGTTATAGAGGATTAACTGAATTCATGGAGTATGTCGGCCACTATTACAACTATAATGATTGGGTACGACTAGTCCAATATACCAAAAGTATGCGAATATATGGAATGGCTGCAAATTATATAAAAATAGAAGACAATGATGAAACAAAGGTGGAACTATGTATATTGATGGAAGGCCAAAAGCAGCAACGAATATTATAGGGTTTATAAATAGTACGTGGCCAATCATCACAAATAAGAAAACCTTATCTATGATGTCTACATATATTTTTCCCACAAATATGGGAATGTCAAAGTTTACTTGTACCTTAAAAGGAGTTGTGCCTCCAGAGTGGTTTTTTTTTGTCGATGCATTGTCAGTGGGCAGTTGTTGAATAATATGGGCAAATTTCTCCATCATCGCATTCCTTTGTTTCTCTAGGGCCTCCTCGAGAAATATTTTGATAGGATCTCATGCTCCCTTGTCTTTGTTTCCATCCCCCATGAACATCCATCAGGGTTTGTGATGTTGATATTGCAAAGGTTCAACCAGATTGAGCCCTAACTCCTTATACCTCGACCCCATTGGGGACACGCAAAGAAGGATCGAAAAAGAGAAAACCGCTCTGATGCCGTTGATCCAAAACTCTACAGGAACACAATAAAATACAGAAATACACATAAACGTAGAGATGCATCAATTATAATACTTCATTTATTTAATATCACTTAAATAAAATATGCTTAGAGACAGAATGGAAATAAACTAGTTAAGGCACTGGTAGCTTATCTCTGAGAAGAGATGTGGTGGCTATAGGCCTCTTAAGTGTGTTACAATGAGGCTCGAAGGCCTATTTATTATTTAGAAATAATGGAAAACCCTAAACATCTAGAAACCTAACCGTAGGAGATGAAACACCAAACTATGGGCCTCATTGGGGTAAATTGGTACATCAATTTCCCGAGGTCGTAACTTTGGCATATAATCTCCGTTTAACGCACATGATACCTCGTTATAAATATCTATCTAAGGAATACAATTATTGATAGAAAATATCAATTCAAAGACTCATATCTTCTTTGAGATGATTTTCCCCAAAAAACATCATTTAGGGCCTCAAAACGGCTCTGAATGTTCATAACCCAAAAAACTGCCAAAAATAGTAAATTGTGCTACAATTAAGGAAACTAAAAAACTAAAGAAAAAATGGTGGGTGTCCAACTGAAATAGGTGGGTGGCCACCAATATCCACCTGGATTAGCGATACCAAGTTGTGGCCTTATTGTCGAGGGTGTGGGGAAACATCATGTAAGCTACGTCATTGTATTGCACTCTCATCATTTGCAAGGCCAAGTAAAAATTACTAATATCATCTTTAGTCATGGTTCCATTTTCGGGGTCAAAATTTGAGAGGTTCTTCTCAGGGTGAAAAGGAATGTCGTGAAGGGGACTTCATATGCCTAAACGATACTGGGTCATCTAGGCTAATGATTGTACATGGTTACCTCTTAGTAGCGGATGGAACATGATGTAGATAGTGTTACCTTCTGATTCAATCTTAGTTCCCAACCTATACCCCTCATTGGTGTGATGTGGTCGTCTACCATTACCTTTGATGAACCCTCAAATTCCCTAAACCTCTGAAGTTTCTTACGTTTCTAAATTTTTTGAAGTTCCTCGAGAACCTGAAAGGTCACTCACTCTAGGGGGATCCATATTGTAATGATCAAATTTCTTTCTAATGTTCTCTTCATTTCCAACCCCTTGAATCACCTCGAGGTTTCTACTAAGCATAGGATCATTAACCCGAGTGTTCTCCATTTTTTATTGATTATATCCTTGTGTATTCTCCTGATACGGTTCATTATTACCCCCCATGATTGTGCTACTTGAGCCTTCTCTTTTGGATGGTGGGGGGCTTTCCAATCCTAAAATAGAGAGTCTTTCAATGATGTCTGCATATTATTCCAACATAATTCCAATAAAATGTGGTACCAAATTTACCAGGATAACTTAATGAGTATGGTGTGGATTGGAAGTGTGTGGGTTAGGGAGTGATATTTTAGAAGGGATTCCCTTTAGCCCTCTAATGAGCTATTTGGTGATAGGGCGCAAAGAACTCAAATGGTTTTACGTGACTTAATAAAAAGGAGTTTCTCCTTCCACGGGGGCATCCTCAAGTGGGGAAGGTTGGAAATCCTCGAATTGGATATCTTCGAAAGGCAAACCCAAGGTGGGATGGAGAGGTGTTTCGGGAGAAGCAAGAAACATTTGATTTCTAGCTTGATGGGAATTTTTTGGGTGAAAACGTGTGTTGGTTCCTACCATGAGGCCCTCCTTATAGTGCCAAATATGTTGATAGAATGCAATTTGCTGCCAATAGGTAGGGGATCTCCCTAATGCATAATCCCAATTAGAGTCTCCACCATTTGGTTTAGGGATCCCATCTAGTATGTAGGCCTGACTACCATCTTGTTGGTTGAAGTGTGCTTCATAAAAGGAGGGGAATACTGACTCAAAGAACATATAAGATTTGAAAAACATAAGTGAGTAACTAATGAATGCCTCAAAAAATGGATACGATGAATAAAAATAATATAATTCAAATCATGAATCTTAGGAAAAGCATCGTGTTTGACAGGGTACCCCTAGATTGAAGTTTTTGTAAAATAATATTCATTTTGAGGAGTGAAGTACATTGCACATAGATATATTAGAGTCTTAGGGGTTTTGGGGTGGTTCAGATTCCCTTATTTGGTAAAAGGATGGGAATGTTTTGAATAGTTAGAGCTCCACCCATGGTTTTTGAACCATGGTATTGTAAAGGAGAAGACTATAGAAGGAGTCTAGGGATATCAATCAATCAATAAATGAATTAATCATAGAATGCATTTCTATGTAAGGCTGTATAGTGTCTGTATTTTGTGTTTTGTATGAAAGGGAAGGCTCCTATAGCTGAATGCATGAAGACCTTAGAAATTATGCAGTTGAGTATGTAGACCCCTCCAGCTGAGTGTGCATGGCAGAAGGCGTTGTATTAATAATATTTGAAGTAATAAAAGAATACCTTGGAGACATATATGTGTTCTTTACTTATATGTTTTATTTATTTGTATTTCGATGTTATCTGTGCCAAGTTAGGCTTTTTATCTATATTTTTATCATGAATTTTGGGTTATGCTTTCTTATGTTGATTAATTAATGTTAAAGTAGAATCGCGAAATCTCAAATCTAGTTAACTAGAAGTAATGAACAATGACTGCGTAGTTAGAATATTTGTTTTTTGAAGCTCTGATAAGTATTAAAGATAATATAAGCCCTAAATCCACACTCCACAGTCCCTCTAGATGCAGAAACCTGGTTCTAGTATCCCATAATATTTCCTTGGGTGAGACTTCCGTTTGCGCAACATATAGTTTCTGCAAGGGCCAATAATAGTGGTTTTTGTTGGTTCATGCAGCCATATATAAACCTGGGTCTAGGACCCATTAAGCCAACAAATGGTTCTATTGTTGGGACCAGGATTTGATTGAGGGATATGTGGACGTGGCATCCGACAAGAAAAGAGATTCAAGACTAGGTAGATCTAAAAGAACACAAATTTGTAATAAAAGAAAACAACAATCCGCGCCTGTAAACTGAGAAGTGGTTGTAGAAATATATTTTCACATATCAACACATTATATTTTTCTTCTTGTTTTCTCAAGATATGCATGAGTGGTTATCAAGACTAGCTAAAAAAAATACATGTTTCAAGAATGATAACCCTACTGTGTGGACTCCGGAGATGATCAAACAACTAAAGGAAACTGATAATAATATTGAACGGGTTGTTTATTATTGGATCGAAAGTATCCTTGGAGGCTTTATTACTGAGTTCATGATCGATACATTTGTATCCTCCAGCTAAGCCGACCACAGATTTTTCAAAGGCTCGTGAGATAAGTACTTAAACTCATTGAAGCTTTGGATTAAGATGCTATTGTGTGAAAAGGGTATAATATGAATGCAATCTAATTGATGTTTGAAGGAATAAAAATCAGAACTATGTGATGTGGTAAGTGATTTAGGGTAGATGATGATCATTACATTGAGACTGAGTACAGTCCATTATTTGGATCTCAAATCGAAGAAGGATAAATAAAGCCCGTGGCCCCTAGAAGTGTGTCGCTATAATTTGGAGATCATCAGGGTGTTGTTGGGATTCCCCAACCCTCCACTCCCATCACAATCCATGCCCATACTTTTTCTCCACCT
This sequence comes from Pinus albicaulis, assembly GCA_034641835.2. NCBI lineage: Eukaryota > Viridiplantae > Streptophyta > Pinopsida > Pinales > Pinaceae > Pinus > Pinus albicaulis. The sequence continues at coordinate 1,500,832,041 of CM076582.1, forward strand.
CCACATCCACCTCTACTTACCCCATTTAACAGGGCTCAGACAATAAATATTCTTGTAAAGCCTGGGATCAAATGACCCCAAGCACTATTTGTTTGTTGCAGAAGTAGTATGGAGATCGGAAAACACCACTTATGAGAATATGAATAAAGTGTACCTAGCCACAATGATGTAGGACATAGCCTTGGCTTGGTATATGAAGTACTTTGTAATGAACCAAAATGCCACATTTGATCATACAAAGCTTGCATTGAATTTTGAATTTAGAAAGTTGAAATTGTAGTCACAATGTATTACGAGGATCAAAGAGATCAAGGAATTAGTCACTCAAACTATGTCAGAAATAGATCAAAGGTTCAAGGCGTTTCTAAGTAAAATAAACTTCGAGATCCTTGATGAGAAGCACAGGGAATGGTTTATAGTTGCATTATTACCACATCTTATATTACCATTATCGCAGCAAAATATCGCAACGCAAGCGGAACCACTGTAGATTCTGATGAAACTAGAAGCTTCATCGGTAGCGGATACCAATATAGGGGTTCAATAAATCTAGACCTAGTTGTTGAGATTACATATGGAAATCCAAGAATTGAAGAATAGAAAAGAGGTTTGGTTTGACATACGTTCAGAAGTTTGGTGCATAAAGTGCAAAACAGAGGGTGGCTATAAGGATCAGTGCCCCGTTTTTAAAGAGTACTTGGGCACTGGGATGCTAAGTCCAATGAAGCATAGACCAAGTTTTGGACCAAGTATGGGACCAAATGTTTGGTGTAGCCTATGCTAGGTTGCAGGCCAACACCCCACCGACTATTGTCATTTGTTGTAGAAGTATATCGATTCACCAAAGAAATTTTCTTATAAATTATGTAGCTCGGTGGGGCATGATGAAAGGAACTATTGAAACAATGATCTAACATGCAACAGACTGTTGGGGCATACAAAATCCAAGTCTAAGATCACAAAGATCCAGGTTCACCAATAATGCCCAGAGCTTTCTAAGGCTCAGGGCGTGACTGAGGAGGAGGCATTGGACGAGGTCGTAGACATATCATACTTTATAATTGCGGTCATCCTAGAAAATTCACTAGTGATTGTCAGAATCTCACTGCAATCTCTTGTAAGTATTGTATAGAATTCGATCATGAGATAGAATATTGTACTACATTATTGACTAAAATTTCGGAGAAGAGAAATCAACAGCCTTCCGAGAACATACAGATGACGAGAACTGAACCACGCGAAGAGGATCTAACTGTCAACATAGTGAAGCGAAGTGGTATAAGTACTGGAGAAGAAAAAGTGAAAGGAAACAATAATATGGAGGATACATGGGTCTGAAAGGCTAGAGAAAATAATGTTGGGTTCAATGTATAGCAAGAAAGGGAAACCTTCATGGAAGCGAAGAATAATTTTATGAGCCCTCGAGCTTTGACATCAAAGACACATCTACAACTAATCCCACAAAATAATAAACCTAATGAGGTTACTGCATCAAATTAATTTGATATGTCCATTCTAAATTCCTTTTTGTAGGCATATATCAAGTTTTTGAGGGATCAAAAAGTTGTGGAAGGATTGCAAGAGCTGATTGACAACTGCGCTGACAAAGAAGAATCAAAACCTGAAAAAGTGTGACGTGAATAAGGGATACATAAATAAGAAGATAACTGGAAGAGAAATGTGGTTAACCGCGTAGATAGGAGATTAGGAAATGGACCAAGTCATTCTCAATATAAGATCAGATTCAAAAAAAATTCCAAATAATACATGGGAACGGATAGGATGACCAAAGCTACAGTGGTCACAGATTCAACTACAAATGGCCAATCGGTAGAAAATCATTTCTATGAGTCGATTTCATGACATTATTGTAGAAATTGATGGTGAAAGTGTGTTATCATACTTTGAAGTCATTTATATTGTTGATGACAGAAATAGGTATCCTTCTTTGCTTGGATTCGATTGGGCTTATGATATGGATGCCATAATCAATCTGAAAAACAGAAATATGTTCTTTGTAAAGAATGGTACCAGGGCCATTATTCCTTAGGACCCCTCTAAAGGAGTGATATATATATAGAACCAGTTCATAATGAATATGGTGATGCTGATATCGACAATATCTATAATATAATTGTGCAAGATGGGGATTGGATCAATCCTACCAGTGGTGGTAGGATAAATTGGGAGCACGATAGCTCATGTATGTCAAACTCTCATGAATAATTAGAGCATTGAAAGAACTGATTGCACAAAGTTTGTATTAAGCGGTGTAATAGAATTACAAAATCGCTTCATTGTGTTACATGAAAGGTACGTGAATTTCCCTATTATTATGGAATTGGGGATGTTAATTTATTTCTTGATGAATTTGAAATGAAGGTACCTGAAGAGTAGCGATATGAAGATTTGGACTTCGCTTTGAGGTCCACACTAGCTATATGGTGGGGAATGCACAAGGAAAAAATAGGAGGGTGGAAAGACTATCACAGATTGATGAAGTTCAGGTTTGGTTATGAAAACACTAGGCTCATTGAAAAATACAATGGTAGGAAATATCCCCGCAAACACTTTTCTCGTCGGACTAAGGCTTGGGTGAAGAACCTCAACCTGAATAGGTGCATATATTTTTCCATACTTTGGATGTCGTACCTCAAAATTGGTATCTAGAAACTGAGCTATGCCATGGCACTGCAGATTGAGAGGAGTTAACTAAAGGATTTTTATTAACATTTAACATCAAATATGGTTGGTATTGTATTGATGCCACTCTTCACAACATCAGAACTTGTATTTTTTCAGATTCCCAAGGATCCCTCAACTTGGGAGAAGCCTACATGGGTTGCGTAGTTATAACTTTCCTTATAATGTTATAATATGACTGTGGAAGACGATGAAGAGGATCCACGGAATTTCAATATTCCTGAAGCTGAATGACAACACAAGGTTGCAGGTCCTAAAGTGGTGATACGTGACATAGCACAACTTGTAAAGACTCATCATGTAAATATCGACTCAGATGTGAAGCCCAAGTTCGTGAATATTGGAGATTACTGGGATGATGATATAGTAAGTAAGGTTGTAGAGTTATTACATGAATACGAGGAGTTGTTCTCAACAAAGTTCTCTAAATTAAAATGCATAGTAGGAGATTTTGGAGTTATGCACATTACTATGAAGCCAAATGTGAAGTCATTGAAACAACGCCCATATCAGTTTAACTCAAAATACAAAGAGAAAGTGAAGGAGGAACTCGAGAAGATGCTCATTGCTGGAATTATTGAACCAGTAGAGGAGTCTGAGTGGGTTAACCCTATGGTCGTCTAGGAGAAAACTATAAAGGGAGGGATAAGTATTTGCATCGATATCAAAAAGTTGAACAATGCATGTGTGCATGATCTATTTCCGACACCGTTCACTGATGAAGTTTTGGAGAATGTTGGAGAATAGGAAGCATACTCCTTTACAGACGTGTTCTCGAGATACCATTAGATTAGGATTACACTAGGAGATATAAGTAAGACCACCTTCGCGACTGAATGGGGCTAATTTCAGTATATGGTAATGTCGTTCAGATTGAGGAATGCATCGACAATATTTTCTAGAGTGGTAGTCATTGCGTTTAAAGAATATATCCAAAAATTCCTGGTGGTGTATTTTGATGACTAGACCATCTTCAGATTGTTAAAGAAGCATGTTTCGAGCCTTCACTTGATGTTGGATACCTACAGGAAGTATCAAATCTCATTGAACTTGAAGAAATGTACATTTTGTGTCCCATATGGTATATTATTTGGGCATATTTTTGTAAATAGGTTTGATGGTAAGCCCGTGAATATTGTTATCATTATCAATATGGATCCACTAAAGAATCTGAAGCAAGTACGCACGATGCTCGGACATACGGGTTATTATAGAAAGTTCATAAAGGCCTATGCGCAGATCATTACACCAATGGAAAGGCTCTTAAATAAGGATTATTCATTTTTATTAGACGAAGACTGCCAAAAGAGCCTCAATGTGCTAAAGGAATAGATGCTAATTACGCCAATTTTAGTATTTCCAGACAGGAAGAAGGAGTTCCACTTACATGTCGATTCGTTCTACATAGCTTGGAGAAGGAGACCTTGATCAACCTATAGCATTTGAGAGTTGTAAATTATCTAATAAAGAAAGGAATTATTCCACAACAGAGCATGAAGGTCTTGCGATGGTATATGTGCTATAAATATTTAGACACTACTTGTTAGGAGGTCACTTCAAGATGTTCATGGATCATTCTGCGCTGAAATACTGGTGAACAAGCCCGTGTTAGGGGGGATATTTTAATATGAATATTTATATTCCAAGAGTGTGATTTTGAAGTAGTATTCAAACCAGGATAGTTGAATGTCGAGCCTGATCATTTGTCCAGGATTGAGACACGCAAAGAGCCAAAAAATATTGAGGAAGGGTTTCCTGATGCGAAATTGTTCACGATTCAGATTGTAGATGAGCATTTTTTCAACATAATTATGTTTCTAGCCATGGGAGTTTCACCTACGGTGTATAATACGTAGCATAAGAAAGAGATAGTAGTTAAAGAAGCTTATTTTTCTCTAATTGCAGGACATTTATACAAGATGGGGGCCAATGAGATACTACGAACATATGTTCCTGAGCACGAAAGACAAAACATTTTGGTTGAAGCCCATGATAGAGTTTCTAAAAGGCATTACAAAGGGGAAGGCATCGCGAAAAATATTCTGAGGACCAGACTATGGTGGCCCACGGTGCATAAGGATTCGAAGGAGTATTGTAGCGCTTGTGAGGTTTGTGAAATGATTGGAAGACCTTCGTGAAGGGATGAAATGGAAATGCATCCTCAAGTCACTTTTCAAGCATCTGATAAATGGGTGATTGAATTTTTGGGACCAATTTATCTCCTATGGAAGGAAACAAGTGTAGAGTACATTATTACTATGAGAGATTACCTCACTAGATGGGCTAAAGCGCAACTGGTGGAGAATCGTAGTGCCAACACGGCTGCAAAGTTTACTTTTGAAAATATTTTTTCATGGTTAGGTTGCCTGAATATTTTGATGAGCGACATAGGTAGGCATTTCTTGAACAACATTATTGAAGCATTGAACATGGGTTTTTGAATGTAGAACGAGAAGAGTACACCATATCACCCACAGAAAAATGGAATGATTGAGGCCTTTAACAAATTTTTGGAGAATGCTCTCACTAACTTGTGCAACATCAACATGGATTATTAGGATCTGCAAATACCTGCATTCTTATGGGCCTACAAGGCTACCTGTAGGAAGTTGACGGTCAAACTCTATTTTGATTAGTATATGGAAAGGAAGCAGTGATGCCAATGGAATACATCATACCTAGTATTTGAATCACGATAGTTACATATATGGTTGAAAATGATATTATTGAGCAGAGATTGGAAAAAATGCTCATGCTGGAGGAAGATTGTTTCATCACTATATTTCACCAACATGTGAAAAAGGAGAGGGAAAAAGCATGGCATGAAAGGCATATTAAGCAGAAGACTTTTAAGCTAAGATATTTAGTTCTTTTATATGACAGTAATTTCAAAAAGTTTTTGGGTAAGTTGTAAATGCACTGGTTGGGGTAGTACATTGTCAAAAATATTTCAGAGGGGGGTGCAATTCAGATCGAGAAGATGAATGGTGCGTTCTTCCCTAGAAGTATCAATGGCAGCAGGCTAAATTTATATAAGGATGAATCTGCCCCTGGGGCTTCACATTGACTATATGGTTGGAGAAGAGTCTTAATGCTCCATGCAGTTGAAAGAGAGCATGGGACTATAAATTAATCTGTCGAAGGTATGCTTTGTCGTAGCAAAAGCACTGTGCGGGATGTAGGATTATGGCATAGATGGAGGGAACTATGCCGAAGAAAGCATGATTGCACTGCAATGAAGGGTCTACCGAAGTTCATCTAGAATATGATCGTTGGAGCTAGAAAAATTGATTTGACAAGGACTTGGTCATTAAAAGGAGTGGGATGGATGTATTTAATGGGAATATCTAGGTGGATCTGCCACCAAATCTACATTTATGAGGCGCATCTAAAGAAGATCATGGATTTTGAATTTCAAATTCGCTACAAATCTGGCATCCTGCCCCACATTCAGACACTTTCCTCTCTAAGACTTACACTTATGATTTTTCACCTGAAAGAGAGCCAACAAATCCATTGCATGTCTTGAAAGAGTTTCGACGAAATTTAGCATTAATTCCTTGGAAGAGGGCTAGGATACATGATGATTTCTATGCCACAATCCATTGTAACAAGGTCGAAGTCACTCAAGAAACATACCACTAAGGGAGAAGCACTCTCTAAGAAGCTGAAGAAGCCAGTGCTTTGAACATTGCCTAGGAATAAAATTCCAAAAAAAAATCAATCCAAGGTGATGTAAGATAGGCAGAAGCAGCCCGTCCAGGTAGAGGAATCAGAAGAAGAAGAGTTTTTTCCCAAAGGTGTCAAAGATATTGATGCCGAGGAGGTGGAACCTATATCCAGGTTACCCCCATATATTCCACCAAGGAAGAAAATAGTTGTGAAGCTCACAAAGGACACAAACATAGTGAAGTATAAGATATTTACACCATTTTTTCTTGAAGAAGTACCAGTTGAGGGAGATTTTTTGGGAAAAGTGCCACACCTATGCATGGAATACTAGGATTTCAATAACCATAGAAAATATCCTCTATTCGAGCCAAGCAGGTATATGTGCTCTGTTTATTATGAAGCCATTGGAGTGACAAGGGTAGATCCAATGAAGTGGGTGGCAGGAATTCAAAATGCAGGGTTGTTGAACATGTTATATGTTCCACACTTTCGGCATAGTATCATTAACACATTCTTTGTGCGCTAACTGTTGGCCCTAGTGCACGATGATATTGTATGGCTGGGGGAAGGAGTCTCCATTGATGTGATGTTGATCCGGAGAATCACGATACTTCCCTATCAAGGATTGGACCCTACAGAAACATTTGTAGGCAAATATCAAGATAGGAAATTGGTCGACAAGATGAAGCAGGAGTATGGCATCACAGAGGGAACCCAAAGATATTTCATTAGATCCTAAGGATAAGATGACGATATTTGTCACACATATTTTGGAAAGAAAGATCATGTGGAAGTCTCATGTAGAAGAGTTTTCAGTACTAGTAGTCTCATTGGTTGCCCAGTGCAGTAAATGAGTATAGTACAATTGGGCTAGGTATTTATGCAAGGAATTCTTGGATGGCCATAAAGAAGCTCAGTAGGAGGGAAAGAAATTCCACTATGCGTGGATTTTTCTCCTGATTGCGTTGATGGCATGGAAATATCCCCATGAGTCACAGTTCCCCAACGTGGACCCAGACATCTGCGAGGCTATCAGGTATGCCTCACTATGGCATTCAAAGAAGCTGACATGAGCGATGGAGAAAAAATTCTCTTGGGTAGGATTTGATATGAGTCTGTGAACGATGATCAGCCATAAGCTAAGGCTATCACCAATTCATTTTTTAGAATATCGAGAGGTCATTGACTTTAAGGGAGATTATCACCATGTTCACATCGGCGCAAAGAAATACCTTGCAGAGGTGTGGTACGAGCTTTCGTACCTGATGAATAAGGATGATGTTGCACACATTGTTAGTGAATGGCCAAGTCATTGGTTAACTCCATCCATGGAAGGCGTGGAGACAGAGAAAGTATGCACTAGTAACGTGAATACCAGTACCTCAGCTATGTAGACTAGAAAGAATGAAACCAAGAAGCAACCCAAGAAAGTCACATTCGTGACCAATATGAAGGCTGAAAAAGAAGAAAGGAAAAAAACAGAGAAGGATGCTCAGGAGATGGGAGGGAGAGATGATCAAGGTGGCGAGGACATGTTCATTGACATAGCAGACACCCCCCTGACCTTACATTCTAAATAGACGGTTGAAACTAGGTGGTAGAGGTGCACAGAAAAAGATGAAATCATACAAGTTCGACAGCCCAGAGTCAATGGTCCTTAGTGAAGGGAAATTCAATGAGATTGGTGACAGTATCTGACACGTCACCAAGCATCTGTGGGGCAATATTGAGGACCAATAAAAGAGTGTATTGGTGGAGTTCCGTAAGGGTCGCAAGGAATTACAGGTCTAGATGAGTGCAGTGCAAGCGAGTGTGATTTAGGTGAGTAGGTTTCAAGCTAGCACGGCTCAAGTGAGTGGTGGCATCAGCAAGTATGGGTAAAATAGGTCTGGAGCTGGAAATTATGATTGAAATTCAGATAGTGAAAATCCCTGCAAGAACTCTATACTTTGACATTGTTGAGAATCAGGAATAGGAGTCACACTAACAGAATACTAGGCTCAACCTTGGTTCACTCCCTTTGAAAGTATTGCACGATTTCTACCAAGGCATCACAGAAGAGTTGCATATCTATAAGTAGTGAGCTCTATTGGTTATCCAAGAGGTTAAGAAAGAAATAAAGAAAATTTCTGAGGAAAAGCGGCAGCCAATGCAAAAGCATGATGAGGAACTTGTGCATAGACATAATTTGGAGGCTACCATCTACAAAGTTTGTAGTGGAATACTTGACCTGCAGATTCAAGCCGAGGGAGCACCAAAATACAAAGTTGAAAATCTCGCGATGGAAGTTAAGGACTCCAAGGATGAAGTCAGTAAGGTATTACTAGAGCTCCAAATGAAGATCATTGATCTACAATTACAATTATAACACGCTACTCCACCAGAGGTCTGGGCGCAGCACCCAGTGGAGATTAAGGATGCCACTGCCAATATTGATTCCATCATCCAGGATTGCAGCCAAATATTTGAATACATTATGGATTTCGGGCCTCAATGTATTAGGGCCCTCATGTGCATAATATTGAAGTAGAAATTTCTGAAAATTTGGAACATATGGATCACATTAAGGTTACAACGCAGACCTTACCGCCAGCACAACTGTATGCCTATCTCCAGGAGGAAATTTTTTTGCAGGGACAAATTGATTAGATGCACGAAAAGGAGAAGCTTATCACCACCAAAACGTAGCCATTGGAAGCCAAATCTAGTCAACTATTGCAGACTATGGATAAAAAACTCAAAGCACTGCACCAGACACATAAGGAAATTGGTTAGAAGGTAGCCGAGCTAGCCACCAAAAAAATGTTGACCAAATTATGTGTAGTCGATAAATAGTACATCGAGACAGTTCCTCCACTAAATTATTCCTTGAGAAGCATCAAAGTGAATATTGATGACGCATTTGCTGAGTGGCTTAGGATGAGTCACATATTTTTTTTTGGGGGCCTGTTGGAGAGGGAACCCCTAGATTGAATTTCTTGTAAAGCAATCTATATTTTTAGGAGCAAATCGCACTGCATGCAGATATGTTAGAGTCTTAGGGGATTTGGGGAGGGTCAAATTCCCTTATTTTGTAAAGTATGGGAATTTTTTGAATACTTAGAGCTCCACCCATGGTATTGTAAAAGAGAATACTATATAAGGAGTCTAGGGATAACAATCAATCAATCAATGAACTAATCATAAAATGAATTTATATGTAAGGTTGTATTGATTTTGTACTGTGTGTTTTGTGTGAAATGGAAGGCTCCTGTATTTGAGTATGCAGAGACCTTAGATATTCTACAGTTGAGTGCATAGACCCCTGCAGCTAAGTGCGTAGGGAAGAAAGTGTTGTATTAAGAAGATCTAAAGTAATAAAATAAGACCTTGGAGACATATTTGTGTTCTTTACATATATGTTTGATTTATCTGTATTCTGATGTTATCTATGCTAAGTAAGGATTTTTATTTATACTTTTATCGTGAAGTCTAGGTTATGGTTTCTTATGTTGATTAATGCACGTTAAAGTAGAATCGTTGATTCTGAAAGATACTTAACTAAAAGTATTGAACAATGACTGTGTAGTTAGCATATTTGTTCTGCGAAGCTTTAATAAGTGTTAAAGAGAAGATAATATCTAAATTAACATTCCATAGTCCCTCTAGATGTAGAAACCTGGTTCTAGCATCCCTTAATATTTCCTTGGGTGAGACTTTGGTCTACGCAGTAGATCATTGCCTAAAGGGTTGGTAATAGTGGGTTTTGTTAGTTCGCACAGCCATATCTGAACCTAGGTCTATGCCCCATTAAGCCAACACATTTTTAGAAAAAATTCAAATAATACCACACATAGATAATCATAAACATAACAACTGAAAATAAGTTCTTTATAGTTAATTAATTAAACCACAAAGAAGCACACAATCAAAAATAATATAATGTTGATATCAATAAAGCAGTTTACTAACATAAGCATAAGGTCAACATATCATATACCATCCATGTGTTGTAAAGGAAACTCATCCCGCTTGAAGGCACATGAAGAAAGAGCGCACCAAATGCTCAAAGGAACTTCCTTTTCATTAAAATGACAATATTCATAGCGCCATCATACAAAAGAATTTCATCAGATCCAATACTGGAAATATTCTGTTACTCCCTGCATTCCTTAAAAGAGCATAAGTTATTGAAAATATGTATACCAAAATAACTTCAAAGCCAAAATTCCTTTACAATAGGGCATGAGTGGGTATTTATAGAAACGAGGGTGACTCTTGGCCTACCCATGACTCTTATACTTCATCATAACCTTTTAACTACCCCATGACTTTTATACTTCCTCGTGAATCTTCAAATTTCTACTCTGACCTACTCTAATATATCTTGTTATGCACAAAAAAATAAAATAATTGTACACTAACAATTTAGTAATTGACAATTATGGGGCGTATTGGGGTTCCTTTTTTTTGGCCAAATTGGCAAGACCAAAAGACAAGACAACATCAAACCACTTTGGGATCCTAGGATCTAGCCCTCCTCGATCCAGAGAGGGATCTCTCTATAAATGTAAAGAATGATATATCTTTAAGGTCAGTTTATGGTATTAGGCTAGGTATGAAGCACAGGGGTTTGGTTTTGTTTTTTTGGTTGGAGATCATTAACTGAGAAGGTTATGTGAAGTGAAGAAGGAAGAAAGTAGCAGGATGTTTCACCATGGGTGGATAGGTCAAGAGAAGTTCCAATCCATTGGGCTATGGAGTCATAAAAGGGTTTACTCGCATAACAACTATCCAAGGGTTTCCATAGGGAAAGTCATCTATACCAGAGGATCTCTTTAGATAGATGGTGAGATGGAACATTAAGAATTGAGGTGAAAAAAAGAAACCAAATTGTAGCCTAAGATCAGGTAAGACTTTTAACCTATCCTCTTTTTGACATACTTTCAAAGGAAACTCTCAATGAAGACACAAATGGTAGCTTAAGATCAAGTAAGGACTTTTAACCTAACCTGCTTTCAGCATACTCTCAAGGGAAACAATCCAGTAGTCCTCATAACCACTTTCAGAAAGTTAAAAAAAATTAAGATTAAACACAGAGTAAGGTCTAAAATCAGAGAAAGACTTTTAACCTTCTCTGCTTTTGACACCAACTCACAAGGAAACTTTCAAGACAAACTGTTGGAGAAGAAACTAGAGGACATGACTAACCATAGACTTCCCTAATTCAATATTTTACTTAGCATGAAATGAAAATATCATTTAAGAACAGTTTTTCAAGTTCTACTCAGCAAGACATGGGCTCACCAACATTTCTTGACTAGTTATACTCTGTTGAATTATCCTTAAAATGCACAACCAGAGGAAAACATAAAGATTAAGATTAATAGTGAGATTTAGGGTACTTCCAACAGTATGTAGTAATCTATATTTTTTTTTCTTTATCAGAGAATAATGGACAGTACGAAAAACATGAAAGAATACAATAATAGTAAGAAAAACATCACCAATAATATAGACCAGGATCCTGTGAATCTGCTTGTTCAATTGATGTGGAAAACTAGTCACATACTTTGAGTCCAGTGGCTTTTTACAATCCAAACATCTCTTCCCAGCCTACTATATTACAAAATACTCAACTAATTCCCCTCAATAACAGTTCAAACAGTCAATAAAATCCCCACCCCTTACAATAAATCTTCGATGAGTAGTTATAGGTGAATGAGGAGGTGGAGTAGTAGATATGAGCTTCAATGATTCATTAAGATAGAGGGGAGGAAGTATTCGAATACCCACTCTACATAATGGCTTTATATTAACTGTTGGTACCCTTTAGGCTGGTTCAGAAGTCTTTGTCATATTGACAATAACTTCAGGTATGTTTCTTTGAAGTACTATGTGGCTGCTGGTACTCTGTTTTGTCTTCTAAGATAAGTAAGGTGGATAGTTTGGCTTGCAAGTCTTCCATTCTTTGCAACTAATGCACTGACAGTTCTTACAACTCTTTTTTATAATAGTAGCTTCTCTGGGCTTGATGAAGAATAGAGAATGGGTAGTAGTAATTTGGTCCTTTCTTTAGTAAAAGGAATCTCTTGTTGATATATCCTCTGCGTTGTTGCGATCAATGATTTGTATTTAATCTGTGTTTTAAGCTTCATTAAACTTCCTGCCCTCTTTATGATCTGTGAAATTGCACCTCTGTTTGTAGTTGTAGATTACGCATCAAATCTTCAAAGTATTGCACTGATTCCCTTGATCTTTAACTCTGATCTCTGCAGTGGCGGTTTCAATGTTCTGAGGGGTTTGGTTATGCGAACAGTGGTCATGATCCATTATTTGAGACAAAAAACATATCCCCGCTGGCTCCCTTTATATTTACTTACACCATACGGTCTTCACCCTGAGTGTTGTCGAGGTATAAAAAGGTATATTTTTAACACCTATTTATCTCACATTAATTATCAATCCGGGAGCGACTTTTTATTTCAAGAGTGTACTCTGTCTGAGGCTGCAATTCATCCAAGAGAAATGCTATGAAGATGTAGTATAGAATTTTAAATTCAAGAATAAACAGATGCTTGTAAAAGAACCTAATTACAAATGGAAATTCTCTAAAACTTGAATTAAATCAAACTGCAAAACATCGATCAGGGATGCAGTAGCAATAACTCTTTCCCTTAGAAATCGATGCAAGATAACCAATCTGGGGACCTGGAAGCAATAACCTCTGTCCTCTACAGTTGGTGATCTTAAAACAATCGAAATGAAATCAAACTCGAACTACTTGCTGATAAAGATAACTTTAAAGAAACTGCAAAGGCTTAAAAAGGAACAACAATATTGTAACTCCTACGCATACACAACAACTATAACCAAACTATCTGCTAAAGTAAAGCTATGAATCAGAAATAAGTAATAACTAGAAATGGAACAGCAATATAATTTGAATAGCAATTACAAACTTAACTAATCTCAATACTTCAATCTGTCGTCGACCAATACTACAGATCAATCAATCACAAAGAATAATTACTTAGAATCGAATACAGAATGGCAAAGCTTTCATAATGATAGCAAGATAAATGAACAACAAATTAAATAGTAATGCAATTTGTTAATGGATATTTATTCAATCTAACAACAGTCAATCAACTCTGTAATCGAAATAAATAGTAGACACACTTCACACAACAGAAATAAAAGAATAGAAATACAAACAACAGATCGATCCACCAGGGTCGGGCCCTCAACCACCGGTGAAACGTCGCTAGGCTACTGCAGAGCTTGAGAAATAGAACGAGAATGCCTCTTTGTATTAATAAAACATAAATAGTTTTTACATCATTTTCTCTTTGATCACAAGAGTCAAGGAATTACAGTGTTACAAAGGGAATTCAATAATCATCCATTGTTCTCTAATTCATGATACATTTTCTCCTTTTATAATCAGAAGGAAGAGAAATTAAATAGCAAATATGATCTCTCATAACAAAATTGGATTGTTCCCAACAACTTGATCAACCAGAAAATATATTTTCAACAATCTTTCAACAAGAGCAAGGCGAATTTGGCTTTGCAGCTGAAATTTGGAGGACAGCCGCAACAACAAATCTGAGAAAATCGTGCTCAAAGAACTCTGTGTTTCTCTCAATACAAGCCAAATTTTGGCAAATAGTTCTTTGATAAACTTAATTAGGTCCATTTTGGACAAAGCCATGTTCCGGATTTTTCAGATTCTTCTTCATTTTCTTAGAATCTCAACCACAAAATTGTCACTTCTTATTCCAACGAATTTCTGAGTTGGAATATTTCATGATGATTTGAAAATCAAATCTACAATCTGAAAAATATCTTGGAGGCTAAAATGGTGAATGATATTACAAAATATATTAATAAACCATCATTGATAAAATTATCATAATAATCATCAATTTAAAAAATAAAGGAGAAGAAATAATACTCATCCATAAGAGCATAAATCATTACAAAATGGATTGATATGATAAATTATAATAAATGACATGATTAAGAAGATTAAAAATGAATGAAATAAGTGTTAAAAAGTGGTTGTATTCATAGCCCAACATACCCCCAAACTGAATATATTGCATGCCCTCATGCAACCCAGAACTAAATATATTGCAAGTCCTCATGCAATCCAAAGACAAAACCCATGTGTTAACCAAGCAAAGAAAATTGTTCATCCCAACTCATGAAATGGATGGAACAAATACATGTTTCCTCAAATAATGAATATTCAATTTTAGCAATCTTGATAAAGGCATAACAATTTTTACCTTGAACGTTCAACTATATGTATATGAAGTTGCATAAAAATATGACATAAGTAATAGCAAACTTCATTAACCATTTTCTCAAAAATCAGATCGTTTTGATGCATAGATCATAAGATATAAACAAAATGGTTGTAGGTGTTAGTGCATAATTTTTGAAATTTTATGAACTAATTTAGTGTGAAATTATATGGGTTTGTGTATTTTAATGATTCCTCTTTATTATCCAGAAATCACAAGAATTCAATTCATAGTTTTAAAGATATATGCGAAACAATTTCTACACTATACAAAAATGAAATTATATGCCTTAAATGAGAAAGAAAGTGGAAAACATTCATCATGTGTAGCAATTCCCCCCCCCCAAAACTGAAGAATTAGCATGTCCTCGTGCGATGCTAGAAAACAAAGAGAAGTGGTTGCTACAATCTATTGAAATCGATGCTTGGTATAAAACAACATGGAATTATGGAGGTGTTGAGAATGAATAAGAATATCAATGGATTATTAAGAATATTACTGACATGGTCATAAGAAAGAAATGAAGGAAATCAACACTCCCCCAAACTGAAAGATGAGACGTGTTTAGAAAAATGGGAAGTGGTAAAGATATGGAATGAATGATGATAAATAATGCTCAATGGATGTTCATGAAATTGTCCTAAATTCATAATAAATCAGAAAATTATGCTATTTTACCTCAAGTGTTCCCTCCGAAAAAATGTGGAAAGACATGTAGGGACTGGCCTTTGTTGAAGCTGATGTAGGCTGAGCAGTTACTGAAAGTGATGCAAAAGGTGGAAGTCATGTGCGTGTTCACGAGCCTTTGCTGTTAGTTGCAATAGTGTGATCGTGCTGCGAATAGAAATTTTCCCACATACTTGTTATTCTCCTGTAAAAAAATCACAATTCTGTATGCAATTTTCTTGAATCCATGGTTTTAGTTTTAAATGGAAACAGATAAGATGCATGCAAAAAGTTCAATCAAAAAAAATTCTGTAGAAATGCAGTATGAATATTGTGGAAAATGGCAGCGTACTGCACAACAATTATACAGCATGGAAAGGCATACATACTTATGATATGATCAGCAAATTATCGCATTACTGAAATCCATGCATGTGATAAATCGTAAACAGATATAGAAGCGTTTTGTAATGATTCAAGGATAAGGAGAAGGGACAGCTTAAAATAAACATAAGTACAAATGCATTTATTACCCACTTAAACTAATGTGATCGATTTATGATGATTTTCATGTATAATAGGTTAGAAATCAAAGGTTAAGGATTCATACTTTCATCTGATATTTAAATAGAGATATAGGAAAAGGGTTTAATATTACTATTGATGTGTATAAATGTGACTCCAATACCATCAACAGAGCTCTGTTGCCCATAGGTGTCCATAACCTTGATAGAGTTGCTCTCTCACCCTTGGAACCATTGTCCTTTATTTGTGCTGAGGAAGTGCTTGTTAATTGTCATAACGAAGGCCATTGTGCTAGCTTGGTGACCAGATAAATCACAATGCCATTCACTGGGAAGAAGTGAAAAGTGGGCAGGCCGGCTCGTGATGAGACTTCCTGTTCCAAGAACTTCTTAATTTTTTTAATTGTCCATTAAACCATATCCCTGGTTTGGTGGCCATGATGGGAATGCCACTTCACTTGATTCCTTATGAACATGGTAGGCCATCTCTTGATGAGACCCCCTATCCTCCATCTGCCAAATTATAAAATATTAATGAAATATGTAAATATTTTTCTTTTCATATAGCACTTTCCTATTTATTCATAAAGGATAGCTCAGCACTCCTTAAGAGTAGGGATGGTGGAAGAAGTCTGAATAGCTCAATAGAAAAGAATATGCCCTTGTTCCTACTTCATAAGTAAAAATCAAATAAATTTATAAAATATGGGAAGGAACCAGCATGATAAATATAATCGATCATATGAATTTAGTGGTAGTAAGACAACAAAATCATGTTATTGATTATGTCCCTTTTTCCTTTTTCTTATCATTACTAAACAACTTTCTTAGAAATGAAGATTTCTTTTGATTTGCTGATTACAGTAAGCTTTAATTTGTATGATTGTGTATCCTTCCATAAATTGTATGTTTGTCTTTCAAAAAGTTATGAAAAATTCAAAAAAAATCCCCAAAAAGTTGTTCACAAACAAGAAAAATGCACTCAAAGAGTGTTGTTCCTTTGGAAAGGAACAAGAAAAACAATATGCGAAAATGTTGTTCCTCTGGAAAGGAACAGCAAGAATAATCTGCAAAAATGTTGTTCCTTTGGAAAGGAACAACAAGAACAGTCAGTGAAAATGTTGTTCCTTTGGAAAGGAATAGCAAGAACAGTCGGTGTTGTTCCTTTTGAAAGGAACAGCAAAACTGTTGTTCCTTTAACGAGTGGTGTTGTTCCTTTTGAAAGGAATAGAAAAAAAACAAGCAATGTTGTTCTTTTTGAAGGGAACAACGAAATCATGCAAAAAATGTTTTTCTTTTTTAAAAGAACAACAAAACTAATTAGCTAAAATGTTGTTCCTTTTGGAAGGAACAACAAAAATAAACACATAAACGCACTGCTTCTTAAGAGGAACGGTTGTTGTTCCTTAAGAGGAACAACAAATAGATCTAAACACACAAAAAGGAAAAAAAAATAGAGGAAAGAACAAAGCTAATGTGCAATCTATTGCCAAGCAAATCCAATCAAATATAAAGGAAAGTTTATGTACAGGTTTCAAGAAAAAGTAATTTTTTACAGAAGTGGTGCTACTGAAGAATTTCCTTCTGCAATTGAAACTTGCATGGTAGGGTCCTTATTGTTCAATTTACATTGGAGCGAAAATTATAATTAGAAGATATTAACACCTGAAACACAAAAACATAAAAGAAATCAGAAAAGAAACAACACTTTATTAAGTTACAACAATTATGATGTTATTTTTAAGAGAATATCAAATCTATTAATGGAAAAAAAATGATCTTTTGAAAAATGTTTAGCAACAGTGACATGAATCTTCAAATGGAAACGAATTCTTCATTTCTTCTATTATGATTCCGTTAGGTAATGAACTAGATGAAATGCCCTTGTTTTACTAAAATTTCTTTCAAGAATCGCTCGTCCATAAATTGACCTTCTTTGTTCTGCTAAGACCTGCAAAAAACAAGTGTCTACCTACAATAAAACATTAAATCATGGAGAAAGAGAGGTGATCGGGCTCCCCTAATCCAATAATTATGCAATAAACTAACAAATAGTTACTCTATAGAGAAAATCCATGGACAAAGTAGAATTAATTTATTACCCGCAGGAGAGTAGTGGCCAATCATGCTTACCTGCGGTGTTTCAATCATCACTACTTTGTTTTTCGTCTGATTCAAGTGATTACAAAGCCAAATGAGAGCTAATTCAAAGGTTTATTTCTAATATAAACATGTTTTAAAAATTCCATGTAATGGTATGTTAAACTTGCTTAGAACAACCTGCATAATAGAGTCATTTTCGATTTTCCAGTTCGGACCAACAGTTGGTATTTCAACCATAAATTATTCGTTTAATGGAAGATTGAACTGATTCAAATTGGAGATTAAATTATATTCATTTATTGATATCCAATAGAAACAGTTTTTGAAGACAAGAAGAATTGATGGGTTAAATATGCTAGGGAACAGCCGAGAAAACAGAGTTTCAAGAGTGTTGATTTATGATAGGCAGTCAGTATTTTGGTCATAAATTCCTCATACCATATCAAAATTGAGTGATTAAAATTTATTTGTAAACTATATTCATAGAGGAATCTACCAAAGAAACAATTTTTAAAAATATAGTCATTTAGGCCTCCAAAATCTGACTGTCCCAACTCTATTGTTGAGCTACCTACTAGACACCCTGTCAATGTTTTGGTTCTAACTTTTTCGTTTCAAATAAAAATTGAGTAATTAAAATTGAGTTAGAAATTAGACATCAAGTGATACTTAGAATAGAAATAGGTTTTAAAAATATTCACTTTTTGTCCCCCAAAACATGACTTTCCCAACTTTGTTTTCAGGAATTTCATCAAGCCCGCAAGCCAAGAAAATGATATTCGAACAACTTTTTTCATATTGATGATAAAAATGAATATGAGTGTTTGTAGAATTTTTATTTGCAATTTAATTCATCTACATACACAAATAAATTAGAATATTTATCATCAATGTTGATTTCCACAGCGTGTTGTAATAAAAACAACTATTTTTACAAAAATAAAAAATAAAAATAAAAATGTGTTTATTTTATTTCGTCATTTATTTTTTCCTCCACTATCCTACTCTTCTTTGAAAATTGAATATGCTTATGTATAAGAGTATTCCCAGTGGATCCGTTTCCAAAATAAGGCCTCTAGTATGTACATACCCAAATTTAAAAAATGCATGTTGATAAATAGTAGGGTATGAGAAGCCAACTTCCCTTCTTGTAAAAAAATTGGGCGAGAATTCTCAATTTCTTGGGAATCTTGATCAGTCTCTTCTGTTTCGTTATGTACCTCAGCAAGGGCTACATATGGTGACTCTATGGCCCGAAGGGAAATAGTAGTTTGTCTAGAAATAACTTTCCTGGGTCCTTCTGATGTCTGAGATTCAGTTTTCTTAAGAATTTCGTCAATAAAGGTCCTTCTCCCAAGGGTCACCAGTCCCTTAGGTTTTTCAGGTTTGAGAAGAATTTTGTCTTGCTTAGATTTTCTAGTCATTTAAAACAGAAAGCCTTCATTCCTACCTAAAGAAAAAAAAATTTACCCAATTTCGCTGTGAAGCATGTAGTGAGCTTCCTTGCTCGATGCGCAGGTTCTTACCTTCCATCTTTAAAACCAAATTCTTCCCAAGCAGAAAAAATGTCAAATGTGCTTCACTCCTTCTAAATAGCATACACTCTCCCCGGCAACAACGCCAAAATGTCGAGGTATAAAAAGGTATATTTTTAACACCTATTTATCTCACATTAGTTATCAATCCAAGAGCGACTTTTTATTTCAAGAGTGTACTTTGTCTGAGGCTGCAATTCATCCAAGAGCAATGCTATGAAGATGTAGTATAGAATTCTAAATTCGAGAATAAACAAATGCTTGTAAAAGAACGTAATTACAAATGGAAATGCTCTGAAACTTGAATCAAATCAAACTGCAAAAGATCGATCAGGGATGCAGTAGCAATAACTCTTTCCCTTAGAAATCGATGCAAGATAGCCAATCTGGGGACCTGGAAGCAGTAACCTCTGTCCTCTACAGTTGGTGATCTTAAAACAATCGAAATGAAATCAAACTCGAACTACTTGCTGATAAAGATAACTTGAAAGAAACTGCAAAGGCTTAAAAATGAACAACAATATTGTAACTCCTATGCATACACAGCAACTATAACCAAACTATCTACTAAAGTAAAGCTATGAATCAGAAATAACCAATAACTAGAAATGGAACAGCAATATAATTTGAATAGCAATTAAAAACTTAACTAATCTCAATACTTCAATCTGTCACCAACCAATACTACAAATCAATCAATCACAAAGAATAATAACTTAGAATCGAATACAGAACGACAAAGCTTTCATAATGATAGCAGGATAAATGAACAAAAAATTAAATAGTAATGCAATTTGTTAATGGATCTGTATTCAATCTAACAACAGTCAATTAACTTTGTAATCGAAATAAACAGTAGACACACTTCACACAACAGAAATAAAAGAATAGAAATACAAACAACGGATCGATCCACCAGGGTCAGGCCCTCAATCACCGGTGAAACGCCGCTGGGCTACTGCAGAGCTTGAGAAATCGAATGAGAACGCCTCTTTGTATTAATAAAACATGAATAGTTTTTACATCAGTTACTCTTTGATCACAAGAGTCAAGGAATTACAGTGTTACAAAGGGAATTCAATAATCATCCATTGTTCTCTAATTCACAATACATGTTCTCCTTTTATAATCAGAAGGAAGAGAAACTAAATATCAAATATGATCTCTCATAACAATACTGGATTGTTCCCAACAACTTGATCAACCAGAAAATATATTTGCAACAATCTTTCAACAAGAGAAAGGCAAATTTAGCTTTGCAGCTGAAATTTGGAGGACGGCCGCAACAACAAATATGAGAAAATCGGGCTCAAAGAACTCTGCATTTCTCTCAATACAAGCCAAATTTTGACAAACCATTTTTTACTAAACTTAATTAGGCCCGTTCTGGACAAAACCAATGTTCCAGATTTTTCAGATGCTTCTTCATTTGCTCAGAATCTCAACCGCAAAAATGTCACTTCTTATTCCAACGAATTTCTGAGTTGGAATATTTCATGATGATTTGAAAATCAAATCTACAATCTCGCAAATATCTTGGAGGCTAAAATGGTGAATGATATTACAAAATATATTAATAAGCCATCATTGATAAAATTATGCATAATAATCATCAATCTAAAAAATAAAGGAGAAGAAATAATATTCATCCATAAGAGCATAAATCATTATAAAATGGATTTATATGATAAATTATAATAAATGACATGATTAAGAAGAGTAAAAATGGATGAAATAAGTGTTAAAAAGTGGTCGTATTCATGGCCCAACAAGTGTTTCTGTCACCTTTCGTGACTGTGGGACAAGCTGGGAAGGACCACCATTAAACCTGCAACATAGCGCAAACAGGTTAGGAAATCCTACGAATTTGGTTAAGCTGCTTGCAGAAGGCTTAGCTGGAGAGCGAGGAGAAGTGTGGATGCTGATTATAGCAGAAAAATGGGAGGAAAAACCTACCAGAGCAGCTAACCAGGTGCAAATGGAGGTTTGGGCGCGACGGCGAACAGGAGCCATTAGATCAGGATGATCTATGGTGGAGATCTCACGATGAAGTCGTTTGGGAGAATATATGAATGGTAAATGTAAAATATCACGATATAATACAGACTGTTCGATCTTAGAGATCGACGCCCGGGATTAAAATCGAAGGCACGTTGTGGAGGGCAGCGGTATGGCCAAAAACCGGGAATGGTTTTCGCAAAATGAAATGGGGGAGAGGCGGTATTCACTTTTGGAATGAAATTCCATACACTGATTGCCACATGGAATTCCAAAACCATTTATTTCGCAAAATTTTTAAACGTTAACTCTTGGGTGCAAAAATTCTGCGAAACAAAGTTTAAGACATCAGATCTCTTGTTATTGATCGGATGGTGCGGATAGCACGCGATGGGAGGTAAGATGCACGGGTGGACCAAATGATGGGGCCTGCCAGTGACGTGATTTTCTTTGTCACGGGGTCAATGGCGGGTTGAGTGTGAACCGTTGATCAGATCTGATCAATGATCAAGATTGATCTCGGGCTAATGGAAAATAGAGGCATGTGGAGACAAGAAGTGATGATATTTTGGGCGATGGCCGTTGATCTCGAGGAATGGACGGTTGAGATCTAAAGCAAGAAAATGAAGGAATGAAGGCTTGAAGGAGCGAAGAGGTCTGATGATCATTGATCTACAAATATCTATGATCATAATTTATTTAAATAAATGGTTAGAAATCAGGAAAATAGGAAGGTAGGGAGGCTTTGATGGAGAAAATAAAAACGGAAAAGGGGCTTATGAAATAAGGTGCGGGAGGGTTTCTATGGGGAGACATGGAGACCACAAGCTATGATGAAGTGGGCTTATTTTTTTAAGCGCCTGGTTATAGCACTTGGGTTTCATGGAGAACAAGGGCTGAGTTTAAGCTCTCGGAGGCTTAACACCTTAATAGCTGAAAAATGGGTTTTTAGGCCAAAATGAAGGTTTTTCAAGGCTTTTTTGGCTTTTGGTAGAAGGGGAAAAAGGGGTGTTTTAAACCTATAAAATGGATTTTTAGAAGTTTAAAGGGATTTTGGAGGCCTTTAAAGGGAAATGGAGGGTTAAAGGATGAAAATAAAACTTTATGAAAGTGGATAAAAATGAGTGAAAGGGGGAGTTTCAAAGGCCTTTCGAAAATAGCTTCTTTCATAAACGACAGGTTTCATTAATGGAAATAGTAGTGAATATTTCTGGGACTTCAAGAATGATAGATTTTCAAAGAAAATATTCACTTGAAGGCTTGGTCACAAATTTAGCCACCTGTTTGTTTTGACAAATTTTTATAGGTGGCTAACAGTGGCTCCACATGGGGATGGCATCTTCTTTGAAGGTGTCAAGAATCTCAGACATAATCTTTGGAAGTAGGCTAGAGCCTGGTCCTTGATGATCCTTTTTGTTTGATCAGCTACTACAAACATGATGGGCATTATATCAACAGAAATTTTTTCCCAAACAACTACCTACCCATTCTACTGTCCTAACATTTTTTCTTCAAGGTGCACTTAGACTTGCAGACCTTTCACATCATCATTTTTCATTGAAAGCAAAAAACTACTATAAATCTAACCTTATTTCTCCATGAGTCTAGATTAAACAGTTGGACCCATCAGCTTCTCTACCTAAACTAATATCTGCCAGGATTAAACTGTCTGGCAGATTTCATTCTCTACACTCTAAAATAGAAATTTAAATACAGAAAAACCAAGATTAGATTGTCTGATTTGTTGTGGGTCCATGGCATAAAGACAAGTTGCACATGAACTGAAACTTTGCAGAAAATTGAGACAAAATTGTGAAGGCTTGAAATTCTAAAAATTGAAAACACCTTCCTTCCTTTCATGACTCAGACTTTGAGCTTTTAGGGTCACCTTTCTTTCTTCATTTCAGCTCTGGTTTTGATCTTGTTAGAGCTATATTTTTTCTTCTTTGCTGGTTCAAGTATTGAGCATGTTAGAACCAGTTCTCTTCCTTTTCCTCTGGCTCAGGTTTTGATCTAATTTGAGCCATTATTTTTAGAACTTCATAGGTTCAATATTTGAGCTTGTCTGAACCTCTCTCTTCTAATGTTTTTTTTTTTTTTTGTGAATTTTTCTTCAAAGTAAAATCAACAACTAACTAAATTCTCACAAGCTGAGCTTGATTGAGATTCCTACCTACCCTATTCTAACTTGAAATATTTACATGTCTAGCTGACAAATTCTCTTTTCCAATACATCCAGTCAATCAGATGATCCCATGACTGGTCTCTGTTCATCTCTTTGAGCATGTTGGACAGGCAGGGCCACTCCCATTCTCTTTGTTTTTCAGCAGCAGCTTATAAAATATTTCTTGTTGTCTGCAACAAGCTTCTCTTGATGGCCTTTGATCCTTCTCTAAATGTCTACAGGAAACGAGCATAAGGTTATTGAAATAATACCTAGTTGTGATTATTTGACAAGTAGGTTTCAACCAGGATCATCTCTTCTTCCACTAGATCAAGAAAACGATTCTTTTGAGGGATAAAATCTTCCTCATCTTCATCATTTTCTGAACTGGAGGACTCATTGTATGTGGCAGTGATGTCCTCTTGTAACCTTGGTAGGTTCTACTTGAGTGGACTGAACTCTATGAAAATATTAACATATTCTTGAGCAGGGGTTTCTTTGATTACCTCAACCCTTTCAGGAGAAGGTTTAGGATATTCAACTTGCTCGAGAGCTTCTTCATTTATTTCCTCCTCATCCTCTGAGCTAAAAGGCTGCTGACTTCCATCCTCATGGAAATTATTACTGATGATCTGAAATATAGTAGAGTGAAGATTCAATGAATCTTAGTCTGTTATCAGGCTTTCATAACTTTCTTCATCAGTATCATAAATAGCCCACATTGGCTCATTACTTTCTTGAAGTTGATGGATATGATCTTCCTCCCACAAATCTACTGATGATGGTCCTGCAAGATTGGCTTCTATTTGGAAAAAATCATCCTCAGACAGATCAAAATTAGAAAAATCATAATTATAGGCAATGTTACCAATCAAACCTACTAGATTCTCAGCAAGTCTTTCTTCAAAATACTCTACAACTTCATTTTTTGATTTAAAATCTTGCTTATCGTACATGCTTTGCATGTTGTTTATGCCTTGCAGTGATTTGGTTTGTTTTTCCTGAGGACAAGGTGTGGGTATTTTTGAATAATCATTTCTAGTTTCACCCTCATATTCTTCCTCTTTTATGTTTATCAAGTTGTTGGCTGTCTCTATAAGTTTTTCCAGTTTGGTTTCTGTAGAGATCAACCTGTCTTGCTCTACTTGGTCCTTCTTTATTACATTTAATTTTTTCTCCCTGTCCCATGTGTTGTATTCGACAGAAATTTCTATGTTTTGCATTTCCTCGAGGCTTGAAGGTTCTCTTTCTCTTATATGGAATTCCACCTCAAGGTCAAAACAACTCGGATAGTGCAATAGGGCCCATCCCAAGGGTGGTTTTATCTTACTAGGTATTGCATTATATAACTTATTGAACCTGGCTGAAAAGTCTTGTAATATCTCTCTTGGTTGTCTTCTCAAATTATGGTATTCTTCTAGGATGAGTAAAACATTTCCCAGGACTTCCCATTTATCAAGGAAAACTTGAGTGAATTGATGAAAATTGATAATGCTTGTAGCTCGAAGCTCTTTAAACCAGCTCTTAACTATTCCTTGTAATGACAAGGTGAACATTCTAATATGCACATCATCTTCTCCTATTTCAAATAAGTCAAGTAAATCCTCAATATTTTGAACTTGTTGCTCAGTAGTGATCTTTGTATTTTCTCCATCAAAAAGGGGCAGCTTATTTGTAAGTTCTGCAGAAAGGGGCTGGAAGATAAGAGGCAAAACTAGAGGCTTATATCTTTCTATGACCTTTGTGGGTTTAGGTAGTGCAAAAAGAGACCTATGACTGCTTGAATTTTCATTAGGGGTGAGAGATATAGCATGAGGCTCTTGTTTCACTAGGTTTTTCACAGGTGTATAGGCCTGCTCATGGTCTGCAAACTGAGGCTTGAGATCTTCCCAATAATCAATGTGGATCTCATCTTTGTACACTTGACTAGGCTTAAAGTAGGGTAGAACGTAGTTTTAGATAAAAACAATGAGTTCTTGAAACCAAATCAGGCTTGAATGTTCTATCCTTCTAGAATGTCTAGTCATGTTTCAGGTTCTTCCTCCAGTGGAGTCTTTAGGTCTATTAAGAACTGTGGAGTCACCAAGTGGATGAATTCGAATTTTTTGAAGAAGGTTGTTGTCCACCATTAGTAATTAAGTACCAATCTAAGGAGATTATGGGTCTTCTGAGGTCTTGAGGATGTCTAAGATGAAATTCACTCAGAATTCCCTAGTGGAGTCGCCATTATGTTGGGGACTCAACTGGCTAACACACCAAATATTCTTGAATCAGTGAAATTTCTGAGGTCCCAAGAGTGTATTAGGTATAATCTACTCAAAAATCCCCAACGGATTTGCCATTATGTTGGGGTTCTCATGTTTTGGCAAGATTGGCAAGACCAAAAGACAAGACAACATCAAACCACTTTGGGATCCAAGGATCTAGCCCTCCTGGATCCAGAGAGGGATCTATCTATAAATGTAAATAATGATATATCTTTAAGGTCAGTTTATGGTATTAGGCTAGGTATGAAGCACAGGGGTTTGGTTTTGTTTGTTTGGTTGGAGATCATTAACTAAGAAGGTTATGTGAAGTGAAGAAGGAACAAAGTAGCAGGATGTTTCAGCATGGGAAGATAGGTCAAGAGAAGTGCCAATCCATTGGGCTATGGAGTCATAAAAGGGTTTACTCGCATAACAATTATCCAATGGTTTCCATAGGGAAAGTCATCTATACTAGAGGATCTCTTTAGATAGATGGTGAGATGGAACATTAAGAAGTGAGGTGAAAGAAAGAAACCAAAGTGCAGCCTAAAATCAGGTAAGGACTTTTAATCTATCCTTCTTTTGACATACTTTCAAAGGAAACTCTCAATGAAGACACAAAGGGTAGCTTAAGATCAAGTAAGGACTTTTAACCTAACCTTCTTTCAGCATACTCTCAAGGGAAACAATCCAACAGTCCTCATTACCACTTTCAGAAAATAGAAAACATTTAATATTAAACACAGAGTAAGGCCTCAGATCAGAGAAAGACTTTTAACCTTCTCTGCTTTTGACACCAACTCACAGGGAAACTTTCAATACAAACTGTTGGAGAAGAAACTAGAGGATAGGGCTAACCATAGACTTCCCTAGTTCAATATTTTACTTAGCATGAAATGAAAATATCATTTAAGAACAATGTTTCAAGTTCTACTAAGCAAGACATGGGCTCACCAACGTTTCTTGACTGGTTATACTTTGTAGAATTATCCTTAAAATGCACAATCAGAGGAAAACATAAAGATAAATATTAACAGTGAGATTTAGGGTACTTCCAATAGTATGTCATAATCTATACTTGCTATTATTTATCAGAGAATAATGGACAGTACGAAAAAACATGAAATAATACAATAACATTAAGAAAAACATCACCAATAATATAGACCAGGATCTTGTGAATCTGCTTATTCAATTGATGTGCAAAACCAGTCACATACTTTGAGTCTAGTGGCTTTTTACAATCCAAAATTATATTCCCAGCCTACTATATTACAAACTACTCAGCTACTTCCCCTCAATAACAGTTCAAACAGTTAATAAAATCCCCACCCCTTACAATGAATCTTCGATGAGTACTTATAGGTGAATGAGGAGGTGGAGTAGTAGATATGAGCTTCAATGATTCATTAAGACAGAGGGGAGGAAGTATTCAAACTCCTACTCTACATAATGGCTTTGCATTAACTGTTGGTACCCTTTAGGCTGGTTCAGAAGTCTTTGTCAGATTGACAATAACTTCAGGTATGTTTCTTTGAAGCACTCTCTGGGTGCTGGTACTCTGTTTTGTCTTTTGAGATAAGTAAGGTGGATAGTTTGGCTTGCAGGTCTTCCATTCTTTGTAACTAATGCACTGACAGTTCCTAGGAATCTTTGTCATAATAGTAGCTTCTCTAGGCTCGATGAAGAATAGAGAATGGGTAATAGTAATTTGGTCCTTTCTTCAGTAAAAGGAATGTCCTGCTGATATATCCTCTGTGCTGTTGCGATCAATGATTTTTATTTAATCTATGTTTTAAGCTTCATTAAAATTCCTTGATCCTCTTTATGATATGTGAAACTGCACCTCTGTTTGTAGCTATGGATTAGGCATCAAATCTTCAAAGTACTGCATTGATTCCTTTGATCTTTAACTTTAATCTCTGCAGTGGTTGTTTCGATGTTCTGAGGGGTTTGGTCATGCAAACAATGGTCATGATCCATTACTTGAGACAAAAAACATATCCCCGTTGGCCCCCTTTGTATTTACTTACGCCATAGGATCATCACCCTGAGTGTTTCTATCACCTTTTGTGATTGTGGGACACGCTGAGAAGGATCACCATTAAACCTACAACATAGCGCAAACATGTTAGGAAATCCTGTGAATTTGGTTAGGTTGCTTGCAAAAGGCTTAGTTGGAGGGCGAGGAGCAATGCGGATGGTGATTACAGCTAAAAAATGGGAGGAAAAACCTAGCAGAGAAGCTAACCAGGTGCAAATGGAGGTTTGGACACGACGGCGAACAAGAGCCTTTATATTAGGATGATCTACGGTGGAGATCTCATGATGAAGTCGTTTGGGAGACTAGATGAATGGAAAATGTAAAATATCGTGATATAATACAGACCGTTCAATCTCAGATATCAACGGTCGGGATTAAAACTGAAGGCACGTTGTGGAGGGAAGAGGTATGGCTGAAAACCGGGAATGGTTTTTGCAAAATGAAATGGGGGAGAGGCAGTATTCACTTTTGGAATGTGATTCCATACACTAATCGCCACGTGGCATTCCAAAACCACCTATTTCACAAAATATTTAAAAGTTAACTCTTAGGCACAAATTTTTTGCAAAAAAGAGTTTAAGCTGTTGGATCTCTTGGTATTGATCCGACGGTGTCGATAGCACGCGATGGGAGTTAAGATGCATGGGGGGAACAAATGGTGGGGCCCGGCAGTGACGTGATTTTCTTTATCGCGGGGTGAACAGCGGGTTGAGTGTGAACCGTTGATCAGATCTGATCAACGATCAAGATTGATCTCGGGCTAATGGAAAATAGAGGCATGTGGAGACAAGAAGTGATGATATTTTGTGCGATGGCCGTTGATCTCGAGAAATGGACGATTGAGATCTAAAGCGGGAAAATGAAGGAATGAAGGCTTAAAGGAGTGAAGAGGTCTGATGATCGTTGATCTGCAAATATCAACGGTCACGATTTATTTAAAAAAATGGTTGGAAATTAGGAAAATACGAAGGCATGGAGGCTTTGATAGAGAAAATAAAAAAGGAAAAGGGGCTTATGAAATAAGGTGCGGGAGGGGTTCTATGGGGAGACATGGAGACCACAAGTGATGATGAAGGGGGCTTAGTTTTTTAAGCGCCTGGTTATAGCACTTGGTTTTTATGGAGAACAGGGGATGAGTTTAAGCTCTCAGGGGATTAACGCCTTAATAGCTGAAAAATGGGTTTTTAGGCCAAAATGAAGGTTTTTCAAGGCTTTTTTGGCTTTCGGTAGAAGGGGAAAAAGGGGTGTTTTTTTTAGAGGTTTAAAGGGATTTTGGAGGCCTTTAAAGGAAAATGGAGGGTTAAAGGATGAAAATAAAACTTTACGAAAGTGGATAAAAATGAGTGAAAGGGGGAGTTTCAGAGGCCTTTTTAAAACAACTTCTTTCATAAACAGCAGGCTTCATTAATGGAAACAGCAATGAAGATTTTTGAGACTTCAAAAATTATAGATTTTCAAAGAAAATATTCACTTGAAGGCTTGGTCACAAATTTAGCCACCTATTTGCTTTGACAAATTTTCATAGGTGGCTAACAGGGCCTCCATGCTTAGGTACTCTACGAGGTAGGTTTTCTAGAGCTTGCATTCATCATCTATTAAAGCTATCTTCGGTTTTTCTTCATTGTGCGTATGGAAGAATTCGAGGGCATCAAGAATGTGAGTACTTTTCTTGGCCTTGATATGATGGGATAGAGTTACCAACTTCATGTACATCCTCATTGGCTATACCAAATAATGTTCACTACTCTCCTTTGTGATCTGCAACATTTGAATCGGAAACTTGTAGGTTTTAACCCTAAACATAAATTATCTACACACGAATCTTATAACATAAAATAAACAATAGCGAGAGCATAAAACATAAAACAGATAAGCACAGATATTTTCCCCTGGATCCCAAATTGGGACAACCAACTTGATTTTTCATTATATTCCTTTTAGTGTTACAACACATATATATACATGCCGAAGCATACATAATCCCCAATCCATTAACCTTGGATTAGAACATAACCGTAGTTCCCTTGACTGGATCTACAAAATACCAGGGGCCGAAAACCATCGTACCCCAAAACCATGTGCAAACTCATGCACCAAACATGAGTGGGTCCACCTATGAGTGGGTCCACACACCAAAAAAAAAATCATCGGGGAGCTACCTCGGACCCCAACAGTGGGGGCTTCCTCCCCCCTTGTGACCCCCCTACTGCGCCTGGTGCAACGTACAACACGTGGGGCTAGTCGTGGAAAGAATATAACACATACCCAACATTCTCCCACTTTTTTTTTTCTTTCGATAGGGGGCCACAGGAGCACTTAGTCATTGGGCCAATTCTTCAACACCCATTGTTTCTCTACACCAAGAGAACTTCTGAGTGCTCATAGACTTCATCAATGCATCTGCAACATTCTTCAAAGTGTCCACCTTTACCAGAAACACCCTTTTAGCCTCAACCATATCTCTAACAAAGTGATATTGAAAATCAATGTGCTTTGTCTTTGAATGGTAAGTAGGGTTCTTAGCCAAGAAAATTGCACTTTCGCTATCACAGTCTATCCTTATAGCTTGTTGTACCAACCCCATACATGAACACAATCTCTGCAACCAAACAGCTTCCTTTCTTGCATGAGTGGCTGCTATGTATTCTTCCTCTGTAGTTGAAAGAGCCACTACAGACTGTCTTTTACTCATACAACTGACTGCGGCTCCAAATAGGTTAAACACATACCCACTTGTAGATCTTCTTTGGTCCAGATCTCCAGCCCAATCTGCATCAAAAAAACCACGAATGTCCAACATTCTTTCCAATCCTGGTCTTCCCTAATAGCACAAGCCATAATCACTAGTGCCATGTAAATATCTAAAAACCCACTTCACTGTTGTCCAATGCTCCTTCCCTAGGTTTGACATAAACCTGCTCAATACTCCCACTGCACGTGCAATGTCTAGTCTAGTACAGACCATTGCATACATCAGGCTACCCACTGCACTTGCATATGGAACACTGGACATATCCTCCTCTTCTTCTTGTGTCTTGGGACACTGTTCAACAGACAGCTTTACACCTACAAGAATAGTAGCATTCACTGGTTTACTATCCTGCATATTGAACCTATGCAATATAGTCTCAACATACTTCCTCTCGTTTAACCAGAGCTTCCTCTTTTCCTGATCTCTCTTAATTTCCATGCCCAAAATATAGTTTACAGCACCAAGATCCTTCATGTCAAATTTGGAGAACAGTTGGGTCTTCAAATCTTTGATAATTTCTTTGTCATTTCCAATCAAAAACATATCATCCACATACAAGACCAAATAAATAACACGGTCACCAATTAATTTAAAATAATACTGGTGATCCTCATACCTTGGTGAGCAAGTCCTAATATGTCGATGTCAAATTCCAGAATACCCACATCTTGGTATTTGTTTAACCCATACGAGAGAGATTTCTTCAACATACCTGGTTCTTTCTTACTATAAATGCCAGTTCATTATTATAGATCTCCTCTTCTAGATCCTTGTGAAGAAATGTTGTCTTCACATCCATCTATTCTATCTCAAAATAAAATGCAGCAGAAATAGATAAAAGTGATATAATAGAAGTAACTTTGACAACAGGAGAAAAAATATCACCAAAATCAATTCTTGGCACTTGGGAATAACCTTTTGCTACCAACTGAGCTTTGCATTTCTCCACCTTGCCTTCTACATTCATCTTCTTCTTAAACACCCATTTTCTCCCAATGGGCTTCCTTCTAGCTGGCAACTCCACCAGATCCCATGCCTCATTTTTGTGCAAGGATGTCATTTCATCAACCATGGCCTCCTTCTAGAGTTTTCCATCCTCGGAATCTACTGCCTCCCTGACTGTTACACTAAACACTGTCACCTTGACATTCTGCTAACTGTATGAGCTCATTAGCACTCATACATACCTCCTTTTCAAGTCTTACAACCTTTACTCCTCATTTCAAGCCCTAAAACAAGAAGAAAAACCCTAAAAACCTCTTAAAGAATGGGTACGCATGTAACATGAAGCCTGCCTGCATTCCTGGCTTGGGTACGCAGGTAATGTATGGCTTACCTGCGTTCTAGAAAGTAGTTTTCCTTTGGAATGCCTGTGTACCCCCTCCAAACTCAAAAGAGCGAGAAAGTAAAGTTAAAAGGTTGGTTTGAGGTCAATTCTAGAAGGTTCTAGATGAGATATTTTGGGGATGAGTATGCTTTGATAAGGTGCATGTATCCCTCACCTTAAGGAACTAATCCCTTGATGTGAGGACTCTATCTCTTTGAAGGAGGATTCTATCCCTTCAAAGGTGGAATCCTAACCTCCTCATCTTCTCTATAAAAGGAGGCATTGGGTAGCATCAAATGGTTAGATTTTGGAGATTGAGAATTAGAGTTCAAGCTTTATGAGTGATTGAGTTGAAGTGATGTTGAGATTTAGACTTCTTTCTGCTGAGCTTTTGAGAGGAAAGATCACATACCTCCATGTGCTCCTTGAGGAAGAGTGCAAGACTTATCAAAGTAGAGGAGACTCCTGCTTCAGACCCTGGGAAGGCATTTCAAACATCAAGGCTAAGGTTGTAAGGTTCTTCTATTATTTTAAGATTAATACAATCAAGTTTTGTTTTTCTCAATAAATTTTCGTTCGATTGTTTATTTCAATAAGTTGTCATTTGATCGTTTATTTCATAGATTACTTGATCACTATGATAGGTATGTTTTATAATTATTTGTTATACAGGTGCTATTTAATATTTTCTTGTTTGTGATTGTAGGTCGACAAAATACTACACTTTTTTGCGACGAAAGACGACACTTTCTTGTGACGAAAGAACTCTTGTTGCAATGGAAGATCTCTTGTTGCGACAGAAGGATTTTGATAAGACGGAAGCACTACGGCTGCAAATAAGCATTTGGATCTAAGGAAGGATCGACACCTTCATAGAATTTATTTGTAAAAAGAATATATTTAGAGAAAGACAAACTTAGTTGTTCGTTTGTTGCTAGATTGTCTTCTAACACTAGGGAGATCGATCTTGTCCGCAAGAGTGATTTATCCGGCCAAAAAATTGGCGACTCCACTGGGGAAAGAACTCGTTGTTTTTGGTTCTCTTTTATTTTTGATTTGAGGAAAAGTTTTTACTTGTTTTTGATTGATGGATATTTTCTTGGGTAGCTTAGGTTTTCTCTGTTTTTAAAAATTTTGAAATCCTTTACGTTTTTCTTGAACTTTTCTAGGGACCGCACTTTGTTATTTTGCACAGTGCGGGAAGTTTCGCACTTTCCTTGAGTTAATAGTGCGGGACCGCACCTGTTGCTTCTGGGAGCCTGCGGACCCTGTTAAAATTTTTGAAAAACTTCAGATTTCTTTTTTCCAGTTTAGTTTAGATTTAATTTAGGATTCTTAGCATCTACCCAGATCTGTATTTTTCTGTCAAAAATCCTTGTTTATGAGTTTCTTTCAGCAATTTTTCATCTCATCAATATCCATTAAGTTAATTGGGTGTTTTGAGTCTCTTTTTTGAGAAATTCTTAATTTGATTTCCTTTGGTAATTACTTCTAGGTTTGTCTCAGTATTTTCACAATTTTGCATCTTTGAGTGTTAATCGCCTTTGAGTGTTTTTTGATCTTTGGAACTCTCACTCGATTTTCTTGACTTACACTTGATTAGTTCTTAGATTACATTAGAATCATCTTTTGTTTGAGAATTCTCACATTTTCATAATTAGAATTCTCATTTTCAGAATATGAATGAAAAATGTGCATAGATTACATTTGCCTACTTTTCATGTGAATTGTGCATAGATTACAACTGCATAGTTTACATTCTGAAAAATCAATTGTATATTTATATCAGTTTTCTTTGATTTGAATTTAGATGTTTTTATGCTTGTTTTAAAAACACAAAAATAAAAAATTGTTTTGGAATTGATTTGCATTAGTTTTTCTTGATGAAATTAGTGCATTGGAGAATTTGTTATATTTTCTCTTAGTAATCAATTTTTGCATTGTTGGAAGTATATGGAAACTCTCTCCTTACTTTAGTTAGGATTCATCGAATTGAAAAGATTACATTATCATATTATATTGAATTCAGTTTTGGGTCGGGTCATAACACCATTGGTTTCATATCCATTTACCCTTTTTGAGTAATAACAGCCTAAATAACACAATGCTTAATAAAATTCATCTAGTAATTTTTACATTTTTGGGGCTCTTTCCACCAATCTAGCTCAGGATTAGTGCTTTGGAATAGGTTGTAGTTAACTTTCCAAAGCAACTAAAACAAACAAGTAGAAAAATCTTGCGGTGGGAAATAAATCCAATTGTAATTGGTACAATCTGGGAAGCTTCTTTTAAAGGAGTTAATCACGAGATCATGTCTGAACCTCTGAGACAATCAATTTTGTATCATTGGGAAAGGTAGAAGATCTGCGCGCATTACAAATGGTAAACCTCAGATTAACCATTGTCGAGGAGCCTGGGGTCACTTGTCGGTAAACCTCAGATTGACCATGTCGAGGAACCTTCAAGGGGATTGAGCTTTGTTACTCTTCCCTTGCACATTGGATCGGATCGTAGACTGTTCCCCCAGTTTTATTTGTTACTTTTCGTAACCTTAGTGTCCATAAGCTTAAGATTATTTCCTAAGGTGATGGTGAAGGAAAGATCTCACTGTACCTGGAGCAGACATTGACTAGACTCACTTGGACTCTCTAGGGGGTTCTATTCACTCGAGACGGTTTTGTGAAGAAACTTGTGCCGGTCTGTTTCATTAAGCAGGTTTTCGGGGTAACTGTTCTAACCGCCATTTCTGCATTAAAATTCTACGATGTTGGATTTCATCACCAACTAGTGTTTTTAGTGCGGGAATCTACTGTTTGTGTGTGGTTTGACTCCTAGATTTGATAGCACATGTTAATTTGTTTGTTTTTAGTTTTAGAGACCATAGGTGTGAATTGTAAATTTTAATTGTTAGGTGTTCACGAATTGTGAATTGTTAATTTTAGTTTTAAATTGTTAATAAAATTCACTGAAGTTGAATATAATGGCAATTGTTCTGGAATTTACCAACCAAGGAACCCCTCTTAACGATAATCCTAGTACATTTCCTTGCTTTGGAAATGTTGGTCCTCCTTATATGGCTACTTTTTCATTACCTGGATTTACAATAGGTTTACCGATATGGTTATTTTCAACTTTGTTGGCCCCGAATACTCCAATTGTTCCACCTCAACCGGATGCTTCACCTCAACAGAGTTCACAATCTCGACATCACCAACCTTCTGTTGACCCTTTACCTTCTTCGCCTAATATTTATTCCTCCATTTCTTCCTCTTCTCTTGGTAAAAGCCTTGACGCTAGTATCCAGGTGGCTAAGAAGAAGAAGAAAGGGAAGAAGAAGAAGAAGAAGCTAGATAAGAAAGAAGCCAACCAACCAACCATGGCTGTAAATGTTATTTTTGTTAAGGAAACCACCAACATGCATCGTAAACCCAAATACCCTTGCAGGCTTTGTAAGGGTGACCACTTCCTTATCAATTGTCCCAGTATTCCAAATGTCTTGGAAGTATGGTCAGAAAAATCTCATCAACTTTCCATTGATCCATCAACCAGTGATAGTCATGTTCTTGGGAAAAAGGCTAAAGTTAGGTTTCCTTGTAAGTTATGCAAAGGGATTCATCAAACTCACATTTTCCCTCACATGGATGAAGCCTCCAAATTATTGGAAAACCTTACTATTCCACAGCAATAATTTCCAACTGGTTACCGTAAAATTTCTCCTAACCTACCATAAATTGATGGAGTGATTGATCTAATTTCAAATACAGTCGATCCCACTCTTCCATTGGAGAGTGAAACTCATATCACTCAGGTTGATGATCCATTAGTTGATCAAGTGGTCAATTCGATTTCACATTCGGTCGATCCCATTCTCCCTGTAGAGAGTGAACTTCATATTGCTCAGGTTCTTCTTGTTACATCAGATTCTTCTACGCTAGGGGGAATTTCACCTATTTCTACAGAACCCCCTCCAAGTACTGAGGTCTTTTCCTTTGATTGGAATAGACTGACAGAACCTCATCTTCCTTCCCCCATCCATTTCCAAATCATTGTGAAGGTTGGTAGTAGGGACATTCACCGCACACAGGTAGATGAAGGTGCTTCTATTAGTATTTTATCCTCAACTGCTTGGAAAGTTTTGGGTTCCCCTCATCTTGTGCTTATTACGCAGAATCTGAAAGCTTTTAACAGAACCATTAGTGAACCTTTAGGTATCCTTCCTAAGTTTTCTATTACTTTGGAAGGTAAAACTGTATGTATTGATATTATGGTAGTTTGAGGTGCCTTAGATTTCAATTTATTCCTTGGGCGAGACTATGTATATGCAATGAAAGCTTTCATATCGACACTCTTTTGCATATGTCTTTCCCTCACAATGGCAATATTGTGACTGTAGACCAGCTTTTGTTCCCTAGTCTTGATTCGACTACCAATGATCCGACATCCCTGAATGTTCCTCATACGCAAGTGGTATCTACCCTGCCATGGGTTAATTATGTGGTAGCTAGTCCCATGTTTTCAGTTACCGATGTAAGCAAGCCTCTCACTATTTTCTCGCCTTCCTTTGACTTAGATCCGATAATTGACATGGAAAACTCTATGGGATTATTTGAAAGTGATGTTATTATCCCTTTTGAGTCCCTTGACATGTCTTCCTTTCATAGAACTGTTCTTCCATCCAATGAAGACCTCTTGGAAGCCATGATCAAGGTGTGTCCATTGACATGTCTTTCTTCTAGTTGGAAGCCATGATCAAGATTGCAAGGATAGTTCCTTTTACTATGTCAACCTCGCTAAAAAATGAATTAGTTGTCGCAAAGATAGTTCCTTTTACTTGTCAACCTCGTTAAAAAATGAATCAGTTGGTCCGAGGATAGTTCCTTTTCCTGTGTCAACCTCGTTAAAAAATGAATCAGTGAGTCCAAGGATAGTTCCTTTTCCTGTGTCAACCTCGTTAAAAAATGAATCAGTTGGTCCAAGGATAGTTCCTTTTACTGTGTCAACCTCGTTAAAAAATTAATCAATGAGTCTACGGAGAGTTACTATTACTGTATCAACCTCGTCAAAAAATGAAACATGTTGTGCCAAGGATAGTTCCTTTTACTGTGTCAACCTCGTTAAAAAATGAATCAGTGAGTGTGAGGATAGTTCCTTTTACTGTGTCAACCTCATTAAAAAATGAATCAGTTAGTCAAAAGCATAGTTCCTTTTCTTGTGTCAAGCTCGTTTAAAAAATGAAACAAGATTCCATGAGGATAGTTCTTTTCCTGTGTCAACCTCATTAAAAAATGAATCAGTAGGTTATATAGATAGATTGTAGAGAGTAGATACGAGGATAGTTTCTTTTACTGTGTCAACCTCGTTAAAAAATGAAACACGTTTCCATGAGCATAGTTCTTTTCATCAAGCTCATTAAAAAATGAAACAAATCCTCCCCTAATTGAGTCGAGTCTTTGACTAGATCTCGTAAATGTTAAGTCATATATTTAGGTTAGTTATTTCAGTTTTTTGCGTAATTTTCTTACAATTTTAGGACGGGTCTTTCATATGATCCCGTAAATGTACCTTCATTCCATCCAACTATTAATTACCAACAGTGTACTTAGTTGAATGAAATTAAGTAGGGGGGGCATGCACTCTAGAAGTTATGCTTAGGGGGCATCAAGCACAGTTTTCTCTCTGTTTCAAGCTTGTGTAAAAATGAAACCACTCTGAAGCATAGTTTTTCTCTATTTCAAGCTTGTGCAAAAATGAAACCACTCTGAAGCATAGTTTTTCTCTATTTCAAGCTTTTGTAAAAATGAAACCTATCTCGAGTCAATTTCAGTTATTTTCAAGACTCATTAAACTCATGAAAATCCCGAGATTATTTTTCTATATTTCATTGTCGTAAAACACATGAAAATGCCGAGTTCTTTCTGTCTTTTCCTGCTCGTAAATTAAATTGAAAGTCGGCCACAGGAGTACATTTTTATCCCTTTTTCGAATTCATTAAAACTTACGAAAAAGTGGAAACCATGAGTACATTTTTATCCCTTTTTCGAACTCGTTAAAATTTACAGAAAAAGTGAAACTACCGAGTGTAATTTTATCGCTTTTTCGGATTCTTGAAAATTTTGAAAAAGCAAAACCTTGGAGTTCTCTTTTAAGCCCTTTTCAGACTCTCTAAAAATGAAAATATTGTCGAGCACTTGATTATTCAAACTCGTCAAATTAAATGAATGATCATCCCTTCAGTATAAGTTTACCCATTTTACGGACTGAAATGGACTATTTACGAAAAAGCTATACGTTGACTAATTACGGTCACTAGAGTTCTCTCCCGCATCATTTTATCCTTTTTCTTGCTCGAGAGACTAAAATTATGAAAAAGTACACCCATGGAGTTTTCTTAAATTTTCTCTTTTGACTCCCTAAAATTGAAAAACACTGATTTTCTCCTATACTGGACTCGTTAAAATTTAACAGTAAAGGACCTGTTCAATTTCAAGCAAGAACGAACCACTCCTTCTTAGGGATTGAATCTTAAACTAGGTTGGACTCATCCAAAGGATGAGCTTATAAACAAGGAAATGTTATCCTCCTCAAGATTGTCAAAAATAAAGAGGTACTTGCCAGAAATGGTGGGGGAAAAGAGAGAAAAATGAACCTGTTTGTTGTATTTTGATTATTTGAAAAGCCATTAACCACTCTTGAACATGACACTTTTGTTCACTTGGGTTGGGAAATCCTTTGCCTAACAGTTAATCAAACCATTTTGAAAGTCTTCAGCTGGTTTCTGGGTATTAGCTTTGGGTCAATTTTCACCAAGCCATCTGCAGTGTCGTTATGTGTTCAAGAGGACAATTCAAACAAACCATTCATTTTCAAAATATCTGTCATCCATTTTTACCATCCCTGAGTTAGTCCTTGCCAATATATTTTTTCAAAACTTTATCTATGATTTCGTGTTGTGGGCTTGCCTACGACAGATCACTTTCTATCGATGATAGCTCATTATCTAGGAAGTGATCTATAAATCATCAGTACCTTGAAATTTGCATGCCTCAATGGTAGGTTTCTTGCCTTCGACAACAAGTTGCATCATTGACCTTCAATCGAATGATTCCGTGACATGTTCGACTTCAACTCATTCATTCACATTTCATGGATTGTACTGAATAGTTTGAGAGCCATTGACATTACTGGTGGTTACTCTCACACTTGTTAACATTTTACATTATTGACTGGTAATCAAGTGGTTTCTACCATGTTTGACTTCGACACATTCAATCACATGGATAGAATCGTACTGGTTCGAGAAGTGGAAATCAAGACCCTAGATCTAGTTTCTACCATCCAGGCTACGAGGAATTTTTGTTATTCA
The DNA here is from genome assembly GCA_034641835.2 of Pinus albicaulis. NCBI lineage: Eukaryota > Viridiplantae > Streptophyta > Pinopsida > Pinales > Pinaceae > Pinus > Pinus albicaulis. The sequence continues at coordinate 1,500,871,432 of CM076582.1, forward strand.
TTTATACAGTAGAATATTCATAAAAAGATGGTTGAATCCATGCTGTGTCTACATGTGTCTACACTATTGATGTTGTTAGACTCGGTCTTGTCAGTCCTTCGCCAGAGTCAAATTCACCAAAGTTCATTTCCCGTCATTTGCAGTCATTAATGCTATTTTGGTCAAAAAGAGTCATTTTCAGAGTCTAGGTCTAGTGGTTGGTCTTCAAACATGTCGAATAATGCCTGAGGAAGGTTCAAATAAGTTTCTTATTTCAAGAGTTTCATCATCAGTAATGCGCAAGGCTGATTCTTCTCCAAAACTCTGTTTTGGAGAAGAAAATGTCAAATTAGTTGTTTGTAATAAGTGTATTTTTAAAAAAATCCAGCCGCCATGAAGATTTCAAAGGCAAAATCTGGTCTTCCTTGCCAAACTTCATGCCACCATCCCCCCAAAAGACAACAAAGAAACCCATTTTTTAGTCCAAGAGTCGAAAGCCATCAAGAATAGAATTCATTGTGAAAGTGCTAAATTTTCAACCAGTGGGTTTTGTTAAGTCAAATTGAGATCTTATACCAATTACCCCACAAAAATTAGCCAAAAGTATCATTGCCCAAGTCAAAAAACCAAATAAAAAAACACGAAGTTTATGCTAAATGTCAAGCTGCCAAAGTTCAGAGTTTGTGTAAAATATGAAAAAGTGCTTGTGCCCAAACATTACAAAAATAGGTATTGTAAGACAAAAATCAAACTCCATGGTTTTAAAGATATTTTCATATGTTTAAACGTTCTTTTGCATTCAAGCTTGAATGGTAAAGTCGATTTCAAATCATGGAAGGCGAAATTTGCGTTTGGGTGAGAGTTCACTGAGTTGAAAATAGGGCGTGGCGCATAGAAAAGAGGCGCGGTGCACTTGTTCAGCACGACGCATTCAGCCAAAAAACATTGTGTTATTTCCTTCTGGCGCGGTGCACCCATTGAGTACGGCGCGTTGGGATTCCACGCGGCACATAGAGCCCCCAGCTTGAAATTTTATCTCTGATGCTCAAAATACATTCAAGACATGAAATTTGACATTCATGTCTGCTCACGTGGCCTGTGGGTGTTATGGTCGATAGGTTTGATCGTTGTACACATGATAATGGGTAGAAAAATCACTCCTTCAAATGGAGACAAAGGATATTGCAAGAAATGAATGCCTATTGCGTATTAAACAGCCTGCATGGTTAACGAAGACAATTAGAAAAATCAATTAAATAGGGATCACAAATATGTTGCTCCGCAGCTGCAATGGGATCATAATGTAAAACATATTATAGTTACTAGGCTCCATTTGAGTCGAATGATCCGGGTCTCTGGATCCACACACAAATTTGACAGAATCCTCGACCTATGTGCAGCAAAGAGAAACATGGCTCAGAGATTTCAGCAAAAGGGCAAAATGAATGCACCATTCTCCTTCAGATGTTTAGTTGAAAGTTTGTGGACGAGAAGCTATTTGACCGATGTTCTCTGCTTGCGCATGTCTCTGCAACAATAATGGGTTTCCTGGAGAGATATGGACTTGTAGATAAATTTAAATTGAACATTGAGTTCAACCATGCAACCCTCTCCGGGCACAGTTGTCATCATGAGCTGGAAATGGCACGAATTTATGGGATGCTTGGTAATATTGATGCAAACAATAGAGATTCCCAGACAGGTTGAGATAGAATGGGGCATTAGGTGGTTATTGAAAAGGGAAAGCAGAAGCCAATTAAAATAAAGCATCTATAAGATCGATCTCAAAACAAGCACCAGATCCGGAGATTTCATTGCAATTGTAATAATTCACCAGGGGATTCCGATGGAACGCAAGGGAAGGTGAATAGTCAAAGACCGAATGCCACAAAAACATCTACCGTGGCAAAGAAATAGGAATAGATGGTTTATTTCTAACTTCAGTTACGATTCAGAAGGGATATACAGCTACAGTTGTTGCCTCTGCATTGGTTATCATCAGATTTCATATGTAACGCTGCCCCTTTTGAGAACAGATGGCTGGCTCTTCATCTTTTGTTTGTTAAAAATGATTAAATAATCCCTCATTTTGATTTGATCTGTTTTCCCACAGATAGTTTTATTTATTATATTGTAAATCATTTGCAGAGGGAGGGGGAGTTCTGGGAAACATGTAGAGGAATAACAGAGAGCTTCACTGTACAGTTTTGACAGAGATTTGATGAAAAGATACAGCTCTGGTTCATGAGATTCATGTGGTACATGTTTGGCATATGTTTCTTCTCTGTTTCATATGTTTCTCGTTATTTTTACTGTTCATTTCATAATCATTTCTAGATGAATGCTTTTAAGTGAGAAAGGTAGAATCCATGTTAATTGCTCTGCCTTGAGAAAGCGTTCATTTTCTGTGTATCTTCTTCTGTCTGAGAAGGATTCATTATATATGCCCTTTTCGGCCTCTTAGCTATCTTTCACTCCATATAATTTAAATTCGAATGCTAAACCTTTTGCCTATCTTGCCTCATGAGATAATCTGTGTCTTCGATTTATTTTCCCTGCTCATACTGTCCTTTGTCCCATACAGTCCAGAAACTCAGCCTAAAAATCAAACTACCTCTTTCATATTTCTTTACTAGCCTAAAATCAGTATTCATTATAGGTCATCTCAGATCCTTTTGGACATCTTTTGCCGAGATAGACCTGGAGAGAGCCCTCTCCTGTCCTCGTAGGGCTAGCTACGAGGCTAAGCTTGGTTTGATGTTGCCTTGAGTTTTACCTTATTTCAGCCTAAGGTAGATTCGAGCGCTAACATAGTGGCGACCATACTGGGGAAGACATGGTTTTCTTGTGAATGTGACCCTTGATTTGTAGATTGTATTGCCCTAGTACATGTATCAAGGTCAGATCTGATCATTGATGGTGAACAACGATCATACATCAGAAGGCTGAACTCATTCACCTGGTGACTTCATTCACTGAACAATCCAGAAATCAATGCTTCATGGTGACTTCACTGCAAGCAGATCAGTAGCTTCAAAATTGTCAAGATGGACCGGATTGCAAGAAGATATGCTCCCATGAGCCGAGATCACATCCCAGGTTTTCCGAATAAGATGCCCAAGGTGGATTGGCTTCAGAATTTTCCTATGTTCAGGAATGTGGAAGGTAATAATGCTGCTCTTCATCTGGTGAAATTTCACATTCATGTGCATAAATTAAAGATCGATTTTCCTGAAGAATGTTTGATGAAAATGTTTATGGCTACTCTGGAAGATGAAGCCCGATCTTGGTATGAAATTTTTCCACCTGCTTCTATTTATTGTCTAAAGGATTTTCATTCAATATTCTTTGAAAGGTACAGAGAATCTTGTCCGTCTTTAATGTTAGTGCAGAATTGTTGTGAACACATTAGTAATTTCATTGAAGATCTTGAGAATTGTTATGGGGATACTGATTTGATGGATGGGGAAATCATGGAAGCATTGTATGAAAATCTGTTACAGCAGCACACAGAAATCTCATAGGATACTTGTCAAGAGCAGCAAGTTGAAGATTTCCATATGGCTAAAAATGATGAAAGATAAGAGCTTGTTTCAGATATGCCCACAGAAGAAGACAGCATGCAGGGAAGTCAAGCTTCAATTGCAGAATGTGATGCAGTCAAGTCAGCTACTTCAGATTCAGATTTAGATTGTGATGACCAAGAATACCTTGTGCCAAATCTCATAAAAGAGAACGCTACTGTTGAGATCATCTGGGATAAAGACACCAGAGGTATGGATCCAAAAGTTTTCAGTTCGTTAGAACACAGCCTTCATGAGGAAATAATCCAGTCAATTTATGCAAAACAAGATGAGATCTTCGTTCAAGTAAGTGAAAAAGTTTCCTTGGATGAATCATTGGTAGATGATAGAAATGTCATGTTTGGGTTTCACGAATCATCTGAAGTTGCTTTTCTCATGATTGATGAATGTAATGAGAATCTGGCTATCATATCATATGAAGATGATCAAAAATATATTCAGACTACAGAAGATAAGGCCATTCAGGATTCCCTTTCAGTTTCTTCTTCATATGTCTCATCTTTTGAATTTTTTTCCCAAAAGGAGAGCTGCTCTTCTATTTTTTCAGAATTTTTTGAAAGCCAGGAACATATTTTTACTGAAGTACATTGTGAAGGAAGATCAAAATCAAAAGAGAAAGACACCTTGTTTCTTCAGCAGGAGGTAAATCTTCATGTTTTTCAGGATCCTCTGGCAGGTTTGTTGCAGTCAGCAGTGAAGGTGATTATTGCAGTATTCAGTGAAGAAGGAGATCAGGGTCAACTATGTTTTTGAATGCCCAGTTATCAGTTTGTATTGTTGACCATGAGATCTGATCGGGAGAATCAATCAAGAAGGCATCTGCTTGATTGGTTACATTGGCATTATGATATAATTTGATGGTATATTGTCAAGTAAGAAACACAGGTGGTCATGTACTGCCATCAAGCTTTAAGTTTTAAGTTCAGGTCTTAGTCATTTTGAGTCATTTTTCGAGTTAGTTTTCAGTCTTTTCAGTCAATTTTTAATCAATAAATGAGTCAAAATCTTGTGTGGTTTGTCGAAATAATGATTCCATTGCCCAATGGATGGAGGCATTGTCTGCTCTCCCAAATATCTGCAGTTCTTGGCACCTCCAGGGAGCTACCATACCCATTGGAGCCAATGTTAGACTCGGTCTTGTCAGTCCTCTGCCAGAGTCAAATTCACCAAAGTTCATTTCCCGTCATTTGCAGTCATTAAAGCTATTTTGGTCAAAAAGAGTAATTTTCAGAGTCTAGGTCTAGTGGTTGGTCTTCAAACATGTCACTAATGCTCGAGGGAAGGTTCAAATAAGTTTCTTATTTCAAGAGTTTCACCATCGCAATGTGTAAGGCCGATTCTTCTCCAAATCGCTTGAGAAGAAAATGTCAAATTAGTTGTCTAGAATAAGTGTATTTTAAAAATCCACGCTATGAAGACTTCCCTTGGAAGAAAACTCTTATCTTCCTTGCCAAACTTGCCACCATCCCCCCAAAATACAACAAAGAAACCCATTTTTCAGTCCAAGAGTCGAAAGCCATCAAGAATAGAATTCATTGTGAAAGTGCTAAATTTTCAACCAGTGGGTTTTGTTAAGTCAAATCGAGATCTTGTACCAATTACCCCGCAAAAATTAGCCAAAAGTATCATTGCCCAAGTCAAAAACCCAAATAAAACAACACAAAGTTTATGCTAAATGTCAAGCTGCCAAAGTTCAGAGTTTGTGTAAAATATGAAAAAGTGCCCATGCCCAAACATTACAAAAATAGGTATTGTAAGACAAAAATCAAACTCCATGGTTTTAAAGATATTTTCATATGTTTAAATGTTCTTGTGCATTCAAGCTTGAATGAGAAAGTCGATTTCAAATCATGGAAGGCGAAATTTACGTTTGCGTGAGAGTTCACTGAGTTGAAAATAGGGCGCGGCGCATAGAAAAGAGGCGCGGCGCACTTTTTCAGCACGACGCATTCGGCCAAAAAACACTGTGTTATTTCCTTCTGGCGCGGCGCACCCATTGAGCGCGGCGCGTTGGGATTCCACGCGGCGCACAGAGCCCCCAACTTGAAATTTTATCTCTGATGCTCAAATTACATTCAAGACATGAAATTTGACATTCTTGTCTGCTCACGTGTCCTGTGGGTGTTCTGGTCGACAGGTTTGATCGATGTACACATGATAATGGGTAGAAAAATCGCTCATTCAAATGGAGACAAAGGAGATTGCAAGAAATGAATGCCTATTGCGTATTAATTAACAGCCTGCATGGTTAACGAAGATAGACAACAAAATCAATTAAATAGGGATCACAAATATGTTGCTCCGCAACTGCAATGGGATCATAATGTAAAACATATTATAGTTACCAGGCTCCATTCGAGTCGAATGATCCAGGTCTATGGATCCACACACAAATTTGATGGAATCCTCGACCTATGTGCAGCAGAGAGAAACATGGCTCAGATATTTCAGCCAAAGGGAAAAATGAATGCACTATTCTCCTTCAGATGTTTAGTTGAAAGGTTGTGGACGAGAAGCTATCTGACCGATGTTCTCTGCTTGCGCGTGTCTCTGCAACAACAATGGGTTTCCTGTAGAGATATGGACTTGCAAATAAATTTAAATTGAACATTGAGTTCAACCATGCAACCCTCTCCGGGCACAGTTGTCATCATGAGCTGGAAATGGCACGAATTTATGGGATGCTTGGTAATATTGATGCAAAAAATAGAGATGCCCAGACAGGTTGGGATAGAATGGGGCATTAGGTGGTTATTGAAAAGGGAAAGCGGAAGCCAATTAAAATAAAGCATCTATAAGCTCGATCTAAAAAAAAACACCATATATGGAGATTTCATTGAAATTGAAATAATTCACCAGGGGATTCCGATGGAACGCAAGGGAAGGTGAATAGTCAAAGACCGAATGCCACAAAAACATCTACCGTGGCAAAGAAATAGGAATATATGGTCTATTTCTGACTTCAGTTATGATTCAGAAGGGATATACAGTTACAGTTGTTGCCTCTACATTGGTTATCATCAGATTTCATATGTAACGCTGCCCCTTTTGAGAACAGATGGCTGGCTCTTCATCTTTTGTTTGTTAAAAATGACTAAATAATCCCTCATTTTGAGTCGATCTATTTTCCCACAGATATTTTTATTTATTATATTGTAAATCATTTATAGAGGGAGGGGGAGTTCTGGGAAACATGTAGAGGAATAACAGAGAGCTTCACTGTACAGTTTTGACAGAGATTTAATGAAAATATACAGCTCTGGTTCATGAGATTCATGTGGTACAATGTTTGGCATATGTTTCTTCTCTGTTTCATATGTTTCTCATTATGTTTACTGTTCATTTCATAATCATTTCTAGATGAATGCTTTTAAGTGAGAAAGGTAGAATCCATGTTAATTGCTTTGCCTTGAGAAAGCGTTCATTTTCTGTGTATCTTCTTCTGTCTGAGAAGGATTCATTATATATGCCCTTTTCAGCCTTTCAGCTATCTTTCACTCCATATAATTCCAATTTTATTGTTAAACTTCATGCTTATCTTGCCTCATGAAACAATTTGCGTCTTTGATTTATTTTCCCTACTCATACTGTCCTTTGTCCCATACAGCCCAGAAACTCAGCCTAAAAATCAAACCCTCCTATTTATTTACTAGCCTAAAATCAGTATCCATTATAAGTCACCTCAGGCCCTATTGGACATCTTTTGCCGAGATAGACCTGGAGAGAGCCCTCTCCTGTCCTCGTAGGGCTAGCTACGAGGTTGAGCTTGGTTTGATGTTGCCTTGAGTTTTACCTTATTTCAGCCTAAGGTAGATTGGAGCGCTAACAGATGTAATATTAAAATCATTTCTGTATCAGAACAAGTTTAGTTAGTTTTTGATCTGAGTATGGGAATGCCTACCTCAGCGATGATATATATATATATTGCATTGAATGTTTTTACAGGTTCTGACCGGGGTGTCCACATAATGATCCTTGAAATGATAAAGTACTTCACTCTTCATATATGACAGACTTCATCTTCATATATTTCAGACTTCGCATTTTAGGGGGCAATCTGTTACACTAAAAATTGTCACCTTGACATGTTGCTGACTGTATGAGCTCATTAACACTCATACATACCTCCTTTGCAAGTCTTACAACCTTTACTCCTCATGCTCGATCCCTAAAACAAGAAGAAAAACCGAAAACCTACGAAAGAATGGGAGATGGGTATTCATACAACATGAAGCACAGCACATTCGGCAGGTACGCGGGTAATGCATGGCTTACTGCGTTCTAGAACGCAATTTCCTTTGAAATGCTGCGTACCCCTCAGAAACTCAAAAAGAGTGATAAAGTTAAGTTAAAAAATTGGTTTGAGGTCAATTAGAAGGATATAGATAAGATTTTTTTAGGATGGTAATAACGATAGTGCATGTATCCCTCACCTTAAGGAACTAATCCCTTGATGTGAAGAGTCTATCTCTTGGAAGGAGGATTCTATTCCTTGTTGGAACCCTAACCTCCTCATCTACTCTATAAAAAGAGGCATTGGGTAGCCTCAAGGGGAGTTCAAGCTTTAGTGTGTGATTGAGGTGAAGTGCTATTGAGATTTAGATTTCTTTCTGCTGAGCTTTTGTGAGGAAAGATCACATACCTCTATGTGCTCTTGGAGGAAGAGTGCAAGACTTATCAAAGTAGAGGAGACTCCTCCATCGGAACCCAGGAAGGCCTGTTCAACATCAAGGCTAAGGTTGTAAGGTTCTTCTATTATTTTAAGATTAATACAATCAAGTTTTCTTTTTCTCAATAAATTGTCATTCGATTTTTTATTTCAATAAGTTGTCATTTGATCATTTATTTCGTAGATTCCTTGATCACTATGATAGGTATGTTTTATAATTATTTTTTATACAGGTGCTATTTAATATTTTCTTGTTTGTGATTGCATATCTTTAAATACGACACTTTGTTGCGATAAAAGACGACACTTTGTTGTGACGAAAGACAACACTTTGTTGCGATGGAAGAACTATTGTTGCAACGAAAGAGATCTTGTTGCTATGGAAGAACTACTGATGCAACGGAAGAAATACGGTTACAAATAAGCATTTGGATCTAAGGTAGGATTGACACCTTCATATAATTTACTTGTAAAACGAATATATTTAGAGAAAGATAAACTTAGTTTTTCGTTTGTTGCTAGATTGTCTTCTAACACTAGGAGATCGATCTTGTACGCAAGAAAGTTTTTTCCAATCGACCCCAATTCTAAGATCATCCCCCTTCACAGTTAAGGAAAAACCTGAATAGAAAGCAAATGGACTATACCTTTCTAGTTTCCTTCTTTCCCAAACTGATCTTCTAATAGCTGGAGTTTTTGGCTCTTCATCTTCTGAGTCTTCTTCTATTGTAGAGTCTTATTCATCCTCCTTTAGCTCAAACTATATCTTCTCAGGTTCCTTTGGTAGGACTTCATGTTTAACAACATCTTTCACTTCTCTAAACACCACATCTTGGTTGTACACAACCTTCCTTGTTTATGGGTTCCAAAGCTTTTAACCCTTTAAACCATCCTTATACCCAATAAAGATGCACCTTTCAGATTTATTATCCAACTTGGTCCTTTTTTTCTTTGGAACATGTACATATGCATCACATCCAAATACCCTTAGATGTGAAAGAGAGGGTTTCTTACCAATCCATACCTCATGTGGAGTCTTATCCTCCAACGCTGATGAAGGAGATACGTTAACTAAGTAACATGCAGTCTCCACTGCCTCTGCCCAGAATTCTTGTCCTAGCCCGGTACCACTGAGCATGCTTCTTGCCTTTTCCATCAGCATTATGTTCATTCTTTTTGCAACTCCATTTTGTTGAGGTGTGTATGGAGTAGTCTTCTTCCGTGCTATACCACACTTCTTACAGAACTCTTCAAATTCCTTCTTGCATAACTCCCCACCATTATCTGTCCTCGGTGCCTTTATCTTCTTCTCTGTCTGGTTTTCCACTAGTGCCTTAAATTATTTAAATTTGTCAAAGACTTCAGATTTCTTCCTCAAGAAATATATCCATGTATTCCTTGAGAATTCATCTATGAATGAAACATAGTACACAGACTTTCCCAGTGATGGAACTGACACAGGTCCAAACACATCACTATGCACAAGTTCTAATATCTTGTTTGGCCTCTGCTTTTGGAAAGAAACCTCACCCAATTATGCTTCCCATATACACAATGTTCCACGAGGAAATCAAAATCCGAGCAATTAGACATACCTTCTACCATACCATTTCTATGTAGTATCGAAGGCCCACTTATCTCCAATATGTCCGAGCCTTTGATGCCATAGCATGGTCTTTTCTCCCCGAGAGGCAGGCTGAAGCTGCAATAAAAACTTTCGGGAACCACATAACTATTGCCCATTAATAACGGTGCTGCAGCAGCATGCGAGTTCCGAGTATGAATCCCCGCATTAATACTAGTGCTCCCAGAACCATCTTGCAGGCATCTTTCTCGAACACTGTTTTTACACCTGCATCATCCATCTTGCTTACAGAAATCAGATTTCTGGCCAATGCAGGAATATGAAGAACACCAGGAAGTGTTCTAATCCTTCCACCTTGCAGCTTCAGCTTGACCTTTCCACGTTCGACGATTCTGGCCTTCCTATCATCCCCTAGGAAGAAATCACTGCCATCATATTTCTCATACTCGCGAAACCACTCCCTATGAGGAGTGAAGTGAAAGGATGCACCCAAATCAATCAACCATGACTCATGATCTACATGTGTATTTGAAGAAGAAGCCAAATACACATCCCCACCTTCATCTGAGGTGGTTTTTGCCTCTGCAGAAGGAACATCATCAGATCCATTTCCTTTCTCAGGAGCTTTAGATACGCACTCCCGTTTGTAGTTATTGCCCTTCCTTTCTACATTCCGGCATACCTTTACCAACTTTCTAGGGGCTTTTAGATCTCCCTCTAGATTTAGATCTCCCACTCGAAACCTTATTCTTGTTTCTGTTTTGGGACCTTCCTCGTACAGATAAGGCATCTCCATTCTGACCCTCCATATTTCTCTGTATCATTTCCTCCGACAACAAGGCTGAGACAATGTCATCAAAATTCAAGGTAGTTGTATTACTACCTATTGCAATAACCAAACTATCCCACGAATATGGTAGAGAACACAACAAACTGATGCACTTATCTTCATCTAAGATTTTAATATCAACAAATGATAGCTGACTTACCACAGTATTGAAGGTGTTCAGATGCTCTGTCACCGAGTCTCCATCCTTATTCCTCAGGTTATACAACTTTTTTTTAAGGAACAACTTATTCACCAAAGAATTAGATTGGTACAAAGTCCCTAGCTTGTCCCACAATTTCTTCGTCGTAGCTTCCCCGGATACATTAAAAAATACTAAATTTGAGACACACAACCGTATTGTGCTCTTTTCCTTCTGATCAGATTTCTTCCAATCTTCATCTAACATTGTCATTGGTTTAGTACTGGATCTGTGATCCATTGATCTTTATCCACCGACGGATCCTCCATCACAGGCTTCCACAACTCAAACTCGACCATTAAATTTCTCGATCTCTATCTTTCCACTGCTCGCCATCTTCTTTCACCACAAGAATCGATCCCGCAGATCTCCCACTGAACAGGGTCTACCTCAGGCCCGAAAAAAAAACCCTCAGCAGCAAAGGCGTCCCCTTCAAGCCGAAACAGCTCCGATACCAAATGTAGGTCTTAACCCTGAACAGAAATTATCTACACACGAATATTATAACAAAAAATAAACAAAAGTGAGAGCATAAAACATAAAACAGATAAACACATAGATTTTCCCTTGGATCCCAAATCGAGATGACCAGCTTGATTTTTCATTCTATTCCTTTTAGTCTTACAACACATATGTATACATGTTGAAGCATACATAAACCCCAATCCATTAACCCTGGATTAGAACATAACCGTAGTTCCCTTGACCGGATCTACAAAATACCGGAGGGCCGAAACCACCATTGCCCCAAAACCATGTGCAAGCTCATGCACAAAGCATGGGTGGGTCCGCATATGAGTGGGTCTGCACACCAAAACAATTTTCGCCAGGGAGCTTCCCTAGACCCCAACAGTGGGGGCTGCCTCCCCCCTTGTGACCTCCTTGCTGTGCCCGGCGCAACGTACAGTGCGTGGGGCTAGTCATGGAAAGAATATAACACATACCCAACAAAGCTTACCTGAATGGGTCAATAAAGGTTTGAATCTCTTGCAAGACCTCCTCCTGCTTCCTTTCTGGAAATACTGAGAGGGGGGGTAAATTAGTATTCCTTTCAATTAGAGCATTAGTTAATCTTAAATTATTATCATTGTTTGTACAATGATGGCAGTAAACAAAAGGAACACAAATGCACACAGTTTTTAAGGTGGAGACCCTCTCTAGGAAAAAAACCACCTGAATGCTTTTCTAATAATTCTTTAATATTCAACTTCAATTGAAAATAAAGCTCCAACTTCCTAGAATCTAGAAAATCATTTTTCTCTAGCTCCCACTGGATGGATGCTCTAATGCCTGAGATTATTCAGTAGTCAATTAAATGGATGCCCCAATACCCAATGAGATACAACTCATCCTAGTGCCACCCTACCACCATAAATTTTTCATAGGCTTGAACATGTTGGTGACTTCATGCACCAACCTAGCACCACCCTACCACCCTATCGAAAAATAAAACAAGAATGTAATCTCCTACCAGGGAAAATGGTCCACTTTACAACGATATAGAATGATGTAGAAGAAGAAGACACACTAGAACATAACCCTGACTATGACAAAACCACCTAATGATGAGCCTATACCTCCCAACACCACCTCTTAAACTCTTTGTTATAGCATCATTTTTCACCCTCATGTGATTAATGATTGTCTCTTTGGCCTTGGGCACCCTTTCCCCCCAGACTTGAACAACTTCATAAAAAACAGTGTCTAAAATCCCATACGCGATTATGCTTAGAATTTTCTGCGTATATACGCGATTCCATTCATACTTTTCCTTGTATGTCATTTAAATCATTAAAAAATATATAAAATTCCTTATTTTCGAGGCAAGTTGATGGTTATTCCCATAATTCAACCACCCCACCCTGTGGCCCAACTATTTTCAACTGTTGAAACTACTTTGAGGGAGTATAAAAGCCCCTCATGTGTATAGCCTAAGGGAGAGAGAAAATTAGAGATATTATACTCTGTTGGAGCCTATTTCAAGTCTGATATTCCCGTGCCTCCACTTCCCAGGTATATTCATGAAACCCTTGTTTCCTTGAGATGATCATCATCCTATATGACATCTTGTGTGCACACATCTTGGAAGAATCCTAGCGAGGTGAGGGTTGGATGGATCCAAAGGATGGTCTACTCGAAGGCCATGGAAGGATTCAGGTGATCTCTCCACTTTTCTATTATTGTACATGCCATTTATAATGAGAAGAACCATCTTGTTCCTAAAATTCACGTGTTTATATCTCTTTATATATGTGTAAATATCATTAATTGAACATTCAGTATTGTTTATATGATATTATGCATGAGTTACACTAACATCTAGGAACAATATATGTTGTACAAATAGTGTTTCGTGTTCGTTCTTTCTTGATTTCTAGGTTATGAAGCACGAGGAGTTGCTGGGGTTTGCACGCTGTGGGATCTACATCAAACATAAGACTTTCAGGTAACTTTTTCAACTTGTTATATCTAGTTTTTTTCATAAAATATAGGTTAAGTGAGTCATTCATGAATGGTATGCCTCCAATCTATGAAGTTTTCCAACCCAAAAACCTTTAGGGAGTTATTTCCAAAAACAGAAACGGTGACTCCACTGGGGACCACATTCTTTTGATTTCCTTTTTGGGATGTTTCATCTGTATTGAAGGTTTCCAACAGTTTCAATCACTTTTTCCAGTTTGGTAGATATTTTTCCAGTCAGACTAAAGACCTGGTCTCTTGATCAGGCTTAACCTTTTTTTTTTTTTTCTTATTCACTTTTCCATACGCACTTTTTCTTCTACACAGTCGCATATACACATTGTTTTTTGTAAAGGGACTTGCGTATATGCGAGTTTAATTTACCACAATCGCATATGCATGCCGGTTGCAAAGTTGTTAAAGCACGTATGCCTAAGTGAAATTTGAAATTTTTGGTTTTAAGATTTTTTGGTCTTGTCTGCCTATGGTGACTTGTTCCTGTAGTATCTTTGAAGTCTCTGGACTGTGTCTAAGGTTGTTTCATGCCTATTTCTCTTTTAATTATCTGAAGACTGGCTCATTTGGTGAAATCTTTGTTTGTTGTGCTTGCAATTATGGCTTGAGCACCAAGATATTTTTCTGAATATTCTTGGCTGTTCTGAGTATTCAAGACAGAGAGCTTTTGCTCATTTTCCTTTTCCTAACTTTATGAGTTTCTTTGCATTTTGGTTTTTTCCTATTTTTGCATTTGGTTTTCTTGATTTCATTGACTAGGTCTTGCTGCAATTTTCGAAGAGTCTCTTTTTTATTATTTGGAGTTTGAGTTTGCCGCAAGTTTATGCTATTGTGCTGAGTTGATTTGTTGGGTTTCTTGTATTCCTCTTGCTCTTAAAAGTCCTGCTACGAGAGTTTCATGGTTGGCTTAGGGAATTTTGTTGAATTTTTGCTTGAAATTTGAAGTTGTTGACACCTAATCCTATGGATGGGTGTGCATTTGTATTTTTGTATATTATTTAATATTAGGAAATAAGGAAGGCCAAGAGTCATTGGGAGATGAATCCCAATAGCCTCACCTCCCATCTATAAAGGCATGTACATTCTTTGGCTAATACACATTCTGATTTGAGGAGTTACCTCTTGGTTTGACATGGTATCATAGCCAGCTCCACTATAGGCATTTCTGCCCTGTGGTGTAACTCCCTATCCTTTGCTCAGTCAATAATTTTTAATAGTTTTCCGCTGCTCTTAATTGCTAGACTGTTATTCTGCATTTTTTTTTCCCTATATAGTACTGACATTTGCAGCTCCAGCTCCTGCAGCTCCTGAAGACTGCAGGCTCTGTCATTCTGCAAATTGCAGGCTCTGCCATTCTGCAATTCCAGCAGTCCTGCAACTCTGTCATTCTGCAGATTCAATTTCAAATTTTTTTTGCAACAGCCCTTTGGGCCTCCTACCTACCCAACGCCTCCCCTTCTCCATTACCTACTCCGCCCTCCCTTCTGCTCGTCCCTCATATCCCCAATAAGCAATATCGACCAGCGCTCCTCTCCATATCTTCCCAACGCTCCACTCTCCCCCGCTGCCTGCATACACCTCCCTCTGCGCCCTACGCCCTCCCCTCACTCGCATACATCCTCTCTCCACATTCTCTCAGATTCTAGCACACCAGCGCCCAACTTGTAATCCGCCTCCCACATATCAATACACCTCCACGCCTTTATGAGACCACTCTGTCCACATTGGTCTGTTGTGTTCGTGGTTTATCATAGCTCCTTAACTGCGTTCCATACAACGTTCCATCTGCTGCACACCTCCATATGATACGCTGTGTTGGTGGTATATTTCTGTCCACCTGTTCATTTGCTCCAGCGTTTCTATACGCTCTCTTCCAATATATATCGCTCATACAACAGTCTCGCCCTTGACCATACATTAAACGCTGTCATGGTATTTATACGCTGGTTTATACAGTCGACTCCAGTTTTATATACAACGCATTAAACGCTGTCATGGTATTTATACGCTGGTTTATACAGTCGACTCCAGTTTTATATACAACGCCCTCCACGTTGCTATACCGCTTATATATCACGTTGTCATAAAACGCTGTTTTCAATTCCATATAATACGCCATTCACATTTTATATACAACGCCTCCAACGCCATTTAATACGCTCCTCCCATTTCATAATACGCTATTATTGAGCTTCATAACATCTTCAAATATTCCCGCACGCATTGCTGCTCATCCCGTCTCGACTCAAAATAATTGGGAAATCATTGTTTATTCAGATATATAAACGTTGTATATAAACGTATCAACTCATTTTAATACCCCCTTCCAAATTGTAATACCGCCCTTACCCGTTTTTAACACAACGTCGTCATTCTTTAGGCGTTATTGTTGCTTGAATTGTGGAGCGCGTATATATGTACACCACCTTCCATTATATTTAATACCACCCTCCTCCAACGCTATCACATATCTGTAATTTCATACACCTATTACACGCATACCGCTCACAATTTTTACCCCGCCCCACCATAATATCGCCCCTCCATTCATTTAACTATACCGCCCCTTTTTAATATCACTCCCATCATTTAATACTACCCCTCCATAATACACTGCCCCTTCCACTTCTTAATAGTCAATACCGGCCTATTGTTCAATACCTTTTCCCATTCATTTTTTTACCATTTCCCATACGCCCCATTCACATTCATAATTCCGTACCCTCCCCAACCATTCCATATCGACCTCCATACAATTTTTTTTTTCCCAAACAAAAAAAAAATATACATATATTTTTTTTATGCAAAATTTAGTTTATAGTAAAGAGTATTTTCTGTCTTTTAAATTCAGTCTTCAGCAAGAGTTTTTGAGCAGAATTAGTTTCCAGCAAAGAGTTTTTTAAACTCAGAGTATTTTTTCCAGCAAGAGTTTCTGCCCTTTTAAATTGAGTACATTTTCCAGCAAAGATTTTTTTTTTTTCTCTCCTTCAAGAGAAATTTTCCAGCAAAGTTTTTTTTTCTCTCCTCCTTCAAAAGAAGATGATAGTCCCTTCATCTTCTAAAGAGGCTGCCTACTTGGCACAGAGAGAAAGGAGACATGCTTCAGGTCCATCCAGAGGAAGAGAAGGTAGAATACGAAGAAGAAACTTCAGAGAAAAGGGGGGCAGACAATCTAAAGCTCAGCAGCAAACAAATCAAGACAGAGGTAAAACTGATGACAAAGACAAAGGTAAACCAGCTGAATCACTTTTCCGTTCTAGCACATTGTAACAATGGAGTAACTCGAGACTTGTTTTGATGTTTCATTTAATTCATGGAGATATGATTGGTTGCTATATTCAGGAGCAACATGTCACATGAAATTTAGAAAAGATTTTTTTGAAGAATTTACTGACAAATATGATGGAACTGTATATTTCACAGATAAATCCAAACTCAAGCCATCAAGGCTTGGCATAGTCAGGCTTAAGTTGCGTGGTCTTCCAGATCATATTCTACGTGAGGTTATATACCTCCTTGAGTTGAGGAGAAACTTGTTGTCCCTGGTCCAAATCTACCAGCATGGACACTCCATTCACTTGTTTTATGGCAAGGCAGAGGTCAGAAAAGCATGAGATCACTCACTTTTCATGGATGGAATAGAAGAAGGAAGACTCTTGAAGCTGAAAGGTTCATCTGCTCATGCTCAAACATTTTCATACAGTTCTCACTATGATGAAGGTACATTTCCATAAAGTCTTTTATGGCATGTTAGATTTTGGACACTTAAACTATTACAAACCTTCGCTTGTTGAAGAAAATGGTGTTGATGGACCCGCCACAATTCCTAGGAAACTTAAGCAATGTGATGCGTGTATTCTAGGAAAGCATAGCAAATAGCCATTTCATGATTCATATTCCAGAGCACATAGAAAACTTGAGCTTATTCATTCAGATTTATGTGGCCCTATGCCTGTTGCTTCTGCAAATGGAAATAAATATATGATGACATTTATTGATGATTACACCAGAATGTGTTGGGTTTACTTATTGAAGAACAAGTCCGATGCTTTTCAAACATTCAAGAATTTTCATGCATGGATTGAAAATGATGCACAAACACATATCGGGGTTTCTCACGTACCGATAATGGAAAAGAATACACCTCAAAAGAATGGAAAAAATTATCTTCGTCAACATGGAATCAAACATCAAACCACTGCCATATAATCCACAACCGTAATTCATAGAAGTTAAAAGATTGAATGTAACCATTTTAAATATTTTCTCCGCTTCCATGTTATTTATCAAGAATGTAAAATTGATTTTTGGGCTGATGTAGTTCTATGTACTATTTACATAAAGAATAGGTGTCCTTCAAGTTCAATTAGAAACAAAACTCCTTTTGAAATGTGACATGGCCACATTCCTTCTAGCATTTTTGTGGCTCTCAGAATCTCGTTATTCCTTGATACCCTAGGGTCAGCAACAACCCCAGTGCTAGAAGGTAAAATGTATCTTCTTGGGGTACTCCAATACCTCCAAAGGATATCGTCTCATGATGAAGCAAATAGGAAGTTTGTGATAGCAAGAGATGTCATATTTTGGAATCTCTCCAAGAGTGACAAAGTTGTTGAGCGGCAACTTGATCGCCTGGAAAGATTCACACATGCAAAGTCTTTCCAAGAATTTGATAATCAGATTCCACATCTTGAAGGGGGGATTCCTATATTGAATCAAACTGTGGAATCATTTCCTCAAGCACTTTCTCCCCCACATGAAGAAACAACCACGGATGACACATTGAATGATGTGATTGACAGAATTGGGAGATTGAATCTTGAATCAATCCCAACTTAGTCAAATGAGCAGCCTGGGCCATCTCAAAAAGGTCCTCCCAAATGGCTAACAAAGACACTGGAGAATTTTCATCCCGATGAGGTTGGAAAAACAGGAACAAGAAGTTCTACTAAACAAAATGAAGGTGACGTAGATAATTCTGATTCTCCTGTTGATATGGATATTGTTTATAACTGTGAATTGAGTTTTTCTACAGATCATGAACCAACTTCCTTCAAAGAAGCCACTTCCCATGATGAATGGAAGGAAGCGATGAAAAAGGAGTATGATGCCTTGATAAAGAATGGCACTTGGAAGCTGGTTGATTCGCCTTTGGGAACAAAACCAATTGGCTGTAAGTGGGTCTACAAGCATCGCGTCAAAGTGATGGCTCACTTGGACAAGCATTGCCGCCAGGCAAAAGGATTCGCACGTAAAGAAGGAGTCGATTATGAAGAAACTTTTGCTCCCACAGCAAAATGTACCACCATCTAGACTCTCTTTCTTTTCCTTAGCAGCTCAGAATGGTTGGAAATTTCATTAGATGGATGTAAAAGCCGATTTCTTGAATGGAGATCTAAAGGAGAATTTTTTTATGTCCTAGCCAGAAGTATTTGTTGTGAAGGGAAAAGAACACAAAGTATGCAAGCTTATAAAATCCTTGTATGGCCTCAAGCAAGCACGGCGAGCCTAGTATGAGAAGTTAAGTGAGGATCTTCTGAAACTTGACTTCAAACATTTTGATCTTGATGATGCAACCTTGTTTGTTAAGAAATTTGGAAAAAAAGTTGTATATCTTGTGGTATACGTAGATGATCTTTTGATAACATGAAACAATGAGAGCTATATTACATCCATGAAGAAAGAGTTGAAGAAATGTTTTGAAATGACTAATTTGGGTTATGTTCATTACTATTTGGGTATCGAAATAACTCAACATCCTAAATTTATATTTCTTTCTCAAAAGAAGTACATTGGAGATCTTTTGAACAAGTTTGGCATGGATGAATGCAATCCCTTAACCACTCTAATGGAACAAAACTTGAAGCTCACATCCATTGAAGGGAAGGAATTCGAGGATGCAACGAAGTATAGACAACTTGTAGGAAGTCTTATCTACCTAACTACCACTGCATCTTCGACATTTCATTTGTCGTTGGAATCCTCTCAAGGTTCATGCAAAAACCTTGTGAAGGACATTGGTCTGCTGTGAAAAGAGTGTTAAGGTACTTGAAGGGGACTCAAGACTTTGGACTCAAATATACACAGGTAGGTGACTTCAGCTTGATCAGATACTCTAATTCAAAGTTTGATGGCGACAAAGAAACAAGGGTGTCTACTACAGGTTACACCATGAGTCTTGGATCAGGAGCTGTCTCATGGAGATCACGCAAACAGTCAGTTGCAGCAGATTCCACGACCGAGGCAGAATATGTGGCAGTAGCTGAAGCAACAAAGGAAATTGTGTGGCTCCGAAAACTCCTGGAAGATTTTGAAACAAATGTATTCCACTCCCACTCACGATCGACAACACTTCGCAATAAAGTTGGCCAAGAACCCAAAGTTCCATGATCGAACAAAGTACATCAATACAAAGTACCATCTACCTTCACATCATGTTCAAAGCAAAACCATTCATCTACATCATTGTTCCACAAACATAAACCGCTCGACATCTTCACCAAAGCACTTGGAAGAGAAAAGTTTGAAAAGTTCAGATCGATGCTTGACCTCACCAACATCCCTTCTCGGATTAAAAGGGGGGAATGTTGACACCTAATCCTATGGATGGGTGTGCATTTGTATTTTTGTATATTATTTAATATTAGGAAATAAGGAAGGCCAAGAGTCATTGGGAGATGAATCCCAATAGCCTCACCTCCCATCTATAAAGGCATGTACATTCTTCAGCTAATACACATTCTGATTTGAGGAGTTACCTCCTGGTTTGACATAAGTTTTCTTGACTCAGTAATTGGATAGTTTCTTGGTCTCTTTGAAGTCTTTTTTCTTTATTAAACTCAAAAGGAAAAAAAAAATGTTTCCCATTGCTTTTGTTTTGGTTAATGGTTTCTTTTCATCTTTTGAAGCCTTGTTGAAGTCTTTATTCTTCAGTTCTTGACTTGATTAGGAAGGGATTCTTCTTTTGATTTCATTTTGTTATATCAAGTATGATTTTGGCGTCTTTATACATTGAGTTTATGATTTGGAACTAGATTGGTTGACTGCCAAAAAGTGATTGAACCTTGGTATCATTAAAGATTTCTCTTTGCTTTCTTAGATCTATCATCTTAGTATTTTCATGCCATTAGTAATTTTCATTAGGTACACCTAAGCATTTTAGACTTTTTTCAACTTTTTGAGGTGTGTGAAGTCTGGTTATTTGAAAAGAAAAGAAAATAAATATATAGTCTCGTAGAACCTGTGTAGAAATCACTCTTCATCGAAAGGAAATCAATGAATTTGCATATAGTTTGGTTTTCATTGGTTTCTTGTTGCGTCATACAAACATCATCGGTTTCACTTTCGTATTCCCTTGACATAAAATAACAGCCAATTAAAATAAGCGATATAATTTAAAAACAACTAGAAATTTTTGTATTAAGTGTCATACATCAACTAGCTAGGTTGTAGGGCCTTGGATTAGGTGAGTGAAGAGTTAACTCTCCAAGGCTGCTCATATTTTGAAACATATAAGTTTATTAATGAGTGAAATCCAACACCGTTAGGTGGACCGGGAAAGCTCTCCTCCAGAGAGTCAAGCGTGAGGGAAAGTGCAGGCAGAGAAGAGAGATACCCCCTCTCTAATTTGCTGAATCTTGACCTAAGACCGTTCCATCCCACTGCTGATACAGATTGGTGTCCTTAGTTGCCCATCCTAGGTATCACACAGGTGACTGTGGGGGGGAATACCCATGGTACCTAAGGCATACATTGTATCACTTCCAGCAGTGCTTCTGGAGGGTGCCCTTACGAAGCTTGGGTACTTGTACCGACAAAGGTTGTTGATTAGGAGGTCAACGTAACTGTTGTTATTACCTTCGCTAGTAGGCCTGGGTCGTAATTACCCCAAACTACTTTCGGGAGGTCATATTTTTTGATTTCTTTTATTTTGGTGTCCAGTCCTAATCACCCAGAGCGGAAATACCTAAAAGTCGCTTGCTTGGTTGTATCTTATGGATTTTGTAGTGAGTGCTATTTGCTCCTAGCTTGCTTAGCTTTATACTTTTTTGAGTCTAATAAATATTTTAAAGTGGCCGACCGATCACCTTGTCGATTCAGACGGCTTTGTGGGTTGTCTCCCGCAAGTGCCGAGCCTTCTTCAATAAGGCGTAGGAGTAATGCACAAGGTGATTATGACCCGGTGTTATCAGACACAGTAGAGAGAGATCCTCCATTAGGGATTGAAGTTTCTATAGTTGGTTCTGGTGTCGGTGTCAGTACCGAGAGGAGTAATCCACTCACCTCAAGAGTTTTACTTCCAGAAGAAGAAGTAGAAGTAGAAAAAGTACCTCAACCTCCTGAATCGCTTCCATCTCCTCTTTCTCCTAATTCTCCATTTATCATCGAGTACATTGGACCTGAGTTTAAGAGATCAGAGAGTCCTTATCCATCACATTCTTACCTTTCGATGGCCACGACTGGGAACGTAGCTTTAGTTGTGAGTGCTGCAAGTATTCAGACTCCTTCTAAAGTTGAAGGAGGAGGCATTATTGCTATATCTTTGATTGCTTCTAGTGTTGCTGTGTTTGGCTCTAGTTACACCCAAGCACAGCCTTCTCAATCTGGTCCCTTTTTTTTCAGAATGTCCATTAGTGGGATTCCTCCATTCTCCTTTTCTACTTTCACAGCTACATCTACACCCATCTCCTCTATGGCTGGTGGATCAACGTCTTTTCAAGGGTTCCCCTTTGGAAGTGGGCATATTCCTAATTCAAATCCTTCCTTAGGGTATTTTCCTTTTAATTTCCAGACTCATTATTTCAATCCATGGTCTGGAGGTAAAATTTCTACTACCTTTACGGGTTGGAACCCTATCTTTACAGTAGTAGGGTAGGGAATCAGTTTCTAGCTGGTCACCAAGGGAATGTTCCTTTCTCTTCGTCAAGTGCTTATCAGGATTTTTCTCCTTTTCCAAATTCTTGGAACCCCTATCAGTGGGTTTGTTATTCATTCACTGCTTCAGTGGGGGGAACTGGTCCGGTTTATAGTAACTCCATGTTGGGAGGGGGTCCTTCTCCGAATGCTGGGTCACAACGATTTTCCTATGGCCCAACCTTTTTTATGAATTATTTCTGGCAACCTGGTGCCTCATCAAATCCAGGGTATTCTTTTCAGAATGTGGGGAATCCATCCTATCAGGGATGGAATTCCCAGGCTCCTCCTTGTTTACCATTTCTGGAAAAATTAGACTTTCCAAATTGGTCGAAATTGACCAATGATCCAATCCAATATAGTTCGGGGTGGCCTCTGCTCCCCACCAAACTACCTTCAGACATTCCAAATTTTGAAGAAAAGAATGGAGAGGATCCGGTAAATCACATCACCACTTTCCATCTATGGTGTTCGTCAAACTCCCTGATCGATGATTTGATTAGGTTGAGGTTATTTCAGCGCATCTTGACTGGAAATGTAGCTAAATGGTATATTGAGTTAACTGGGGGAATTTTTTCCACTTTTGGAGATCTGGCTACTATGTTTTTAAATCATTTTCAGTTTCTTGTTTGTTATGATGCCGAAACTGAACTCTTAGCTAATTTTAAGAAGGACAACGAAACCCACATTTCTGATCACATTCAGGAATCGTGGAGAAGGAAGAGGCTCATTAAAGCCTATATTCCAAATGAATTCCTTCTGGAATGGTTTTTGAAATCCTTGCAGCCAGATTTTTCGAAGGACATATCCCTGTCAGGGGTATTTTCCAAAGAATAGGATATTTTTAGGGCCCAGCAATTAGAACTGATTTATTATCAGTCTGGAGTCCTCAATAATATTTTACCTGATGCTCCTCGGTCCAAATTGGACTTATCCAAAGCTAAACTTGGTCCTCATGGTGATGGACTTATTGGGTCGATTAATAGCAGTGCAGCTAACCTGCTTAGCCAATTACAATAGTTTTCCATACAATCTGCTTCTTGAGATCAGGTTGTACCTTCAGTGCCAACCTTTTCCCAAGATTTTTCAATAAATACCATCCAGACTTCAAACCCCAAAGGAAATAAACAATTCAAAGGGAAGAAGAAAGGAAGAAATAATAATAAGAAGAAGGGCAAAGATGGGAAGGGTAATGCAAATAAATCCAACGAGCATGTTGTTGAGGGAAAGAAGGATAAAAATACAGTGAAGTTTCCATGCAAGTTATGTACTGGAGATCATCTTACTCACATTTTCCCTAAAATTCAGGATGTGCAGTGCTTGTTAGCTCAACAGGGATCTTCAAGTTCTCAAGATGCGTTAACAAACCCTTTTCCCCAAGGGAAACAATTAGTTTTTGGCTCAAATCAAAATACTGGGGCTCCCTCTGGAGGCACCCAGGAAGGGTAAACCCCATCAAACATATATATGATGAGTGCTCACACAGATATCGCTACGAGATCTCGTGATTATGGTGCAGCTGAGTCTTTGAAAACCAAGGGTGCTCCTGATAGTGCTGAGCCGCTTCACATTACGAAGCCCACTGTTGAGCCCATACCTCAGATGCTAAAAGCATTTAAAAAGCATACGACGATTAATCCAAATGTTAAGGATACCCAGAACTACTCTGTTGTAGAAGATCTGGCACAAAGTCCTTGTGCTATGTCTGTTCTCGAGGTGCTCCAGTCTTGTCCAGCTTAGCGAAGTGCTCTTATCACTACTATTGGGGCTGTTGATCCGAATATCTCTCTTATGATTACATTAAATATGTCTAATTTTGAAAAGAGACTCCCACATCATATGGCTTTCCATATTAGATCACCATTTCGAAAGTTCACTATATTTTGAACGGTCGTCGATGATAGTGCTTCGACGTGTGTGATGTCTCTTGCATGCTAGAAGGGGATCAGATCTCCCGCAACTGTTCCATCATCCACTCTTCTGACTGCGCTTGATGGTCATTCTCACAAGCCACATGGTATTTTCCTGGCTTTTCCCATCTGTGTTGGGGGGGAAAATTTAAATATAGAGGTTGAGATAGTTGATGCAAGCTTGGACTACAACCTTCTGTTGGGGCGAAACTGGATTTATGAGATGGATGCTATTGCATCCTCCTTATTTCATATTATTTGTTTCCCTCACAAAGGGAGGATTGTCACAGTTGACCAACTATATTGTTCTCCTGTAGACCCAAATGCATCTACTGACTCAACTATCCCTTTGGTGGATAGTGCCAAACCGCCTGTTGAGAATCTTGGGATTGGAATGTATTCTTCTCTGATGGATACTTTTTATATTCCACCTCCTTT
Source organism: Pinus albicaulis (assembly GCA_034641835.2). Lineage (NCBI taxonomy): Eukaryota > Viridiplantae > Streptophyta > Pinopsida > Pinales > Pinaceae > Pinus > Pinus albicaulis. The sequence continues at coordinate 1,500,896,013 of CM076582.1, forward strand.
CATTCATATAAATGTAATTTCATCCTCTAGGGCTCCTATTCGACGAGAGTTCTTCAGAACTCATTATTTTTTTGACCCTTGGACCTTACCTTCCCCTACTTCCACATTGACGAAAGGTCAAGTGTGTGGAATGGCATTTCTGATGTCTACAACTAAGATTGCTTATAGATCTATTTTTGACTCTACAAAATCCATTCCAGTTTCTCTTTAACCAGAGGAATTGGATGGTGATGTGGCCCCGACTTGGACACTTAGTTCTTCTTCCACCCAGGATTTCCTAGATACCACTCTTCCATCTGAAGAGGCTATCCTAGAAGCTATGACTGGTATAGATAGACCATGGGATGATTTTCATAATCAATCTTACTTTCTACCAGACTCGAGTGAAGTTGAGTTAAGTTTTCCAAGTCCTCAGTCTTCTGGCCTTATTCACCCAGTCTTGAACCCTTTAGCGCCAGCACAAGTATTTGATGAAGGGAACATGGATGTGATTTCTCCGACTATCTCGGTGAACATCTCCAGGAATCCCAATGTTATCGATAATGTTTTCATCGGAACTGAATGTTCCCCTGAAGAGATTCAAATTTAAACCGATCTCTTTAAAGAGTTTAGTAATGTGTTCACATGGTCTTATGAGGAAATTCCTAGTATAGATCCATCTATTTTCCAACATGAGATTAAGATCTAAGAAAATGCTAAGCCTGTGAGGCAAAAGCTTCATCTGTTCAACCATAGGAAGACTGTAGCTATCAAATATGAGGTAGATAAGTTGCTCAAGGCGGGATTCATTTTCCCTATTTCTTTGATAGAGTGGGTTTCAAATCCAGTTATGGTAGATAAGAAAAAAGGGACAATTCATGTTTGCATTGATTTCAGGGACCTTAATAAAGCATGTTCGAAAGATAATTACCCCACACCATTCATAGATCATATTATTGATGAGTGTGCCAGTAATGAGATTTTCTCCTTCATGGACGGCTTTTATTGATATAATCAAATTACTATATGTCTTGAAGATCAGGATAAGACTACCTTTATTTGTCCCTGGGGTACCTTTTCTTACAAGAAAATGTCGTTTGGCCTTAAAAATTTTGGAGCCACTTTTCAGTGGGCCATGTCATATGCCTTCCACAACATCAAACATATTATCGAGGTGTACTTGGATGATTTAGCTACTTGTTCTCACAAGAGAATTGATCATCCTTCTCACCTCCGTTAAGTATTTGAAAGATGTTGATTTTACAAAATCAGGCTGAATCTGAACAAGTGTGTTTTCGTAGTCACATCTGGTTGGTTGTTGGGATTTATTGTGTCTACGGAAGGGATTCAGTTATATCCTTTCAAGGTTGAGGAAATACTTATGTTTCCTCCCCTGTCGTCTATTCGTCAACTTCAAAGTCTAGAAGGAAAATCTAATTTTCTACAGAGATTTATCGTAAATTATGCCGAAATTACAGGAGGATTCATGATATTATTAAAGAAGGGAGTCCCATTTTTTTGGGATGACTTTGCTCAACACTCATTTGATGCTTTGGAAAAAGCATTGACCTCTACTCCTATATTGAGTCCACCTGATTATAGCAGGGATTTCCTCTTGTATCTCATAGCAGAAGAATCTACTATCGATATGGTTCTAGTTTAGGAGAATGATGCTCTTATAGAGCATGTTATATACTACCTTATTCGAGGCTTGGTAGGACCTTAAATCCGGTATTCTTTGATAGAGAAGCTTGCTTTAGCAGCTGTCCATGTTGTACAGTGCCTCAGATATTATATTCTCCTTTGAAAAACTTATGTTTTGGTAGCAGTTAATCCATTTCATTTTGTTCTCAATAGGCGAGTGATTGGGGGAAAATACAATCGATGGATTGTGATTTTACAGGAATTTGATCTTGAGTTTATGTCTTCCAAGTATAAGAAATCATCGGTTTTCGCAGAATTAATTTCTGAGTTTCCTTGTGAAGAGGAGATAGTTTATGATGAATCCTTTCCTGATGAGCATATTTTTCTCATCTCTTCAGAGGATCCTTGGCATGGGTATCTCATTGTATATCTTCAGACTGCGAATTTTCCTTCAACTTTTTCGAAAGATGAGCGCCGTAAGTTTCGTCACCTGGCTAAAAATTAATTGATTATTGGTGATACTTTATATCATCGAGGGGTCAATTCGATCCTAAGACGATGCTTAACTCTCAAAGAAGCTGAGGTTGTGCTGAATGATTGCCACAGTGGAGCTTGTGGTGGTCATTTATCTGGGCTTACTACAGCCCAAAAAATCTTGCGTGCTAGATACTTTTGTCCTTCAATTTTCAAAGATTTTATGGAGTCAGTCAAACAGTGTCATCCATGTCAAGTATATACTCGAAATATGTGCACTCATTGAGATTCGTTCTTCCCGGTTGTCATTTTCGGTCCTTTTACCAAGTGGGGTATTGATTATACTACTTGTAACCTGCCTTCAGCTAAAGGTCACAAGTACATTATTGTAGCAGTAGACTACTTCACGAAGTGGGTCAAGGCTATGCCTACTTTTGGGAATTATGGTGAGACAACAACTCTTTTTCTCTTCAATCAACTTATTGCTCATTTTAGTATTCCTAAAGAGATTGTCACTAATCATGGTAGTCATTTTCAAAACAACATGATGGCTGAGTTGGCTCTAAAATTAGGTTTCCGGCAAGAGCATTCATCTCCTTATTATCCTCAAGCCAATGGGCAAGTGGAAGTCGTGAACAAATCCTTGAAGACCATTCTTCAACGGACAATTGATAAAGCTAGATCTAATTGGCATATCATGATGTATCATGTGCTTTGGGCATACCGAATGTCAGTAAAAACTGCAACTATTTTTACTCTGTTTCAACTAGCTTACGGGTTGGAATCAATATTTTGCATCGAGTGTGAGATTCCTTATCTCAAATTAGCTGTAGAAATTCTTCCTGACACTTCTAGTCTTGAATAATGGCTCCTTCATCTAGAACATCTTGATAAGCAGCGTCGAGATGCTGCCACGATGAATGAGGCACATAAGAAATGGGTACAAGTTTAGTACGATAAAGTGGTCAAACCTAGGGTTTTCTCTGAAGGTGACATTGTTCTGGTCTATGCCCGGGAAAAGGATGCCCTGGGGGTAGGTAGATTCAAGTCTATGTGGTTTGGCCCCTTAATCGTTGAAAAGATCCTCAAAAAAGGAGCTTATACCTTGGTTGATTTTGAGGAAAATGAGTTGGCAGAGCCTAGAAATGGGCTCTATCTGAAAATGTATTATGCCTAGGTGGCCTGACATCTTTCTTTTTGTATATATATATATATTGTACGTGTTGTGGTTCCTATGTTTTGGTAGATTGAATAACCAAAATACAAGACAACATCAAAATCGCTTTGGGATCTCAAGATCTAGCCTTCCTGGATCCAGAGAGCGACCTATCTATAAAGGTTAGGAATAATGTATCTTTAAAGTTCAATTTATGGTCTTAGGCTAGTTACAGAGCACAAGGGTTTGTTTGTTTTGTTGTCTGGTTGGACAAATGTGTTTCATGTGGTATAGATAGAGCATAGGAATCTACAAGCCATTGGGCAATGGATTCATGTGAAAGTCCAAAAGTTCTGACTAAGAAGGAAGGGAAACCAAAGGGAAAATATAACTTGGTCAAGGATCTGTTGAATAATATAGGTGAAATGGGATGAACATTAAGGACTAAGAGTTAAAACAAGCTAAACCCTTTCACAATGGCTTAAAATATTTGGGGAATGCCCTATTTCCTCCAGTAAGCTCACTTCTTTAGACTTAATCAATATAAAGACTCAAAGGAAAGAGAAATGCAAACTAAACCTTTGTTAATAAATCATAGGATTCAGGGAACACCCTATTTCCTCCTACAATTTTACCACTGAAGGTTCAATCAACAAAGACATACAATTGCATTCAAAGAAGAGGGAACGCCTTAGACATCTAGGACTGCAATTATAGGGACCTTTAACACAATAATTACAATAAGAAATAGAGGGTATGATTGGAACAAGCCTCTCTGTCAAACTACAAGTATTAATAATCAAATGGAGATTTCAAATATAACATTCAGTGGCAAAGAAAGAGGGAACGACTAAACAGTCTTTAGCGCAACTGAATTAACCATTTCTAAAATGAAACAAACTAAATATTCAAGAGAGCTATTAGACTATCTTGTCATGTTCAGTAGTATAAAACATATAAATAGTGAAGGATAAACAGGTCAGAGGTGCTTCTAAGAATTTTTTATCCTACTGTAAGTCAAAGCATAATAGAACAAAGTGATAAACGAGAGATAACATTAACAATAGAGACTACTTCACCATAACCAGGCTCAGGGATCTAATGGTCCAACCTCCTTCATCAACATAAAACACAGAGACTTCCACACTCTTTCAGAACACCAATGCTTCTTCAAAGCAGCAATATGTATTACTTTAGAATTCACAAAATGCTAACCTTTTACAATGAGACTTCAAAGAGTCTTTATAGAGAAAATGAGGAAAGTAGGTGGAGAGAGTTTTAATGATCATCAAAGACAAGAATATTTCATTCGAAAGCTCCATCCTGTGTTTTAAACATTTCATTAAATTCTAGACAGGGTCAATGAATTTGTAGCTTTTAGAGACAATTTTGATATGTTAGAAATCACCCACAGGGTGTCCTTGAGAGGAAAAAACCATCAAGAGTGGTACTGTTATCTTCTTGGTACGAGTTAAGTGGAGGATGGCCTATGAGGACTCTCATGCCTCTAAATAACTTCTTCTAATAGTTTTTAGTAGTTTCCTTTGATGTAATAACTACTTGACAAGCCTTTGGGAATGGAGGTGGGATATTGTCTGTGTCAGTCAACGTTCTGTGCCAATAACTTCTCCATTCCTCTGTAGTTATACATGTTTTGGCTTTGTTTATGTTTTAACTTTGCTGATTGCTTGGATTGCTTCAGTACTGATGTCTTCAAAGGCTATTTTAATCTTCTATGCCATGTATTCTACCACTATATATGTGATCATCATCCCTTTGAGTGTTCTGTGTACAAGTGGAGGGTTTCGCTGAGCTGGAGGGTCACTGACGGTTCATGGATCTGATCTATTGATTGATATGACCTCGTCTTTTTGCTTTGTTTTCCTTTGACTTTGATTCTTGGCCCTGAGACTGATATCTGAGTTTTTTGTGTCACCCTTGTGACTGTAAAACCTTTATCTCTCTCATTTGCCATAAAAAACCTACAAACACACAACAAAATATTATAAAATCCTGCGCGAGGGCTCAAAACTGCTTCAGAAGGCTTTAGCAAAGGCAGAGGAGCGATTGCAGAGAAATCATATGTGGTGGAGAAAGGTTTCATGGCGCAACACCAGGAAACTAGGGTTTAGACTGATTAGGTGCTAAAAACAACCTTTAGTGCTAAAATGCAAAAATTTATGTGAGGGAAAACAAAGGAAAAAGGAAAAAACGAAAGGAAAACGGGCGTTTTGGTGGTGGGACCGAGATTACGGAGGAAGATTAAATGTGGGCTGTCGGATCATGACAAAGATCAATGGTGGAGATCTTTCGATGGAGTTACTCAGGAGATCCAATGAATGGAAAATGGATGAAAACACGATATAATTTGGGCCGTTTGATCTCAAAGATTAACGGCCAGGATTAAAAGCTGAAGTTGCGAAGGGTAGGCAGTAAAGCGAAATCGGGAATGGTTTTCAAGCAGGTGGACGAGGGGAAGGTGGTTTTCACTTTTGGAACACGATCCTATTAGTGATCAACACGTGGAATCCAAAAACCACTTTTATCATGTAATTTTGAAACATTAAAACTTAGGCGCAAAATTTATGCGATATGCAATTTCATTCGTTGGATGATGGGCGGAAAATCTGTCAGTGTGGGTGATGCACGACGATTTCAAAGATGTGGTGTTAAAAGGTATGCAAGATTGAATTAGGACCGTTAGATCTGCATATCAGAAGGTTGATATTAAATGAGAAAGAGGATTTTTGAACGGGGTAAGTGAACGAGCTGGAAGATGGGAGCCATTGGATCTGTGAGAATGGACGGCGGAGATCTGATTAGCGATGACACATCGAAGGTGAAAAAACGAACATGACTTTGGATTCGCGATGTGTGATTAAGCGCTTACCTTTGGTTCTAAAGGATGATCGACAGTCAAGATTCAATCAGTGGGGTAATGATGGAGGACTATGGGCGGAGCGCGACAATATCTTGGTCATTGGTTCTTGTGGATTCAACGGTCCAGATCAAATATGCGGATCAGCATCGGAGGAGGCAAGGAAAAAGAGAAAAGGGAAATTACTATTTGCTGATTTGCGATGGAGCGAAGGCCATTGGATTGGAAGGATGATCAATGGTGGAGATTCAATCGGAGATCACACAGGCAAAGGGCTACATGATGGATGGGCGCGATGTGCTTTAGCACTGGCCGTTGGATCTGAAAAGATCGATAATGGCGATTTAATCTGGGGTCAAGAGGAGAATAGACTCATCGCATCAGAAAGATGGAAGAATAAAGGAAAAGACAGAGAAATCAGACTCTGATTTATATTAGCAATAAGGGTTTATGATGAGGAGCGCGATTAGATATAGCCATTGGTACTTGTGGATTCAACGGTCTAGATTAAATCGGCGATCAGAGGAGAAGGGGTCATCGCATCGGAATATTTTGGGACAACAAAGGAAAAATTGGGAAAAGGAACCTCTGATTGCGATTAGCGATAAGGGCCAGCGCCTGGTTATGGCTCCAAGTTACATATGTAAAGAGGGGCTAGGGCCAAGGCCGAAAGGGGCTTAAGGCCTTAGTGTAAAAATGAAGATTTTCAAGGATTTCAAAGGATTTTTTGAGGAAAATAGAGGTTCCGATAGGGGTAAATATGGGGTTTTAAACCTCAAAAATAGATTTCACCAGGCTTGAAGGGGATTTGAGGCCTTTGGAGACTAAATGGAGGGTTAAAATATGGAAAGAAGGCTTTATGAAAATGAAGGGAAATAAGTGGACATGGGCAATTTCAGTGGCCTTTGGAACAACTTTCTTTGGTGAATCAACATGGCTTTAAGATGGAAACAGCAGTGAAGATGAACCTCCAAGATAGGACAAACATAGGACTTCAAGGATGATATATTTTCAAAGGAAATAAATCTCTTGAAGGCTTCAACACAAATTTAGCCACCCTTTAGCATATCAGAATTTATAGGTGGCTAACGGTGGCTCCACTTGGGGAGGACAGCTTGTCCTTTAGGTGTCCAGAACATCAGTAATCTTTGTATTTAGCAGAAGAGTTCCTTTCCATCGGGAAGCAGTTTTTTTCTTTCCTTGATTGGTCTTTCTTTGATCTGATAACCTTTGCAACAACCTAAAAAAATTGTCATTCTTCAAAACAACATCTCTACCTACCCATCCCTATTGTCCTAGCATTTTTTCTTCCTTTGAGTGCACTTGGATTGGAAAACTCTTTCCAAGATGTTATTTTGAAAAAAATAAAATAAACCTATCTAATGCTACCCTTGTTTCTCCATGAGTTCAGATTAAGCGGTTGAACTCATAGGTTTCTCTACCTAGTATAATATCTGTCAGAATTAAACAGTTTGACAAATTTTCATTCTCTATATTCTAAGAAAGAAATTTAAACACAGCCAAACCAAGATTAGAATATCTAACTTGCTGTGGGTCCATGGCATGAAGACAAGCTACACATGAACTGAAACTAGCAAGAATTAAAACAAAACTTGGAAGGTTTAAAGATCTGGAATTCAAAACATTCTTCCTTCTTGCTATGACTCAGATTTTGAGCTTTTTAGAGTCACCTTTCTTTCTTCATTTCAGGTCTAGTTTGGATCTTGTTAGAGCTGTTCTCTTTTCTTCTTTGCTGGTTCAAGTTTTGAGCATATTAGAACCAGTTCTCTTCTTCTTTTTGGCTCAAGTTTTGAGAGAATTAGAGCCATTATTTCAAGAACTTTGTAGGTTAAATATTTGAGCTTGTCTGAACCCTTCTCTTTGTATTTTTGTATTTTTTTTAAATTTTTTTCTTTGAAGTAAAATCAACAACTAACTAAATTCTCACAGGCTGAGCTTTATTGAGATTCCTGCCTACCCTACTCTAACTTGAAAATCTCAGTTGTTTTATATGATACAATAGTGCCAGTGTGGCCAATTAAGCAGTAACAAAAAAGGGTAGAAAATATGACTTCTTGTCAGAGATAACCACATGGTACTTTGAATGTGGGTCTTCAAAACCAAGGCCACCACCACTGGTTACCACTCGTGATGTATCTGGCTCTTGCAAAGGATCAATGCTTGGGAACTTGAGCCAATCAGGGCCTCCATATACTCTATCACAACATCAATGAACACATGATGTAAACTTTCTTATTTTAGGCCTTCCATGACTGGAAGGCTATCTACATCCTTGACAGCTTAGTTCACTGCATCTTCAGTGTGGCTCTTGAAATCACAATCACTCTTTTCCTGCACATCAAAAGGTAGTGAAATTTATTCTTTCTTAGGTGTAGGGAGACTTTCCAAAAATGCTTTGGGGTCTCTGAATTGGTATGGTCGTTCTTGTGAATTTAATATTTCAATCTCGATTTCATACCTTTCAACCACCAAGTATAGGTAAATTTTCTAAAGCTCGGGTTTAGCATTGAGTTTTGAGCTAAGAAGGACAACCTTTGGAAGGTCCTCCCATTCAAGTTTTTCCAATTCACTTGACATTATATGACGACACTCTACTATGAAACTTGAATTAATTTTTGTGAATTGTTTAGAGTCTTCAACTAGTTAAGTGATTTGGTCCTTTGGCATTATGGAGTAGCCAGGTGGAAGATTTTGAACTTTTTTGTCCACCAACAGCATGATTCGATCTGCTTAATGCATCCCAAGGGGTGTTTACAATGATTAGTGGAGTAATAGGCCTACTGGAGGCCAGTGGAGTCGCTAGGTGGAAAATTTTAGCCTTTTGTGAAGGTAAAATGTTTTATGGTTCCACCACCATGCCTATTATGAAGCCAATCAGAAATATTTTTGGGTTTTGTGCATTTTTTATTGGTTATGAGAGTGTCCTATGTCTGATCTTAACACTTAGCTAAGGTACTCAAACAAATAGAGTCTACTCTATGGCATACTAACTGATTTTCTTAGAGATTTGTAGCACTACATAGTGCACAAGAGTTACCTAGACTATCATATACTCAATGGTCCCACCGTGATCGCCATTATGATGTGGTGAGTGGTTGGATAAGTCCAAAAGGTGTTTTTTGTCAAGATAAGGGCCTAAAGATTTTTTAAGAAGTATTTAGGCAACTATGAACTCAATATGTCCCACCGTGATCGCCATTATGTTTTGGTGAGAGATGGGATAAGTCCACAAGGTGTTCTTTGTCAAGCTAAGGGTCTAAGGAGTTTTTAAGAAGTATTCAGGTAACTATGAACTCAATAGGTCCCACTGTGATCACCATTATGTTGTGGTTCCTTTGTTCTGGTAGATTGACTAACCAAAAGACAAGACAACATCAAAATCGCTTTGGGATCTCAGGATCTAGCCCTCCTGGATCCAGAGAGGGATCTCTCTATAAAGGTTAGGAATAATGTATCTTTAAAGTTCAATTTAAGGTCTTAGGCTAGTTATAGAGCACAAGGGTTTGTTTTTTTTGTTGTTTGTTTGGACAAATGTGTTTCATGTGTTATAGATAGAGCATGGGAATCTACAAGCCATTGGGAAATAGATTCATGTGAAAGTCCCAAATTTCTGACTAAGAAGGAAGGGAAACCAAAGGGAAAATTTAACTTGGTCAAGATCTGTTGAATAATATAGGTGAAATGGGATGAACATTAAGGACTAAGAGTGAAAACAAGCTAAACCCTTTCACAATGGCTTAAAAGATTTGGGGAATGCCCTATTTCCTCCAGTAAGCTCACTTCTTTAGACTTAATCAAAATAAACACTCAAAGGAAAGAGAAATGTAGACTAAACCTTCATTAATAAATCATAGGATTTGGGGAACGCCCTATTTCCTCCTACAATTTTACTGCTGAAGGTTCAATCAACAAAAACATACAATTGCATTCAAAGAAGAGGGGACGCCTTAGACATCTAGGACTGCAATTATAGGGACCTTTAACATAATAATTACAATAATAAATAGAGGGTATGATTGGAACAAGCCTCTCTGTCAAACTACAAGTATTAATAATCAAGGGGAGATTTCAGATATAACATTCAGCGGCATAGAAAGAGGGAACACCTAAATAGTCTTTAGCGCAACTGAATTAACCATTTCTGAAATCAAATAAACTGAATATTCAAGAGAGCTATTAGACTATCTTGTCATGTTCAGTAGCAGAAAACATATAAACAGTGAAGGATAAATAGGTTAGAGGTGCTTCTAAGATACATTTCTTTGCCTAAACTTTTTATCCTACTGTAAGTCAAGGCATAATGGAATAGAGTGATAAACGGGAAATAACATTAACAATAGAGACTACTTCACCATAACCAGGCTCAGGGATCTAATATTCCAACCTCCTTCATCAACAGAAAACACAAAGACTTCCACACTCTTTCAGAACACCAACGCTTCTTCAAATCAGCAATATGTATTACTTTAGAATTCACAAAATGCCAACCTTTTACAATGAGACTTCGAAGAGTATTTATAGAGAAAATGAGGAAAGCAGGTGCAGAGAGTTTTAATAAACATCAGAGACAAGAAGATTGCATTCGAATGCTCCATCCTATGTTTTAAACATTTCATTAAATTCTAGACAGGATCAATGACTTTGTATCTTGTAGAGACCATTTTGATATGACAGAGATCACCCAGAGGGTGTCCTTGAGAGGAAAAAACCATCAGGAGTGGTACTGTTATCATCTTGGTGTGAGTTAAGTGGAGGATGGGCTATGAGGACTCCCATACCTCTAAATAAATGCTTCTGATAGTTTGTAGTAGTTTCCTTTGACGTAATAACTACTTGACAGGCCTTTGTGCATGGAGGTGGGATATGTTCTGTGTCAGTCAACGTTCTGTGCCAATAAATGCTTCGTTCCTCTATAGTTAAACTTATTTTTGCTTTGTTTATGTTTTAACTTTTCTGATTGCTCGGATTGCTTCAGTACTGATGTATTCAAAGGCTGTGTTAGTCTTCTATGTCGTGTCTTCTTCGACTATATACGTGATCATCATCCCTTTGAGTGTTATGTGTACAAGTGGATGGTTTCGCTGAGCTGGAGGATCACTGACAGTTCATGGATCTAATATATTGATTGATATGACCTCGTCTTTTTGCTTTGTTTCCCTTTGACTTTGATTCTTGGCCCTAAGACTACTATCTAAGCTTTTTGTGTCACCCTTGTGACTATAAAACCTTTATCTCTCTCATCAGCCATAAAAAACCTGCAAACACACGAAAAACTGTTATAAAATCTTTCGCGGGGGCTTAAAAATACTTCAGAAGGCTTTAGTAGAGGCAAAGGAGTGATTGCAAAGAAAGCGTATGCGGCAGAGAAAGGTTTCATGGCGCAACACCACGAAACCAAGGTTTATACTGATTAGGCGCTAAAAATTACCTTTATTGTTAAAACAAAAAAAGTTATGCAAGGAAAAATACATAGGAAAGAGGAAAAAATGAAAGGAAAAGGGGCGTTTTGGTGGTGGGACCAGCAGTACAAAGGAAGATTAAATGTGGGTATTCAGATCATGAAAAAGATCAATGGTGGAGATCTTTCGATGGAGTTACTCAGGAGATCCAATGAATGGAGAATGGACGAAAATGTGATATAATGTGGGTTGTTCGATCTCAGAGATCAATGAACAGGATTAAAAGCTGAAGTTGTGGAGGGTAAGCGGTAAAGCAGAACCAGGAATGGTTTTGGCACAGCTGAACGGGGGGAAGGTGGTTTTCACTTTTGGAACGTGATCCTATTAGTGATCGACACGTGGAATCCCAAAACCACTTTTATCGCATAATTCTGAAACATTAAACCTCGAGCAGAAAAGTTACGCGATATGAAATTTCAGCCGTTGGATGATGGGCAGAAAATCTCACGGTGTGGTTGATGCGCGACAAGTTCAAAGATGTGGGGTTAAAAGGTATGTGGGATTGAATTAGGATCGTTAGATCTGCAAATTGGATGGTTGAGATTAAACGAGAAAGTGGAGTTTTGAATGGGGTAAGTGAACGAGCGGGAAGATGGGAGCCATTGGATCTGTGAGAATGGATGGTGGAGATCTGATTAGCGATGGCACATCAGAGGTGAAAAAATGAACAGGACTTTGGATTTACAATGTGCGATTAAGTGCTGACCGTTGGATATGACGGATGATCGACGGTTAGGATTCAATCAGCAGGGTGATGATGTAGGACTATGGGTAGAGCATGAGGAGATCCTGGTCGTTCATTCTTGTGGACTCAACGGTCCAGATCAAATCATCAGATCGGCATCGGAGGAGGCAAAGAAAAAGAGAAAAGGGAAATTACGATTTTCCAATTTGTGATGGAGCGAAGGCAGTTGGATCGGAAGGATGATCAACAGTGGAGATTCAATCGGAGATCGCACAGGCAGAGGGCAACATGATGGATGGGCACGATGTGCTTTAGCACTGGCCATTGGATCTGAAAAGATCGATGGTGGAGATTGAATCTGGGGTCGAAAGGAGAATAGACTCATCGCATCGGAAAAATGGAAGAATAAAGGAAAAGATGGAGAAAGGAGACTTCGATTGCAATTAGCGATAAGGGTTTATGATGAGGAGTGTGATTAGATCTAGCCGTTGGTTCTTGTGTATTCAATGGTCTAGATTAAATCTGCGATCGGAGGAGAAGGGGTCATCGCATAGGAAGATTTTGGGATAACAAAGGGAAAATCAGAAAAAGGAAGCTTTGATTGTGATTAGCGGTAAGGGCCAGTGCTTTGTTATGGCTCCCAATTACATGTGGAAAGAGGGGCTAGGGCCAAGGCCAAAAGGGGCTTAAGGCCTTAGTGTAAATATGAAGATTTTCAAGGATTTAAAAGGATTTTTTCAGGAAAATGGAGGTTTCGATAGGAGTAAAGATGGGGTTTTAAACCTCATAAATGGATTTCACCAGGCTTGAAGGGGATTTGAGGCCTTTGGAGGCTAAATGGAGGGTTAAAACATGGAAATAAGGCTTTATGAAAATGAAGGGAAATAAGTGGACATGGGTAGTTTCAGTGGCCTTTGGAACAAATTTCTTTGGTGAATCAGCATGGCTTTAAGATGGAAACAACAATGAAGATGAACCTCCAAGATAGGAAAAACATAAGACCTCAAGGATGATATATTTTCAAGGAAATAAATCTCTTGAAGGCTTCAACACAAATTTAGCCACCCTTTAGCATATCATAATTTATGGGTGGCTAACAGTACATATCTGAGTTTTCGGTCTATGAGGTGATGGTGATGTTTTTGATTTGCTTTGGCAGGTTGTGTTGGATATCATGAGTCATTATGGTTTCATCGATGTTGCTAGTAAACACATCGGGAACTTAGCTTTCGCGTCTTGGGTACTTTATTATCCATCTAGTCAGTTGTTAGTTTCAAGAGGGGTCTGCATTGGTCCTGTTTCCAACAACATAGCAGAATACATTGCAGTCATTTATATACTCTCAAAAGCAATATCTTCAGGTGTTTATTCATTGGTAGTATTCTTGGACTCCTAGCTGGTGGTGTCGCAGTTGAACAATACATATCAAGTCCAGAATCCCTTTTTGTTTAGATTGTTTTTAGGGTACGTTTGTTACAAAGATCATTTCAATTTATAACATTTATTCATATTCCTCTAGCTAACAATCAAATGGCAGACTCATTAGCTAGTCAAGCAATTGACTGCCATATTAATCATTCAATAATTTAATCAAATCATCAAAATCATCATACATTTTCACACATTTGTTTCATCGCATCATAAACCATTGTATATATGTATGTATCATCAGAATGTACAAAAAACTATACAAAAATTTGGACCCATATTTCCTACAAAATTAGGCCTTATGCCCGATCATGTTTAGTATAAAAAATATAGTACAATGATCCGATAAAATCTATGGTCCCTGCCCAACATTCATGTTCCTATAGAACATGATCGCAGTAGCAACACGATGGAATAACCGCACCCAATCTCACGGTACCCCGACTACCCGTCTCTGGATAGCCTCTGGTAGGTCCTCTACTACAAACATAGGCACTTGGTGAGTTAAACTCTCCAAGTTTCTCTGAACTGCATGTAGGGTTCTACCAGGCTCTTCAGCATCTGCTTTGCCTCTGCAACGTTTGTGCCTTGGGTACCCTCCAGGACAGACTGGTCCCATATCTGTATCATGGTCATCACATGATTTCGTAAGTCATTCAGAATCCAATCAAAAACATGTTTTTTTCATTTTTCACATATATTGAAAAAATAAAAAAAAATCAAAAACCTGCAATCTCACCAATTGCACCCCATGTTGTGCCAGGTAGAAGGAATAGATCTAGATCACCACAAAAATCCATCCCAGCATAGGGATAATCATGCACTGTGATAATATGTTCTTCCCACCATTGGAAGAACTTGTCGTTCCATGTAGTTCGGGGAACTTTGCTTCCCCCCAATCTCTTCATCAGATCAGCCCACCGAGCTATTCTTGGATCTCTAGGGCTGTTGATGGATGAGATCACTTTGGGTCGAAGCCCTAGAATCTTCTCAAATAATAATTTCATCAAAAGGGTTCCATACCCGAAATTATTTGTTTTAGCTTTCCGGATGGAGGACAATTGTTTTTTCAGTTTGTCAATAGAGTTGTACACCAATCAAAGAGGTGAACTAAGAATTCCACAGCTATACTCATATGTGTCCTCGATGCCTGGTGTAAGGAAGAAGATCCTACCACCCTATCGATGGTGAAAAGGAGAATTTTCATATGCATCTCTGATAAATATTTGATTTCAATTTGAGTCCCTACTTTTTGAGACCCCTCTACATAATAGATGTGGACATAATCATCTACTGTAAGCCCTCCCAAAGGCTTGCCGTGCAAATCTACTGGGTCTCCTCTTCGAGAGAGTCCAGTAATAAAGTAAATGTCTTCCACCTCTATGTGTAGGGGCATTTGGTCAATCATGAAGCAATCTTCCTCCTGTTCCCAATGATTCACCAGCATCTCAAGAAACCAGATGTTACTTTTCATATTTGGCATTTTGAAGAATTTGAGAAATCCATAGTTTCAGAGGATATTGAGCAAATTTTGATCCCCCATGACTTCTTGGTCAATGGCACTATGCTCAGGTTCCCTCCAAGAAATTGTAATCCTGAAAAAAATCATTTGACTTCTCATTAGGTTCACTTTTTCAAAACATGGTCTGTGCATACGCGACTTCCCTTGTGGACAGTCGTGTATCATACGCGGGTTCATCCTCACGAACCCACATATGCATAGAAATATCAATCAAAATAAATCTTTTCTACGGTAAAAAATAAAAAAATTTAACCTATTTATGGATGAAATTGATAACAATGATGAATTCAAAGCTTACCTGACTAATCCGATAAAGTTTGATGGTTGATTGCTCCTATTTTGAAGAAAGAGGTTTTTTCTGCAGAGATATTTTCTCCAATTTAGCAAAGTAACAATGATACAAATATGAAGTAAAATATGTATTTATGCCCCGAAATTGAAATTTTTTTGCATAATTTTATATGCTTATTTTTCAAATCCATATTAAGTTGCATAACCATGTTGCTTGTAAGTGTTGGGATAGGCATTAGGGGAATTTTGAGGTCTAAAATTGGCCTCATAAGAAATATGTACAACCAAAATAAAATTTATAAGAACAAATAGGATTCAAGATGATGATGTCAACCATGGGGGATGATTCACCATTTTTTAAATAAAAGGGTGAAAGGATTAAAAAATAATAAAATAATAAAACTACTTTTTCAACTCGTATTTTCAACTTATCTCCCAAATTTTTTACTCAAATTTTGAGCGGGAGTACTCATTAGATGAAAAATTTAATTCCTCTTCTAAGGAGTACCTATGTTGCATACTTTTGATGGACACTTCCACATGAAAAATGAGAAATACATTAAAAAACGTGATTTCAATCATGTTTTTTTATCTATTTCTCATTTTTCGTGTAGTAGGAGCCATCAAAAGTATGCAACATGGGTACTCCTTGGATGAGGAGTTAAATTTTGCATCCAACGAGTACTCCCGCTCGAAATTTGAGTAAAAAATTTGGGAGATAAGTTGAAAATACGAATTGAAAAAGTAGTTTTTTCTTTTTTCCCTCTAAAATTTGATGATGTAATCAAATCTTATTTTATTATTTCTGCTATTATTTTATAATTTCCTTAGGAGGCCCATTTTAGACCTCAAAATTCCCCTAATGTATATTTTTAGGTACATTTTTTTGACTTTGAGATTTTTTCCGTTTTTCGAGTCCATGACCGCTGATCTGTCATGGCAGGTATATGATCTTAACTAGCATATAGGTTAGGGAATCCACTTTCTGTTGCATTCTGCATTCTAGCCTCCATTCTGATCACTTTTCATAGGGTCGATCCCATCATGTCATGAGTACTTAACCCATTTCACTCGTCGATTATTTAATCTTGACTTGGTGGTAGAGCCTTCTTTTACATGGGCTTCCTAGTTATTTCCTCACTAGCACTTGTCGCCCATGCTACACTTTATGTAGGCTCGGTGTTGGGAAAATACTAAGAGGGGGGGGGGTGAATTAGTATTTAGAAAACTTATTTATTTTTCTTGCTTTTAAACCCATATGCTACTTTCCTGAACTAAACTTGCGTATATACGCAGATAACCAGAAGGAAATTCGCGTATGCACAAAGATACAAATAAGCAGTTAATTCTTAACTTAGATCAGTGCTTTATTCATTCATCAGAAGTTAAGAAAGCAGTAAATAGGTGCAGTAAGAACAGAATAAAGCATCACATGTCATCAACACACATGAACACCAGGATTTAAGGTGGAAACCCAATTCGGGAGAAAACCACCGCTGTCATCGTCTCAGTCTTCAATATTTATTATATAAAGAAAACATCTTACAATCATGTACTGGCACAGACTCATACCAGCACGCAGGCACCCACCTGCAGAAGGCCACAACCTTCTCTCATTTACCAGCCTCCCCTGGAAGGGAGCTACAACCCCCTGATATTTGCACCAGCCTCTACTGGCAGAAAGCTTCTACTTTCAAACTGAAGGCTTCAACCCTCAAATCCACTGCAGACCACATTTCATCAATTTTCAAACTGGATCAAACAGCTTCACCACAATCCTTCACTTCTCAACAAGCATCCTTTTCTCATTTCATCAAACAGAACAGTGATACCACTATAACCAGAATATCAAAGATAGCCCAGACTTTAAAACAGATATGCAGAACCTCAATTATCTTCTCAGCAATTTAAATATCATACGCGCTTTTCTTTAAACAGACTCGCGTATACACGCGCCCTCACTAAAGTGAACCGGCGTATACATTTGTGCAATTTTTCAGAAAAACCCTAACAACCCATACGTGCTTTTGTCTAAATAGATCCGCATATACACGCTCTTTTCACGAAACGAACTTGCGTATAGATCTATAAAAGATAAATTTTGCAGATCAGACCAGATCTATGAACTTACCCAGATTTATTCAACTTCTTCAACAGATTTGTGCCAGGTCTTCATCACTTCAATTCAGATCATCCAAGAGATTCACCATTTCAAGATCTAGAGATCTTGAACCTTCATTATGTTCATAGATGCATCAGAGATTTAGATCTATCAATTTAGAGTAGAGTTCAACCATGCAGATATACTTCAGAGTGAAGTATTCATTAAAGCCCAAACACACACACCTTTGCACAATGAAATTCTTCTCCTTATATAGATTTAGCCTTTTTCAATACCATGAGTCAAAACCACATTACTTCCAATGGTATTCCTAGACGGGATCAAATAGACAATCCAGCGCTCAATACAATGGGTCAATACCATGGTAGTAACCCCTGGTTTTATAAATTTAGAGCGCGATTAGGCATACGCAACCTGGCACGATCTTTTCCGCGTGCATACGTGACTTCTCCTAAACAAACCCGCGTATGCTTCATTACATACCTTGTTTGACATTCTTCTTGCACATACTGTAGATTCTTTCTTCTGCAACTTCTGTACTGATTGTAGATACATCAGATTTACATCATTAACAAGTTCATCAAGTACAACTTCATCAGATAGCTTGCCATCAAGGACAACACTCTGCATTATATTCCCAATCATCTCATTTCATCAACTAAGTTTCCATTAAGGACAACACATGCCAACAATCTCCCCCTTTGGACTTGATGGCAACCATGATGGTGTTTGATCAATCTCCCCCTATTCAAACACCATGTCATTCTCCCCCTTTGACATCAAGGGCAAAGGGTGGATCAAAACCATCACAAAGTGCAAGAGCGCTGTAGATCTGATGTGTACTAAAGTTTCCATGCTCCCCCTCAGTTCATGTTGAAATTTCAACCATAATTTTCAATAAAGTACATGACTCTAATACCAAGTCATCCAGCCAAGTGGATTTACATATGTGACACAAGCACCCAAACAAGTGGGTTTACACATTTTGACTCAACTACCCAACCAAGTGGGTTTACAAATTTGAACAAGTCCTTACATGACTGAATATTACAAATTTACATCATTGATCTCAACATGACCTTTACATCAAATTACAAATATGACACTTTATAATCAAAACCAAAAAGGACTTCAAGAAAGTGATCATATTTCAGAATCACAATTCCCAATGCATAATACTCAGCAAGGCCAATGCTCCCCCTGAACCTATACATTAGTTTATTCCTTCATCTCCCCCTTAGCTTGTGCATCCTGAACACTTTCAACAAAATATCATCAAGGCATCTTCACCCAATTTCAGAGAATGAATCAAAAATAGAAGAGATAAAACATCACAAGAGATACCATATAGTATCAGAGATATGAAACATCTCTGTAGTTGTGCTAAACAGTGCTGACCCCACACAAAAATTGTCAGCAATCAACCATACGTGGCTTTCTGAGGATAAACTCGCGTATATACGCGACTGTCTTTAAGGAAACCCGTGTATCCACTGTAATCTTCTGAATTTAATCATATCTGAACTTCTGAGAGGCAGAGACAACACCCAGCTTCTTTCTGAGATATTCAAACGCTTCCCTGGGCAGAGGTTTGGTAAATATATCAGCAACTTGTTCTTTGGAGGGAACATACTCCAACTTCACCTTTTGTTCAAGCACTTGTTCACGTAAGAAGTGATACTTGATGGGAATGTGCTTGGTATTCAAATGCATAACAGGATTCTTTGAGATACTGATAGCACTTATGTTATCACACATAATGGAGATAGGAGGTGTACATTTGATTTGAAAATCTTGCAAGGTTTGCATCATCCAAAGGAGTTGAGTGCAACAAGATGCGGCAGCCACATATTCTGCTTCTGCTGTAGATAAAGCAATAGAACTTTGTTTCTTGCTGAACCAAGATACTAACCGGGGCCCCATATAGAATGCACCACCACTAGTGCTTTTCCGATCATCAACATTTCCAACCCAATTTGCATCAGTGTAAGCATGAAGAGTAAGATCAGCATTCTTTGGATACCATAGTCCAAAGTCTTGAGTTCCTTGTAGATATTTGAATATTCTTTTAATAGCCTGAAGGTGAGACTCTTTTGGATTAGCTTGGAATCGCCCAACAATACCAACTGCATGCATAATGTCTGGTCTAGTCCCAGTGAGATAGAGTAGACTCCCAATCATAGATATGTATTCTGGTTGATTCACCGTGGGAGAATCATCATGAGAACTGAGATTACATCCGGTTATCATTGGTGTACTTACAGGTTTGCATTCTTCCATGCCATACTTCTTCAGAATTTTCTTAAGGTATTTTTCTTATGATAAGAATATACCATCTGTAGTTTGATGTACTTGCAAGCCAAGAAAGAATGTTAGTTCCCCAAGTAAAGACATTTCAAATTCATGCTGCATAACAGAAGCAAATTTCTGACTCATAGATTCTTCATTACTTCCAAAGATGATATCATCAACATATACAATCACAATCAATAATTTATCATTTTCAATTTTTGTGTATAGGTTGCTGTCAGCAGACCCCTTTGAAAATCCTTGTTGATGAAGATATTTGTCAAGACGATAATACCATGCCCTTGGAGCTTGTTTGAGACCATATAGAGCCTTTTTAAGTCTACAAACAAGATTTATATCATTTCCCAAAATGAATCCTTCTGGTTGTTCTATATAAACCTCTTCTTCTAGATCACCATTGAGAAAAGTAGATTTAACATCCATTTGATAAACTTTGATTTGTTGAAAGCTTGAGAAGGCAAGAAACATTCTTATAGCTTCAAGTCTAGCTATAGGAGCAAAAGTTTCTTCAAATTCTATGCCTTCTTGTTGAGTTTACCCCTTGCAAACAAGTCTAGCTTTGTTTCTTACAACATCCCCATTTTCATTTAACTTGTTTTTGAATATCCATTTAGTTCCAATGACATTTTTATCATGTGGTCTTGGAACTAACTCCCAAGTGTGATTCTTTTCAATTTGATCAAGTTCTTCATTCATGGCTTGAATCCAACATTCATCTTTGCTAGCTTGATTGACATTGTGTGGTTCAACATTGGATAGAAATTCCAAATAGCTAGAGGATCCCACAAGAGTCCTTCTTGTTTGTACACCTGATCCCTTGTCACCCAAAATTTGAGATTCTAGATGGTTATTTTGAACATATCTGGATGGGGCTTTTTCAGATAAATCATCTCTAGATTCTTCATTGAGTTCACTGTCTGTATCATTTCTATTTGATGTAGAAGGATATACGTCATCATCACCTTCATCTGTTGTTTGTTTTTCTTCTTTTGGAGCTGCAGGAGACTCATCAATAACAACATCAATACATTCAAAAATCTTTCAAAGTCTTCTATTGTAACATTTATATCCTTTACTTTGAGAGGAATAACCAAGAAGTATACCTTCATCTGCTCTTGGTTCAAACTTTCCAAGATTTTCATCATTATTTTTTATAAAACATTTGCTCCCAAAAACTTTAAAATGCTTCACAGTGGGAGGATTACCATACCAGAGTTCATATGGCGTTTTGTCACTATTTACACGAACATGTGCCTTGTTGAGAATATTTACCGCTGTATGAACTGCTTCTCCCCAAAATGTGTCAGGTGTTCCGGAATCATCAAGCATGGCTCTAGCCATTTGTTGAACTGTTCTATTCATTCTTTCTGCTACACCATTCTGTTGTGGAGTGCCTGCTACAGAAAACTGTCTTTGTATGCCATGTTGTTCACAAAATTCAAGAAATTCATTTGATGTATACTCACCTCCTCGATCAGATCTAAGACATTTTATTTTTAGATCTAATTCATTTTCAACCAGAGCTTTGAATATCTGAAATTTCTCAAATGCTTCATCTTTGTGTTTAAGCAACCCAATCCAACACATTCTAGAGAAATCACCAATAAATAAGATATAGTATTCTTCACCACATGGTGACTTTTTCTTCATAGGTCCACATATATATGTATGAATAAGTTCAAGAGGCCCACTTGATGATCCTTCCTTGGCATTAAATTGCACTCTGGTCTGCTTACCGAATTGGCAAGATTTACATATGATATTTTCAGGAAGAGTAATATTAGGAAGACCACGAACAGCTTTAAGTCTTCTTGACTTGTTGATTTGAGAGAAGCTCAGATGCCCCAATATTCTATGCCATAGCCAATTTTCTGAAGATTTGCTCAAGTAACATTGTTCTTTGCAGTTCTTCAATACATACTAGTTACTTGGAGTTCTGTTTCCTTTTATAATTGTTTTACCTGTATCAAGATCACGTACCACACATTCTTTTGAACTGAAGACAACTTCAGTTCCTTGGTCACACATTTGACTTACACTTAACAAGTTATGTTTTAATCCATCCACATACATGACATTATTGGCTTTCACTTTTTCTTTTAAGAAAACAGACCCTTTTCCTTTAATAACAGCAGGTGTATCATTTCCAAAAGTAACATTTTTTTCTTTTTCTAGAGCACTATATGCAAGAAGTTTGTTCTTGTCACCTGTCATGTGTTTTGAGCATCCACTATCAATGTACCATTGATTTTCTTCACCTTCTGCAAATAAATCTATGCCACAATTTTCAACTTGTAAATCCTTCTTTTTCCATACTTTGGTGTTTGAAGGAACATGTTCTTTTGGCTGGACTTTGTTCCTGCATTCAAATTCTTCATGGCCAAAGTTATTGCAATAAGCGCATTCAACTTCCTTTTGAAGAGGAGAAAAGTTGTTCTAGGTATTCTTCTTTGTTCCAATATCAGTCCTTTTCTTTCTTGCTTCTCTTGTCATGATAGTTTTATATGCAACACATTAAACAACTTTATGACCAAAATTGTGACATGAGAAACATTTTCCATTGAAGTAGAAATTTCTGCGATCATGAAATCTTCTATTTGAATTTACCTGTTGGTTGGTGTTCCTTTGAGGAGTATTCGAGTTGAAGTTCCTTGACTTGAGCTGATCGTGCTTTACCTGTGAGAAGTCTTTATCCCTTTGCTGAGTGGCAGAATGTTGTAGACCAGTTGTAGCTGCTTTTAGATAGTTTGGTGCTGAAGCCTGAGAAGATTCTCCGGTATATCCAAGACCTGTCTTTATAAGAGGAGAACGTTTTACCTTGATAATTTCATCCAAGGTTTCAGATCCTTTAGCAAATCTAAGGTTCAGATTATTTACTTTCTCAAGTTCTTTTCTTAGACTTACCACTTCACATTCTAATTTTTCATTGTGCTTTTTCTCTTCTTCAATCTGATTTTTCAGAGTCTCTATGATTATTTTACTTTCTTCTAAGCATATTTTGAGTTGATTGTTTTCATTAAGAAAATCATTGTCCTCTAGAGCATCCAGAAAAGTATCCTTTTCTTCTTTAGATTCATTTTCAAAAGCCATAATAAGTCTAAGATCTTGTTCACCTGCTTCCTCACTATCAGATAACCCATCACTATCTTCATGAGTATAGTAACTTTTTCTAGTGCTAGACCGGTTCTTATTTCTTCTTGCTACTTCCTTTCCTTTAGCAGGTGTTTCTTTGTAAGGACACTTGGCAGCATAGTAACCAACTCTTCCACAATTAAAGCATTTGAAAGGAAGCTTACCTCTAAATTGTCCTGTACCAAGTTGAAGTTTCTTTACAAAGTTTTCCTCCTCTTCTTCTGAAACATATCCTGATCCTTCTACTTCTTGTACTTCTTTCCCTTTTGTAGAAGCTCTAAATACGGCTTCTTTGACTTCAGATGGTCCTCCTCTTCTCATTTCATAAGCAGCTAGAATGCCATGAAGTTTCACCACAGTAAGGTTTTGAAGATCCTGTTTTTCTTCAAGAGCAGAAACTTTTGACTCAAATTTTGCCGTTAGTGATCTCAAGATTTTCTCAACCAAAGTATATTCTGCTATTGTTTCTCCCAGATTTCTCATACAATTTACAATGTCATCAAGTTGTAAAAAGAAACTAGCAATACTCTCATCACTATGCATTCTTAACTTTTCATATTCAATTTTGAGAGTTTGGAGTTTTGCACTTTTTACCTTTGCATCACCTTCATAACTTAGAATGATTTTGTCCCATATTTCCTTTGTTGTATTCAGCTGCATGACCTTGACAAATTCTGATTCAGTTAGACTCCCTATGATCCAGGTGGATATTGGTGGCCACCCGCCTATTCCACTTGGGCCCCCACCATTGTCTCTTTCAGTTTTTCAGTTTTGGCATAACTTACTATTTTTAGCAGTTTTTCGGGTCCTGAACTTCCGGAGCTGTTTTGAGGCCCTAAACAACGCTTTTTGGGTATGAAATCTGTGGCGATTTGATCATCAAATCGTCACAAAAGTTGTAGTCCTCGGATAGAGCTTTCTAATGATGTATCATGTGCGTCAAACGGAGATAGTATGCCAAAGTTACGTCCCTGGGAAGTTGAAACGCCAATTTACCCAAACGGGGCCCATAGTTTTGGCGCTTCATCTCCTAGGGTTAGGTTTTTGGGATGTTTAGGGTTCTCCATTGTTTCTCAATAATAAATAGGTCCTCGAGCCTCATTGTAACACAGTTCAGAGGCCTGTAGCCGCCACATCTCTTCTCAGAGATAGCTACCAGTGCCCTAGCTAGTTTTATTTCCATTCTGTCTGTAAGCAAATTTCAGTTCTTTGATATTAATGAAATGAAGTGTTATTTCCGCTACATCTCTATCTTTATGGTTATGTGTTTATTCTGTTGCGTTCCTGCATAAATCCGGATCAGTGGTATCAGAGCGGTCTGCTTTTTCTCGATCCTTCTTTGCATGTCCCCAACGAGGCCGGGGTATAAGGAGCTAGGGCTTGATCTGGTGGAACCTTTGCAAGATCAGCCTCGCAAACCTCGACGGACGCCCATGGGGGACGAAAAGAAAGATGAGGGAGCAGGAGATCCTATCAAAATATTGCTCGAGGAGGCCCTCGAAAAACAAAGGAACGCGATGATGGATAGCTTTGCTCAGATCCTTCAACGGCTGCCCACCGGCGGCGCATCCGCATCCAGTAGCCACTCTGGAGTTGCGACTCCCTTTAAGGTACAAGTAAATTTTGACATTCCCATATTTGAGGGTCAAATAGACGCAGATGCCGTAGATAGATGGTTGAATCTATTAGAAGGATATTTCTCTGTTCATGACTTTTCAGACCGGGAGAAGATTATTTTTGCACTCCTCAAAGCTACCCCCCATGTTAAGGACTGGTGGGAAACCTACTGTGAGAACAAGGACCAGAAAGAACCCTCTCTATTCTCGGCCGTACCAACTTGGAATTCTTTCCGAGACGTCGTCAAGGAACAGTACTATCCCGTGGGGAGCTATGAGGACAAGTACATACAATGGACCACGCTGCGACAACAAAGGGATCAAGATGTGCATGAGCTGACGAATCTGTTCCATACCCTGCGCACAAAGTTGGGCATCAAAGATTCAGAGAAACATCTGGTGCTAAAGTATCGCAGCTGTCTGCACAGATACATTCAGGAGGAAATGGAGTTCCTCGACATCTCCTCGCTTGGTACGGCATACCGGTATGCTGCCAAGATTGAGAAGAAATTCAAACAGAAGAAGCGAGACTTTGGATCTGCGAATCAAAAGCAAGGAAAAGGTGCTTCCAAACCATAGAACAAAGGACAGAGCCAAGGCATGGCGGCTAAAGACAACCCGTCAAAACCACAAGAAAAGAACAACACCATAAAGCCAAAGAAGGACACGGGAAAGTGGTGTGAGTTCCATAAGAGCTCCACTCACAACACAAGTGAGTGTCGGGCCAAGCAGTCGCTAGTGGCCGAGATGAGGGCTTCTGAGTCAGATGCATAATCCGACTCCGAATCAGAACCTGAAAAGGGGAATGAAAAAGGGAAACAGATTATTGATGCGGAGCCCAACGCCACCGTTGCCACTACAAAGGTCCAGAAGGAGGAACCGGAAGATCCAGAGGAGGAGGAACGTCTCTTCCACTCCCAGATGTGGGTAAAGGGCTCCCCTGTACAGTTCATTGTCGACAATGGGAGCCGAAAGAACCTCATTTCAGCAGACGCCGTGAAGCGGTTGGGCTTGCCGACCACAGCTCACCCACATCCATACACCATCGGGTGGCTTCACCAAGGACGAGATCTCCGCGTCAACCAGCAGTGCCGCCTTCCCTATAGCATCAAGCCCTTCGCGGATGAGGTATTATGTGACGTTGCTCCTATTGATGTTTCTGATGTATTATTAGGACAACCATACTTGTGGAAGCGTCATGCTGTGTATGAGTCTCGACCTCGTGCTGTTATTATTACTTTGGGGAATAAGTTGTACAGGATACCAGAGGTACCACCTCCTACGACTATCTCTTTGGTTACTGCAAAACAATGTAGTAAGCTCATTTCCCAAACTAGGAAATTCGTTTTCCTGATGATCCGCCCCCAGGGCAAGAAGAAGACTGTGGCCACGACCTCCAGATAGGGCCCCTCTGCACGACAACAACAAATGGATAAGGTCGTGGAGGAGTACGGGGACATCTTCACCTCACCCACAGGGGTTCCTCTGCACTGCCAGGTCAAGCACTCGATTGATCTGACCCCAGGGGTGCCGTTACCCAATGGACCGATCTATCGACGCTTTGTTCTCGAAAATGATGAAATCAAGAGGCAGATTCAGGAGCTGTTGCAGAAAGGTCACATCAGACCAAGTTCATCGCCCTGTGGGAGCCCGATCGTGTTGGTACAGAAGAAGGATGGGACATGGAGACTCTGTATTGACTATCGGGCGCTGAACAAGATCACTGTCCGAAATAGGTACCCAATCCCATGGATTGATGACCTTCTGGACCAACTCAAAGGTGCAAAATATTTCAGCAAGATCGACCTGAAGTCTGGGTATCACCAAGTACCAATTGAACCCTCCGATGTGTGGAAGACTGCCTTCAAAGCCAAGGAAGGCCTTTTCGAATGGCTGGTCATGCCTTTCGGGTTGACGAATGCTCTCGCAACCTTCATGAGGATGATGGACGACATCTTGCGGCCATTCACCAACTCATTTGTAGTGGTGTACTTGGATGACATTCTGATCTTCAGCCAGACTTGGGAAGAGCACCTTCACCACATCCGACAAGTCCTCCAAACACTGCGGAAACACAAGTTGTGTGCCAATTTGGAGAAGTGAACTTTTGGCATGACCCAGGTTCAATATCTTGGATACATTATTGATGAAAGGGGGGTGCATGTGGATCCAGCCAAGATCCAAGTCATTCGGGATTGGCCAGCCCCAACCACTATAACAGAGCTTCGCAGCTTTTTGGGTCTTGCTAATTTCTACCGGAGGTTCGTGTTGGGATTCTCTCATATCACTTGGCCCTTGAGTCAAGTCACCAAGGGAGGAGCGAGAGCAAAATTATTTTGGTCGGAACCTCAACAGAAGGCGTTCACAGAATTGAAAAATCGCCTCTGTTCTGCCCCAGTGCTCACATTACCAGACTTGCAACAGCCATTTGAGATCGAGACAGATGCCTCCGACTATGCTATTGGGGCAGTTCTTACTCAACAGGGACATCCAGTGGCATATCACAGTGAGACATTGTCTGAGACAGTTCGCAATTATCCCACCTATGACAAAGAAATGTATTCCATTGTGCAAGCCTGTCGACAATGGAAGCATTACATTTTGGGGAAGGAAACAATCATCCACACAGACCACCGGCCCCTGCAGTTCATACAGACACAAGGGAAGTTGTAAAATGATCGCCATCAGAAGTGGTCCACATATCTGCAACAGTTTCATTTGAACATCAAGTACAAGAAGGGTAGCACCAATAATGTTGCATACTGCCTCAGCCGACCACCGATCGTGGCACTCACCACCGTGCTCAACTCTTGTGGGCACGAGACTTCTGATTGGCCGCTTCTCTATGAGAGTGACCCAGAATTCGGCCACACTTACAAGGAACTCTTGGGGGTACGCAAGTTCCAAATTTTCACCTCCAAGATGCACTTTTATGTCACCTGGGACACCTTTGTGTTCCTTCAAGCGAGCGTGCCAAGATGATATGGGAAGCACACTACAGTCGAGTCGCTGGGCATTTCTGGGTCGAGAAAACAGTAGCAATACTACAGAAGTATTTCTATTGGCCGAACCTTCGAAAGGATGTCGAGAAGCACATCAGATCCTGCACTGCTTGTGCCATTGCCAAACCGACCATCAAGAAGCAAGGCCTATATACTCCACTACCTACCCCTAGCCGACCGTGGGAATCCATCTCCATGGATTACATGTCGGGCCTGCCTTCTACTAAGAATGGAAATGACTGTGTTTTCATGGTCGTTGACAGATTCTCGAAGATGGCCATTATGGCGGCCTGTAAGAAGAATATCACAGCAGAAGCCACTGCGAAACTCTTCTTTGAACGAGTGTGGGTGCACTTTGGGATCCCACAGTCTATCATATCAGATCGAGATAGCAGGTTCCTCAGCACATTTTGGTCCAGCCTCTGGTCAATGTTGGACACAAAGCTCACCAAGTCCACAGCTTTCCATCCCCAAACAGATGGCCAAACAGAGGTCGTCAACAGAATGATTGTACACATTCTGCGCATGTACAATTCAAAGCATCCACACACATGGGACGAGAGCCTCCCTTATGTACAACATAGTTATAATCGGGCTCTCCACAGTTCAATCGGCCATAGCCCATTTCAGGTGGGCTTGGGATTCCAGCCACTATGCCCCATTGACGTAGCCATGCCATTTGCAGCTGCTCAGGCCAATTCAGCTCATGTCCAGTCTGAAGTTGACAAAGCCAGTAGCTTCATCGAGCGCATTCAACATATCCGCCAACAGGTTCATGATATATTGGACAGAGCCAATGCCAAGTACAAGCAACGCCATGATCAACACCGGGTGCCACACAACTTCCAGGTGGGTGACAAAGTATGGCTACATTTGTAGAAGGAGCGCCTCACTGGACCCCACCGCAAGCTTCGCCCGCTCCAATACGGGCCGTACACCATCACCAAGGCTGTAGGGAACAATGACTTCGAGCTCAGTATTCCACCATTCCTTGGTCTGCACCCAGTCTTCAATGTGGATCGCCTTCGTCCTTACTTCCCACCTCTACTGGACACCTCGGACATTGCGGAACAACTCACACCAACTGAGTTAAATCCAGACTGCATGGAACAGGCCACCACAGATTGCATCATGGACATGCAAATCAAGAACACTCGCCAGCAGAAGATCCAACTATATCGGGTTGTCAAAGCCGGCCAACTCCTGCACCAAGGAAAGTGGTTCACCAGGGACCAAGTTCAGCAGAAATTTCCTCATCTCATGGAGGAACTTAACGCAATGGGGACCATTGCTTCCTAAGGGGGGAGGAATTATCCAGGTGGATATTGGTGGCCACCCGCCTATTCCACTTGGGCCCCCACCATTTTCTCTTTTAGTTTTTCAGTTTTGGCATAACTTACTATTTTTAGCAGTTTTTCAGGTCCTGAACTTCCGGAGCCGTTTTGAGGCCCTAAACGACGTTTTTTGGGTATGAAATTTGTTGTGATTTGATTATCAAATCGTCACAAAAGTTGTAGTCCTCGGATAGAGCTTTCTAATGATGTATCATGTGCGTCAAACGGAGATAGTATGCCAAAGTTACGTCCCTGGGAAGTTGAAACACCAATTTACCCAAACAGGGCCCATAGTTTTGGCACTTCATCTCCTAGGGTTAGGTTTTTGGGATGTCGAGGGTTCTCCATTGTTTCTCAATAATAAATAGGCCCTCGAGCCTCATTGTAACTCAGTTCAGAGGCCTGTAGCCGCCACATCTCTTCTCAGAGATAGCTACCAATGCCCTAGCTAGTTTTATTCCCATTCTGTCTGTAAGCAAATTTCAGTTCTTTGATATTAATGAAATGAAGTGTTATTTCCACTGCATCTCTGTATTTATGGTTATGTGTTTATTCTGTTGCGTTCCTGCATAAATCTGGATCACCCTAATAGAGCATTGACCGCCTTTGCATTTGTTTCATAATTCTTCTTTTCTGTTGCATCTGTTGGTACAGTGGCTGGATATTGATATCCTTGTTCAACAATGGCCCATATATGTGCTCCCATAGACTGAAGATAGGACCTCATCCTTATTTTCCAAAAGATTAGATTACTTCTAGTGAAGAGTGGAGGCTTGATGGATGTTGTTCCCTCTTGATTGCTCATCTGCTTGAACTTCCTTCTAGCGGTTAAGCCTTTTCAGAAGGACCTGCTTTGATACCAATTGCTGGGAAAATACTGAGAGGGGGAGGGTGAATTAGTATTTAGAAAACTTATTTATTTTTCTTTCTTTTAAACCCATATGCTACTTTCCTGAACAGAACTTGCGTATATACGCAGATAACCAGAAGGAAACTCGCGTATACACAGAGATAAAAATAAGCAGTTAATTCATAACTTAGATCAGTGCTTTATTCATTCATCAAAATTTAAGAAAGCAGTAAACAGGTGCAGTAAGAACAGAATAAAGAATCACATATCATCAACACACATGAACACCAGGATTTAAGGTGGAAACCCAATTCGGGAAAAAACCACCGCTACCGTTGTCTCAATCTTCAATATTTATTATATAAAGAAAAGATCTTACAATCATGTGCGTATGGGACTCCTTGTGCAGCATCGAGCACGGCTACAACCTTCTCTTGTTTACCGAAGCCTCTCTGGAAAGGGAAGCTACAACCCCCTAATATTTGCACAGCCTCTGCGGCGAAACTACTTTCGGTAAGAAGGCTAACCCTATAAAGGGTCTGGAACCACGTTTCATCAATTTTTTCAAATTGGATCAAGCTTCTTACCAATCCATCACTTGTCCATGGCTCCTTTTCTCATTTCATCAAACGAACGGTGATACCCACTTGTAACGAGAATATGAAGCGACCGGACTTTGAAACGGATATGCGAGAACCTCAATTATGTCTCGACAATTTAAATATCATAGCACAACTTTAATAAAAACGGAGACTCGCGTGTACACTTATTCACCGAAGTGAACCGCGGTAATACATTTTATGTGATTGCCTTGAGAAAAAGAACCTAACGACCCATACGTGCTTTTATGCGAATAGATGCTGCGTGTCTACCTTTCTTTCGCAACGAACACCATATAGATCTATAAAGAATAAATTTTGTAGATCAGACCCAGTCTATGAACTTCACCATATTTCTTCAGCAACACCAGCAGGTTGCACTTAGGGTCTTCATCACTTCGATCAGATCATCCAGAAAGTTCTTGTTTCTGAGATCTTGAGGTCTTGTGAACCTTCATATATTTCATAGATGCATCGATTAGAATCTATCAATTTAAATGAGAGGAACATGCGTAGATATATAGAAATGATATTCGACCTTAAGGAAGCAGGATTGCCATTGCCTGATAATTCATTTTCTCCTTGTATATGTTTAACCTTTCAATACCATGAGTCCATGCATGCTTAATGGTGATACCGGAGAATCAAATAGAAAATCCAGCGCTCAATACAATGGGTCAATACCATGGTAGTAACCCCTGGTTTTATAAATTTAGAGCGCAATTAGGCATACGCGACTTGGCACGATCTTTTCCGTGTGCATACGTGACTTCTCCTAAAGAAACCCGCATATGCTTCGTTACATACCTTGTTTGACATTCTTCTTGCACATAATGTAGATTCCTTCTTCTGCAACTTCTGTACTGATTGTAGATACATCAGATTTACATCATTAACAAGTTCATCAAGTACAAATTCATCAGATAGGTTGCCATCAAGGACAACACTCTGCATTATATTGCCAATCATCTCATTTCATCAACTAAGTTGCCATCAAGGACAACACATGCCAACAATCTCCCCCTTTGGACTTGATGGCAACCATGATGGTGTTTGATCAATCTTCCCCTATTCAAACACCATGTCATTCTCCCCCTTTGACATCAAGGGCAAAGGGCGGATCAAAACCATCACGAAGTGCAAGAGCGCTGTAGATATGATGTGTACTGAAGTTGCCATGCTCCCCCTGAGTTCATGCTGAAATTTCAACCATAATTTTCAATAAAGTACATGAATCTAAGACCAAGTGATCCAGCCAAGTGGATTTACATATGTGACACAAGCACCCAAACAAGTGGATTTACACATTTTGACTCAAATACCCAACCAAATGGGTTTACAAATTTGAACAAGTCCTTACATGACTGAATATTACAAATTTACATCATTGATATCAACATGACCTTTACATCAAATTAAAAATATGACCTTTTATAATCAAAACCAAAAATGACTTCAATAAAGTGATCATATTTCAGAATCACAATGCCCAATGCATAATACTCAGCAAGGCCAATGCTCCTCCTAAACCTGTACATCAGTCTATTCCTTCATCTCCCCCTTAGCTTGTGCATCCTGAACACTTTCAACAGAAGATCATCAAGGCATCTTCACCCAATTTTAGAGAATGAATCAAAAATAGAAGAGATAAAACATCACCAGAGATACCATACAGTATCAGAGATATGAAACATCTCTGCAGTTGTGCTAAACAGTGCTAACCCCACACAAAAATTGTCAGCAATCAACCATACGCGGCTTTCTGAGGATAAACTCGCGTATATACGCGACTGTCTTTAAGGAAACCCGCGTATCCATTGTAATCTTCTGAATTTAATCAGATCTGAACTTCTGAGAGGCAGAGACAACACCCAGCTTCTGTCTGAGATATTCGAACACTTCCCTGGGTAGAGGTTTGGTAAATATATCAGCAACTTGTTCTTTGGAGGGAACATACTCCAACTTCACCTTTTGTTCAATCACTTGTTCACGTAAGAAGTGATACTTGATGGGAATGTGATTGGTCTTCGAATGCATAACAAGATTCTTTGAGATAATGATAGCACTTGTGTTATCACACATAATGGAGATAGAAGGTGTACATTTGATTTGAAAATCTTGCAAGGTTTGCATCATCCAAAGGAGTTGAATGCAACAAGATGCGGCAACCACATATTCTGCTTCTGCTGTAGATAAAGCATTAGAACTTTGTTTCTTGCTGAACCAAGATACTAACCGGGGCCCCATATAGAATGCACCACCACTAGTGATTTTCCGATCATCAACATTTCCAGCCCAATCTGCATCAGTGTAAGCATGAAGAGTAAGATCAGCATTCTTTGGATACCATAGTCCAAAGTCTTGAGTTCCTTGTAGATATTTGAATATTCTTTTAATAGCCTGAAGGTGAGACTCTTTTGGATTAGCTTGGAATCGCCCAACAATCCCAACTGCATGCATAATGTCTGGTCTAGTCCCAGTGAGATAGAGTAGACTTCCAATCATAGAACTGTATTCTGGTTGATTCACCGTGGGAGAATCATCATGAGAACTGAGATTACATCCGGTTATCATTGGTGTACTTACAGGTTTGCATTCTTCCATGCCATACTTCTTCAGAATTTGCCTAAGGTATTTTTCTTGTGATAAGTATATACCATCTGTCGTTTGATGTACTTGCAAGCCAAGGAAGAATGTTAGTTCCCCAAGTAAAGACATTTCAAATTCTTGCTGCATAACAGAAGCAAATTTCTAACTCATAGATTCTTCATTACTTCCAAAGATGATATCATCAACATATACAATCAAAATCAATAATTTATCATTTTCAATTTTTGTGTATAAGTTGCTATCAGCAGACCTCTTTGTAAATCCTTGTTGATGAAGATATTTGTCAAGATGATAATACCATGCCCTTGGAGCTTGTTTGAGACCATATAGAGCCTTTTTAATTCTACAAACAAGATTTATATCATTTCCAAAAATGAATCCTTCTGGTTGTTCTATATAAACCTCTTCTTCTAGATCACCATTGAGAAAAGCAGATTTAACATCCATTTGATAAACTTTGATGGACTTGATTTCAACTTGTACTTCTGGGCAATGATCAGATGGTTCACTATGTACTTTCCAGTTCAGCTATACTTGTATACATTTTGGATCTATCTACATTCTTTTCTTTCACTGAGCATGGGTATGCCCGCCTCAAACATGAGCTGACTCTCTGACTTCTTTCATTGGTTTTTTGGCAGGCTGAAATCTGGTGAAGTCCTCTTTTTTCTTTGCAAGGTTCTTTCTATTCACATAATATATTTCGGTCATAATGTACCCCTTCTGACCTCATATATTAGGGGGCATATGTTATAGCATCATTTTTCACCCTCACGTGATTAATGATTTTCTCTTTGGCCTTGGGAACCCTTTCCGCCCGGACTTGAACAACTTCATAAAAAATAGCGTCTAAAATCCCATACGCGATTATGCCTATACTTTTCCGCATATATACGCGAGTCAAAATTTTCCACATATTCCATTTAAATCATTAAAAAATATATAAAATTCCTTATTTTCGAGGTAGGGTGATGGTTATTCCTGTAAGTCAACCACCCCAACCTGTGGCCCAACTGTTTCCAACTGCTGAAACTACTTTGAGGGAGTATAAAAGCCCTTCATGTGTATGGCCTAAGGGAGAGAGAAAATTATAGATATTATACTCTGTTGGAGCCCTATTTCAAGTCTGATATTCCCGTGCCTCCTGCACTTCCTAGGTATATTCAGGAAACCCTTGTTTCCTTGAGATGATCATCATCCTATATGACATCTTGTGTGCACACATCTTGAAGGAATCCGAGCTAGGTGAGGGTTGGATGGATCCAAACGACGGTCTGATCAAAGGCCGTGGAAGGATTCAAGTGATCTCTCGACTTTTCTATTATTGTACATGCCATTTATAATGAGAAGAACCATTTTGTTCCCAAAATTCACGTGTTTATATCTCTTTATATATGTGTAAAGATCATTAATTGAAAATTCAGTATTGTTTATATGATATTATACATGAGTTACACTAACATCTAGGAACAATATATGATGTGAAACTAGTGTTTTTTATTCATTCTTTCTTGATTTCCAGGTTACGAAGCACGAGGAGTTGCTGGGGGTTTGCGCCCCGTGGGATCTACATCAAACGTAGGACTTTTGAGTAAGTTCCGCAACTTGTTATATCTAGTTTTTAGCATAAAATATAGGTTAAGTGAGTCCTTCTTGAATGGTATGCCTCTGATCTGTGAAGGTTTCTGACCCAAAAACCTTTAGGGAGTTATTTCCTGAAACACTCTTGGTAGATAGACACTTGTACAATTTTTACAATGACTTAGTATAATGATACCTTTACAATGACTGTATGCAGTGCTGCCCACTTAAAGACTTCATGTGTTGAAATTCTTGTTGTTGTTCTACACCTTAATTTCTGCTCTTGTCATGCTACCCTCTGCTGCACCTTGCTTTGCTTTGCTGCCCTAGAAATTCTGGTCCTTTGCATCCCTTGACAACACATGATCTATCTTTTTCTTGCCTTCTAGGATCTCTATATTGAATCTAGTGTATCTCTGTTATTTCAACTCCCCAATATGTTATTTTTGGTTTTGTAGTATTAATCTAAGTCTTCTTTCCAATGCCATAGATCTGATCCAATTTGGATTCTTCAAGAGAGAATTATGTTCAATCTCTCACAATGACCTAATTATGGATTGTTTCAGTAGAGAGAACTTGTACGGTGTGCCACATGTCATTGTTTCTTCATTGGGCTCTGAAATTGATATATCAAAACCTAAAGCCCATGCACTATTTCCACCTTTTACATAATTCCAATCTGATACTCAGAGAGAGAGTTATGACAATTTTCCCAAGGTCACTTCTTTGAGATGAAATTGAGGAGCCTGCAAAAACACTGACTTCCATAGATCATATCTCCGAAAATATTGCACACCCTAATATGAAATTTTTACAGGAGCTTCCTTAGGATTTTAGCTTTGCCTCA
Organism: Pinus albicaulis; assembly: GCA_034641835.2. NCBI lineage: Eukaryota > Viridiplantae > Streptophyta > Pinopsida > Pinales > Pinaceae > Pinus > Pinus albicaulis. The sequence goes on from CM076582.1 coordinate 1,500,931,553, forward strand.
TAAACATTTCAACTTCTAATCCTTCATATAAAATAAGTTAGAGTGCAAATTCTATTATGACTTGTTTCAGGTAGCGAAATCCCTACATAAGGAGGATATGAGGATCACAATTTATATAAATGCTTAGGTTGAGAGGGGTTGAAAAAATTGAATGTGGGAGGGATTTTAGGAGCTTAAAAATGATTAATTATTGACTTTTCAATGATCCATGCCAAAACCCCATGGGGTTTTAGCCCACTAACTAGGGTTACAAACTTCAAACATGAATATCTCTCAAACCGTGAAGAATTACGTGGCATGCCATATATCAACAGAAAAATATCGATGAGTAGAAACCATAAAACACATTCTTGACCCAAAATATAGTAATTTGGTAGGTCAAAATTCCCATGCAATATTGGGGTAGTCCCTAGTGCTGCTTGGGTTGACATCAATGACAACCTCTAATCAACATTCCTCACTTCCCCAACTACTCCTATTCAAGGGACACCATGGACCTTAATCAAAGATGCCAACCCACTCAGAAGATGATTGTACGAGGAAATAGCTTTGTCAACATCCCTAGCTAGCTTATCCCATGATTGGGTCCTAATGCACAAATGGAATTTATCGTTCTGGGTGGTAATCCAATCTTTCTTTGGGAGAGTTGTCACTTCCTCTGGATACTTATTGGTCCATTCATGAATATTATCCATAGTTGTAATGACCTCTTTTGGAACGGAGGATTTTTATTTAGTATTTTCTAGAATGGCTAGAATATGGGGCCACCATATGATGTAACTTCATATACTCTTCATAAACCACAAACATGTCTCCTCTCAGCATTTCCGATTCTTCCTTGATCGAGGCTTGAAATTATTTCAAGAATGAATGAGTGAAGTGAAGATCTATATTCTATTCTTCTAGATTCCTCTTTTCTTCTTTTGCCTTGGAAGCGCATTTTTAGGATTCATATAGCTTGCCTTGAATTCCTACAATCTACTTGCTCATTCTCCCAACATTTAGTTTAGTTGTAGTTACAAAAGTAGTCCCTACCGAGGCGATAATTTTAGGATTCATCGTGGTTTCTAGGACAATTTCCTTTTCTATTGTCATAGATAAAGTATTTTTAGGGTTCCTAGCATAAAATTTTGTTCTTTCCTGCATGATCTTATGACTAACTTGATCGAATGTAAGCCTAGTCAAGACTAGCACCTCCTCTTCTGTGTCATTTGAGATGCCAAACTCTCAAAGAGAAAGGTGTCCCCCAGTGATGGGAGTGGATGGGGGAACATCTAATGGAGGAAGATCTGCTTGCTCATTGAATTTTCATTTTTGTTTGAATGCTTCCTGAGTTTCTTTATTGGCCTCTTCATGTTTCTTATTTTCTTCCTCTTCCTTTCTCCTTTTTTCCTCCTCTAGTATTCTCTTTTCTCGCTCTTCCTCTTCCTGTTTCTTATTAAGTTATTTTCCTATTTTTTGTTCCTCGTGAGATTTTTTTTCCTATATTTTCTTCTCTTCTTCCTCAGCCTTCCTCTACTCCTCCTCCTATCCTTTTCGCTTTTCCTCCTCCTATTGCTTCTTCTTTCTCTTATCTTCATCTTTATCTTTCTTCTTAAGTGGATCCTTCTTTGCTCGAAACTTTGAAGGATCCTTCCACCGAATCTTGATAATGTCCTTGGTTGTAATATTTAAATATTCCATCCATCAGGAATTGAATGACTCCTCCTTTTTATGAAATCTATAATAATTCGTAATATTTGTTGAATAGATGGATTTGAAAGATTTTCCTGTGTGATTCCTTACTACCCACCACTCGGTATCCTTGTTTTGTAAAATCCATTCAATGGTTTCGACATATGGAAAAATAGGAGGATGTGTGGCCACTTGCTAGAGTCTAGACCTCTTGACATTGATATATGCTTGGAAATCCTCCTAGTCCTTCATGATGTTCAGCTTAAATAACTCTACATAAATATTGAGCCAAGATAGCTCGGTGTATTTTTTAGGTTACACGTAGTGTCTTCATATATGTTAGGTGGTGGGATATGATAAATTTCTTTTTTCACTTCATTCAGGGCTCTTTCGGGGATTTTTAACCACTCGTGGTGCCATTTCGTGTGAGAAGGAGGCAATCTAAATGCAGTCGATTTGAAATTTACTTAGCTTATGTATTCATTTTCAAAGTTTTCTTAATCATTTATTTCATTAGAATAACATTGTGTTATAGATTATAGCTTATTCAACAAATGATGAGAAACATTAATTATAAAATCATGTAAACAATAAGAATCCAAAACACATATGGACACTAGATTTTAGGTGGAAAACTAATGTGGGATAAAACCACCATTGTTGTCGTATATGTCTTTTTTATTATTATAAAGAAAATCTTTTACATCTTGTATTGGAATACACTCTTACCATTACGAAGGATCCTACATATAGGAGGCTACAACCTTCACTAATTCTCCAGCTTTGACTGGAAGGAAGCTTCTAATCCCTCTACAAGTTTATTAGTTGCCACTAGAAGGAAGCTCATACTACCTTACTGAAGGTTACAACCCTCAGCACCCATGTGGACCACATTTAACAGTTTCATAATAGATCCACCTATCTCAATCAACCATCAAAACCTATAGGCCAACACACACACTAACCATATGCTAAAATTGAATGCCAATATACTAGAGAATGGATCAATCTCATAGATGCACATAGGATGATGAATATTGATTCATTTTTATATCCTCTCTCCTTATTATTACCATAGGAAAAATCTGTGGTATTAATTTGACTATCTCAAAAACCTTGGGTGCACAAATTCCATGTTAAAAATATTAAATTATAACACCATAGCCTCAACTTTAATGTATTTTTATTTATTTAGTCCAAGTATTTTTACTCCAAATGACCAGATTCATGACTAATTCCAAGGATATTTTAAATTATTTACCAACTCACATGGACCATCCCTATTGGACCATTTTGACCATTGTATTAATCAAATAATATTTGTGTTGTTGATTTAATTACTTACCATCGTTATTGGACCATAACTAGTTAATGACCAACTATAATATTTTATTTATTCGCTCCAAAAAGGAATTTTCTCCATCGTAAGTGAACTGGTCCATTAATGAATTTAATATCACCATCGGTGGCCAAATCCATAATAAGTGAACCAGTTTTTATGCAAGTGTATTGGATCAATAGATTTAATCTCTGAAACCATAATAATGGTGTGTAATATCGATAACAAATTACTAGATAACGTTAACCAACTGAGTAATAACCAATCAACATGAACCAATTGGGTACCGAATAAAAGCTCATTAGCCCATTGAGTAAAAGTAACTCTTGCACTATTCTTGTGAATCCTATAGTGTTCCTATGAAATAAATTGACATCAAGGACAACATTTAGCCATAATTCCAATACTATGCTCACTAAGCCTCTCATACTAGATAATCCTTTGGAACTAGTATATTTCCCATCTAAGGGTTTTCTTTGTAAGTTTACACTTAATCCCAATTCGCGGGCTACCCAACATTAAAATATTATTAATGATTTATCCCAAGAACCTTGTGCCATGTATTCTCTAGAGGTTTTGTAGAGCTATCCTATGCAATGAAAATAATTGTTGACTTCTATCAGAGTGGTTGACCCCTTCAACTACAGTTTCATTATGTTTGAAATTAACACCCCTCATTTTAAACTCACTCATCATATCACTTTCTAGATCTCAGTGCACATCTTCCATCGAGTTGTACACCACACTCTTTTTTATGAAGGGTCTTCAACTTGTTTTATGGTTGTGTCAAGATGGAAATTTCTTAATTCTCCACCACTTATCAATTCAATTGCAACTCTTCAAGCCTTTGATGATCATACCTTTGTTCCTTGAGGTGTCTTCCTTGTTTTTCCTTCAAGCTAGGAGGAAAAAATGTAACCTTTTATGTCTAAGTTTTTGATGCTCTATTAGATTATAATATTCTTCTTGGGCATACCTAGTTTTATTACATTACTTATTTCATGTCCTAGATGTTTTGTGTGCTTCTCTATCCTCATGATGGAAATATTTCAACATTTGATCAGTTATACTCTACATACTAGCAGTGAAGTATACCGCTACGGGAAATTATGATCCATTTGTTGGAGATATCCCTTTGGATTATGAGTGTGTTGGTGCAGGACCATTTAAAATCCCATAACTTATTGATTTGTTTCCTTTACTAGCACTTGATTCTCCTTCATCTTCAATTTTGACTATAAACATGATCTCTTCCATCACCGATGGACTGCATCTATCTCCTAACCCTTAGGTGGTGCCTTCACCTTTGGAAATAGATTAGCATGGTGAGCATATTCTGCCATTACAAAAAGAGATTTCCTAACTACTATTCATGTCAACACCTCTTCAGGTTAGTTATAAAATCCATTCCAAAATGGAATTTAATCAGGATTTCTTTCCCACACATGCTATCTGATCAAATTTGGATCAAGGACCTAATTTATAGGTAAAATTTCAAAGTTTTGGAAAGTTTGTTGAACCTAAGCGACTGGATAGATATCTTCTCCCTGATTTCGGTGCCATGAACAGTTCAAAAAACCGACACCGTATGAAGAAGTTATTGATATTTGAAAAGTCCATTAAACTGCAATTTTTTACATTTGACCAGAGTTGAATGGGTTTTTGAAAAGTAAAAAAAAGAATATTCCAAGGAATATTCCCTAGAATATTCCTTTCGGGACAGTCACAATGTGACAAGTGTCGAATGGTTATTCGTTGCACGGTTTTGTTGGGCCGATGATAAGGCACCACGTGGCCCTTGAACAGTGTGGGAAAATTTTGGTTCAAGTCCCCAGAGTCAACCCTGTGACCTCTAAGTGTGCACACACAAGGCTTAGTCATCTTCTCTATGATATTTTTCTTAACCTATTAAGGACTCGGGTTATATTTAAAGTTTGGTGATTTCTTATTTTGGGGTCCGAAGGGGCCAACCCCTCCCCATGTGGCCTCCAGCCCGTGACCTAGGGCCAAGGGCTTAAGCTCTTAACCACCAGTGGCTTGCATTTTATCACATTACAACTGTTATGATATATCTCCATGGTTTTTGCAATGGTTTTTGTAACCGACGCTTCAAACTCCAGTTCAAATCTTCTACCCACGGTTACATGCGGAGTTCCACCAACGGTTAAGAAGAACGCCGGGTTTGGGGGGCATGTGCCAAAAAACCCAACCATAACTTTAATGTTTATGGTTATCTCTGGCATTAAAATTGGAATCATGCCCTAAAATTTTCGGTTTTCACTATTTGACTCTAGTTAAATGGAGTGCTCCACATTTAGCGGAGTTGTTTTAGGTGAAACTGGGAAAATTTTCTTTTGGTGATAACTCACTCATGATGTAACCATTATTGGAGTTTTAATAGTCCATTTAAACTTTATTGTACATTCCAGACTAATCGGTGAGGATTGTAGAGCCATCAGATGAATTTTGAGTGAGATTTTTCTTCAGAGAAGTTCTATTGGCCACTAGGAACCAATAACAATTTGAGGCCTAGCCAGAGAAGCTAGAGGCGTTTCTCTGGAAACCAATAGTCATTTTTGGATGTTTCAGACATTCTTAATCTATTGGTGAGGTTTCCAGATTTATTAGAGGACTTCTAAATGCCTATTTTCTTCAGATAAGTTCCAAGGGCCGCCAAGGCCACCAAGTGACAGCAGGAGAATGAGGCCTATCCAGAGTAGCCAATATCCATTCTCAGTAAAAAAATAGTATATTATGACTATTTTTTACCTTATGAATCCAATGAAAGGATTGTAGAATCGTTTGAAGACTTCTTAAGGCTGAGATTCTTTAGAGAAGTTTTCAGTGAACCTAGAGCCAAGGGGTCCCACCAAGTGTTGGAGGTGTAACCAGAGCAACTGGAGGCCAATTTCAGTAAGTGAATAGTCTATTCTAACTATTTTGGACATTCTAAATCCATTGAAGGGATTTTTAGAGACATTTTTATACTTTTGAAGGTCTAGAAGCCACAGGGAAATTTCAGGCAGTCTAGGCCCAACAGTGGATGGAGGCCTAGATTGGGGAGCCAGAGCTCATTTTGAGAAAATTATTAGTCTATTTTGGATATATGATATTTTATAGAGACATTAGGTGAGGTTTCAAGGACATAAAAGGATTTCTTAATGATTTAGTGCCATATAGAAGCTCAGGGAAGCTTAATGGTGCCGATAGAAGAGGTCAAGTCTAAGGGAACCTAGGTCTATCTTCAGAGAGATTGCAGCCATTCCAGGGTTATGATGGTATTATAAACCCAATGGTACAGTCCCAATTGTTGGGGTCCTGTGTTTTGATAGATTGGCTAACTAAAAGACAAGGCAACATTAGAACCAATCTTTGGAGTTCCAAGATCTAGTCCTCCTGTTCTCAGAGAGGGATCTATCAAATTTTTTTGCAAAGATATGTCTTGTTTGATTTAAGTATTTATTTTAGAATATTTATTAAGTGCAGGTTTTTTTTTGGTTTGTTTGTTTGGTTGAATTGGCACAGTAGAACATGAAAGGTCTAGGTAGTATAGATGGAAAGAAGAAGTATCAGATTCATTGGGCAATGGAGTCAAGAAGAGGTTTATGACAGAATCATCAATGGATATGGGATATCAAAGGGAAAATATAACATGGCCAGGGGATCCTTTAGTTTTTTGAATGAGATGGACATCAATTATTTGAAAGAGAGCTTTAATTCTCAACAAAGGGAACTTAAAAACATCAATTGAACATAAACAGGCATTTTATAGACAGGTCTAACCATGAATTCTAAAAACCACACTTTAAGAAAATAATGTTTTCAAGACAACTTTTAAAATGAAATCTAAGATTCGGGGAACACCATATTTCCTCAAAGAATTTATTTCAAAGGAATTAGAAAACATAAAAGATTCACTGATAATTGCAGTCATAGAAGAGGGAACACCTAACACATCTATGATCACAACTATAAAGACCTTTAAAACAATTATTCAAGTAGGGACAAAGGGTATGATCGAAACAAACCTCCTTGGCTAACTATAAACAATGGTACTTCAAAGGGGTACTTCAAAAATAGTTTTCAAGTGGTAGTAGACAAGCAGGGAAAACCATAAATCATGTTGGAACCAACTATTTGAACTATTAGAGAAATAAAAAAGCATGAGGACTAAAGAGAAAGATTAAAGACTCTAAAATACCTTAGCAAAAGAAAACATAAAACAGTGAAGGATAAATAGGTCTAAGGTGCTTCCAGGAGTCATTTCTTAGCCTAAATTTTTCATCCTACTGTAGTAACAATTTATGAAACATAATGAAAACAAGAAAAATAATAGATAGTTCAGAATACATCACCAACAGCCAAGCTCAAGGATCCAATGATAGAGCCTTCTCAAGAAAAAGCATGTCAAAACATAATCCAGCTTCCAAGTCTTCAATTTCTTCTTCAACTTCAACAGACTATGTATTATTTAGAGAGTTCCAATGTTACAACTAGTGACCAACCAACCAACCTGTCATTTTCTTCAGAAGTATTTATAGAAGAAATGAGGAAGTGGAAGAGTTATAGGGTTGAATATCATTAATTTCATACTAAATGCAACTTCTAGCCTTGAAAACCTTGCAAGGCATAAGGCAGGAAAGCATTGAATTACAACTCAGTCTTATTTACTCTGTTTCTACTTTTTAGGCTTAGTGGGTAAAAATATTGACTTTAAGGCACTTTCTTATCTTTACAATAACTTTACTGATAGTTTAAAATATGTTCTTTTGTTTTCAATAAATGTTCAGCTGTATTTAGTCTTAATGTTACTGACTGATATTTGATATAGTTATTCCTTTGAGGCAGGGAGGCTGCCGATGGCAATTTTGGTAGCTAGGGATTCAACTAGGCCCTCTGATGTGGCATTCGAGGTCTTCTGGATCTGATTTGTGGATTAGGCCTTTGCTTCCAGAGTTCATGCCTTGATCCTTTAAGATTTAATTAACATCTTTAATCCTTCAATTATTCTCTGATATTCATCTTTAACATTGATACTCTTTCATTAATTGATGCTGACTATGTTTTTCTGTTTGCAGGTGCACAAAGGGTTTGTTGGAATTTTTGTTCAGGAAACCGATAATCATGACTTATCGATTCCCTGAAAACATGTAATTTAGAAATCACAAACTCTTTTGAAATCATATCAAGGGCCATGAGGATCGTCATCCTCGGCCCATAACACTCTAATAATTTGTGGGAGGGTCTTAACCTTAATCTTAATTAAACCTGCATAAAAAACACACAATGTTATTTAAATACTATGATTTATTGGTTTAAACTTCCTTGGAAGGTTCGTGGAAATGTTTCGGAGCAGTGACGATGGAGTAATTTGTAGCGAAGAATGGGTTTCTATGGTAAAACACAAAACAAGGGTTTAAAATTCAAAATATGGTGCGAACTAAGGAATGGTGGTTTTTCGGAAAACCTGGAGCGGTTTCCACACAGAATTTGGTGGGGGAGGCGGTATTAACTTTTGGAACACGATTCCATTCATCGCTCAACACATGGAAAATGAAAACAACTTATATCGCGCGAAAGTAGTGCACTGTGAAACGGGGCCAAATATTACACGATATTGATTGCTGGCTGTCAGATGATGGGTTGTAGATCCAACGGTGCAGATTGCACGTGATGGGCTGAAAGATGCATGGGAAGAGATGGTAGTGGGGTCTACGATGATGTATATTTTGTTGTGTAGCAGACAGGTGCAATGGAAAGTGGGGTTTATCGAGTTAAGTCCCGATCGTAGGATCACCTGAATGGATGGTTGAGATTCAGAGATGGTGTTTTGTGGATTAATCCGTCTCGCGGACAAGACCGATCTCCCTAGTAATAAAAGTATCTAGCAACAAACAACCAAATAAACTAATCTTTCTCTAAGAATATATGATTTACAAAAAACTCTACAGAGGTGTAAAAGACTTATCGTATGTCCAACGCTTGTTTGAAGTCGTTGTTGTCCCTCATGCACTTGAAGGAGTTATCTTCGTAAACCTACACTCACAAACAAGAAAAATATTAAATAGCACCTGTATAGACATCATCATAAACCATGCTTATCATAGTGATCAAGGAATATATGAAATAAACCATTAACTAACAGCTTATTAAGAAAAATGAGTATATTTGTATTAATTTCAAAAGAAAGAAAACCTTACAACCTGAGCCTTGATGTTGCATAGGTCTTCCTGGGATACAAAGCAGGAGTCTCCTCTACTTTGATAAGCTCTGCACTCCTCCAACCAAGACAAATAGAGGTATGTAATCTCTCCTCACAAAATTCTTAGTTAACTGAGTCTGAATCTCAACAGAACTTAACCTCAAATATTCTAAAGCTTGAACTCCCTTTGAGGCTACCCAATGCCTATTTTTATAGTGAAAAGGAGGAGGTTTTAGTTCCAACTATGAAGGGATAGAATCCTCCTTCAAAGCATAATATCATAAAGGTTAATCACAAATTAGGGATATGAACCTCATAGAAGCGATTCTGCCATAAATATTTTCTAGAAGCTTCCATTGTGAAAGTGGAATTCCGGTTACTTACCTGCCAAATATCCCAGGGTCCACATATGTTTCAAGGAAAGGGTATTTTGGAACACACAGAAGACATGAACGTGGAGTCTTGGACATGACAGATATAGAGAAAGTGCGACACCAAAGTTTAGGAGATTTCTAGGAACTTTTCTCTGATTTTCAAGGCTTGACATGAGGAACTGATATGTTAGACTTGCAAAGGCGGAAAGTATGAGTAATAATGAGCCCATACACATAGCAGAATGTTAGGATGACAATTTTCAGTGTAATAGATTTCCCCCTAAAGTACAAAGTTTGGAATAGATGAAGCTGAAGTCTGTCATATATGAAGAGTGCGGTACTTTATCATTTCAAGGATCATCCTGTGGACACCCCAGTCGAAACCTGTAAAAAAATTCAATGAAATATATATATATATATATATATCATCGTTGAAGTAGGCATTCCCATACTCAGATCAAAACTAACTAGAAACTGATTCAAACTGTTCTGATACAGGAATTATTTTCAGTACATCACAGTATAGACATGTGTAGACACAGTATGGACGCAGCCATCTATTTATGAATGGTCTACTGTATAAATGATAACAAAATTCCTCGTAGCCTGGATGGTAGAAACTAGATCCAGGGTCTTGATTTTCGCATCTCGAACTAGTACGATTCTATCCATGCGAATGAATGTGTCAAAGTCGAACATGGTAGAAACCACTTGATTACCAGTCAATGATGTAAACTGTTAACAAGTGTGAGAGTAACCACCAGTAATGTTAATGGCTCTCAAAGTACTCAGTACAATCCATGAAATGTGAATGAATAAGCTGGAGTCGAACTTGTCATGGAATCATTCGATAAAAGGTCAATGATGCAACCTCTCATCGAAGGCGAGAAACCTGCCATTGAGGCATGCAGATTTCAAGGTACTGACGATTTCTGGATCAACTTCCTAGATAATGAGTTGTCATCGATAGAAAGTGATCTGTTGTAGGTAAGCCCACAACATGAAATCATAGATCAAGTATTGAAAATATATTGGCAAGGGCTGACTCAGGGATGGTCAAAATGAATGACAGATATTTTTGCAGATGAATGGTTTATTTAAATTGTCCTCTTGAACACATAACGACACTGTAGATGGCTTGGTAACAATTAACCCAAAGCTAATAACCAGAAACCAGATGAAGACTTTCAATGTGGTTTTATTAACTGTTAGGTAAAATATTTCCCAACCTAGGTGAAAAAAAAGTGTCGTGTTCAAGAGTGGTTAACTGGATTTTCAAAAAATCAAAATACAACAAACATGTCCATTCTTCTCTCTTTTCTCCCACCATTGCTGGAAAGTACCTCTTTATTTTTGACAAGCTTGAGGAAGATAATTATAAGCTCATCCTTCGGATGAGTCCAACTTAGTTTAATATTCAAACCCTAAGAAGGAGTGGTTCATTCCTATTTAAAATTGAACAGGTCCTTTACTGTTAAGTTTTAACGAGTCCAATATAGGAGAAACTCGGTGTTTTTCAATTGTAGGGATTCAGAAGAAAAAACTTAAGAAAACTCCATGGGTGTAATTTTTCGTAAATTTAGTCTCTCGAGCCTGAAAAAGGATTAAATAATGTGGAAGAGAACTCTATTGACCGTAATTAGTTAATGTATACCTTTTTCGTAAATACTCCATTTCAGTCCGGAAAAGGGGTAAACTTATACTGAAGGGACGATCATTCATTTACTTTAACGAGTTCGAACAATCAAGTACTCGACAATCTTTTCATGTTTAGACAGTCTGAAAAGGGCTTAAAAGAGGACTCCAAGTTTTCACTTTTTCATAAAAATTTTGAAAGAGTCCGAAAAAGTGATAAAAGTATGCTCTTTGTTGAAAAATGATCAATTCTCCTAAAAAATCCAATTTCTGCACAAAAACTTGAAACATTACACATACCTGTTTAAGATAAGTGAAAATGCTTTCAAAAACACCCTTTTTAAAGTGAAAAATAAACAAATTAAAAAATTATCTATTCGAAAAAACTTATAAAAAGGACTTTTTCAACTTCATTTTTACCGTTCAAGTTCAGAGTGAAAAGTAAAAGCTTTTGGGTAAAAAAGTTCTTGTGAAGATTCTATAAAATCCGTCTGACGAAATCGAGTACTGTCAGTCCCAAGTAATCCACAACCTCCTAATCTTGTATTTCATCCGTTTGCATTTCATTTTGAGGCTCTAGATTTTATTTTTAAGTGAAAAATATGGTTTAAGAAATCGCCCGCGGAGGTCCACAGGTGAAACACATGGACCCCTGCAGACCCCGATTTTTTCCTATGTAGAAAAAATCCATGGGTCCACATTTGTCTCACAGCATGCGTGCGTTCCTACGCATTGTGTACGAAGACAAAGTGCGGTCCCCGTGTGTTTAGATTTCAAAACCAAATTTCTCATTTGCCGCCCAAAAATTTTCAAATTAGATTGTTCTAACATATATTTTTATGCATTGTAGGATTAACAAGATGCTGATTTGGAGAGAACGTGAGCATGAGGATGTGGATGACACCGCAATGCTCCATTTTCCCACAATGAAAGCATTAATAGCATGTGGTTTATATAAATTATGGGTCGTTCAGGGCATGAGGGCACAGGTAGAACTCCTAACATGGATGGTAAACAGGTGGAACATACAGGACCAGTGTTTCATTATTGGCAGCCACTGGCTCAAAATCGAGCTGGAGGATATTTATTTTCAAACTGGTTTGTCCAAGAGGGGTGAAAAACGTTCCTTGTTTGGGACTAGGCCAGGTGGCCAGACTGTTGCTAGTCTTCGACAAGAATTTTGTAATGATCAGGCAAACCCCAGGGGCAAAAGGATTGATATAAAAACTATTATCCATCCCGAGCTAAAATTTATTGCGTTTACTGTTACCAGGTTGTGTGGGAGTGCAGCACTGCATGTGGCTACCGGTTCCCAGATGCGCATTGTTGTGGACTGTTTTCGAGGCACCATTTTCAACTAGTGCGAAGCTGTGTTGGCCAATGTAAAAGGCCAACCAACTAGAGCGAAAAATGGAAAACTAAATAACTTTGGATATGGATCCATCATAGTCACCTTTGCTCTAGAGAGGATCCCCATGTTAGCTCCGTAGAGTATTCCTGTTGATGTCGGTCAACCTCGAGAACCTAGGATGGTTCGTCGGGTTGCATTGATGGCCCATCATGGAATTGAGGGCGCTAAGATTGTTCAATTTCCTCCTTCATATTTTTGTTGGCTGGAATGCCAAATTTTTGCTATAGAGGACTTTCCATACGCCGGGATAGATTTCCGTGGCAACCGAGAGATGACTCTCCCAGCAGGGGAATAGTGGGATGAATCAGGTAAAATCATTTTCAACAATTTCTAATTCTAATTTTTTGTTTTTTAATCATCTTGAAATTAATAACCAAAAGTTTTGAATGCAGATGTGGGCCCACGACAACCAGCCCATCTCCAACCTTATGAAAGAAGACAACCAGTTGCAGCCGCACCAGCCCCAGCAGGCCAATCAGCAGAGATCCTATCTAATTTAGAGCATCACCTAGAGCGTCTGACTCTAGATATTCCAGAGACGGACATAGATGAGATTCCACTCATATTGCAGAAATTTGTGATTGGTGTTCCAGGACCTTTTAAGAGGTTCCTATGTAGGGTGGCCTGGGTAGTGGTCTCTTATCGTGATCACCATCAGTGATGGGATGATCGTGTCGTAAACTCATATTTTTGACTTTTTGTGTTACCATTTTTCCAATCATAAGGTGTTTCCAACCCATGATCAAAGACGATGTATATTTTTTTTTAAAACACTTTTATACTATGATATATCACTATTTACCGGCTATCTGTGTACATGTTATGAATGTTGTTTTATTTACTGTTTTGATCATTGCAAATTTCGATTTATCATACTAGAAGAAACTGCATCTGCTAATGTATTAAAATGTCTTGGAATATGTTGATATTCAATGTAATCAAATTCACGTTCCAAGAGATGAACTCTCAAAACTAACCGTAATAACAATGGATTTCTAATGGCATAAACCCTGTTAAGCTGTAATACAACAAGTTCAGAATCTAACCTAACAATCAAACTCCGAATTTCACAAGATATGGATTCATATAATAACTCAATCACTGCACTATACTCTGCAATGTTATTCATTTTTTGACCAAGGCTAACCCCATGCATGGATACTAACTCATCAGAGGGTGAATAAATTACCCAAGCCGCGGAAGAAATGTTCTTTGTACTACAACAAGCACCATCAGTAAAACCAACGTAGGTTTGAAGAGACGTCGACATCTGCAATATCAAGAGTAAAACTCAGATAAGCAGGAATAGTGACAAAACACACTTCTAAACTAGGCACGCTTTTCTAATCTAAAACACACCAACTGTAAAGAAATCTGATCTAATTAAATGTCCATACCATGTTTAAGCATAATATCGCTTCAGATAAAGCCCATTTCTGGGTTTATCTAAAGGGACACTGTCAAAATATATCAGCTCATAGGCCCCTTTTGCCAGCTTTTTCTTAACAATGAAAGGACCATGCCACATAGGCACGAATTTCCCAGCTCCTAGCTTATCATTGGCTTGATCATAAACTAAGACTAGGTCTCCTTCTAAAAAATTTCGAGGGGTAACACTTCTATCATACTAAGCTTTTATCCGTTTGACATGAGCCTCATTTGCTATTACAACATTTCGTCGATTCTCATCTAGCTGAGCCAAGTACAAAAAACATTTCTCCTCCTCAGACGTAGCTAGAAGTAATGCTATGGCTAATTTCAAAGACAGAATTTCACACTCAATTGTTTACACCGCCTCCAAACCGTAAACCAGTTGAAAAGGAGTGAAACCAGTAGATGTTTTTACCGAGGTTCGATATGCCCAAAGTGCTGAAAATAACATGGAATGCCAATTCGTCTTGTGAATACCAATAATTCGTCTAATCATAATGACTAAAACTTTATTGATAGCTTCAACCAGACCATCAGCTTGTGGATAATACGGAGTGGAACTATCATGGAGCAGGCCAAGTTGATCTATCAGTTCAGTCATCATGATATTTCGAAACTGACTTCCATGATCTGTAATAATGGCTTGAGGAACACCGAACCTAGCAATTATGTGATTTAATACAAAAGTTGCAGCAGTCTTGCCATCAGCCGAAAATGTAGGCATCACCTCGGCCCACTTAGTAAAATAATCTACTGCTAAAATAATATACGCATGCCCCCCGGCCAAGTGAGGGTTACATGTAATAAAGTCAATACCCCATTTTTCGAAAGGACCGACAGCAATTATAGGGTGAAGAGGAACGGGTGGAACACGCATCTTATGATAAAAATGTTGATAATTATGGAATTTCCGGACTGCATAAATACAATCTTTGAATAACGACGGCCAGAAATAACCAACACGCAATATCTTTTGAGCTGTGGCATACCTAGACATATGACTGCCACATGCCCCAGAATGGCAGTCATTTAAAACTTTCTCAGCTTCTTCATGATTAAAACAACGTCAGAAAACAGAATCCGCACCACGACGATAGAGTGTATCACCAATAATATTGTACTGTTGGGATTGGAAGCGTATTTTCTATCGCTGATATCGTGAGATTTCAGGCCGGAAAGATTGGTTTTGGAGATAGATGATAATATCTACATACCATGAATCAAGTGTACTGATAAGAAACAAATATTCGTCCGTAATGGGCTCTTCTGCCATAGTTTCAGTATCAGTAGAGGGGAAAATCACACATCAATTTTGCGAAAACCAAAGATTTCTTTGCCTTGGATTTTTCAAACTCCAAGTCAAATTCCTGCAGGATAACTATCCATTTGGAATACTTTCCCCCTAGCAATTGTTTAGTCAAAATGTACATCATAGGGTTACAGTCAGAAATTACTGTGGTTTTGTGTAATAAGATGTAGTGTCTAAATCTTTGAACAACTTGAACAGAAGCCAAGGCCAATTTATCCACATGT
The DNA here is from genome assembly GCA_034641835.2 of Pinus albicaulis. Lineage (NCBI taxonomy): Eukaryota > Viridiplantae > Streptophyta > Pinopsida > Pinales > Pinaceae > Pinus > Pinus albicaulis. Next base: position 1,500,947,152 of record CM076582.1, read on the forward strand.
GTGTATTTAATCTCAGTCGGATGCAGATTTCAAATAACATAGTAAATCACATGTTCAGTTTTAGATTTTTCTTCCTGCACTAAAACCATCCCAATTGTGGAATGAGAGGCAGCGAGGTACAAAATGTAGTCCTGGTTGTAGTTGGGAGAATGCAATAATGGTGCATGGGTCAACGCGTGCTTAAGTGCATCAAAAGATCGATCAGCGATCTCATCCCAAAAGAATGGAATGTTATGTTTCAGCAACCAGGTAAAACCCTTTGTAAGCTCGGCATAGTTAGGAATGAACCGACATAAAAAATTTTCTTTCCCCTGCAAACTTTGGAGTTGGCGCAGAGTTGAAGGAGGAGGTAAATTGACAATAGCTTAGACCTTCTATGGATCAACGTGAATGCCTACTTTCGAAACAACAAATCCCAGTAAGCGACCTAATTCTACAGAGAAAACACATTTGTGTGGATTCAGCCTAATTTGATAATGCCTACATCTCATAAAGATAGCTCATAAATGAGTGAGATGGTTGGCCCTACGTGATGAATGAGTAGGTAAATCATCGAGATAAGGCTGCACAATGTGCTTAATGTCATGAAATGTGTAAGACATAGCCCTTTGAAAAGTTGCTCCAGTGTTCTTCAATCTAAAGGGTAGCTTGCGATAAGCAAATGTCCCCCAAGGACAAATGAAAGATGTTTTTGGCTGATTAGCAGGGAGTATGTTTATTTGATTGTAATCGGAAAAACCGTCCATAAAGGAAAACATTTCACTATCATCACAATCATCAATTATTTGATCGATATAGGGGGTTGGATAATTGTCTTTAGGAAAAGCTCAATTAATATCCCTATAGTCGATAAATACTCATATCGTTCCTTGTTTTTTAGTAACAGGAACAATATTTGATACCCACTCCGTTAAAGGAATTGGATAAATAAAACCTACGCGAAGTAATTTTTCAACTTCGGCTTTGACAGCAGCAAATTTTCACAAGACGATGACGTGTGTGTGACGTGTGTGTGTTCTATGGTTCTTTGACATATTTAGCAATAAAAATAGAAGAAAAATCATCTTCAAAATGATCCAGATCAGGTAAAAACGAAGATTGATGATGTAGATCTTCCCATGGTAAATCTTCAACAGAAAAAAGTTCACGAATCTACTCATCAGTGTGAACAAGATCAGGAAATGTCGTTGTGGCTGAACTAGATATAGAAAGTGATTCCTCATGGATCCCATTCATTGGATCAGTTTCGATTGAAGAGGGGTCAGAAAGTGATTGTACAACTCGATACGCAATTTCAAATGGACTCAAAGGCATCATGCCATCAAATGAATCTAACTCAGAGTCGAAAGGTACGACCCAAGGATCATCAAACATAACATTTTCTGACGAAATCATATGAATAGTTGTGGTAGAAGGCGATACGTTAGGAGGAGGAAATGAAAAAGTTCCTAGTAAACCAAAATATTTAAGCAAACCTACTCGAACATCCTTGTAAGGGATAGTCGCTTTACCAGCGTGCTGGATTGTTTTTGTAGAGGCTGGATTAGAAGAAAAATAAGTTAACTGATCTATTGTAACGATCCTTCCTTGATGTGGAAATTTTATAAGCCGAAAGACCGAAGAAACAACAACAGTCATAGCATAAGACCAACTGCGACCCAGAAGAAGTTTGTAATCTATAGGGGCATCAACCACTTCCACATCTAGATGTACAATTTTACCTTCGACCCCTATGGGTAAATCCTGCAAAATACCAAAAGGGTGGAAACCTCAACCATCAAAATCCTTAAGAATCGTCGAAGACTGATTGAGTGTAGGAGAACCAAGCGATTTCCAACACTGGATCGACATAATACACGTTGAAGCTCCCTCATCAATCATACTCTGAAATATCGGTCTGTTTTTTACTAACACTAGAATTTGGAAAGCCATTTGATGAGGTAGGCAAGGTGTACTATTTTCTAAATCGAAGATTATAAGGTTGGAATCCTGAATATCGATAGCTCCTATGGTAGACAAAAGTAATTTACGTTGTGCTGGGCATGATTGCAGCACTTCCAAAGCCGACATTACTGAAGGGGAAATAGCTAAATCTTCAACAATGTTGTAATTCTGAGCAGCTCTCGCATGTGGATTGAAAGCTGATTTACGAAGAACACCCTTAGCAGGCGGTTTGATTATTAAGTCTGGATTTGGTTTCTCGATCTGTAGCGGACCAAAAACAGGAGGAGGTGTAGTTGATGTGTTTGCACTAGAAGATTCTGCTTCTTTACCATCAACATGATTCTAAGTACCATAATCTTGTCATCGCGTTGCAATATGTACATGAGACATCATTAGAATAGGTTCTTCTGAGGTATTCGAGGTAGAACCAACCATTTTACTATCTTGAGTTGGAAAAGGATCCTTCAAGACAGCAGGTTGTTGTGAACCTTTAACGAATTTTGCAACCTCTGCTCGATGTGGCCATTCCTTAGTAAAATGATCCTCGTCACAAATGTAACAAGGATAGTGAGGTTTGCGTTTTTGCCCAGTGGAGTCGCCAATTTTTTGTGTGGATTAATCCATCTTGCAAAAAAGACCGATATCCCTAGTACTAAAAGTATCTGGCAACAAACAACCAAATAAACTAATCTTTCTCTAAGCATATATGATTTACAAAAAACTCTATAGAGGTGTAAAAGACTTACCGTATGTCCAACGCTTGTTTGAATTCATTGTTGTCCCTCGTGCACTTGAAGGAGTTATCTTCGTAAACCTGCAATCAAAAACAAGAAAAATATTAAATAGCACCTGTATAGACATCATCATAAACCATGCTTATCATAGTGATCAAGGAATCTATGAAATAAACCATTAACTAACTGCTTATTGAGAAAAATGAGTATATTTGTATTAATTTCAAAAGAAAGAAAACATTACAACCTGAGCCTTGATGTTGCACAGGTCTTCCCAGGGTCCAAAGCAGGAGTCTCCTCTACTTTGATAAGCTCTGCACTACTCCAACCAAGATGAATAGAGGTATGTAATCTCTCCTCACAAAAGTCTTAGTTAACTGAGTCTGAATCTTAACAACACTTAACCTCAAATATTATAAAGCTTGAACTCCCTTTGAGGCTACCCAATGCCTCTTTTTATAGTGAAAAGGAGGAGGTTTCAGTTCCAACTATGAAGGGATAGAATCCTCCTTCAAAGGGATAAGCTCCTCACATCAAGGGGTTAGTTCCATAAGGTAAGGGATACATGAACCTCACAAGATTGGTTCCGCCACCGCAAAATATTTTCTAGAAGCTTCCAGAATTTACTGAAAGTGAGCTTTTCTAAGTTTACTTACACCTTTTTAATCTTTACAGGGGTCCGCACCCATAACACAGAGAAAGTGCGTTCAGGTACGCATAAGAAATGAACATTAGGTGTGGCACCACAGGCAAGATATAGAGAAAGTGCGACACCAAAGTTTAGGAGATTTCTAGGAACTTTTCTCTGATTTTCAAGGCTTGACATGAGGAACTGATATGTTAGACTTGCAAAGGGGGAAAGTATGAGTAATAATGAGCCCATACACATAGTAGAATGTCAGGATGACAATTTTCAGTGTAACAGATGGAGCAGATATATTGAAAGGGGGAGAGGGAAGGTGGGAGAATGGGCGGAAGGATGGGGGCTCGATGGCCGTTGATCTGTAGAGATCAACGGTCCAGATCTGCTTAGAATTATAATGTCGGAAATGGAGAAATAGAAGGGAAATAGGGGTTTTGGCACAAAGAGTCATGCGTTTAAGCGCCTGATTGGGGGGCTTCAAACATATGAGGGTAAGGGTTTAAAAGCCATAAGCCTTTGGGGGCTAAATAACTTATAGTGCAAAAGGGTGTTTTATAGGCAGAAAATAAGGATTTTTAAGGCCAAATAGGGTTCTGGTAGGTTGGATAAGGGTTTTTTAAACCAAATGAAAGGGGGACATAAGGTTTAAAGAGGATTTTTATGATTTAGGGGTTAAAATGGAAGTTTTTAGAAGGATTTGTGAAAGGGAAAAAGGGAGAAAAGGGAGAATTTGAAATGATGGAAAATGGAGTTTTTAAGCAGTATTTCTCTGAGTTAAAAGTAGGTACCTTAGGATTAATAGTGAAACAGTAGTGAAGATTAACTCAAAGGGTAATTATCATCATAAGACTTCAAAATATGATAAGTTTTCAAAGGAAACTATCTCTTGAAGGCTTAAAGACAAGACTAGCCACCACATGGTATAACAGAATTTATAGGTGGCTAACAATGGCTCCACTTGGGGAGGGCAACTGGTTCTTTAGGTGCCTAGAACCTCAGCTATTGATCTCTAGATTTCCAGTAAACCAGCGCCTTAATCGATTCGGTAGCAACTTTCTTTCCTTTATATGACCTTTCTTTGATTTGATAATCTCTACAGCAATCTGAAACCATGGAATTCTATCAAAACAACATCTCTACCTACCCATTCCTAATGATCCTAACATTTTTTCTTCTTTCAGAGTGCATTTGGACTAGTAAACTCTCTTCATCAACATTTTGTTCTTTTGAAAAATAGGAAACTAAATTATTTCTGCTCTTATTTCACCACGAACTCAGTTTAAATAGTTGATTTCATAGATTCTCTACCTATCTACTGTCTGTCAGGATTAGACTGTCTGAAAGACCTTTATTCTCTAAATTCTAAAACAGGAAATTTAAAAGTAGCCAAGCCAGGATTAAACAATTTGACTTGTTGCAGATCTATGGCATAAAAACAAGCTACACATAGATTTTATTTGCAGAAAAGTAAAACAAAATTGTGAAGTCTTAAGATCTGAAAATTAAAACATCCTTCGTTATTCTTCAACTCTGTTTTGAATTTTTTTGAGCTGTGTTTTCTCTCTCATTTGGTTCAAGTTTTGAGCATATTGGAACCAGTTTGTTTTCTATCTTTGGCTCAACATTTAATCTAATTAGATCCATTCTTCTTTTGAGATTCATAGGTTCAAATATTTAATTTTTTTGAACCTTTGTTTCCTTTATCCTAATCTACCTTACTGATAAGCCAAGATTGTGTTGTTTGGCTGATCTAATTTACTAACCTATCAGCAGTAAATTGAAAAGCTAATTAGTCATGATTAGGCTGTATGACTAACTAGAAGTGTGTTTTTAGGAGTGGCATGCATTTGAGCTTGCACACTTTCAGATTTTGTCTCTCTTTTTGGTATGGGGCTGTACCTTTCTTGTTTTTATCTGCCCTCTTTTCTTTTTCTATTTTTTTTGTATTTTTATTTTTCTAACTTTGAATGCAATGTTCAAACAATGATATTTACAATTGAAATCAAAAAGCTTTGAAACTCATGAATCTTGATAGAAATAATGTTTGAGCATCCTTCAATTGACAGGACCTCCATATAGATCTTCTCCATTCAATTATTTCAGGAAGAAAGCATTGTGACCCCTCTCAGCATGAATAATATAGGGTCCTTTCCATAGGTTCTCAAACTTTCCATGTTTTCCCTTCTCTTCCCTTCTTGAATCCCATTTGAGAACCACATTTCCAACTTGGAAATTGTTTGCCTTAGTCCTTTTATCAAATAGTTTCTTGATATTTTCTTAGACTAGTTGTGTTCTTTCATAGACTTCTTCGATGGACTGTTGTAAGTGAATTGTTTGGTTGATTCTTCTATGCATATCATTCTCTTCAGTTTGCACTTCTTGGAGGAGTTTCATGACTGGAACTCCCAATGAGGTTGGGAAGACTTCATCCATGCCATAGACCAGGTGATAGGGGGACATGTTTATTGACTTCTTAGTAGTTAATCTATCAGCCCACAAGGCATGAACTAGCTTACTGTGCCATGATTTCTGATTCTGCTCCAACAACTTTTTGATGATATTGATGAGGCTTTTGTTGGAGGATTTATCTAATCCACTTCCTTGGAGATAGTAAGCAGTAGAATGGCCTAAGGTGATGTGGTATTTGTAACAGAAATCAACAATTCTTTTAGACTTGAAGGCAGCATCATTATCTATGATGATTTTTCTAGGACAACCAAATTTGGATAGGATGTTTGTTTCAAGGAACTTGATAATGACAGAGTCAGTAGCATTTCTAGATTGTATGGCCTCTATCCACTTGGTAAAATAATTAGTGGCAGTGAGGATCCACTTATGCTGGGATGATAAAGATGGGTGAATTTCCCCATTGAAGTCTAAGCCCTATTGTTGAAAGGGTGCCTCAACACTAATGGGTGTAAGGGTAAGGGAAGGAGCTTTATTTTGCCATAAAAAATTTGACACTTATGGCAAGACATGGCTAAATTTTGAGTGTCTGGGAAAAGGGTGGGCCAATAGTGACCAAATCTGAGGATTTTGTTTGTTGTGGTCTTTGAGTAGAGGTGTCCTCCACATTCTCCCTCATGCAGCTCATGCATGAATTTTCCTGCATCATCCTAAAGTAAACATTTAAGCAAAATTCCAACAACATTTTTCCAATATAATACCCCATCTAATATGCAATAGTTCAAAGCCTTTTCCTTCAAAAATCTAGCTTTATTTTTAAAAAAAGAAGAAGGGGAATTTGGATATAAAAGCACATAAATGATGTCAGCATACCCAAGAGAATTCAAAAATGTTTCTCTAATGAAAGGAGCAGTGAATTCTTCTATTTCTTCCAACACATCTACCATATTCATATATAGTACTTGGAAGTTTTACTCAGCCATGAGTTTTGCTAATCCCTGCCCTTTGATTAGTTTGGTGGGCCTGACTTCTAAGTCATATTCAAGAATAGTAGCAATCCATTTTCCCCTTTTACCATCAGGGTCTTGACTTAGAATATCCTTGACAACAATATGTGGAACAAAAGAAATTATGTGAGAGTGTAAAATGTAGACTCTAAAATCTTTTAATGCTTTCATTAATGCTAAGGCTTGCTTCTCCATGATGTTATATTTGAGAGGAGCATCTCTTAAGGTCCTGCTAAAAAATGATATTGGTTGTTCTTGCCCCAAGTAATTATTTTGAAGTAATACTGTAGCTATTGTATGTTCAGTTGCAAAAGAAAAGATATAAAAATATTTGGTGAAATCTAGACTAGTCAAGATTGGTGTTTGATTGAGAGCTTGTTTAACCAGTTCAAATGATTGTTTAGCTTGTGTAGTCCATTTCAGGCCTACCTCTTTCTTAAGCATGTTTGTAATATTCCGTAATAGCTCAGCAAGGTTTGGGATAAACCTCCTCAAAAAATTAATCTTTCCAATGAAAGATTGTAATTCTTTGAGGCTTCTTGGATGGTTGATTTTGAATATGCCATCAATCCTTTTAGGGTCTACTCTGATTCCCTCTTCTAAAATTATGTGACCAACAATATTGCCTTCTTGGAGACCAAATAGTGTCTTCTTGGGATTTAAAGATAAGCTGAATTTCCTACTTTTTTCAAAAACTTTTCTTAAGTGAATCAAGTGTTCTTCATCAATTTTAGAGAAAACAGTTATTTCATCAAGGTAAATGATTATAAAATAGCCAATATATTCTGAGAAGGCTATGTCCATGGCCCTTTGGAAGGTGGCCCCTTCATTCACCAAACCAAGTGGCATTTTGACATACATAAAGGTGACCCAAGGTGTAGTAAAAGCAGTTTTGTGTTGATCACTTGGGAGCACTAACACCTGATTGTACCCTGAGAACCCATCCAACAATGATATTATTTTTTACCCAACTACCCTTTGAATTATATGGTCCATCTTGGGCAAGGGGTAGTTGTCTTTCAGGGAGGCCCTATTTATATTTATAAATTCAATGTAGAGCCTGATTTCCCCTGTCTTCTTCCTAACAGAAACTAGGTTTGACACCCATTCTGAATATCTAAGGGATACTATAATCCCAACATCATACATATTTTCAATTTCTTTCTTGACTAAAGGTAATAAAATAGGTTTTATTATCCTTAGTTTTTGTTTGAAAGGTTTCTGATTTTCCTTGAGAGGAATTTGGTGTTTAGTGATGCTAGTGTCATAAGATTTCAGATAGTTGTATCCCCAAGCAAACACATCTCTAAATTCTTTGAACAACTGTATGTATTGCAATTTTATATGAGCTGGGAGAGTGCTAGACAGTTTGATCATTTTGGGTTCTTCTAGGCTACCTATGTTATGTTCTTCTACATTTGTTTCCATGGGCTCCATTCTTGGTTCTTTGGCTACATAATTAAAGTAAAAAATGTGTTCTAAAGGTGTGAGACCTCTTGGAATTGTATCATTATTGCATTATAAAACTTCCAAGTCTTTATGGTCTGCGTTTTCAATTAATTTTGCTTCAAAAAAATTCTCATAGTGATTTATATCAGCAGAATATGTCATTTCTGTTTCTGGGATTTGTTCATTATCCAAACAGTTTTCTTCATGGCTAGTTTCTAATGCTGGTATGGAAAAATTATTTTCCGATTTTAGGAAATCATCTATGTGTTTTCCACTGTCAAACACTTGTCAGTGGTCCTCATTGTTAGGCACTGGAGGCCTTTTTTTGAACTTTATGTTAAGATGTTCATTTATCTTGGGTACATGGAAATTGTTGGAAGTGAAGGCAAGTTCATTTGCTAGATGATTTTGTGCTCTTGGAATGAAACTAAGTTCATATTTTTCAAAGGTCTTTAATAAATCAAGGGTGGCATTTCGATATTCTCTAAGTCTTGGGTTTTTAGATGAATATTCTCCTTTGATTTGTCTTATGATAAGTTTAGAATCTCCTAGGATTGATATTTTTTGGGCTTCTAATTGTCTAAGAAATTGTAAGCCAAGGAGAAGTGCTTCATATTTAGCGATGTTATTTGTGCATGGAAAATCTATTTTATATGAATAACCCTGATTTGTATTTTGGATCCATACACCTACCCCTGCACTTGTTTTATTACAAGACCCATCAAATTTTATTGTCCAAAGTATTTCTACCTCATTTTAATTTTCTTGTTGCTGTTGATTGTTAATGTTTTGTATTTGAGTTGAGGGCAGTTTTGATTTATCTGGTAAACTGATTTCTTCTTTGTTTTCCTTTTCTTGTTGAGTGATTTCATCTTCATTGTACAAGATAAAGGAATCTAAACTTGACTGAATGGAATATATTGAAGAATTTTTTGGTTTATCTATGTTTCTCACCATGTATTTGATGTGGGATTCCCAATATAATCTTCTTCTTTGGTTAAATACTGGGATGGTGGCATAAGACATTTCCATTTGAAGTTTCCCCTGAAGTTTGGCTCCCCATGATCTTGATAAAAGCATTCCATACTTTTGGGGAATGTAAGCTACCAATATGTCCATTACTAGACTCTTAGCAGTGATTTGAGATAAGTTTACCCATAAATATTTGATTAAACCCAAGCATTTGACTCTGCTTGAATCAAAGGAATACAGATCTTTGTATGGTTTAGTAATTTCTAAGCCTAAGCTTTCCATTACTACTTTGGGCATAAGATTATGTGAAGCTCCAGAGTCTAACATAGCATTGTGTAATATCCTATCATGTATATTCAAACTGACATAGAAGGGAGGGAAATCTCCTTCTTGGTATTTTCCTTCAACTTCTGGACCAAAAAACAACTCATGTTTGTCATCTGTCAAGTTTAACGTATCAGTGTCACTTCCTAAGTTCAAAGCTTTCAAAACTTGGTTTTTCTACACTTCTTGGGTTGCTAGTTTAGCTAGAGGTATAGTAATTTTTATCTTTGCAATCTCTCCCTCAAGACTGAAAGGAACTATTTATTTTTTCATATTTACATTTGCTTTTTCAATTGAATTCCTTTCAGCAATTCTAATTTGTTGAACTTTGTTTGGAATGCTATTTGGGAAAATTTTGTTAAGGCCACTAATTGAAGTGCCAGGGCTTCTTTGTTCAACATTTGGTTGGCTACTTTTCTCTTTGTTTAAATCTATTTTGTTAGCCACAATGTTGGTTTTCTCTACTACTTTCTTAGGCTGATTTTCTGAATTTTTCCTAACAGCAGTACTAGTGTTTTTATGATTTGAATTACCTATGTTCCCTTTTCTTCTTAGATCATACTGTTTATGTACCTCCACGATTGCATTCTCAAACCCAAACTTATAATCTTCAGAATCCTCATAAGTGTTTTCATTTTGTTCTGAGGAGAAGAAACCTTGTTCTTCTTCAGTGAGGAAGACATCATCCTCACTATCTGATCCAATCAAGTTTACATGATTTTCTCCCAATTTTTCAATCTCTCTTTCTTCCTCGTCTTGATCTACATAGTTTTGTTGGAACGGAGGTCTAATCTATTGGTCATTGTCCTTTTGTATATCTTGATTGTTTTCTCTTCTATAATTCTGGTTCCTATTTCTGTTTTGGGGGTTGTTCTGATTGTCTCTTGGTTGTGCTTTATCAAGTATGCTCATCTTTTTCATCATTTCTTCCATCATCGTTTCCATTTTCGAGCTAGATGTGGATGGTGTAGATTCCTCCCTAAATGATACTTTCCTTTCATTCCTCATCCTCGCTCTTTTCTCTATTAGATTTACCTCCACATCAATAGCTCCCTTTTGCATGTCTTCCAAGGTTAAGGGGTCTCTTTCTCATAGTTGATGGGCTATTTCAGCATCAAAGCCTTCAGGATATTTTACTAAGGCCAGGTGTTGGGGAGGTTTCATGTGAGGTGGAAGAGCATTGTAAACACTGTTAAACCTAGTGGAGTAGTCATGAACACTCTCCCCTTGATTTCTTTTAAGATTGTTATCCTCTGCTAATATTTGGAGAGGGTTCTTTTTGATTTCCCATCTGTTTATGAATGTTTGATGTAAAGAAGGGAGATCATTGATGCTCTTAGGAGTTAAGCTCTTAAACCATTTTTTGAATTCTTCTCCTAAACTTTGAGCAAAAATTCTCATTTTAATAGTCTCTTCTTCTATGTCCATGTAATCAAAGGCATCATTCATTTTATCTATGTGCTATTGGGCAGTAGTAGGTTCATTTCTAGTGAAATGAGGAATTTTGGATTGGTAGTCATTTGGTAAGGGAACCATGGGTTGTGGTAACACTAGTGGAGCATACCATGCTGTCATGATCGGAAATAATGGGGGATTTACAAGAGGTGGATTTACAAGAGGGAAAATGGGCTAAAATGGAGTGTTTTGAACAGTGGATGTGTGGATAATAGTGGAAGAAACACTTGGGCCAGCAAGTTGATGATGGGCAGATTTGTTATGGAAGGAGCTGAAATGATGGAGAAGCTGATAATCAGGTGGAGTAGAAGGTGAGGCTTCTCTGCTAAAGCTTTGTTGCAAATCTGTGGTTTCAAAATCAGCTTGGTTTAAATCACTTTGAGAGTTATTTCTAAAGAGGTTCTTTGTGAAAGATAAGTCAAAGTGTAAATCCTCTAAGACAGCAAGGTTTTCAGGGACAGATTTTGTTCTTAAGAGGCTCCTATCAGCAGCTGATTTTCCAGACTTCGAAGTCTGCCACAAAATCTTCTCTGGATTGTCAACTATTGTAGGAGGATTAGGGTCTATATGAGATGTAGTGTTGATCCTATGTGAAGCCAGACTATTTTTTCAAAAATGAGAGAGGCTAAAGTTTTTTAGGGATTGTTTTCAAAGTTTTTCCTCTCACAATGTCTATTCTATTATGGGACTAGGCTTCTAAAGTTCCTCAAGGCTGGTTAACATTGTCCTAAAGAGATCTGGAGACCTAAATGAGTAATAAGCCTACTGAGGCCAATGGAGTCACCAGGTGGAAACTTTTTAGCTTTTGTGAAGGTAAAATGTTTTATGGTTCCACCACCATGTGCATTATGAAGCCAATCTGAAATATTTTTGGATTTTGTATATTTCTATGGTTTATGAGAATGTCCTATGTCTGATTTTAACACTTAGCTAAGGTGCTCAAACAAATAGAGTCTACTCTATGGCTCACTAACTGATTTTCTTAGAGATTTGTAGGACTAAAGAGTTTATAATAGTTTGCTAGGCTATCATAGATTCTATAGGTCCCACCATGATCGTCATTATGTTGGGGTCTTGTGTTTTGATAGATTGGCTAACCAAAATACAAGGCAACACCAAAACCAATCTTTAGAGTTCCAAGATCTAGTCCTCCTATTCTCAGAGAGAGATCTCTCAAATTTGTTTGCAAATATATGTCTTGTTTGCTTTTAAGTATTGATTTTATACTAGTTATTAAGTGCAGGTGTTTGTTTGGTTTGCTTGTTTGGTTGTATTGGCATAGCAGAAAATGAAAGGTCTAGGTAGTATAGATGGAAAGAATAAGTATCAGATTCATTGGGAACTGGAGTCAAGAACAGGTTTATGACAGAATCATCAATTGATATGGGATATCAAAGGGAAAATCTAACTTGGCCATAGGATCCTTTAGTTTTGTGAATGATATGTACATCAATGATTTGAAAGAGAGCTTGAATTCTCAACAAAGGGAACTTAAAAACATAACTTGAACATAAAGAGGAATTTGATAGACATGGCTAACCATGAATTCTACAAACCACACTTTAAGAAAATAATGATTTCAAGACAACTTTTAAAATGAAATCTAAGATTCGGGGAACACCCTATTTCCTCAAAGACTTCATTTCAAAGGAATTAGAAAACATAAAAGATTCACTGATAACACCTAACACATCTATGATCACAACTATAAAGACCTTAAAATAATTATTCAAGTAGGGACAAAGGGTATGATCGAAATAGACCTCCTTGGCTAACTATAAACAATGATACTTCAAAAATAGTTTTCAAGTGGTAGCAAATAAGCAGGGAAAACCATAAATCATAATGGAACCAACTATTTGAACTATTAGAGAAATAAACAAGCATGAGGACTAAACAGAAATATTAAAGACTCTAAAATACCTCAACATAAGAAAACATAAAACAGTGAAGGATAAACAAGTCTAAGGTGCTTCCAGGAGTCATTTCTTAGCCTAAACGTTTCATCCTAATGTAGTAACAATTTATGAAACATAATGAAAATAGGAAAAACAACAGACAGGTCAGAATACATGACCAACTGCCAAGCTCAGGGATCCAATGATAGAGCCTTCTTAAGAACAAGCATTTCAAAACATAATCTAGCTTCCAAGACTTCAATTTCTTCTTCAACTTCAACAGACTATGTATTATTTCAGAGAGTTCCAATGTTACAACTAGTGACCAACCAACCAACCTCTCATTTTCTTCAGAAGTATTTATAGAAGAAATGAGGAGGTGGAAGAGTTCTATGGTTGAGTATCATTAATTTCATACTAAATGCAACTTCCAGCCTTGAAAACCATGCAAGGAATAAGGCAGGAAAGCATTGAATTACAAATCAGTCTTATTTACTCTGGTTCTTCTTTTTAGGCTTAGTGGGTATAAAGATTGACTTTAAGGCACTTTCTTATCTTTACAATAACTTTACTGATGGTTTAAAATATGTTCTTTTGTTTGCAATAATTGTTCAGTTGTCTTTAGTCTTAATGTTACTGACTGAGATTTGATCTATATATTCCTTTGAGACAGAGAGGTTGTAGGTGGCAATTTTGGTAGCTAGGGATTCAATTAGCCCCTCTGATTTGGCATTCGAGGTCTTCTAGATCTGATTTGTGGATTAGGCCTTTGATTCCAAAGTTCATGCCTTGATCCTTTAAGCTTTAATTAACATATTTGATCCTTCAATTATGCTCTGATATTCATCTTTGACACAGATACTCTTTCAATAATTGATGCTGACTGTGTTTTGCTGTTTGCAGGTGCACAGAGGGTTTGTTGGATTTTTTGTTCAGGAAATTGATAATCATGACTTATCGATTCCCTAAAAACATGTAATTTAGAAATCACAAACTCTTTTGAAATCGTATCAAGGGCCATGAGGATTGTCATCCTCGGCCCATAACATTGTAATCATCTGTGAGAGGGTTTTAACCTTAATCTTCATTAAACCCGCATAAAAAACACATAACGTTATTTAAATCCTGCGATTTATTGGTTTAAACTGCTTTGGAAGGTTCCTGGAAATGTTGCGGAGCAGTGAGGATGGAGGAATTTGTAGCGGAGGACAGGTTTCTATGGTAAAACACATAACTAGGGTTTAAAATTCAAAATATGGCGTGAATTGAGGAATGGTGGTTTTTGGGAAAACCGGTAGCGGTTTTCGCGTAGAATTTGGGGGGGGGGGGGAGAGGCGGTATTAACTTTTGGAACGTGATTCTATTCATTGCTCGACACGTGGAAAATGAAAACCGCTTATATCGCGCGGAAGTAGTGCACTGTGAAACAGGGCCAAAAATTACGTGATATTGATCGCTGGTCGTCGGATGATGGGCTGCAGATCTGACGGTGTGGATTTTGTGCAATGGGCTGAAAGATGCATGAGCAGAGATGGTAGTGGGGTCTACGGTGACATAGATTTTGTCACGTAGAGGACGGGTGCAATGGAAAGTGAGGTTTATCGGGTTAAGTGCTGATCGTAGGATCACCTAAATGGAAAGTTGAGATTCAGTGATGGAGCAGATATATTGAAAGGGGGAGAGGGAAGGTGGGATAATGGGTGGAAGGATGGGGGCCCGATGGTCCTTGATCTGTAGAGATCAACCATCCAGTTCTGCTCATAATTATAATGTCGGAAATGGAGAAATAGAAGGGAAATAGGGGTTTTGGCACAAAGGGTCATGCGTTTAAGCGCTCGATTGGGGGGCTTTAGACATATGAGGGTAAGGGTTTAAAAGCCATAAGCCCTTGGGGGCTAAATAACTTATAGTGCAAAAGGGTGTTTTTAGGGCCAAAAACAAGGATTTTTAAGGCCAAATAGGGTTCCGGTAGGTTGGATAAGGGTTTTTAAACCAAATGAAAGGAGGAAATAAGGTTTAAAGAGGATTTTGATGATTTAGGGGTTAAAATGGAAGGTTTTAGAAGGATTTGTGAAAGGGAAAAAGGGTGAAAAGGGATAATTTGAAATGATGGAAAATGGAGTTTTTATGCAGTCTTTCTCTTAGTTAACATCATGTACTTTAGGATTAATAGTGAAGCAGCAGTGAAGATTAACTCAAAGGGTAATTATCATCATAAAACTTCAAAAGATGATAACTTTTCAAAGGAAACTATCTCTTGAAGGCTTAAAGACAAGACTAGCTATCACATGGTATAACAGAATTTATAGGTGGCTAACACCAATAACCATTAGAGTTGATTATTTTACTTGTAAAAGTAATTTTTCATCATAATACCAAAGAGCCAAGTATAATTACATAGGCTCAAGGAGACGTAGCCCACGATATTCAGGTGAAATCCTATATTAAATTTGTTATTATGTGTTGATGCTTATTTTCTGCACTTTATGGTTGTTGTACATGCTTAATATCAACAAAAAAAATCTTTATTTCCTCACACATAAAGGCTTAAAACAGTTAAAATTCATACATCTAAATCAAGAATTCAATTCCACACTGTCAAGTATAAGCTAGATCTTAATTTTTTTAACTGAGTGGGAGGTGCCTGAAAAGCATAACAAGTTATCCACCCATTTCAAATCATTATCACCCCTCCTATTCTATGTGAATCCCTTACTGATGAGTCTCCTTCTCAACAATTCATCTTGGAGGTCATGAATCCTATTGATAATCTCAAGGGTTTAATTCCTCCTGATTCCTGTATTCACCCTCAATAGGAATTAGTAGAGTTTGGAAAAGTAAATATTGAATCAACTAAGAGGGAATTTTCTAGGCCATCCATGGAAATGCCACCTTTGGACTGAGTCAAGTCTTGGAGCTTTTACATTGAAATTTGCAATGATTTTTCCAACCCACATCCTCCCATTGATTAATGTGTTGTATCCCCTTTATGTCTTCATAGTCCTCGTCAAGGAGTTGCATTAGCTCATAATACCACTCACATTTTTTGTCCTCGAGGAATTCCTAATAACGATATGGTTTTAGGATTTCCCTAGCATCATCATCCTTTAGGAATATGGAAATTCAACTCTTCATGGCATGGCTCCATTATGGTGCACCATATGTTCGCACAATAGCACATAAGTTCATGTATGAGAATGTCTCCTATGAGCTCGAAAGTGGGCACAACTTGATGTGACCTACTAGATTGTGTTTCACCTTGTACATATCTATATTATTTGTATTTTTGTGTGTGATGTGATTGGTACCTCATATATGCCAACAAATCCACACAAAATCATAAAACCTAAAACTCAAAAATACATGGTCCTATTTGTACCTAATTCATGTTTTATTTCTTTCATTATGTTATTTAACCAAAGGTATAGTCTTTATGGATGGTTTTTATAGGACAGGGTTACATTTTTATTGCGACATCCATTGGGCCCTAGGCGTGTTAATCTTGAACCTAGCATGTAGGGCTAGTTCTTTCCTTTCCATTGCCTCACATTGAGGGTATAATATGTATTTATTTTGATTTATTAATAAATTTTGATGATTCTTTCCCCATGTATTTGTTGTGTTTATGTTATTATTGTTGATGCACATATTTTTTGTATGTATTAATCTTCCCTGTGTGAAGGGAAATATTTTCCTTGGTTGTTGGTGCATGTGTACAATAATTTAGATCAAGGTATATTAGAGCAACATCTTCATGTAGGAATGAGTTCTGCAACATTAGTTTTATATTCAATAGCTTGCACTAGCCTCTGAGGGCTTTAGGTGCACATTTCTTGGCTTTTCATTTAAAATTATGAGTGTATATGTATGAGTTGCATTTAGGGATCATCACTTATTTGATCACACACTTGTACAGTTGGTTTTGGGCTAACACATAGAGAAACAATTCCTTGTATGAGTGTTATTTTGTTATAATACCTAGAAAGACTTTATGCTTAGCTTCCTCCTGAAATTGGGCGAGAACATCAAAATTAGGGGTGTTAAAGCTCCAGAGAAGAAAACCCCCTTCAAGAATCCCTTCAATAGGGAGCTATGGTAATATGACTACTCATGTTTCATAAAGCCTGAGGGATTTTTCCAACATTCAAAGAGTTGTGGTGCTCTCGTACAACCTACAAACTATGATCCTATCATCAATCACACATTTTCCGCAACCATGGTTGGTAGAATTTGGCCTTTTGACAATTTCCAATTTTGGATCTATGGGAGAAAAGAAAACATAACACCACCCTTCCTTTCCTATTGGATATTTATCAAATACTAATGAACGTTGTTATGAATACCTACTATTTTGTAGCATTGTTTGGGACTAGATTATGGTGATCAACATATGATCAACACTCGCTTGAACTTGTAAATTATGCAAATACGTTGTTCGTCAGTTAAGGTTATGATACCACTAATATGGATCTTGGGGGTTAAGATCCAAGATGCTTGAACGCTGGGCAAGGAAGAGAAAAATAATCATGAGAAAATTGAATAAAAAAGAACTAAATACATCCTAAAAAAAATGAACAGAGATAGGACAAGATATACGTTAAAACCCATTTCTTTAATAAATACGAAGGAAAACATTGTATCCTCTACATCATGGAATACTCATTTTCATTTTGAAAGGTGAGGCCAATTATTTATAGTATTTCTAGTGTTACCTTGAGTTACACCATTGAATACCATGGATGGATACCATGGGTAACTACCACCTTCCACATGGATCAAAATATCATTTGATTCCTCAAACTACTCCTAGAATGTTTTAGATCCCAAATTTGCAAACCGCTTCCCACTGGTCAAAGTTGTCCTATGAGCTAATTCCTCCACTTTTTTAACTCTAAAAACAATGATATGGATGAAAAATAATATAATGGTCCAATACAAATAAATCAAGAACTTTCTTGTCTTTCCTTCCTTCACATGCTTCACAAAATTTGTATTGTTGTAGTATCATTACGCAATCCTTCTCAAATCCGTCTCTACAAATCTTCAATAAATTGAAACCATCTCTCTCCTAGTGTAGGAATTTATTCCTCCTCCTCAATGGTGTCATCCTACTTAAGGCACCCTCAACCACATTGATTTTCCCTAGCCTATAGCCAATGGTCATGTTAAATTCAACCAAGAAGTCTTACCATCAATTCTACTTTGGTGACAACTTCTACTCTGTCACAAAGTAATACATCACAATGCTATCCATTTTTACCACAAATTTTTGACCAACAACTAATGCCTCCATGTAGACATTGTAGTATTGCCATCATCTCTTTCTCATGGATGTGATATCTCCTTTCCCGATCTTTTAGCTTCTTGCTCTAGAAAGCTATAGGGTGACCATTTTGCATCAAAAATCATCCGATGGATAAATCAAATGCATTTATATGTACCTCAAACAAGAAATAATAGTATAGCAACTTCAATATCAAAGTTTTCTCAGTATTATGCTTGATTTATTCACATGCAAGTTTGTTCTTCTCTTTCCACTTCCAAGGTTTATCCTTCTTTAGTAAATTTGACAATAGTGAGGTCACCTTGGAATATCCCTCTAAAAAATTTTGGTAGTACTTGGTCATCCCTATGAACACCCTCACATCATGCATACAATGATATTCCTCCCAATCTACTATTGCCTTAAACTTCTTAGGATCCATGTGAATACATTCCTATCCAACTCAGTGGCCCACATATGGTATCTCACTCTGAATTAGCATACACTTCGACTTCTTCAAGTACAACTATTGTTGCCTTAGTGCTTCAAAGGCCTATGATAGGTGTCTCTTATGCGCATCCATGTTATTTTTTGGGCCCTTTTTTTAAAATAAAAATATTTTGAGTTGCGGATAACAGGTGGCAAAGCGCAACCACGGTAGATAGAGAGCTGTAATGGTTGCGAAGAGCTGAAGATCAGGTGGCACAATAGTTTTGGAAATAGGAATAGATGGCAGAAGGAAGTGACAAAGAACAAGAAAATTACTCCCAGTAATCAAGGAGATGCAGCAAACAAGAAAGCGGAAAGGAAGGGAGAACTGACAGTCGTATTAGAAAAGGAACAAATAGGTAGTCGGCCAGCGGAGACAGGAGGCTGGCATAGTAGGGATCAGAGGAAGGGAGCCATAGGAGAACTCTGTTCACTCTATTTTTTCCATTCTCTCTGTTCATTCTATTCTATCATATATGATAATCTTGTAATCCGTTCTGCCAAGATCGCTCTGAGGATCAATGTAACTGTCCCTCGTGTTAATGCAATATACTATCATCTGGGTTTGATGTCCTGAGTTTTTTAATTTGTTTTTGATTCAGTTGAATGTGTGGGTTTCTTTAAAAAAAAATAGCCTTGAATATGTTCATTAGTATTGTAATTTACAGAGTATTTATACCTATTCGAAGCACCCATTTCTATCTGTTTTATTCTATATGTTATGTTTGATCAATACCTGATCTGATCCTAGCCTTAGTAAGGTCACGACACACCTCGAGTGAGACTCTCTGCTCTTCAGAGTAGAGTGAAAATTCCAGGGTTGTGCTAGACTACTACGGAAAACCTTGTTGGCCTCCATCCTGAACCTGGGTCTTGCCTAAGAGACCTTCTTCCTCACCAACAAATGGTTCTGTTGCCGAGACTTGAAATTCCATTTTGGAACTAGATCATGGTATTTCAGATCTTTGAGAGAGAAATATGAAGCTGGTGGGATAACCACCTAGATCAGTTCATAGCACAGCAAGCGGAGTTGAGACATCAAAGGGAGAAATCTGTTAAGAATCGGGTTTTATTCTCCAAATCTGCCAGTGATATTTATGAGATCTTTTGGGGAAAGTTTCCAAAGGAGCTCTAAAAGTGGTTACGGAGACTACATGCCAAGACAGTCCAAAGAATCTTGTGGAAGGTTTCTCACAAGTGGTTGCACGAATTTCTGGTGGCACTCCATCGGTTAGATACAGATTTGATCCGAGCTATAGATTTCTGGGTGCAATCTACCTTGGAAGGATACATAGTGGAGTTTGCAACTGAGTGTTACCAATATTTCTTGAAAGTGGAGGAAATATTCAGATCATGATTGTGCGAAAATTTGTTGAAGGAGATCCCTCTGTGGATCAAAGCCTTAATGGTAGATGAAGGATTGATGGATTTTCAAAAATCTAAGATGGAGAATTAAACCTCCAGTACTAGGGGAAGGAGCTGAGGGAGAGATGCTACGAATACATTGGAGAGTGGAATAGGACATGGATGTTAAGACCTCTAGTAATTTGAGGGAACGATGAGCACATCGAAGGGTGAAAATCACTAAGAAGTGGCGAGAAAGGGTGATGAAGGAGTTGGAGAAGCAAGAAAGTAGTATAAATGACAACGAGAAGGCGCATCAGATGACAAAGGAGATGGAAGGTCAGATGGGTTCCTAAGATATAGGAGGGACCATCAAGGAAGTGCGGTAGGTGTATAGGGGCCTAGCCCAGACAGAGAAGGGGAAGAAGTATGACAAAGATGACGCGCGCCCCGAGGATATGTCTAATGTGAAGTTGCATTTTGCGATGGAGTAACTATTCCGAGAGGGGCCGACACCCATAACCCAAGGTAACTCTATTCCCCAAATTCCAAGTAGCTCTACTGCTGACCTTCCCCTAGTACTCTATCAGCCACTAGGTGAAATTTTTGTTAAGTTACATGAATTGAGTAAGTTAAATAGTGTTCAGTATTCAGCATTAATACACACTAGCAGTAGTGCTATTAATACCATTTCACAACTGGAATCCATGGGTTTTATTCTAGTAACACCCACACAAGAAAGCATGGCAAGATCATTTACCCGACACCCAGAGTTCTTTGGGAGGGGTAATGATGACATGAAACGATGCTAGTACCTCTGCAAGGCCATATGGAGGGCTCGACAGACACCGAACACAAGTAATTTGATCGAATTTTAGATTACTCTCAGGGAGAGAGCTCTACGCTTGTTTATGAAGTGGTCTGAATCTCATCAGAACCTAGTGATAGACGATGTAAAGAGAGGTTTTGTTAAGGAATTCAAATTACCCCAAACAGATCAATAGGGTTTGTCAAATATGTGGGAGATCAAGTAGCGAGAGGGGGAAACTGCATGGGATCTAATGAGGAGATTTAAGGATGCGATTGGAAAACCGAGTTATCCAATCGACCCGAACCATCAAAGAGATTGGTTCATCAAGGCACTTCTTCCATTAACAAGAACTCTGCTAAAAAAATAGAAGATCGAGACGTTACAAGACACATTGGAGCAAGCTATGAAGATAGAGGCCATGGCGGGATATCCACAAGAATTTAAAGGAGGAGCATCTACTCAAGACCCTTCCATACTAGGGTTACAACATTAGATAGCTAGCTTAACAGAAAATTTGAAAGAGATTCAACCAATGTGACTAGCAAGACCAAATGTATGGTGTACGCACTGTCTAATGGAGAGACACATGGTAACCGAATGTCCAAGGATGTGGGGTCAGAATGTGGGGACATCAGTAGTAGGGGCACAGGGAGCTCCGCCAGTAGGAGTAGTTGCATAGATAAACACCCA
Organism: Pinus albicaulis; assembly: GCA_034641835.2. Classification (NCBI taxonomy): domain Eukaryota; kingdom Viridiplantae; phylum Streptophyta; class Pinopsida; order Pinales; family Pinaceae; genus Pinus; species Pinus albicaulis. Next base: position 1,500,968,581 of record CM076582.1, read on the forward strand.
GGGACTATATTCGCCACAACATCAGTACACAGGATTCCTCATGCAATGGAATCAAGCTACAACTAAATATTGTGAGATATGCAAGAGCATGGGTCATCCACCCCGCCTATGCCCGATCTTGTAGAAATACTCCAACGTTCCAAAAAACATATACTGTGAATTTTTTTATTCTAAAACGCACATCACAGAGCAATGTAGGGCTCTAGAAGCATTAGCAGAACGATTGGATAAGCCTTCATATAGACTAAATGAGGCTCCCAGGGGATGAGGGGGAGGCATGAAAGAAGGCCAAGCTGGAGGAAGAGGTCCAGTCCGATGTTACAACTCTGACCAAGAAGGTCACATAGCTAGGGAACGTCCACTTCCTGAAAGACCCTGGTGCTCTCAGTGCATAGTTAACATGCACATAATAGAAGGCTGCCATGATCTCATTAAAATACGGGAAGAAAGAGCAATACAAAGAGGAAAAAATATGGTAAATGCAGAGCCAATAATAATAGAGGCTCAAGCTATGTAGAATGTAGCCATAGTGACGCGAGGAGGGAAAATAACTGGGTAAGATGCATAGACAACAGACCCGATAAAATTGACAAGGCCAACATCTCCAAAGCTAATGTTCAAGCCAGAAAGACAAAAGAAATACTTTAAAGAAGCACTGGAAAAATTTTCCCAACTTGGGGGAAGCAAAGGCATTGAGTTGCCACAGGCCAAGGAAGATAAGGAGAACCAAGCTAGTACTAGTACTACGATTGAAGAATGGTTTTGTCTATTTCTAAAGATTGTTACCAACGCGCCAATGTTGGAACAGTTAAAGAAAAACTTGGAAATGGTGGTGCAGGAGACCACAGGATCATGGGAGTAAAATGACACAACACAAATATACATACGAAGAGCGAAAATAAATAAGAGAAGGACAGAGAAAGAATTCCGGGTGAACACTCAAGTTGCGGGATTCCAAATTAAGGACACAATGCTTGAACTAGGGTCAAATGTCAATATTTTTCCAAGGAAGACATGGGAAGCATTGGGAAGACCGAGGCTGACATACTCACCAATTCAACTCTGTCTGGAAAGCCAGTACTGTATTATGCCCATAGGCAAGTTGGAGGAGGTTGAAGTCGACGTTGTGGGGGTAAATACATACATGGAATTCGAGGTGATAGATGTTATGGTGGATAAAAATCCCTATTCAGCATTATTGGGGATCGACTGGGCTTTTGAAAACTATGTAGTAATAGATTTAAAGAAGGAATTGATGATCATTTTAAGATGAGGAAGTCAGGGTCACTCAAGCAATTGACCCATATCAAAGTCTTCGGTACACAGGGTTTGTTGACAACAGAGAAGATGCTCAGCTTCTTGATCATCTTTATCAAATGACTACAGGGAAAAGGGAAGATTATATGAACCTGACAACGGGGGGGTCTGTGAGTTGGGGAAGTATTCAAAGCTCAGAATTAGGCTCATAGATAGCTTGGGATGATTGGCAGCAAGGGGGATATGAGACTAATGCAAGAATATGTGCCACCATTGGAAGGATCAATTAGATCGGGACTCAGGTAAGAGATTATCCAACTTTGTAAAATATGAATGTTGTAAATACTTTTATTTCCAGAATAGAAGATAAGGTACCAATGGACCATAGGGTCCGACTCATGGATATGGCTTTACAATCCACATCAACAAGGTGGTGGAGTAACCACCGTAACTCACTGTCACGATGGGACAAAGTTGCGGCAACATTGAAATCCAGGTTTAAAGAAGAAGAAGGACCATACTTCACGAAAAATATCAAGGGGAATCAGACCCCAAAAAACATTTGAAATATTGTGAGGATCAATGGAAAAATGAAGGATACCCGAAAGAGCTGTGGGTACACAAGTTTATACATTCACTGGATTTGATTCCACAGGCTTGGTACCTAATTGAAGAAAGGAAAAGAGGAACCAATACTTGGCAAGAAGTTGTAGATAAATTTACACAATGCTTCTCATTTGAAGGAAAACAGAACTAGTCACCCAAGCATTGCAGGCCATTAAAAAGTTATTGTTCTTCCCAGAGTTTTCAGGAGGAGGAAGAGTAACTACTCCCAAACCAAGGCATCAAACAGTTGGTGGGATGCAAAAAGGTAAAAATCGATATGGATGATTATTATATAGAAGGTCTCAGACATCTATATTTTGAGGAAAAGGAGGGGGAGTGGGATATTAAAGAAGACCCAACAATAGAAATAAATCATATGCTACCACAAAATACCAAGAAAATGAACATTGGGACAGAGGAAAAGACAAAATTGTGTCAATTGGTGATTATTGGGATGCCGAGAAAACTAAGGAGATATTCAATCTACTATAGGAATATGAAGACTTTTTCCCATCTTCAGTAGCAGAGTTAAAAGGAATAAAAGGAGACCTAGGGGAGATGCGTATAATTTTAAAGCCTGACACAAGACCAGTCAAGCACAAACCCTATCTTCTGAATCCAAGAGTGAAAGAAAAATTCAAGGAAGAGATTGACAAGATGCTAAAGGCAGGGTTGATATTTCTGGTGGAAGAAACAGAATGGGTAAGTCCTATAGTCATACAAAGTAAAAAGGATAAGTATGAAATTCAAGTCTATGTTGACTATAGGAGCTTGAATAATGCGTACATACATGACCCGTTCCCTACTCCATTCAATGACGAAGTTCTCGACAACGTTGCGGGGAATGAGGCTTATTCCTTTACGGATGGATTTTAAGGATACAATCAGGTAAGGATAGCCAAAGAAGATAAGAAGAAGACAACTTTCACTACTGAATGGGGTTAATTTGCATATCATGTAATGCCATTCGGGTTGAAAAACGTGGCGGCAGTATTTTCACGAATTGTGATAGCAGTGTTTCAGGAATACATCCACAAATTCTTGGAAGTCTATATGGATGACTGGACTATCTACAGCCTATTAAAGGACCATTCAACATTATTTAGGATAATGTTTGACAGATGTAGGCAACTCTAGATTTTATTAAACCTAAATAAGTGCATCTTTGAAGTGCCTTTTGGAACACTACTAAGACATGTTGTATGCAAACAAGGGGTTTGCATTGATCCAACAAAGGTGGAAGTTACAATTAACATATAAGTTCCAGAAACTGTGAAGCAACTAAGGTCATTTCTAGGCCACACAGGCTACTATAGGCGATTCATCCACAACTATGTGAAGATAAAAACCCCATTAGAAAAGATATTGCAGAAATTAGAGTAGTTAAGTTGGACAGAAATTTGCATGACAACGTTGAATACCTTGAAATAAATGTTGGAAAGTGCGCCAATATTGGTTCACCCTAATTGGGACAAGAAATTTCATGTCCGCATTGATGCTTATAGGATTGCACTTGGAGCAGTTATGGCTCAATGAGGAGACACTTCAGTTGATCACCCAGTCTATTTTGCAAGTCGTAAGTCATCAATAGCGGAAAGGAATTACACCACAACAGAGCGCGAAGAATTGGAAATGGTGTATTCCCTTTAAAAGTTTCGCAACTACCTACTAGGAGGTATGTTTAATTTTTTCACAGACCACTCATCTTTAAAGTACCTAGTTAACAAACCGATCTTGGAGGGAAGAATCTGCAGATGGCTCCTACTCCTTCAGGAGTTCACCTTTTAGGTGATAGTGAAACCTAGGAGACTAAATGTGGGGCCTGACCACCTTTCAAGGCTAGAAAATGGAGAAAACGAAGGGTCTTTGGATGATCAGCTACTGGATGCTGATCTTTTTAGAGTAGAAGCCATCCCATACTACTTAGACCAGATAGCAACCTATCTGACAACAGGACAGTGCCCAAATGAATATACGGCAACCTAGAAAAGACATTTAGTAGTCCGAGTAGCAGAGTATCAGCTAATAGCAGGACACCTGTATAAGATGGGGTTAGACAAAATTTTGTGAAGGTGCATCCTGGATCATGAGAGGGAAGGCATACTATGGGAATGTCAACATGGAGTTGTAGGGGGGCATGTCGGAGCAAAATCGATGGTGAGGAACATACTACAGGCAGGTTTACGGTGGCCGAAAGTACACATGGACAGTAAGGCATTTGTAAAAAAATGCAATGTATGTCAGATGACGGGACATCCATTACATAGGGATGAGCTCCCACTTTAGCCGGTAAAGGCATTGCAACCATTTGAGAAATGGGAAGTTGATTTTATAGGCCTAATTGCACTTGTCACAAGGCACTCATAGCCCAGGTATACCATAACTTCAACAGATTATTTAACAAGGTGGGAAGAGGCGATTCCAGAGAAGGATTTCACATTCGAAACAATAGCTCGATTCATATTTGAAAATATCATCAGCAATTTTGGTTGCCCGAGAAGTCTGACAAGTGATCAAGGTACACATTTCATCAATGCAACCATTAGATCTCTGCTAGAAAACTTCATGGTACTATTAGGGTTCCTATGTTTTGGCCATTGATAAAAGCCAAAAGATAAGACAACATCAAACCACTTTGGGATTCAAGGATCTAGCCCTCCTAAATCTAGAGAGGGATCTCTCTATGAATGAGTTTAAAGATGTGATCTTTAAAGCTTGAAATGTGATTTTAGGCTAGTTATGAAGAGCATGGGTTTTCTTTGTTTTTTTTTTGGTTGGAAAAAGACATGATGAAGGTAAGGGCAGTTCAAAATAAAGGGTGAAGATGTCTGCAAGTGAAGGAATGATTCGGCTAACATAAAAGGCAAAGATAGTTTTAAACCATTGGGTTATGGGGTCATAGGAGGATTTTAATTGAACAACAAGTTTCAAGAAGGATCAATGGGGCAAGTCACTTATGTCAAAGGGTCTCTTAGGTTGATTTTATGGAATGAAATAGATAGGAAATAGAGAGAAAAACAAATGAAGAACAGTGAATAGCCTAATATCAAGTAAGTATTTTAAAACTATCTTGCTTCGGCATGTGCTTAAGGAAAAACATAAAAGTATTCTCAGATCAGGGAAGTGCTTTTAAACTAGCCTGCGTTGAAGTACTTTCAGTAGAAAACATTTAAAAACAGTTCGAACAGCTTAAGATCAGGTAAGTGCTTCTAAACTATACTGCTTTCAGCATATTCTAGAGGAAAACACATATGATAATCACAAAGAGAAATCTTAGATCAGGGAAGTGCTTTTAAACCAACCTGCTTTAATATACTCTAAAGGAAAACACAGAAAATACTCATTTTAAAGAGAAATCTATATAAGGCAAGTGCTTTTAAACCAATCTACTTTAATATACTCTTCAAAGGGAATGTTCAAATGAAGAAAACATAGAAAATAAAGCTTTCAGTAATAGTAGGGTACTGTTGAGAGTAAATCCTACCTCTATGTTTGCTGCTCTTTACCAGAGAAAGTGGACAGAGTGAAAACATTAAAGAAAATAACAATTGACAGTGAGGAAGACATCACCATTGACATAAATCAGGATCCCATAAATCAACAGCTTGTATTTGATGTTCAAACTATTTACAATCAGCAAGCCTGGTGGGTCTCTACAACTTCAAACTTCTCATATCAGCTTATGTATCTTCAAGTTGCACATAGGGAAACAATAGCTTCAGAAAAAATTACATGCATTCATATGTCCAAAGACCAACGTTTCCTCATATTCTACAAAAGTATTTATAGAAGAATGAGGGGGTGGGAGGATTTCCTAGGGGTCAAGTATCATTAATTATGTAACCAGTGCAATTCCTGGCCTTTGGGAACCAGGTAAGGCATAATGTGGGAATATAATCATTTCTAATTCTCCTTCATAACTCTATTTTTGCCTTTCGAGGTCTAATGATCGAAAATGATCTGCTTCTGGGCTGTTCTTAATCTTTAAAAATAGTTTTTCTGACAATTTAGGGATAAGATCTTTGATTTGCATTAATTGTTCAGCTATCTTTAGGCAACACTTCTTCTTCTGGTAGTGATTAAAAATTCTTTGATTCCTGTGAAACTGCAGGTGTCTATAAGATTTTGAGAGAGTTCGATTGGCCTCTGCTTGTGGCCATGGAGGCTTTCTCGGTTCGACAGATGTCTTCGTCTTCTCCTAAAACACCTTTAATTTACTTGAGATTTGTGTTTTAGGTCTTCAATATCCTGTTCTAGTTTGTTCTATCTTCGATACTGATACTCTCTAACTGGCGCTTGATTAACTGTGTTTTTGGTGCGCAGGACTATACAGGGATCGAATGGCATCAATGCCTCATGAATCATTGATAAAACGTTAATTTTAAACCCTGTGAATGATTTCTCTGGTGAATCGAAGGCAGGAGGATTGTCACCCTCAGCCTGTGAATTTTCTTCAGCATGGCGGAAAAACCATTAAATCCTGCAAAAATAGAAACAAATGTTATAAAATCCTGCATGTGTAGGTTGATTGCTTCAGAAGGCACGTGGAGGGAGCATGGCCGTTGGATGGCATCATCCAATGGTCGAGATTGGTCAGAGGAATTCAAAGGGAAGGCGGAAGAAGAATTTAAATTTGAGCCGTTGATCGCGTAAAGATCGACGGTCGGGAGCAAGGGAGGAAATTCAAAGCAAAGGAATCAGGGCGATGAACTATGGGCCATCGATCTGCAGATCAGATTGATGGCAGAGATGCTTAAATGACCGCACCGTATCCTAGTTAACTGTCGGGCTTCTTTGGCGAGCGATCACCATCTGATGAGCGACCTCAGATCAGACGGCGCATATCAATATCATGCCCACTCCACGTCCGAACCTTAATGCTTGATGACCGGTGGTTTTGTGAACAGTGGCGAGGCCACGCGTCAACCAGTGTATGGAATTGCTGCAAAATAAAAAAAAAACCACCCTGCTCTCAAAAGCAGTGCGATGGATACTGTGTGGTTTTGCGATGGTGAGTGGATGGAAAGGACCACCAGGTGACGGATTGCGCACCGTCGATCTGTGGATCAGATCGACGGTGGAGATTGACTGAAAAATTGCATCGGCGAAACGCTTATAATATAATAAAAACCGATAAATTTTAACTTACAATGCGGCTTGGCGCTCGACTGCGGGGCCTTGGGTTATATGAAGAGTCATGTGACCGGGGGTTAAAGAGGAGGCGCTAATTGCCATCGGAAAATGCAATAAACACTTAGAAGGCTAGCGCTTGGTTCTAGCACCAAGGCATATGGAGCGAAAACAACTAAAGACTTAGCCCAAGGGGGCTTAAACCTTTACACCAAAATATGTATTTTCTTATGAATTTTTCAATGTTTTTCAAGGGTTTTGAGAGTTTCGACATATTTTACAATGGGGTTTTAAACTATGCAAGGTGGATTTTTATGAAGGGGGAAATGGAACAAAGGAAAGATGAGGAATTTTATGCAGAAAGAGGAAGCAAAATGAAGGTTATTTCTGAGATGGAAGGAAAAGTAAAATGGATTTTTTGCAGCAGTCTTTCTCTTTGAAATCAGCAGTATTTTCTGGGCTTTGAAATGGGAACAGTAATGAACAAATTCAAAACAGAGGAGATGATGTCTTCAAGAGGCTTCAAGGGATAACATTTGTGCATAAAGATGTTTCTTGAGGGCTCCCACAATGTTTTGGCCACCTTTTGATAGAACAAATTTATAGGTGGCCAACAGTGGCTCCACTTGGGGATGGTGCCTTCATGAAGGCATCAAGAACTTCAGACTTGGATTCTCTAGGAGGATGATCTATGCCTCATCCATTGGGCTGCCTTCTTTGCTGGAATGATCTTACTCTGCTCTGAAAACATGTTAGCAGCCATGAAAAACAATGGCTCCACTTGGGGATGGTGCCTTCCTAAAGGCATCAAGAACTTCAGACTTGGATTCTCTGGGAGGCTGACCTATGCCTCATCCATTAGGTTGCCTTCTTTGCTGGAATGATCTTACTCTGCTCTGAAAACATGTTAGCAGCCATGAAAAACAATGGATCTTCGTTGAACAAGCTTTCTACCTACCCAATCCTACTAATCTAACATTTTTTCTTCATTAGAGTGCACTTGGATTAGCAAACTCTGTTACAACATTTTATTCTTTTTGAAAATAGGAAAATTGATCTATTTCTACTCCTTATTTCTCCATGAACTCAGATTAAACAGTTGATTCCATATGATTCTCTACCTAATCTACTAATCTGTTAGGATTAAACAGTCTAACAGATTTTATTCTGTAAATTCTACAACAAAAATTTAAAAATAGTCAAGTCAAGATTAAGCTGTTTGACTTGCTGTGATCTATGGCATAAAAACAAGCTGCACATAGACATTTATTTTGCAGAAAATTTAAAGCAAAAATGAAAGGCTTCAGATCTAACAGTTCAAGTACTTCAACTTTTTACAGCTCTTTTTTTTTTTTTTTTTTTTTGAGCGGTTTTTCCTTTGTCAACTGGTTCAGATTTTGAGTTGATTAGAACCAGTTATTCACCTTCTTTCTTGACGCAAGAAATAAACAGATTTGAGTCATTTCTCATGGAAACTTAGGTTCAGGTTTTGAGCATGTTTGAACCTTTCATTTCTAACGTAATCTATCTACTGATAAGCCAAGATTAAACAGTTTGGCAAATCGAATTCACTATCCTATCAGCAATAAATTTAAAACTAATTATTCAAGATTAGGCTATTTGACTAATTAGAAGTGTGTTTTTCAGGAGTGGCATTTTAGCTTGCACACTTTCAGATTTGTTTCTCTTTTTTGGTATGGGGCTATACCTTTATTTTTTTTTACAATCTGCCCTCTTTTCTATCTTTTATTGTTTTTGTATTTTTTCTTTATAAAAATGAACAAAGCAATGGTATTTACGATGGAAATGAAAGCTTTTAAAATTGAACTCAGCAGTAGTAATGCTTGAGCATCCTACCATTGACAGGACCCCCAAACAGATCTGTTCCATCTAACTCTTGCAGAAAAAAGGTGTTTGGACCAATGGTGGACTAAATCATGTAAGGACCTTGCCAAAAACTGTCAAATTTACCATGTTTACCATTATCTTCTCGTTTGGAGTCCCACTTGAGTACCTTGTCTCCAATGTTGAAGTCACAAGATTTTTTTCTCTTGTCAAACAACTTCTTTATATTCTCTTGCACCTTTTGAGCTCTATTGTAGACTTCTTCCCTTGTCTGCTAGCTATGTATAGTTTGATTGATCCTCCTTACCATCTATCTTCTTCTGACTGTATTTCTTGGATCAATTTTATCACTGGTACACCCAGGATGGTAGAAACACTGCATCTAATCCATAAACAAGCTGGTAAGGGGACATTCCAATGGAATTCTTTGTGGTCAATCTGTCTACCCACAAAGCATGCACCAACTTGTTATTCCATGATTTTTTATTTTCTTCAAGTAACTTCTTGATGATGGTCACCAAAATTTTATTTTATGATTCTTCTAGCTCATTACCTTGAGGGTAGTAAGCAGTAGAATGACCAAGTGTAATCTAATACCTGTGACAAAAATCAATCATCTTTCTGGAACCAAAAGCAGCGGCATTATCAGTAATAATCTTCCTAGGACAGCCAAATCTAGATGGGATATGATCTTCAAGAAATTTTATAATGATAGAATCTGTGGCATTCCTAGAAGGTATGGTCTCTATCCATTTGGTGAAGTAGTCAGTGGTTGTGAGAATCCATTTGTGTTGGGCAGATGAAGCGGGATGGATTTCTCCTATGAAATCTAGGCCCCATTGTTGAAAATGAGCTTCAACAGTGATAGGTTGTAATGTTAAAGGGAGGAGTTTTCTTTTGCCTTCAAAAATTTGGCATTTGTGACAGGAAAATATCATTTTATGGACATCTTGAAAGAGGGTGGCCCAGTAATATCCAGCTCTAAGGATTTTATTGGCTGTGGTTTTCCAATAGAGATGACCTCCACATTCTCCTTCATGGAATTCATGCTTGATCCTCTCTGCATCAAATTTATGCAAACATTTAAGCAATAAACCATTATTATTTTTCCAATATAAACCTTCATTTAAAATACAATAGTTCCTAGCTTTCAACTTTAAAAAACTTACCTTTGTTTTTGATAAATCATGAGGAGCATCAAGATTTGTAAGCACATACAGGATGTGAGTGTACCAAGGTGAATTTTGAAACCGCTCTTCGATAGTGGGAGCAGGTAATTCTTCCTGTTCATCCAAGGCATCTACCATGTTAATGTCAAGGGCTTGTAGATTAGATTCAGCCATTAATTGAGCTAAGCCTTGACCTTTGATGAGTTTTGTGGGTTTTATTTCCAAATCATACTCTAATATTGCAGCAATCCATTTGCCCCTCTTTCCATCTGGGTCTTGTGACAAGATGTCTTTTACCACTATATTAGGCACATAAAAAATGATGTGGGAATGCAGAATATACACCTTGAAGTCCTTTAAGGCCTTTACCAAAGCATAGGCATGTTTTTCCATTATGCTATATTTCAAGGGTGCATCCCTTAAAGCCTTGCTGAAAAAAGCAATAGGTTGTTCCTGTCCCTCTGGATTTTTCTGCAATAGGACTGCAGCGACAGTATGCTCTGAGGCAAAGGAAAAAATAAGGAAATCCTTTGAAAAGTGAGGGCTGATTAGGACAGGTGCTCAGGTGAGTGCATGTTTTACCAATTCAAAGGATCTTTTGGCTTCTACAGTCCACTTCACTCCTACTTCTTTCTTGAGCATATTAGTCCTATTTCTAAGGAGCTCTGCTAAGTTTGGAATAAACCTCCTCAAGAAGTTAATATTTCCAATAAAGGACTGTAATTCTTTTATGTTCCTTGGTTGGCTAATCTGTAGTATTCCCTAAACTCTTTTTGGATCTATTTTAATCCCCTTTTCTGATATAATATGGTTGAGGAGTTTACCTTCTTGAAGGCCAAACACTGTCTTTTTGGGATTTAAAGATAATCCAAACCTTCTACACTTTTCGAGGACCTTTCTTAGATGTTTAAGGTGCTCTTCATCCATTTTGGAATAAACTTTTATGTCATCAAGGTAAATTACAATGAAGTGCCCTATCTCCTCTGAAAATGCAATGTCCATGGCCTTTTGGAAAGTGGCCCCAGCATTCATTAATCCAAAAGGCATTTTCACATACATGAAAGTGCCCCAGGGAGTGGTGAAAGTTGTCTTGAGTTGGTCTTCTAAGAGTACTAAAACTTGGTTATACCCTGAAAAACCATCTAACAGAGAAATCCTCTCTGAACCAACTACCCTTTGTAGGATGTGTTCCATTTAGGGTAAAGGGTAATTGTCCTTTAGGGAGGCTCTGTTAAGGTTTCTGAAATCAATATACAATATGATTTCTCCTATATTTTTCCTCACAGCTACAAGGTTAGAAACCCAATCTGAAAACCTCATAGGCACTATGATTCCTGCCTCATACATTTTCCTGATTTCCTTTTCTACTAAAGGCAGTTGTATTAGATTAATTCGACGTAGTTTTTGCCTAAAGGGTTTTTGGTTTTATTTCAATGGGATCTTGTGCTAGATGATTTCTGTATTGTAGGCCTTTAAGTCTTCATAGCTCTAGTCAAACACATCAATAAATTCTTTAAATAGGTCGATGTATTTCTTTTTCATGTCTGCTGGCAAGGACCTAGCTAATTTAATCATTTTAGGCTTATCCTCTGTGCCTATGTTGCATTCCTCGACATCATACTTTGTGTATTCTACAATGGGTTTCTTTGCTACGTCGTTAAAATCAAACAGGTCTTCTAAAGGTGCTAACCCCCTAGGTATGTTCTTGTCCTTTGATGGCAATACCTCTATGTCTTCATTTTCTGCGTCCTCGTACTCTTCAGTATGAGTTCCAAGTTTTTTAGTTAACATGTTGATTTTTATGGAACCGGATAGTTTATCTCCCTTAGGGGACTCTTTGTTGAGGCAATTTTCGTCGGATTTAGAATGTGAATCAAATAACTCAAATTCGTTCCTGCCAAGAAGGAAATTCTCTATCTGCTTGTCGCCCTCAAAGACCTACCAATATTTTTCATTATCTGGCACTGCAGGTCTATATTTTGTTTGAATGATGATCTGTTTATCACCAGGTGATTCTTGACATGAACTAGCAGCGCATGCCAGCCCATTTGGAATTATGTTTTGACTCCTTCGGACAAACACGAGCTCATATTTTGTAAACATGTTCAGGAAATCTATGGCATTATTTCAGTATACCCTTAGTCTATGATGCTTAGTGGCATACTCTCCATTTAGTTGTTTGATGACTAATTCTGAGTTTCCCTAAACAATTATCTTCTTGGCTCCCAGTTCTTTTAATAGACGCAATCCGAGGATGAGAGCCTCATACTCTGCGATGTTGTTAGTGCATTTGAAATCTAGCCTGAAAGCACGACTGTCAGAGTAATTGTTTTCAATGTAGATCAACCATACCCCAACTCCTGCACTCTTTTTAGTGCAAGACCCATCAAAGTTCATGCACCATAAGGGATTTCTTGTAGGGCTAACATTGTTTTCATCCCTATTGCCTTGTTCATCATTATGTTCTATTCTGGGATCCACAACATGTTGTGTTGGGTCTCGTTCCTCAGGATTTTCATGGAGTTGACTGTGAGGGGTAGTCTGTTGTTTTCCATCTTGGCTTTGTTCATTCTGGTTTGTTGTTTCAACGCATTGTTCAGAAGTTTCTCTCTCGTTTTCTTCCATATCTAGAACTGGCATCATTTCTAGATTAGGGGCCTCTAACTATTTATCTGAGTCGTTGTGTTCTGGATCTGACTCCTTTGTGGAGTCATTATTGTAAAATATAAATGAATCTAGGTCTGTATGGACAGAATAAATGGTGGAATTTTCAGGCTTTTCTGAGCTACTGACCATGAATCTCATGTGTGCCTCTCTATATAGTCTTCTAAGCTGGCTAAAGACAAGGATAGTGGCATATGTCACATCCATTTGTATGGTACCTTGCAGCTTGGCACCCCATGATCTTGACAACAACATGCCATACTTAGGAGGCACATTAGCCACCACAACATCCATCACCATGCACTTGGCTGGGATTTGGGTCAAAATCACACAAATGTTTTTGATTAGGCCAAGGCACTTCACTCTGCTAGAATCAAAAGAATATAAATCCTTGTAAGGTTTGGTTATTTCTAGTCTTAGCCTTTCCATTATCACCTTTGGCATAAGGTTGTGCGAGGCTCCAGAGTCATGCATAGCATTATGCAAGATTTTTTCATGAACATTCAAACTCACATAAAAGGGAGGAACGGGTCCCTCTTGATATATACCTTCAATATTAGGACCAAAAATGAGCTTTGGCTAGTCATCATTAAGACTGACTGTGTCATTATTATCCTCAATATTTAAAGCCTTCAAAATTTTGGTTCTATATACATTCTGGGCAGCCAACTCAGTCAGGGGAACTGAGATTCTGATCTTTGAAATTTCCTGCTCTAGGCTGAAAGGAATTTGTTTCTTTGAAGAACTTGTCTCAGCCTTACTATCTACCAATCTATCAGCAACATCAGCTTGCTGATTTGTTCTATTTGTATTTGAAAAAATGGTATTAACAAGAGTACTAGATGAAGTGGTAGTACTACTAATGTCCGCACTCTGTTTTTCATTGTTTTGGGTACCTTTCTCTCTACCTTTATCAGAATTTACAGCCACTGTTTTATCCTTTTGTTTGAAAATTTTAGGCTTGTTTATAGTGTTGTTTTGTGAATATCTTTCAGAGGTTTTGGTGTTGGGAGTTTGTTTACTGGTTTTGCTTCTAAGGTCATATTCTTTTTGAGACTCTATGATGACATTTTCCATGTCTTGAAAATAACTTTCAACATCATCTCTGTTGTCATCATAAGGGGTATGAAGACCTTGGTTTCTATCATAGTGAATCTCAAAGTCATCATTATCTACCCCTAGCATGTTGATATCATCTTCCTCTATTATCTCATATGTTTCCTCAACCTCACTTATATAGTTTTGATGAAAGGGAGGAGTGATATGTTGATCATCATCCCTAGGTCTGTTTGGAGGTTGGTTCCTTCTAAAATTCTGATTCTGGTTTTTGTTTTGAGCAGTTTGGTTTTGACTGGCTTGTGCTCTCTCAAGGATGCTCATTTTCTTCATCATTTCCTCCATCATTCTCTCCATTTTTGAGTTGGAAGTAGAGGGTGTAGATTCCTCTCTAAAGGACACTCTCTTTTCATTTTTCATTCTCGCTCTCTTCTCCATCAAGTTTACTTCTATAGAAAGAGCACCTTTTTGCATTTCTTCAAGAGTTGTAGGATCTCTCTCTCTCAGCTGATAGGCCATCTTAGGGTCAAAACCTTCAGGAAATTTTTTTAAAGCTGAGCCTTGAGGAGGTTTTAGATCTGGGGAAAGTGCATTATATACACTATTAAATCTGGTACAATAAGCTTGTACACTTTCCCCTGTGTCTCTATGGAGGTTCTTGTAATCCAGAAGGACTTGGAGAGGGTTTTTATTTACTTCCCATTTGTTTAAGAATGTCTGATGAAAGGCTTGGAGATCATTGATACTATGAGGGGTTAAGCCTTTAAAACATTTTCTGACTTCCCCTCCTAAGCTTTGAGCAAATAATCTAAGCTTCACAGAATCATCATCAATTTCATTTTGGTCAAAGTAGTCATTCATTTTATCCATATTTTGTGATGCAGTTGTAGCATTGCTAGCATCATATAATGGAATTTTAGACTGATAGTCCTGCGAAAGATTGAATAATGGTACAGGAAGGACTAAGGGAGCATACCATGCTGCCATGATATGTGGTGGAGGTGGATTTACAAGAGGTGGATTAACAGGAAGGAAAGTGGGCTGAAGTGGGGTGGTTTGAATAGTGGATGTAGGGTGAGCAGAAATGGATGGACCAGGAATAGATTGTTGAGTTGATCTTGGATGAGAGAAACCTAAGTTGTGAAGAAAATGTGAATCAGGAGGTGTTGTTTCTCTGCTACTAGGATGTTCACTTGTTTCAGGAGATGAAAGTGAAGACTCAGAATCTAACTAACCTAAGTCACCAAGAGACCTAGTTCTAAAGGGATTCACTAGGTCAACTTGTGATTGTTGTAGAGCTGAAATATTTTCAGGAACTGAATTAGCTCTTAAGGGTGATCCGAAAACAATTGATAATTTAATCGTAGGAGACCTCCTAAGGATACTTTCTGGATTTTCAACTATCTCAAGTGGATCAGGGTTAGGATAGGCTCTAGTGTGAGTCCTTCTAGAAGCCACTATGCTGTGTTTTTTAGACCTAACTAAACAAGAAAAGTGTTAACCAGATATGACAATCTGTGATCGGTTTAACTGATCTTTTGCTAAGGGAACTTTAATCCTAAATCCCTCTTACTGGGTTTGAATGGTTTTATAATGATCATGGGTCCTCCTAGTGGAGTCTTAAGGTCTGCAAGGTTGTGGAGTCGCCAAGTGGAAGTTTTTAGCTCTTTTGGAGGTAAAAGGTGTTATGGTCCACTACCATGTTTTATTGAATACCAATGTGAACTATTTTTGGATTTTTTAAGTTCTAGTGGTTGTTAAGAATATTCTAACTCTGTTTCAAAACTTAGCTATGGTTATGAGACAAAGACAGTCTACTCTTATGGCAAAGCTAACTGATTTTTCAAGGTTAGATAAAGTCTTATGAGAATCCTAGGGTTTGCCTAGTTTTTCACTGAATCAAACAAGTTTCATCATGATTACCATTCTTTGGTATTTCTTGAAAAGGCTACTTTCTACTCACAAGGTTTTATGAAGCTTTTAAGGGAACCCAAGGTGAAAATTCAATTGAGATCCCTAGTGGAGTCGCCATTATGTTGGGGTTCCTATGTTTTGGCCATTGATAAAAAACAAAAGATAAGACAACATCAAACCACTTTGGGATTCAAGGATCTAACCCTTCTCAATCCAGAGAGGGATCTCTCTATGAATGAGTTTAAAGATGTGATCTTTAAAGCCTGAAATGTGATTTTAGGCTAGTTATGAAGAGCATGGGTTTTGTTTGTTTGTTTTTTGGTTGGAAAAAGACATGATGAAGGTAAGGGCGGTTCAAAATAAAGGGTGAAGATGTCTACAAGTGAAGGAATGATTAGGCTGACAGAAAAGGAAAATATAGTTTTAACCCATTGGGCTATGGAGTCATAGGAGGATTTTAATTGAATAGCAAGTTTCAAGAAGGATCAATGGGGCAAGTCACTTATGTCAAAGGGTATCTTAGGTTGATTTTATGGAATGAAACAAATAGGAAATAGAGAGAAAAACAAATGAAGAACAGTGAACAGCCTAAGATCAAGTAAGTTTTTTCAAACTATCTTGCTTCAGCATGTGCTTAAGGAAAAACATAAAAGTATTCTGAGATTAGGTAAGTGCTTTTAAACTAGCTTGCATTGAAGTAATTTTAGTAGAAAACATTTAAAAATAGTTCGAATAGCTTAAGATCGGGTAAGCGCTTCTAAACTATACTGCTTTCAGCATATTCTAGAGGAAAACACATATGATAATCACAAAGAGAAATCTTAGATCATGGAAGTGCTTTTAAACCAACCTGCTTTAATATACTCTAAAGGAAAACACAAAAAATTCTCATTTTGAAGAGCAATCTAGATTAGGCAAGTGCTTTTAAACCAATCTGCTTTAATATACTCTTCAAAGGGAACGTTCGAATGAAGAAAACATAGAAAATAAAGCTTTCAGTAAGAGTAGGGTACTGTTAAGAGTAAATCCTAGCTCTATGTTTGCTACTCTTTACTAGAGAAAGTGGACAGAGTGAAAACATTAAAGAAAATAACAATTGACAGTGAGGAACACATCACCATTGACATAAATCAGGATCCCATAAATCAAAAACTTGTATTTGATGTTCAAACCAGTTACAATCAGCAAGCCCGGTGGGTCTCTACAACTTCAAACTTCTCATATCAACTTATGTATCTTCAAGTTGCACACAGGGCATCAATAGCTTCAGAAACAATTACATGCATTTAGATGTCCAGAGACCAACGTTTGCTCATCTTCTACAGAAGTATTTATAGAAGAATGAGGGGGTGGGAGGATTTTTTAGGGATCAAGTATCATTAATTATGTAACCAGTGCAATTCCTAGCCTTTGGGAACCAGGCAAGGCATAATGCGGGAATGTAATCATTTCTAATTCTCCTTCATAAATATGTTTCTACCTTTTGAGGTCTAATGATCGAAAAGGATCCGCTTCTGGGCTGTTCTTAGTCTTTAAAAATAGTTTTTCCGACAATTTAGGGATAAGATCTTTGATTTGCATTAATTGTTCAGCTGTCTTTAGGAAACACCTCTTGTTCTAGTAGTGATTAAAAATTCTTTGATTCCTGTGAAACTGCAAGTGTCTATAAGAGTTAGAGAGATTTCGATTGGCCTCTACTTGTGGTGGTGGAGGCTTTCTCAGCTTGACAGATGTCTTTGTCTTCTCCTAAAACACCTTTAATTTACTTTAGATCTGTGTTTTAGGTCTTCAATCTCCTGTTCTGGTTCGTTCTGTCTTCGATACTGATACTCTCTGACTGGAACTTGATTAACTGTGTTTTTTGGTGCGCAGGGCTGTACAGGGATCAAATGGCATCAATGCCTCATGAATCATTGATAAAACGTGAAATTTAAACCCTGCGAATGATTTCTCTGGTGAATAAAAGGTGGGAGGATCGTCACCCTCAGCCTGTGAATTTTCTTCAACATGGCGGAAAAACCATTAAATCCTACAAAAATACAAACAAATGTTATAAAATACTGCATGTGTAGGTTGATTTCTTCAAAAGGCATGTGGAGGTAGCATGGCCATTGGATGGCATCATCCAATGGTCGAGATTGATCAGAGGAATTCAAAGGGAAGGCTAAAGAAGAATTTAAATATGAGTCGTCGATCCCGCAAAGATCGACGATCAGGAGCGAGGGCGGAAAGTCAAAGCGAAGGAATCAGGGTGATGAATTGTGGGCCATCAATCTGCAGATCATATCGATGGTGGAGATGCTTAAATGACCACGTCGTATCTTAGTTAACTGTCGGGCTTCTTTGGCGAGCGATCACCATCCGATGAGCGGCCTCAGATCGGACGACGCACATCAATATCGCGCCCACTCCACGTCCGAAATTTAATGCACGATGACCAGCGATTTTGTGAACAGTGGCAAGGCCACGCGTTAGCCAGTGTATGGAATCACTACAAAATAAAAAAACCACCCCGCTCTCAAAAGTGGTGCGATGGATACTGCGTGATTTTGCGACGGTGAGTGGATGGCAGGGACCACCAGGCGATGGATTGCGCACTGTCGATTTGTGGATTAGATAGACGATGGAGATTGATTGAAAAATTGCACCGGCAGAACGTTTATAATATAATAAAAACCGATAAGTTTTAACTTACAATGCAGCTTGGTGCCCGACTGCGTGGCCTTGGGTTATATGGAGAGTCATGTGACTGGGGGTTAAAGAGGAGGGGCTAATCGCCATCGAACAATGCGATAAGCACTTAGAAGGCTAGCACTTGGTTCTAGCACCAAGGTGTATGGAACGAAAACAACTAAAGACTTAGCCCAAGGGGGCTTAAAATTTTACACCAAAATATGTATTTTCTTATGAATTTTTCAATGTTTTTCAAGGGTTATGAGAGTTTTGACATAGTTTACAACGGGGTTTTAAACTATGCAAGGTGGATTTTTATGAAGGAGGAAATGGAACAAAGAAAAAATGGAACAAAGGAAATATGAGGAATTTTGTGCAGAAAGAGGAAGCAAAATGAAGGTTAGTTCTGAGATGGAAGGAAAAGGAAAATGGATTTTTTGCAGCAGTCTTTCTCTTTGAAATCAACAGTATTTTCTGGGCTCTGAAATGGGAATAGTAAGGAACAAATTCAAAACAGAGGAGATGATGTCTTCAAGAGGCTTCAAGGGATAACATTTATGCATAAAAACTGTTTCTTGAAGGCTCCCACAATGTTTTGGCCACCTTTTGATAGAACAAATTTATAGGTGGCCAATAGGTACAACATCATAAAAGTAGTCCTTACCATCCACAAGCTAATGGTACAGTAGAAGCATTCAATAATATTATGGAAAAGGGTTTAACGAATATTTGCAAGACCGAACGAGATGACTGGGATGAATGTATAGCAACAACACTATGGGCGTACAGGAAAACTATCAAAAGACTAAATAAACAAACCC
Organism: Pinus albicaulis; assembly: GCA_034641835.2. Lineage (NCBI taxonomy): Eukaryota > Viridiplantae > Streptophyta > Pinopsida > Pinales > Pinaceae > Pinus > Pinus albicaulis. The sequence continues at coordinate 1,500,987,716 of CM076582.1, forward strand.
CATTCCAGCTGGTGTATGGGAGGGAAGTAGTAGTACCGGCTGAGTTTGTCATACCGAGTCTCCTAATTGCAATGTCACTTCAATTATCAGATGAAGACTCGCTGAAAGATTGATTACAAGAACTACAAGAACTGGAAGAAGACAGGTTTCTAGCATAATTCCACCAAACTATCCAGAAAGAGAGACAAAAAGCTTCACATGACTGCCATATCAAGTGCAAAATGTTCATGGTCGGCGGAAAAGTTTTACTTTATGACAGAAAGTTCCAGAAGTTCCCAGGTAAACTAAGAATGCATTGGATGGGACCGTACCATGTCATAGAAACTAGAGATTCAGGAGAAATTCGGTTAGCACAACTGGACAACCAGATACTACCAAGATGGGTGAATGGCACACGCCTGAAGCCATATCACATGTAAGTACTACATTTAAATTTTCAATAACTATCACAATCGAGAGGAGTTAGTAGGGTAAATTTGAATAGATAGAGTCAATAACTCTCTCACACCTGAGACAAACTTAGATAGAAATCCCAATAAAGAAAATTCTAAGCACAAAAAAAACTTAGAGTTGTGATGCAGAGATCGCAACACAACTGATTTTGGTCGGGGGGAGGGTAGTGTCCAATGTGTCATCCATGTCAGAGAACAAACATGTCGAACATCATTCCATCATCATGAATCATAGAACCCATGTCAGTCCGTAGGATTACCGAGATTTGAGAAGTAATTTCCACAATTAACATCGTCCATATCGCAATAAATTTTTGATAATAGGCCATAATTATTACCCATCACGTCTGCCCAACTCCCTAAGTCACAATCAGCTTTGTCAGAATGCACCTCATCCTGATAACTAATCACACGATTATAGCCACGGGAGAAGTCATGGAAAATTAATTAGTTATGGGGTCCTATCAACCTCATGCGTTTCGGTTACTTACATAACTTGCATGAAAGAAAGCGCAAGAATGTCGGAGAAGTCCGAGTTTGAACCAGAAACGACAACAGGAGAAACAAAAAATTCATCAGAAGAAGTCCAAAGGGAGTATCTGGAGGCAGGAATTTACAAGGAAAGAAAAGGAGTATCTTTTCAAGTGTAGCAGAGGAGAGAAAAAATGACCAAGGTAGCGCCAATAGTCATCGAGCAGCAGCTCGATGAGAGAATATAGAAGATGGAGTCGCTGGTGGGGAAATATGATAGCGCGTTATTGATCGACACCGACCTGATGTATTCTTTCCAATTCGCAGCGATGAAGAAACAAGTCTATATGGAAAATTATGCCACTGAAGTAGGACAAGAAGCAGCAAGAGTACTCCCAGACTTTAGAGGTGTCCAGCAATCAACCATAATGAACCTCAGAAATATTCCAGTGATCGGCACCATAGGGGCTGCGATGTAGTGCACAAAGTTCCCGCTGAGAAGGATCCACAATGGGTCGTTATGGTTAGGAAAATAAATACCAATTCACACAAAAGATATTCACGGGTTTACAAGGCTATCACAAGAAGGTAGAGACGTCTCCACGACATTCCAAAATGTGTCAAAAAGGGCGAAGAAGGCAAGAGATGGCGATTACTACAAGAAGTTTGACACCAAGAGAGGAGGAAAAGGGGCAAAGATAGACCTTATAAACAAGCTAGCAGTCAAATTATCCTGTTATCTGATTGTGAGTAAAAACATGAGGCATTACATAAAAGGTGACTGTACGCTTGATACCATCTCAGTTGCAGAGCACTGTATCCAGGTGGCACAATTAAATTGGTGTTCATTTTTACTTAATGAGCTATTTGAAGCTTTTGAGGATAACTACGAGAGAGCCACTGGGTTCATCTATGGTTATCTTATCATGGCATTGGCGATGTGGAAATGGACATTCCCGGGAATTAGATAGCCTATGGAAATCACAACAAGTCAGTTGTTAGCAATGAAATTCACACTTTGGAAAGCGTAAGAGAACCCTAACACCAAGGAGGTTAACGAAGAGGCATTCAATTTCTAGTACAGCCATATGGTCGATGTGGCGATGACACAGCAAAGAATCCCAAAGATCTTGTTGCCATAGGCAAACCTACATTAGGCTAGCATGTGTGCCAGAATCGACCTTCCAAATGAAACCGTTGAAGTTTCAAATCGATGAGAGAGCTTTCCACACTAAAGTATGTTCCTGGCTATGGGTGGGAATGGAGGTCAGAAGGGGGTCTATTTCTATTCATTTGATGGCATGTTGCCAGATCCATTGCCAGGGGAAACACAGGATGAAACAATGGCCAGAGTGTCACGATTGAAGTTGACACCAATAATTGAGGAGTTGAACACGAAGGTGTAAATATTTAACCGAGTAATGCAAACTCTAACCAGTGATTCTCCATTTCTTCCAACTTTCACAGAGTTTCAGGCCTCCAATTCTACTTCTTCTTCCATCACAGACCCCATAATCATGACCATACCGCTTAGCTTGTTTAATTCACCACCGGAAATAACCACAGTTCTTATCAAAAAGAGTAAATCCTCCAAGCCACCCGTAGGTACACCAAAGGCCAAGAAGGAAAAAATTACAGTTTCTAGCTAGGTCGTTGATCTCACTAGGGAGGATCAAATGCAACCAATGGACATGGGAGCTCCAATATAGGAAGAGCTAGTGACAGAACCCCAGGTAACTCAGGAGCTACCTATGTTCAACCCCTACTCATTTTATATCTCCATCTCACACTCACCATTCATCGGCCCACACATCATTCACCTCCAAATACCATTCAGCCCAAAGTCCATCCACATCAACCACCATCTCAGACCCAATCAGAGTAAAGGGTAAAACAAACGAAGACAATGAGGCAGAAGTTAACTCTAGTACATCATTGGTACCTTAGTTGAACTAACCCTTGGTTGAACATGTCACTTTTCAGGACCATTTAAGTCGAGGGGGATCCTTTACTACAAATATAACACCCTCGCCTAAAGAGCTAAACCCATTTTAGCAAGAAAAATTGATACTTCACCGGATGCAACCCACTCCAAACATGGGTAACCCTGATAACTCGCCGCTGCAACTGACATAGCCACAATCACCTCAAGAACACTCAGCCAGGTCCATTGCAAGAAATCAACCACTACAAGAAAGACCACCAAATCAAGATAAGTATGGGGCTGAGAGCATGTAGACTTGGGGAACGACGCAGTTGTATAGTCTTATTCAATGGGCGGCACAGCAAGCTGAAGGTCTCCACACCGAGCTCTAACATAAATTTGAATAGCAATAAATACAAATCATCACGCTTACTGAAGAGTGTGAGCAATTAAAGAAAGAGAAATAAAACTTACAGAACCAACTAGAAACAGTGACACATATTTTCAATGATCTCTGGCCCACAGCAACGACTCACAACAATCAGATTCCGGTCAACCTATCAACTAGCGACCTAGTTGGGAAATCCATTCACGTTAAGATAGCATGTTCAAATCTCAGCCGAGAAAATAAGGAACTGAAAGTAGTGCTAACGACCAGGCCCACGCTACCAGATCCAACAGTCATTTACACCAAGAAAATAACAGAAAGACAACACCAAGTAATCAAGATGCAAGAAAATCTAAGCACCGTGGTGAAGGAAGAATATGACCTTCTAAAAAATCTACATGAGTGTTCAACCTCACTCACTTTGAAATCACAGCTGATTTTGGCACAACTGCAGTAGGTGTCGAAGGAGATTCAATAGGCCACAAACCCCGATGGTCTCAACCAATTGTACAACCAAGCAAAAGAGTTGGAGGTCAAGATACAGGAAATTGAGGAAGCTTGTCAAGCTTAATTCCCAAAAAATGCAGCAAATGGCCGCCGAGGCCGACATTAAGATTAAGGATGTATTCAGTAAGTTTTCGACCATCTCTCGGAAAAAAGAAGCAGAACAAGTCACCACAGAGACAAACCTGCTCATGTAGGGATGGAAACAGGCCATTTCCAATGTCAAAGAACTCAAAGCATTAGTGTTGGAAAAGGTTCCTGAGTTGGGGCCCTTGTTTGGACAAGAAGAGGAAAAGGAGAAGGCAGGATCAGCCATGGAGGCAAGCAGACGAATGGAGACCAATGCAGCAAAAAAAAATTTGACTTGGGACGAGTCAATAGTATGTGGTCGAGGCCTATTGGGGCGCTTGTTTTGAAACAAAACGATTTTGAGTTGCGGATAACAGGTGGCAGAGCGCAACCATGGTAGACAGAGAGCTGTCACGAATGCGAAGAGCTAAAGAGCAGGTGGCATAGCCATTGCAGAAATCGGCACAGATGGCAGAAGGAAGCGACAAATAACAAGCAAAGTACTCCCAGTAATCAGGGAGATGCAGCAAACAACAGAGTGGAAAGGAAGGGAGAACTGACAGTCGTGTTGGCAAAGGAAAAAATAGGTAGTCGTCCAGTGGAGACAGCAGTTTGGCACGGTAGGGATCAGAGGAAGGGAGCTGTATGAGAGCTCTGTTTGCTCTATTCGTTCTGTTCTCTCTATTCATTCTGTTCTATCATATGTGATAATCTTGTAATCTGTTTTGCTAGGATCGCTCTAAGGAGCAATGTAACTGTACAATATACTATGATATGGGTTTGATTTCCTAAGTTTTGTAATGTGTTTCTGATTCAGTTGAACGTGTGGGTTATTTTAAATTTTGTTTTTAGTCCTGAATACGTTCATGAGTATTATCATTTACATAGTATTTATACCTATTCGGAGCACCTAGTTCTATTTGTTTTATTCTATATGTTATGCTTGATCGATACCTGATCTGATCCTAATCTTAGTAAGGTCATGGCATGCCTTGGGTGAGACTCTCTGCTCTTTGGAGTAGAGTGAAAATTTCGATGTTGTGCTAGACTACTGCACAAAACCTTATTGGCCTCCATCTTGAACCTGTGTCTTGCCCAAGAGACCTTCTTCCTCGCCAACAGTTATCACTAAACACTGAAGTTATCAAAATATGTCACCAAATTTTTTTCCAAGAATGGTTAAAATACCTCATTCATTAAGGTTGAAAACATAAGAGGGGAATTGCATAGACCGAAAGGCATCACTAGGAACTCATAACCTACATACATTTTCACCATGGCCATGTTTGCTTCAGTTTACTTTGTTATCCAAAGTTGATAATATCCCTGTCTCAAATGAATCTTTATGAACATTTTTGCCTTACCTAACTTGTCGAAGTAATTTGTTGCAAGTGGAAGTGGGTATATGTTCTTCACTATTTTCTTGTTCAATTCCTCGTATTCTAGACACATCCTGAACTCATTGATATCATTCTTCTTCTCAAAGAGCACTAGAGAAACATAAGGAGAGTGTGGATGATGTTTGAAACCTACATCAATCAATTTTTTCAAATAACACCTCAACTCATCCAAATTGGGACCTAACAACCTGTAAGGAGATCGTGCTTGTGGTGGAGTACTAATGCAATGATCAACTACTCATATAGGTGGGATTACTTTCAACAACTCATCCAACATCCTATTTGCATATGCCCCAACAAATCAAAAAAATTAGGTGGAATAGGCATCACCATTTCATCATCTCCTACTTTATTGATCACTGCCACATATAGTTGAGCTTCCAGTCTTCATGTTTCTCTCTTCATAACTAGTGGAGAGATAGTATGCACACCTCTATTTTACTTCCATGCAGTTGTGCACACAACCTGTTTCTCTTCATCACCCAAGATAATAAGTTAATCCATCCATTGTAATTCGATCATGTTCTTCCCTCTAAAGAAATCCTATCCCAATATCACATCAAAGTCATCCATGGGCATCACCCTAAAGTCCAACAAACCTTTCCATCCATCAACTAGAACCACCACTCCTACTATCAATCCATTCACTATTCTAGCCTTGGATTTCACTTCCTTCACCATTTTCATGCTTGCGACTACTTGCAATCCAAGCTGCTTTACCAATCTTCCTTTCATGAAGTTGTGCAATGCATGCACCTGTATCAACAAGTACTAGTACTACGCTTTTGCTAATCACAATGTTTACAAAGTAAAACTTGTTCCTTTGACTATCATGTTCCTTCCCCATGACATGAATCCTTATACAAGAATCATCATGTGAACAAGAATTAATCAAGGTTGTGCATACCTTCTTTCATGCACATCTCCATAATGTTGATATTTTTTGAGTGACCACATGTCACAACCCTAGGGGTTTCGTATGGTTACAAGGCACTTTTGACGCACGATGACCCCTACGCATGCAATATTAATGTCTTTCACAACCCACTAGTACTATAATGAAGTTACTTCACTCAGACTATATGTCACAATACAATACTTGTTAATTAAGTTTTATCTTTATTGTTACTTAACAAAACATCATAACAATGCTAAGACCAAATCCTAATTATGTGATTAATCCGAAAGACATTTATCTACTTTATGGATCACAAAAATCTTTGTTCTAACAACAAAGCATTACATTGTCACTTTTCTTCTTCATCATCATAATTAAAAACATAAAACATGCAAGTAAACTAGGAAAACGCAAAATTCCAAGTAAACATCAAATTTCTACAAAACTAACCTGCACCCTTAACTATTATTAAAACATCAAATTTGGTTTGCGCTAGTTGGCCCGTGCTGTTACACTTACAAACAAGAGGAATGTGGCTCCATAGACTGTGGTTCTACGCCCACAACAATTTTCTTTGATCTCAAATGAAGAACCAAGCGAATGGATTCTCCAGCCCCCTCATTGGAGCATCCAAAACCAAGTTTCTCGACTCCTTGGGCATGACTTTTGCTTTTGGCTGAGGAAACAATTGTGAATATCATCATAATTATTTTATGAAATATATCTTAGATATGACAGTTATTACTGCACACAAAATTTCAACGGTCAAGATGAACAAAAATACTTTATCGGCCACCACGTGCTTCACTGCCACAAGATGCCCACGCTACGAAATGACAGTGAACGGAAAATAATTCCGTTCCCAAATTTGTGTCAACGTTAACATGACGTCATCGAACCGCAATCATTGACGTGTAATGAGTGGGAGTCTCTAAATCTCTTACCTTATCCTATTGCCTAATTTTCCGTCAACTAATAACGTCATCTGTGATATCAGGTCCACCGTCATTTCGGGGACCGGAGGTCGTTAGTTTGAAGAAAATGGTATTAATTCCCGGAATCGTAACGGTAGCAGCTGACGTGGAGTTGACCCGTTGCAACCGAAGCTCTATCCCGTGACATTAAATGTTAGTAACAATAATATTATATACGATGACATTAAACGTTATTATGAATATTATATGCAGTGAAAAGGATAGTCACTTATCATAGGGTCTTATTCAATACGTAGAAATTGATATTAGCGATTATTATAATGATTTTGTCAACCCCTTCATTTGTCTCGTGCATGACTATGTCCCCTTTTCTTAAATATTACAGCTGTTAGTTGTCAACCAACCTAGCCACGTAAGCTTTGATGTCAAAATGTGATTTAAATATTATCAATGTCTGCGTCAAGAAAGGAGTTCAATGCAATAGTCCACATGGAAGGTGCAACGTGGCAAGTTTTCCATGTAGATTGATTCAACTAACTAAGATATGGCCTTGATTTGTAATTGTACTATGCCCCCACGAGAAGACGACGTTTCTATAGAATATATTGGCTGCTAGATGGCGTTGAGATATGACGACTACGACAAGACAAAACCAGAAATACGGATGTAAGCTAAAGTCAAGTGAGATATTTAAAGGGTTGGGTTGGGTTGGGTGTAGGAGTTGGAAATGGGTATGACCTTGTACATTGTGTTCCCAATCAATCAACAAAGACATCACATGGTGGTGGTTGTATCATCTCCCTACCATCTCTGGGAGGAAGAGTAACTCAAGGAAATCTAGAGAACTCTAATAGTTTATTATTTTATCACTTAAGCATTGTAGGATCCTATTTTATCACTTGAGCATTGTAGGATCCTAGGCCCTATCTTATTGGCATATGTAAGACAATGATCCCTCGTTGAAAAGACTAATGCAACTTTTCTACCCAACGAAAAGTTGGTCTTTCAATGATTTGAGTATTGATTTCATAGATTTTACATGGCAAGGGGTACAACCATGAATGTGAAAATAAGATTGGTCTTAAGACTATTATAACTTTAATAGAAGTTAGAAAAGAATTATTCATTGTATGTGTATAAGGGATAATTCGAATAACGAAGTCACTCATATATATTTTTTTATTGGGGAATTTTGTATTAAACCAAAATAACTTTAAACATACAATTTATTATTTGTGTGTTGTTATGGAAATTAGACTAATAACATAGGCACATAGTTACAAAAGACAAAATATTATATTTTTAACAATAAAATCAAACTATTGCACAAAAAATCTTGTCATTGTATGAAAATCTTCTATTTATCCTAGGTAAATGCTTACAAAATTGAGTAATGATGTTGCTTAGAAACATGGAAACAAAAATTAGAACCCTTCTCATCCTAAACTAAAGGAGAGTCCACAAGAATGGATTTCATAATTGCCATTGTGCTCCTTTGTAACTAAAAACTTAAAGTTAGACATCTTCTTTGCTAACAATGTGATCTTGTGTTCTATCTTCTTGACCTACCACTAAAGAGTGTTGATCTAGAGTATGTGAGAAATGAAATGAAAAATAACACAAAAAATGCAAAAAATAAAGTAGAGAGGATATTAATACCATCTACACGAGAGAGAAAGAGAGCACTTACCAACACCCTAAAGTTATGTATTGTTGTTTTATTTTCAAATACCATAGGTGAATACCATGGGTTACAAAAAATCATAGGCTCAAAAACCATTAATGGTAAAAAAACTAATTAATATTTATGCTTATGTGTCAAAGGGATCACATACCACTTCATTATTATTTATTTCACATTTTTTTCTTCCACCTTGCAAATACCATGAGTCGATGCCATGGTTTACCAAAACCATGGGCTTGTAAACCACCAATTGTAAAAAATATTTATTTGATGGTTATTCATTAATATCCTTGTAGATCAATGTGCTTCGCTTAGGAAGAAATAACCCTCATTGTGTCAAGTTCACATGGGAGATGAGGAAAATTTTGTTGGATTTGAATCTTGCTGACCCACTTGCCTTGCTAAAGAAGTTGTCCTACTTTGAGAACATGATAGAGTGGCATTTTTTTTTGGCAAGTTGCCTTCATCTTTGTCTCCCCGATCTTATCCACTATATCTTGTTCAATACAGTTGGGATTAATATCTATAGGGGCCAAGTGCTCAACTAGCTCATAGGTGTCCATTAGAGGTGGGAAGCCAAGGAAAGGAGAAATACTCAATTCAAACACATTTTTACCCATAGCCTTTATGATGGTGTAAGGATCATATTGGAATAGTCTAAGCTTCTCATGGGGACCTGTGTGGTAGTATTTCTATAAATGCAACCACACCTTATCACCAACTTGAATCTTGTGTGGAACCTAACATTTGTCACGTTGTTTCATGTACTTACCATTGGCCTTCTATGAGATATCGTGACCCTATTGTTAGAGGTGTTGGATCTATTAAACAAACTTATAGGTGCCCCGCTCTAAGTGTGGGAGGACTCTATTAGTGAAGATGTAGTAGGAAGGTCTATATCAATGGAGACAATGGTTGGAACCCCAAGAAAAACTAAGATGGGTTGTGGCTAGCAGAGCTCTGGAGAGATATGTTATAACTATCTTAAACATATGGCAGGTTGTCATCCCATGTGATGTTACTTGATGTTTTCTTGGCTAGAGAACTATGCCAAGGTACAAATTCACTAACATCATTGATTTAATTTGGACTTATATCACCTCCTCAATAATATTAAGGACAATAAAACTATAATTACCATTCTTCATGTACTCATTCAATTGTAATAGAAAATAATTAGATAGAATGGAAGAGACAAGGGGCACGTGACAAGAAAAACTGAATAATTATAACATGAATCTAGTACTAAAATCACTTCTATGTTCGAATACATGCTAAGAATTGAATTTAGTAGTCACACAACATACTTAATATCTACATACGATTTTATTTAATAACTTCATGAAAAATCACCTTTTCATAATATTATGTACATATATGTGAAAGGAGAACTAATACCTAGTGGTCACGCTTAAAATTTGTTCAGATAAAGAGGAACAAGTATAAAGAATAAAATTCTTTTTATTAATAGGAAAAGAATTTACAGAGCTACTAAATAGACTATCACTATAAGAAGGATTGAATCTTCAAGGATGATAAAATAATATTATCCAAAATCACAAGCTTTTGCAAATGCAAAATTCTCAATCTCTTGGTATCAAGTAATTCCTTGAATTTGTAGAAAAATTATCTCTAACAACAATTATTTGTTAGCAACAAATTTCTAGGACAAGAATTTAAAAAATAGCCACCAGGTACATTAATGTAGAAATAAGTTGTATTATTGCCAAGTATTAATTGTTGTATTCTTCTATTGAATGTTTGTTGGCTGAGTTGTGGTAATGAAAATTAAACAAGAAAATCCAAATATTTACCCATATGATAATTGTATGTAGCCATATTTCTATATCTCATGTCTGGTTTAGTATATTTTTGAGAAGTTGGGATTGTAGAAAATAGGTTTCTTATTTTCCATAAAAGGTAAAAGTCAACAATCAACTTATCCATAGCTATTTGACCCTTCAAAGCTATATTCATATTTTAAAATTTATCCACCTTATTTCTTTCCTTTAGTAGTAGTTCCCAAAAATATTTTTCTATAATTAAATTTCCTTTCTTTCTCCAACAGGTCGATAAACCCATTGATAGAAAATTGTTAGATCTATTCATGAACTCCTTAACATTTTTTTATATAACCTTTTGTTGTAAGTTAATATTTCATTACATAATAAAAAAGAGTACAAAATACTCCAAAGGTTATGTGTATATGGCCTACCACTTAGAAAACTAGACTTGAGACAAAATAATTGACTACCTATCAGAGTCCAATATAATCACACTCAAAGACAAACAAAAGTTGTCCAACAATTGGGAAAACTAGTTGGGAGTTTGAGGTCCTAAGAGTAGTGTGAAAATTCTATATCAAAATTAGCATGGTTTTCCCACAATAGAGTGAAACTAACCATAATTATAATGAAAATGGTGACTATGAAAATTAAAATACCAAGCATCACAACAAAACTATTAAATAAAAACATAATAATGAGGCTTCTAGAGAAGTGCCAAAGTCTATAGGATGGTTAACTTGTTTGTCGGAGGGTGGCATCGATGGACCTAGGGGTGAGCCTAGCTCAAATTGCTACAACCTTCCTTCTACAACAAGAATAAAATCCTTTAGATCATCCATTTTTTGCAGAACATTATCCTTGGACTCTTTCCTATCAATTAGGACTTTGCTTATTAAGAAATTTATATGTCAATATAAATCAACCATGTGTAGGTATTAATTTTGGTGTCCTCTAGTGTTTCCTCTGTTTAGGATCTAAGAAGAAAGTTTCCCTTTGCTTCTTCTTCAAAAATATTATATCGTTCCTACCAAAATTCTTCCTTGGCCTCATGAATACCATCCTAAATGGCCAATGACATGTGGAACAAGTAACTATGAAATAAAGTCTCAACCTTGTAAAAAACTATAACCATGCCAAATTTTACCTCTTAGGACTCCATTCCAAGTGAAATCACTCCAAAATACCCTAGTTAACACGTGCTTAAAAATATCAGACAAAAACTACTCTAAAAACTAGAAATTCAAGAACTAGTGAGCTATTTAACCTACCAAATTCCTAACCTAATCAATGGGAATTGATATGGGGTAAATGTTGTTATTAAATTTAATTTTTTATGACCCAATACAAGTGTAATAAACTCAAATTATTCACATTAACACTTTCTAAAAAATAGTAGAAAATTACTGTTATTTTTCTACGAGGGATTTCCAGAAATTCTAGATTTGAGAACTAGTAAACCAATGCAAGTATCTAATGATGAATATGACTTTTAAAAGTTGTTCTAAGGTTGAAACATGCTTCTGACTCTAAAAATAAACTGAAAAACAATTCACTTCAATTATTTAACCAATGTCACCTACAACAAAAGAAGCATGAATAGTAAATTAAGAAATAAGAGATGCAAGTGAAAAAGACATTCAAAGGAAATAAAGAAATTGTACAAGAGGGATTTAAGGCTCCTAGGATGGCCAGGCCCAAGGAAAAACAAATTCCTATGAAGGAAACCAAGCTTTAGAAGCTAAAAATGGCACCAAACTTCATTATTTGAATCAATCCAAGTACATCCATGCTAGAAATGAAAGTGGAGCTGCTAAATAACAAGTTTTCTCCACAAGAAGGCTGAGAAATGCATACCCCAAGGGTCCAATTCGAATTTGTACTTCTAAAAAATTATGAGGATGCACTCTCCTTGAAAGGAGGAAGATTTTCCCTCCAAAATCCCTCAAATAGTGGATCTCGTTATCAACACTAAGAATCAACATTAAATGACATGGAGCACATTCCTAGATTTTCTCAATCACTAGAGCTCCAAAATTTGTGAAATAATTTAATAATATATTTTTCATTTATGATCCAATATTGATCCTCCTGTAGTAGGGAGAAAATCCCTATATTACCTCATTTAGAATTTACTCCATATTCTCTCAATATTCTACAAAAATAAATAATATTAGGCACATAATATGCAATTATCTCTAAACCATCCTAGGAACATATTAAAGCTAAAAAATATTATTAAGTATAGAAGGAGAGATTTAATATAACCTTTATGTTCCTAGGAAATGTTAGATGAGCCTTAATTTATGTCTAGTTTGGAGGCATGTCATACCCCCGTACTGAAACTATTGCTCATCATCTGAGCAACCTATCCAACTTATTTCCCTATTGTTCTTATTTTATGCCTCAGATGTCTTTTCATGCAATTCGCTTCCTTAGGTCAATGGAATATGATTTGGATATATGCCTAAATTTAATGGTTTCCATGGATACACTTTCTATAGTGACAAGTTGTACCTCTTTTTATTGCAGCTTCTCTTTTATCATTATGTTTTCTACTTGTAGTTTCTCGCTCATGATTGACTCTCTCAACCTTAAGTTATTTCATTCCTTACACATTTCATTTAATAGGAACATATCTTCTACCCTTTTGTATTTTTCAATTTTCATCCATCTATGTATTATGCCTCTTTGCTTCTCCAACTCAAAGAAGAGTGGTATATAAAATTTATCAGGTATAATCCTACCCCCCTCAAAAAATTTGTAGTAGGATTCTAGAGCTCTTGGATACCTTTTTCCTCTTCTTTTGGTGTGGCTACCTCTTCCTGTAGCATCTCTTGTTTCTCCTATAGCAACACTTATTTCTCCTGTAGCAACCCATTTTTTCTCCTGTAGCTCTTCTGTTCCTCTTGTAATGGGGTAGTTTGTGCCTTGAGCCTCTTAAATGTGACTGCTCTAGTGGTGGGCCTCCTCATGGGTGAAAGTTTTCCTCTTTTAGCACTCTATTAGCTTCCTATAGAAAACATGTTCTTCTTGTAACAGTGATGTTCCTTCCTGTACTAACTCTATTCTTCATGCAGAAATTTTGTTCCTTCCTGTATCACACACCCTGAATCCTATAGAAACTAATATTTGCATTCCAAGAGGTGGTGGTTCCACCTGTTATTTATTTTAGCTTTACTTTTTAATTATTTTTTCATTATTATTTTTTCAATTTCTTCTCTCTATTTTTTCATTCCATGCGAAATAAAATCAATGTGCTTTGAGTTAACTGAGTCGGTCCTCACCTACCACTTTCACACTCCTTTTCTTCCATCACGACTAAATGATTACATCCCACTTTCTCAAGTCCTCGTCACTTATGTCTTGTTCTCTCCCCCATGTGCAGGTGTCTTGGTGGAAAAGTGAAGTTAACTACTACATAAGGCCGATGCTTCTCTGCTACTAAGGCTATAAAAACCTTTTCCTTCATACACTTACACCATTTTTTTGAGCTAAAATAAGTTTCTATGAAATGATTTGAGGATTTCATAGTTGGGCCTTAATCTTGATGCATTTTTGAAGGAGATGTTCAGGTTGCTGATATGTTTGTTGAAGATGCCTTTGGTGGTTCTAAAGCTACTAGTGATGATACTTTGATGGTTGCATGTTGCTTTTGAAAAAAGGTAATGGTTTATCTACTAGCTTCTTGAAGTGCCATCTTCTTATGCTCATTGCTCTAGGCATTGGATTTTCTCTAAGAAAATTTCTCTTAAAATGTTCTTGACTGATCGAAGTTATCATTGTAGGTCTTGTTGATAGTGGATCAAGATGTTGTTGTAGGAGATGGTTAGTGACCCTGTAGTAGCTATATAGAAGTTTTGTGGCTATCCAAGATCAAGGAGATGATCCCTTAATGCTTCATGTTGGTTAATTATTCATTTCGGTGCTTCTAAGCGCTTTTGATTATGGTTCTGTAGGGCTTGTGAAGAAATTTACAAGATTGTGTGTCTTCTTGTAGAAGACACATAGAAGCTTCTAGGATCATTACTTCCTTCAGGTGATACCTTTAAAAATATTGACGATTCATGGGTAATCTATTGATAAGGCTCAAAGGCATTTTTTGTGGTGGAAGGGATGGAAGAAGGGGCGAAAATGGGTTCCTTTCATGGAAAGAGATGAAAACAAGAGTGGAGAAGAGGTCAAGTGGTGTGGAAAATGAATTATGAGGCTATAGTGGATCCCTCCTTTGGTTCCTACATGAAAAACATAAGATATGAACCTTTTTTCCATGCCAATCACTCTCCCATAGCAATTTTGGAATGGTATTGTAGCAGAATTATTTTTCCATATCTTAAATGGTAAATTGGATTGACCTAAAATTTGGTGAGCATGTTTCCATAATCCTTATGGGCCTCCCCACAAAAATTCTTGGCCAAAAAATGCATGAATCTTGAGAAACAATAAAAATGGTTGTAGGTGATTGAGGTAGATTATTGGAAAGTGTTCACTGGAATTTGCTAAAATTCCTTGAGAAGTTTACCATCATCAATACTCATCTACCCATCAAACAACTTGACCAATGGATGCATGGTTTTCGAGATATGGGGAAAGAAATTTTTGCCCTGTTTATTTTGGACTCATGTAGCAAAATATAATGTTCTTGAAGAATTTTAGGACAACGAGGGAAATGAATGCGAAATGTTTGGAAATGATGGGTGGATTTTGGGAATGGATGAGGGTGATGGATTGACATGGATTTGTACCTACTGGAGCATCTGGGCAAAGGAGGAAAAGCCCAAGCTTTACTTCCTTTGACTTGGTTCTAACTTGTTCTTGTTGCTTGAAAAGGTTGGAGAGAACCTACATTCATTAGAGATAGATACATGGAGCAAAAAAAAATATTTCTTTTCATTTTTTCCATTTTTTTCTCTTTTATTAGGCCTACTAGCTGCCTTAATGAGGTTTTCAACTATTAGGTGTGCCTAGGAGCCTTAAAGGATGTTTACACCTACGATATTTTATTTTTCTCATTTTTCTCTTTTTTCCAACCCATTCACTACCTCATGGAGGTTTTCAATAAATGAGCCAATCTCAGGCACCTCAAAGGAGGTTTTCACCTAGGATTTTATTATTTTCCTCTCATTTTTTCTTTTTCCATTTTTGTATTTATTTTTAATATCCTACTCAACTTGAAAAAAAAAAATCTCTTTCAAGTATAGGAATGCTTCCAATGGATCCGTGTGCTCATCAATATGATAGATAAACTCATGTGTAGGCTCGAAATATATGCTTTGACATGTGCCTAAATGTGAGAGACCAACTACTTTGACTAAGATGAGATCAGGAATTGTTGAATAAGTGTGTGTTGATGCAACTTAATGATTGTTTGGAACCATATTTCAATATAGTTTGATGCCCCCGGTCCACTTTTTGATTTAGATCATCCTGTATGTCTTTTTATTCCATGTAATTTGAATATTCTTCTTTTCATTAATTAATCTCTTGAACACATAGAGGATATGATGGTGAACATGATGGAACTTCCTCAATCTCTGATTCTAATTTATTCTCTCCATAAAGTGAAATCCACGATTCTTTGGTCTCCTCATTTGAATCTTATTCTTCTAGATTTTGTCCTTCAATGAAATCAAGAGAATATAGTTTTTGTAATACCTTTCCTGAGCTAAGATGAATACCATTTAGATCAAGAGGATATGTTTAGAAGTGTTGTACCTAAACATTGTAAGTGGGTTGAGCTGCATAGTTCTTTGGATTTGGAAATGGTGGTACATGTAGTTAAGTAAGAGTGGATATTTGAGATGGATGTGGTTGGGGTTGTGGTTATGGTGGAGGTTGATGATAGCCATAGCATGGAGCTGGGTATGGAGGATATTGAGGAAAATATTGATGATATTTTGTATTTTTTCCCATAAGGTCCTTTCCAACCTTGTTGCCAAGATTGGTTTTGGGGTCGATATGGCCAAGGTTGCCAAGAAAAGGGTGTGTTCCAATTACCTTGAGATGGATGTGCGCAACCTTGAAATTTTGAATTAGGTTCTTACATCATACTAGTTTGAATAGGCTTCCATGGTCCTCTGTGACTTGCTCCACTATCTTCTTGGTAAAATTCCTTCAACCTTGGTAATGATGGACAATATTTAGAAGCATGTGATTCTACATGGATACCACAAATATCATCATCCTCTTTTTTTCTCATTTTTAATTGTTAACATTTATACTTTTTTCACTTGGATTTCCAAGAATTTTTGTTTTAAATTTATCAAGAAAATTTTCAAGTTCATCTTGACTTACTGATCTTGATGTTGGTTTACTCACCCTTGCCATTCTGATTGAGATGAACTTGCATGTTTACAAATTTATTCAAATGATAATTGGTATACATCACATATACTCATGAGATCAAGGAGATCAATCCACTCATCTATAATTGTTCTAAGTAAAAGGGTTTTTAGTGTGTCAAATCCTAAATGATGTAATTGTTCCCTCTTAACATTATACATAAAACTGTCTATTAGATCCTCAAGGCTCTCATCCTATTTTTTATTCATTCTAAATATTTCTTCTGTAAGATCATGATCTTTATATTTTTCTAAAAATATATTTTGCATATCATCCCATGATCTTATTGAATTAGTACCTAAACTCATGAACCCTTTAAGATCTCTATCCTTCAATGTTGTCAGAAACAATCTCAATTTTTGAGTATTTAGTAACTAACCATAAGGTCTACAAACGAGTTTAAATTCAAGGAGAAAGGTTTCCGGATCCTCTGACATGATACCATGGAAGTTAGGAAGGAAAGATGGAGGGTTGTTCTACATATGCACACTAACATTAGTATCTTGAAAGGGAAATCCAAGAGGATCTTATTCATTGTCATAATATCCATCCATTTATCCTACCTTCTCTGTCACCTCCTCTTCTTCTACTTGCAAAATTAGATGGTGATGTGGATATTACTACACCACACGATCAAGTGGGAGGTGTGGTATTGAAGAATTTTTTTTATGATTTTTTGAATGAAAACACTAATAAAATGATATTTTATTTTTTTTAAATGAAATATGGCTAATGCAATTTTTGTGTGTTTTTGTAGAAAGTAAAAGAAATGAATCAACTAGGGAAGAAAACAATGCATACTTTGACAAATCCCTAACACTGACACCAAAAAGTGATGAGCCCAAATATTTCAACAAGAATGTTGTGAATTCTGAGGCTACCAACTTAAACTATCAACTCGGGGTTCATACAAACTTAAGAGGTGTTGACACTATATGTGCAACATGCAATATGTCCTTCTTTCGTTGATCTGATAGAATGAAGTGATGCCATGAAATCTAAGCCTAAACTAATTGCATAAATGTAAAGGAAGCCTAATTAATTTTGTAGAGAGGAAATCCTAGTTATATTGCAAAAAGGAAAGACCATTCTACTTTTCATGAATGTAAATGTTAACCTTATTTGCAGAAATGTAGACAATAACCTATTTTGGAGAGTGTAAATTGTTGGCCATCTATAAAATTTGTTCTATCAAAAGGTGGCCAAAACATTTGTTGGAGCCTTCAAGAAACAATTTTATTGCAGAAACGTTATCTCTTGAAGCCTCTTGAAGACATCTTCACCCTTTATTTTGAACTGCCCTCACCTTCATCATGTCTTTGTCCAACCAAAAACAAGCAAACAAAACCCATGCTCTTCATAACTGGCCTAATATCATTACCCCAAACTTCAAAGACAAATCCATCTTTGCACTTATTGGAGAGATCCCTCTCCAGATTCAGGAGGGCTAGATCCTAGAATCCCAAAGTGGTTGAAATAATGTTGCTTCTGCAGTTTTAGTCTTACCAATCTGCTAAAATTACAGATTCCTAACATTTCTAGCAACTCCGCTGGGGACATTTTTGAATTTATAGTTGCTTGGCAAGCTTTTATAGACTCATTAGTCTCCCAAACCACTATAAAAAAACTCAAAGGAAACCCAAAAATATTTCAGATTGGTATCAAATAAACATGGTGGTGGACCATAAAACCTTTTACCTCCTTAGGAGCTAAAAACTTCCACTTGGCGACTCCACGATCCTCAACATACCTTAAGACTCTGCTGGGAAGAACCCTTATCATTGTAATATCATTAAAACTCAGTTAGAGGACTGTAGGATTTGAATTTGTGAAACAGATTAGTTAAACCTTTTAAAATATTGTCATATCTGGTTGAACTTTTCTTGTTTATTTGGGTCTGAGAAACAGAGCATAGTGGCTCCTAGAAAGATTCATAATAGAGCCCATCCTGATCCTGATCCACCTAAGATAGTTGATAACCCAGAAAGTATCCTTAGGAAGTCTCCTAGGATCAAACTATCAACTATTTTCAGATCACCCTTGAGAGCTAATTCAGTTCCCAAAAACCTTGCAGCTCTACAAGAAACACATGGTGGTGGAACCATAAAACATTTTTTCTCCTTACGAGCTAAAATTTTTCCACCTGGCGACTCCACACTCTGAAACTTCCAAAAGACCAAATGACTCCACTGGTAGAAGAATATGAACTGGTTGAATAGACACAATGACCTCTTCCTTGGTTTACAAAAATGATTCCAAGGATACAACGAAGATATGCCCCAATGAGTAGAGATCATATCCCTGGGTTTCCACATAAGATGCCCCAGGTGAATTGGGATGACAACCTGCCTGTTTTTCAAGGCAGAAAGTTTGATGACCCTCTATTACATCTCATCAAATTTCATATACATGTATGGAGGTTGAAAGTTGAATGGCATGAAGATTTCCTAATGAAAATGTTCATGTTAACATTAGAAGGAAAAGCTAGGGATTGGTATGAATGCTTAAGATCTAGTAGTTTGTTTTCTTTAAGAGACCTTGAATATGTTTTCTATGAGAACTATAAGGAAAACACTACATCATTATCATTGGGTGCAATATATTATCATCCATCACAAAACATCACCCAACACATTATAGAGAATGATGAAGCTTTGGAAGAGATGCATCCTGAAGATCTTTTAACAGCCATTCATGAGTTTAATATCTTATTGAAAAATTATAAAATATAGATGAATCACTTGAGGGAGAAAACAAACAAGAAATAATGGACATTCCTCAAGATATCCCTGAAAACTCAAATATTGATTCATCATCCCTTATAGATGAGGCTCAAGAAGACATCCAACCTCAAAATCAGTCTTCGCAAGAGACAGAGAACTACTGTAATCCTATTCAAAGGAACATAGAAACATCTTCCCCTTTGACAGAAAAAGAGATAGATCAGACTATTTATAAGCAGTCAGTCTCTGAAACTTTTTGCAAAACAAATACTCTTGCCCAT
Source organism: Pinus albicaulis (assembly GCA_034641835.2). Classification (NCBI taxonomy): domain Eukaryota; kingdom Viridiplantae; phylum Streptophyta; class Pinopsida; order Pinales; family Pinaceae; genus Pinus; species Pinus albicaulis. Next base: position 1,501,007,571 of record CM076582.1, read on the forward strand.
TCACATAAAGAACTTTGTTGTACAGATTTAAAAATTTCTTTTGTAGATCAGAATAAATAAAGATCTGCTGATAACCCAGTATGTTTGATTGTTAGTATTACTCATATTCATGATTCTCCAAAATTTGATCTATCTAGTGATGATGCTTCCCAAAAAAAAGTTAATTTTGCAGGATCATCATTAGCAGATTTATGGAAGGAAGATTAGTTCCTTCAAAGAAGTAATGAACCAGTGCAGACTATTTATGATACTGATGATGAGATTTTTCAAAGCCTAGAAGTGAGTGAAGATTCATTGGATCTTTTCTCTACTTCATTTCAGATCATCAGTAGTAGTTTCCATGTGATTGGGACTCAGCAGATTTTCAACTCAAAGGTTGAGGAGTAAAGTAATGTAGAAATTTTTGAGCAGGTTGAAACCAAGGAGCCTTTTGTTGAAAAAGAGGAAGCAATGGAACATAACCCTGCTCAAGAATATAATAACCTCCTCACAGAGTACAGTCCACCGAACCAAAGCCTACCAGGGCTACAAGAGGACAACACTGCCAAATATGATGAGTCCTCCAGTTCAGATGATGATGAAGAAGAGGGAGAGAAACAAATACAAGATTGTCCTATAGAGGATACACCATATTTTCAAGAAGAAACTTCTCCCTTCACTAATGTTAATCTGTCATTCAAAGAACATAAATTTGTATCAAAAGCAAACATTGATTTAAATAAAGAAGATATTTCACTATTTTCTATTTTGCAGGTAAAAGATGATGATGCTTCCAAGCAACTTTCTGAAGATATACTTCTCAAAACTGAAGCCTTGGAAGCAGACCATCTACCAGACATGGAGGGCCAAAAAGAAGAGAATATTCATCTTTTCTTTGTTGATCCTATGGAAGAGTGTGTGGAAATCCCAACTGGCTTAGATTATCAAGCAGTGATCCTTTGCAAGAGCCAGAGACATGAAAAGTTGTCACCTTCTGTGATAGCCTTGATATTGAAGGTTAATCTTCAATATGTTTTATGGATACCCTTGACAAGCAGCCAAAGTTTTTTCTTCTTTATGACATTACTCAACTGGCTACAATAGCACTTTTGTATCATATGAATATGTAAACACTTCATGTTTAGAATAGGTTAGATAGGAATGCAAATAAATCTCCGTTCTAAGCATGTAGTTATTTGTTGTTTTCTTCTTTGAAGAAAAATAAAAAACACAAATTACAAAAACAATAAAAAAGAGAAAAGAGGGCAGATTGTGAAAACAAGAAAGGTATAGCCCATACCAAAAAGAGAAATAAATTCTGAAAGTGTGGAAGCTTAAATGCCACTCCTATAAAACACACTCCTAGTTAATCAAACAGCCTAATCTTAACTAATTAGTTTTAAATTTACTGCTGATAGGATAGTGAATTCGATTTGCCAAACTGTTTAATCTTGGCTTATCAGTAGATAGATTAGGATAGAAATTAAAGGTTCAAACATGCTCAAAACTTGAACCTAAGTTTCCAAGCAAGAATTGACTCTAATATATGTTTAACTCTAAGTCAAAATAGAGGTAAATCTGGTTCTAATAGGCTCAAAATATGAACCAGTCATACAAAGAAGGAACAGCTCAAGTAAGAGTCAAAACGGAGCTGTAAAAAAGACGAAGGAAGTGCTTGAACTTTCAGATCTTAAGCCTTCCATTTTTTATTTAAATTTTCTGCAAAATAAATATCTATGTGCAACTTGTTTCTTATGCCATAGATCACAACAAGTCAAATAGTTTAATCTTGACATGACTGTTTTTAAATTTTTGTTGTAGAATTTAGAGAATAAAATATGTTGGACAGTTTAATCATGGAAAATTTTAGGGGCTAATATTCGCAGGTGGGCTAATTTTCCATGGTTTTTCCAAAAAAAAGATTCGCCAATTTCCATTTTTTTATAAAAGTGATTCACCCAAATTTTACAATATAAAATGATTTTAACTTAAAAATCGCCAACAATATATAGACAATATATATAATATCATTATAAATTTGAATAATTTTACAAATACATCAATAAATAATTTAAAATTTTCAAATTAGGGACTAGTGAGATTCGCCAATTTTTTAAACTTCAAAATAATTTTCCATCCTTAAAATTTTCCCTGAGTTTAATCCCAACAGATGGTAGATTAGGTAGAGAATTATATGGATTCAACTGTTTAATCTGAGTCCATGGAGAAATAAGGAGTAGAATTAGATTAGATTTCCTGTTTTCAAAAGAATAAATGTTGTAAAAGAGTTTTCCAATCCAAGTGCACTCTAATGAAGAAAAAATCTTAGATCAGTAGGATTGGGTAGGTAGAAGTTGTGTTGATGAAAGATCCATTATTTTTCATGGCCGTTAATATGTTTTTAGAAAAAAGAAGAGCATCCAAGCAAAGAAGGTAGCCCAATGGATGAGGCATTGATCAGTCTCCTAGAAAATGCAAGTCTGAAGTTCTTGATGCCTTCAAAAAGGCACCATCCTCAAGTGGAGCCACTATTGGCCACCTATAAAATTTGTTCTATCAAAAGGTGGCCAAAACATTTGTTGGAGCCTTCAAGAAACCGTTTTATTGCAGAAACATTATCTCTTGAAGCCTCTTGAAGACATCTTCACCCTTTATTTTGAACTGCCCTGACCTTCATCATGTCTTTGTCCAACCAAAAGAAAACAAAAAAAACCTATGCTCTTCATAACTAGCCTAATATCATTACCCCAAACTTCAAAGACAAATCAATATTTGCACTTATTGGAGAGATCCCTCTCCGGATTCAGGAGGGCTAGATCCTAGAATCCCAAAGTGGTTGAAATAATTTTCCTTCTGTAGTTTTAGTCTTACCAATATGCTAAAATTACAGATTCCTAACATAAATGATACATGAAAAGGAAGCCTAGTCTATCTAATAGAAATAACAATGTTGGAAATGAAAACCATAGTTTAAGGTGTATGAAATAAAATGAAATAATTCTTAAATCACTAAATTCAAGAGATATTTTGTCAACAAATTTCATAAGGTACTTCATAAATAATCATCATTATGCTCTTCAAGTCAAGAATTTTCCCACTAACCATAACTGTAGAGGCGAATTGCAATGGAGAAGAGGCAAGACATAAGAGCTTTATGGTCTTACTCAATCATGGTTAAAAGTATGCAGGTGATTATTCAAGCCTAAGGGAAAAAAACCAAGCTTTTGGAGAAGATATGATTAAGCTTACACATGCTACAAGAGTGTTTTAGGAGGTGCTACAGGAGGACCTGTTTTGCTATGGGAGCAATATAACTTGTCGAATGCCCAAATAAATGAAATAAAAATTGGATGGATTTTTTTATATTATTAAGTAGAATGTTTTAGGACTCCATTCCAAGTGGAATCACTCAAAAATACCCTTGTTAACAGGTGCTAAAAAATAGAAGAAAATTACTACTCTAAAAATGAGAAATTCAAGAATTAGTGAGCTAGTTAACCTACCAAATGCCTGACCTAATCAGGAGAAAATGATATTGTTATTGTGAATTTTTCTGGAAGGTGTAACAAAAATTCCTCACTTAAGCCATGAGTGAAAAATGGCCCTAAATATAGATGTGGTCATTCAATACCTTGGATCTTCAATATAAAGTTAAGACAAATCCAACAAAACAAGTGATCTATGAAACATAAGATGTTAAAAAACAATAATAAAGAACTAATGTAAGAACCCCAACAATGGACAAAGAGATTTAAAATGAAAAGTGATATTATTATTACACCTGGTGAAGGATAATTGTACGAAGGTTACAGATCCCCCTCAATGGGATGAGTCCTTTAGCTATCCTCGTTCCTTGAGTATTATGATCTCTCTCTCTCTCTCTGATGTATGAAACCCAAATAATGTGTGTTGATCTCAGATGGGATCTCAATTGCTAAAATATGATAATAATGACGATGACAGTGATCATGGTGAGGAATGGAGGGAAACACCCTCTTATTTATAACAAAATATTGGGTTACTCTCGAAAATGGAGAATAATAAAATATTATTAACCAAAATCTAGAACATATCCACTTGGAATATTTTATTATATTTTTTGGATAGGGAAAGTATATTTAAATTGGTTAAATACCTTTATTTATAAATAATAAACAAACAAATGATTTATTTATTATTTCAAGGATGCGGTTAAGGAATAATGAACGAATAATGATTTGTTTAATCATTCCTAGGTGATTTAGTCAAATTTGACAAGGAATATTAAATAAATAATGATTTAATTAAATATTGCTAGATAAAAATCAAATAACTAGCAATTTATGTAATTATTTCTAATGATTGGGTCAAATATGACAATGAGTATGTATTAAATAATTATTTAATAATTATTCCTAGAGGAAAATCAAATAAATGGCGATTGATTAATTATTCCTCATGGGGTTTCCTATTTTAACGATAAATAATTTAATAAAATATGGTTTGTCAAATTATTTCCTATAGTGAAAGAAATTTTAATATGATAAAATTGGTCTCATATGGTGTATTTTGATCCACCTAGTTAGAAATGGCTAGGCGATAACCAGTTCCCCCCCAACATATGAGTGTTAGGAGAAAATCGTATGACAAAAATATGTTGTAAGAAAAAAATCACTAGACACCAAAGGATAGTTCGAGAAAGAGAGAGACATAACTAAAGCAATACAAGGATAGACGAAATAGAGGGGGTGAGACCTACTAATTGATATAAGTATCCTTTTATTTTGGAGTACATGATCTCAATGAGGCAGGGGAGGCATACCCATACCCGCCGAGATAGTTGAGTACAAATAATATTGATGATCCCAACAATGTGGGACTGAGATACAAAGTACATGATACATGATACATGACATGCTGGCATCAATGGGCCAGAAAGTAATACAATGAATCCCACATAAATAATGCGCCTAGAAAAATATAGGCTAGGAATGAATACAATAACATTTGAGTACAAGAGACATAATTCCCCTCAAGCTGACATGAGGAGGGGGGACCACAGCCAAAGAAGCCCTACTGAATAGGAAAGGGGTCTGAAGATTTGAACGAAACATCAGAATGAGATATGCATGTTGTGTGAACTACAACTCACTCCAACCGAACCCATCAAATCTGTGGAACTACATCTAAGGCTAGAGAAAAGAATTAGAGGTCATATATGCATGTAGGGGGCTACATAAATGGCCACCCCCTCATAAGGTCTGAAATATCTCACACACACTCGGGAATCACAGGTAAAATCTGTGGGATCACCAAACCATCAACTATACAATTATCAATTGTGTGATAATGAGATGGGTGGAGCACATGAGAAATAACCAAGTCAAAGGGAAATGATGATTCCCTTTTCTTGATTTGAGGCACCAAACAATGATGAAAGCTGGAACCAAGGTACACTTCCTCTAGACCATTCTTCTAGAATTAATGTACTAAAGTCGACAGAAGAGGGCTCGCCAGAGTTGAGCCAATGAGGAATTCTCAACTAAGACATAGGGGATCATAATAGAGTGATTGATGGACTGACACCAGGGATAATGATGAAAGGAAAGAAACATATAGGTGAATTTATGAATTCCCTTCTTAGAGCATAAAATTCATGGTTGACCTTGCAGTGACAGACTCGATTCTGGAGGCGATGATGATGGTAAGTATAGATATAAGCCAAAATAGAAAACATAGGATGAATTCGACACAAATATGGAAGGATTAAAGTAATAGGACATAATGAGATTCATAACAAACTCCATAAATGCAAGCATGACTCATCTCAAATTCTCTAAATAAGGATGACTTAATGATGTTGCCACATAGAATAGGCCCAAGCGGACCATAAAAACATGAGAAAATAATGGTTACCCATGATGAAAATCAACAAATGAGGGAAAAAAATGCCAAGGAAAAGAGGTACCAAAGTACAAGCGGCTCATATGAATAAATTCAGTTTGAATTGGCAACGAAGTGAGACTTCATGGAAAAAATGGCTTCTAGGTGAAGTGTCAAATTAAAAAAAAAAAAGGAAAACCCATTATAGAACTTAGCAAGAGGTTTCCAATAGTGTTGATGGTTAATCAAACTGAATTACGGTTTGGTCACAATGGGAAAGAGAAAAACTATGTCTTTTCCTATAAAAGGATGATTTCCCTCCAAATCCAATTCACTTTCTAAGTGAGCGATGGAGAATTTTGAGAGGAGGATAAGTCCTTAAATTTTGTGCATATATAGTGGGCAAACCGACCATCAAAATCTGGATCTGTGACTTTCAGGTAGTTGGCCTTACTTTCTTGAAAATGGCCCTAATGCTTCTTGGAAAGATGGTTCTTGGTGAAGAATCAGGGTAAGAAAGGATACAAAGATGAAATAATAGAGAAGTTCTAGGATCATCCCCACCCACCATGTCAAACATGGGGACTAGGTGGTAAGTATGGTATCACATAGAGTAGCATGGTTTAATATATGGTATCAAGCATCTACGATATGCAATGTGTATATGGCTTGCCGGAGAGGAGTGTAGGACAAAATATCCAAAGAATGAGATGAAAATTGACTATACCTAGACCATTGGGGTCTAGGCCAATAATTATGTTAATCAAGTGATAAGGTGGCCACGGGTGTCATCATGCCTCCAAGAATGAGATACTACCCCCAATAATATATGATGGAGGGGAGTGATATGGTATGTAAAGGTGGGAATGATGCCCCTAGCTAGAGGACTTTGTGAAGCACCATGGTGTTCCAAATGCTAAAATAAGGGATTCAATAATTCAGTCCAACTAGCGCAATATCCTCCAGAGGATGATGAGGAGATGTAGCGACATATGTGCCTCCCATGTAACATTCTATGGAAATGTTATGAACCCAACTCACAAAATAGAAGAAAAGATAGATCAATAACTTAGAAATCAACCTCTTTGAGAGGGAAACCTCCTTTACATTACATAAATGAACAATTCTTGGGTGATATAAATGAAAAAACCTCCTTTATATATATAAGATTCCAATGGGTCACAATATCATCCTAGCGAACATAACAATAAAAATGTATGGGCACAACAATAACAATAGTGGGCTTCTATGGGGCACAATAATAACAATATGGGGACTACATGGGCACAACATTAACAATAAGGGGGCTATAATAACAATAAAAATAAGGGGATACACTAGTATTATAGGGACCTAACATTCTCCTCTCCTTCAAAAAAGTGTTGTCCTCAATGCTTGATTTTTTCCGGATGCTTTTGTATAAAATTTTCATCCTCCCATGTGGAATCTTCAGCGGGTAAGTTCTTCCACTTGCTAATATACTCTGAAATTAATTGATTTCGTAGTTTTTGAGTTCTTGTTTTCGTGACTACTTCAGGTTCCAATATGATTTTTCTTTCCTCGTCAAGTTCTGGAAATATTTTTTGAACTGGGAGTTTATCACCTATAACTTTCTTTAAGCATGAAACATGGACAATTGGGTGCATTTGGGAAGTTGACGTAAGCTCCAATTTGTATTCCATAGTACCAATATTTTGCAACACCTTGGAAGGACCATAATAATTTTGTGATAATTTATTATCCCTCTTAGCTTGATTGAGGAAATATTTTTTTTATGGTTGTAGCCATAAAAATACTAAGTCACTTACGTCAAAATTTCTTTTGCTGCGATGTTGATTTTCCTATTATTTCATTTGATTCTGCACCAAATTTAGGTTACCCTTTAAAAGTTGGAGAACTTGTTGTTGATGCCTAATGTGATCTTCCACTGATTGATCATCCATATTAGCTTTCATTTAATCCTTCAAAACATCCACCTTAGCCTCCATGTCATCTTTGGTTTCTCTTTGATAGATCGGAATTTATTGCACTTGGTACCATATTTTTGATATAGAATTTTGCAATTCTTCCTCTTCATGTGTCATAGTAGAGTTTTATAAGGGCTTAATGGGTTTTAGGAATGATGATGAGCAAGAGGATGGGACCAATGGAGCCTATGGAAGTACGTCTCCCAGTGGTCATAGGTTAGATAGAGATGACACAATTCGAGATGGAATATTCTTGAACACTCTAGATAGGAGAGGTGACATACACATGTATCATTCTAGTTCTAGTTCTGACATGATCACCATCGTTATCATCCTTACATGAGGAGTGATATGGGATATTTTTAGGATGAGTTTAAGAAATAAAAACTACCTACATCTGAAGGAGAGATGAAGAAACCATCAGATGCAGAGGAATAGTTTCTTGGTATGAATAAGTTCTTCAAGTTGCATGATTACTCAGAAAACATAAAAGCCATAATAGATACATTCAACCTCATAGGTAGAGAAAATATTTGGTGGGAAGATGTGAATAATGTAAAATATATTTATAAGGAGGAGCTGACTTGGAGTGAGTTCGAGAGGATATTCTGGAAGAATTAGATATTGGAGATATATTATGATAACAGGGAAAAATAGTTTGATGAACTAAAGATGGGATCTATGAAATATGAGGAGTACACCACCAAGTTCATGGAGCCATTGATACATGTGTCTTACCTCAATGAGGAGAAGGGAAATATTTATAGATTCATCAGTGTTTTTATGATAACATTCAAAGAAATGATTGAGTTTGATGATCCCATATCATTGGAGGAGGCCATTTGGAACTAAATAATTGCTATGAGCAATCAAAGCGTAGATCTGAGGTAAATCATGATTGGAAAGGTAATGATAATAATAAATGAAAATGGGACAAGAAGCAAGAAAGACCTCAAGATATATGTAACAAGGAGAATTTTTCACCACCTAATGACTTCAATGCAACTGGTAGAGGACAGGGATTTTGATATGAGGAGTAGAATAAGGATTAAGGATGGAATCCTATATGCTGTTGGAGTTCTGGAAAATATCACAACAAGAGATATTTTCCACAAAATCAGGGTGGTAGACCACATATTAGTAGTGCACATGTGGTAGAAATAATAGGATATGTTGGACATATTATTCCCAAGATTTATGTAGCACTGGATAAAATGCAAGAATATTACTAGGCATCTATTATCGATATGGACAGTAATATTTGTGATCAAGTTGTTTCCATTTTTATTGACCCTAGATCAAATTATAGTTTTTTTAATCCTGGCCAAGTGGATAAGTGTCGTTTGAATAAGGAAGTGCATGCACAATCTTGGTTAGTGAAGTTGGCTACACCTACCAAGAAGATATTTCATCACTGGGTAAGAGCTTGTGCCTTTGAGTTGAATGGTATGTCTACAACATCGCACTTGAACATATCGCCATTAGGATTGTATAGTATGTTATTGGGTATGAACTGGTTATACCTTCACAGTACCAATGTGGATTTTTATGACAAATCCATTGAGTTCTTGGATGACAATGGGGAACCAAAAGTCTTACAGGGTAAGATGAAAGAAACATCACTAAGAATGGTTATAGCTATGAAAGCCAAGAATAGTCATAGGAAATGGTGTGTGACGTTGTTTGTATTGCATATTTCTAGTGACAAAGGTAAGGAAGTTGAGGATGAAGATGTTTTGAGAAGGTACTGAATTATAAAATAGTTTAGGATGTATTTCCTACATACATTTTAGAGTTTCCACTTCATAGGCAGGTATAATTGTTTATTGAGTTGGTACCAAGGGAAACTCCAACATCAAAAGCACCTTACAGGATGAGCACACTTAAGTTGGTAGAGTTGAATTGCAACTAAAATATATTGTTGAAAAAGGTTAAATTAGGCTGATTGTATCGCCATGGGGCACACCATTATTGTTTGTGAAGAAGAAGGATGGTAATCTCAGATTTTGCATTGAATACAGGAAGTTGAAAAAAGTGACCATAAAAAACAGGTATATGTTGCTGAGGATTGATGACTTGTTCGATCAGCTCAAGGGAGAAAAAATGTTATTAAATACTGATATGAAATTTGGATATCATTAGGTATGCATCGAAGAGGATGGCATTCACAAGACGACCTTCCAAACCAGGCATGGGTATTATGAGTTTGTGTAGTTCCATTTGGGTTGAATAATGCTCCAACTACATTTATATGTTTCATGAAAAATGTGTTGTGTCCTTATCTGGAAATGTTTTTTATCGTTTTCATCAATGAAATATTGGTATATTCTAAGAATGAAGAAGAACATGCCAAAAATTTAGCAACAATGTTGATATTTTTGAGAGAGCATGAGTTTTATGCTAAGCTCAGGAAGTGCAGTTTCTTCCATACTGAGGTACATTAATTCAGACATGTTGTCCCCAATGAGGGAATTGGAGTAGATCAAGAAAATATAAGGGCCATCATGGAGTGGGTAGCTCCTAGGAATTTGGATTATGTGAGATCCTTCATGGGATTTACAAGTTATTACAAGAGGTTCATCAGTAAATTCTCAAATATTTCTTATCCTATTACATCGTTGTAGAGAAAAGGTAAGAACTTTGAATGGAAAGAGGAGTGCGAGGCCAGTTTTGAGTAGCTTAAGAAGTTGTTGACACATGATGTAGTGTTAAAGGTCGCATATCCAAACAAATAATTTTTAGTATGTACATATGCATGCAAGAGAGGAATTGGTGGAGGTCTTATGAGGGATGGAAAAGTAGTATGCTATGAGTCACATAAAATAAATGAGAACAAGTAGAACTATCCGACGCACGATCTTGAGTTGGCAACAATCATACATGCATTAACAATGTAGAGGTATTATCTTATGGGTATATGGTTTGTACTAGTGAGTGATCAATGTGGATTGAGGTATCTATTTTATCATCCAAATCTAAAAGTTAAACAAGATATATGGTTGGCTGTAGTCAGTGAGTCTGACTTCAAGATCCAATACATCAAGGTAAAGAGAAAGGGGTCATAGATGTGGTCAGTAGGCGAATACAAGTGAATCAGATAGTAGTCATAAGCTCCTATGGGACATATCTAAAGGATATGATCTTGCAAGAAGGTCAACATGATGATAGGTTTATGGAGATTGTTCACAGGTTGCAGTAGGGTATAGGTACAAGTAGTGGGACAGGTATATGTATAGGTACAAAATTACAGGATGTGGATTATCATCTCATAGCAGATAGCTTGTTCAAGTTTAGAGACAGGATATATGTGCCAGATAGCAGTGAGATAAAAAATGTGATCTTTAGAGACTTTCATTTTAAGCCATATTAAGGTCACTTGGGCTATTAGAAGACGATGAAAACAATGAAGAAGTTTTACTATTGGCCAAAATTGAAGAGAGACGTAGCACAATTTGTGGCTAGGTGTTTTGATTGTTAGTAGGTGAAGGAAGAGTGTAAGAATGTAGGTTGTCTGCTACAAGCGATTCTGATTCTAGAGTGGAAATTGGAGGTCATTTCCATGGAATTTATCATAGGTTTTCCGAGGACATTGAGACAATAAGATTCCATCATGGTTGTTGTGGAGAGGTTTAAAAAGGTAACACACTTAGTGAAGTCTACATTATTAGCTAGTGATGTAGCACAAGTGTTTATAAGGGATATGGTCAAATCGCATGGTGCTAAAATGAATATTGTCTTAGACAGGGATGCGATGCTCACTTCCAAGTTTTGGAAGGAGTTGTTTGCAGGTTTGGGCATAGAGTTGGCCTTTAGTATAACTTATCATTCACAGAAAAATGGAAAGAAAAAGAGGGTCAAAAGGATATTGGAAGACATGTTGAGGATGTATGTGATGCATCAGCAACGAAAGTGGAAAGAGTATCTTCCATTGGTAGAGTTCACTTACAGTAATGGGTATCAATAATATTTGAGGATGAGTCCATTTGAGGCATTGTATGGGTAGATTTGCAATAATCCCATCAGTTGGAGTGATCATGTTAACAAGGTGTTCATTGGACCAAACATGTTGGCATAAATGGAATAGGAAATGTAGGTAATCAAGAATAATTTGAAAGAAGCAGAGGATAGGAAGAAAAATCATGAAGATCAGAATCTATTGTTTAAGGAGTTTCAAGTTGGGGAAAAGTTGTACTTGCGCATCAAGCACAAGAAGAGATCCTTGCGGATTAGAGCATGTCAAATATGGAACCATGGTTTTATGGACCTTTAAGGATTATTGAGAGGATTGGGCCAATAGCCTATTGACTTGCACTTCCTTCCATAGTGAAATCACATTATGATTTCCATGTGTCATTGCTTAAGAAATATGTTAAAGATGTTGATAATGTGATTGACTGGTATGTATGGTAGGTGGAGCGATAAGGATAATTTCACCTGGAACCTTAGTGCATTTTGCAGAGAAAAATGCTCATGCCTTGGAATCGATAAATCATGCAAGTTAAAGTGAAATGGAAGCACTTTGGGCCCAATGAAGCTACATGGGAGATGGAATATTAGATGGGGTTTACATATCCTTCCTTATTCACAGGGCGAGCACATGTTTTGGAATATGTCTTGGTATATGTTTTCGTATATGTTGGTATGATGTTCTGGTATATGCACATATCTGTATGGATGTAAATAATGCCATGAGATATGTTATAAATCTCCAATAAGTGGTATGGGTGTAATTTCATTATGATATTATGTAGTGATGTTTTCACGTTGGTTTTATTATCAGCAGGTTGATCATTGTAAATACTGCAATGAGAAAATTGATAAGGCTCCATGGGCACTATGTTTTTCTTACAAGAGTCTTGTTGAATGTAGGTGTTGTTTAACACCTAGGATGGTGTTTCCCCAAGGGGGAGGGTTCTGTAACAGCCCTGGTGAATATTCCATGTAATAAAAGTTAATAAAGTAAAAATAATAACCAAGGTCATGGGACATGTATTTCATGCTGAATATTGGGCAAAACATCCTAGTGCGAGTCTTCATACGGTTTATTATGGCTATGGAAATTGGAAAAGGCAATGGCTAAGGCTTTGGAAAGGAAAAGTGGCCATTATTGGAATTTATTTATGAATATAATGGCAAATAAGAGAAAGTGAGGTGAAATGTCATAGGTTGCATGTGAGGACGGAAATGAAGAAAAATAATTGAAAATGAAGAAAATAGACCCCTATTAATAAAAATGCTTATGAGGACCAGTTCATGGATTTCGTTCAGTGTATTTTTGTAGCTCTCATTATTATCTCTCTCTCTCATACTCTTGGATACTTAGAGTTTTCTTGGAGCACTCTTGGAGGGTGTGGCATACCTAGATTTTTTTAGCAAGAAGGAAAAGGAAGACCAGGAAAGTGCAAGAGGACATCGAGATTAAAAACTATAATGGGTTTTGATTGTAGGTACTGAGTTGCATGTATAATTTTATCACTACTTTTGGCATGCATGGTCTATAAATGTGGTTTCTTGGTCGTGATATTTTATTTGCATGGAGGATTTTCTAGATTGACAGTGGATTTTCCTAGCCTTTCCATTTCCTTGATAACCATGGTGTTATGTGTTTAGTTTCATCTCTTGTTTCCTAGTTGTTTCTCATGTTCCCTTAACTATGGATTGAGTTATTAGTTCTTGGAAGCCTTGGTTGGATAAACTATCTCGAAGCCCAAAAGACAACTATGGGTTGTGTTATTAGTCCTGAAATCGTTCGTTGGACAAACACTTTGGAAGCCCTAGGTGGGTTGAGTTACTAGTCATTAAAGCCCTGGCTCGACAAACCCTCTCGAAGCCCTGTAATAGTTGGGGTTGAATTACAAGTCTTGGAAGCCCTCATTGGAACAAATGCTTAGAATCCTTGGAAGAACTTGGGTAGAGACCAATCCATGATGCTTGTTATGTCCAACCATGATGGTTGGAATATGACACGGGGTGACTGGCTGAGGAGATATTGGCTTAGCCATGTTTATGGTGGAGTGGAATGTGAAAGTCCCATATTTGGTTACATTTTTATTATGGAAATAAGAGCCCTTTTTCCATTGTATCGATGGGTAAATATGCTTGTTTTTATATGGCTTATATGTTTTTTATGTGGTTGTTATTTCTATTTCTTATATGCTAGTTATAACTGAGTTTTATGATGGTGATGAAGTATGGCTCTCATCATGTTTTTATTTGTAATTGAATGTACAATGTATATATTCCTAAATATACTATAATGAAGTTAATGTTATGTAGCAACAATTATTCTTAACTATTCTGAGATAAGTATGAAACACCTATGCTTAGATTTGTTATTTAAACCTATACATTACATCCTTATGACACGTTTGACGAAATTCCTATCATTTCTAGTACAGGTCTACTCAATACATTGTTCGAATGTTTGCTTGTGCATCATTGTTTCACTGTTATATTTCATTCTTGAACTTATCATTGAGTTATGGGAACTGACCTGGGCTCTAGGCCTAAAAGAGCAAAGGTTTGTGGGAAAAATTCCCTGGACACACACATGCATGTGATGTGGGAGCATCCAAAGCCTCCTAGATGCACCCATAGCTATACTATGGGTGTGTCTGGGGGTTTGAAGGCCAAAAAACTCATTGGGACCTAGGGGTTGGATGCCTGAGTGGTTGGGATGGCTTCTAGGAGTTATGTTGTTGATGTAGAAGGTATGTTTGGTATGTTTATGTCAGTTTTAATTCCTTATGGTCACCGAGGAGGTTGAATAAAATCATAGTAACTATTCGTCACATGTTTACCCCAGTTGGTCGATTACTTGGGTAGATGTGGGAGGAGGGTGTTACATAATTTTTCTTAAAATTGATAACAAAAATTACAATCAATGTTTGTAAATTACAAAAAATGTTTATGCCAGAGTTTCATGTCTAAAATAAGCGATAAAATTTTGTGGGTCTTTCCCATCTACAAATAAAAAGGGTAATTTTGAAGTCTAATATAGGCCTCCTAAGAAAAATGTAAAATAAAAATTCACTTAATGAGAACCAATCACATTTTAGAGGATGACATCATCCCCCATGGTTGAGGTGGCATTGCTTGAGTTAAATGTACTTACTTGTTATATGTAGTTATAGAGCCTAAGTAGCTTACCTCCTCTCTTATATTTGAATAATGAAATAAGCATATTCGTAATGATCGTTCGTAACTAGTAATAATATCAGACATATTATTAACATAACGTATAAGGCATGATCTTTTTCATGGACAAATACCAATTCTATTTTAACTTATGGCTTTTTATATATTACCTCTTCCTATACTATTTCATAAAAATAGTATATTGTTCGTAAAGATCCCGTTCCATTTCCATACAATGAAATTTCAATAAAAAGTATTCTAATTACTTTTAAAGTCATGAAGTAAAGTACTCATAATAAATGTCATTTCACACTTTTTGAATAAAATATTATTATTGTCATTTTATATTTTTTGAAAGAAACAATGCATATCCGTATACAATCTTCATGTCTTTACACACTTTTCAATAAATATTATGTCTTTATATTTTCATATATTTATTTTTAAATTATATATTAATTTCATTTTAGTTAATATTAGAATTTAAAATTAATTATAAGTTAATATCTATACATATATAAATAAATACCTACTCATTTGAATATGTTTCAATACATATTTTTTTTAAATAGAATTCAATTCAATTCATTATAATTATATTAATATTATAAATTATTATATATAATATTATGAAACATAATCTAAATGTAATAGAATATAAATCATATTCATTTTTATATTATATATATTTTTTTCTTATGTTATAAATCAAATCAATTCAATATGCAATATAAAATTAATATATGAAATAATATAATACATTTATTATATTATATTATTTGATTTTTATATAATATCCTAATTACATGTTGTTATTATATAATTTAATTGTATAATTTAAATAATTTAAATTTTAATTAATGATATATTACACAACTAAGAATTTATGAATTTATATTTATAACTTATTTTAAGTTATTTAAGTACAAAGGAAAAATGGACAAATGCATTAGTTGTTCAATGATAATGATTTTTTTTTTTAAAACTCATTTTTATATATAGTCACATGAATTCATTTTTTTTTATTAATTTTATTTTGGTACAACTTTTCAATTGAATTTAACCATGGTTACATGGATTGTGGTGCAAAAAGTGAATTGTAAATTCATAAATATTATTTTATTTATTGAGCTATTATTTTATTATTTCCTTAGGAGGCCCATTTTAGACCTCAAAATTCCCCTATAAGTTTAGCACACAAAAAACATGAAACAATAACCCCTAGTATATAAAATGAAACCGACTAAACACATAATTGTCATCATTTCATCTAGTTTGATGAAGCATATATTCCAACCAAGTACCTAATGGTGTTGATGGGGATGATGTGTAGTTTGTGGTTTTTGTTAAAATTAATCAGGTAGGGAAATGAGCCTTTAGGAATGCAACAAATATACCTACATTTTATATCTTTCTTAATCAATTTCTGGTTGGGTAGCCACTGAATTCTTTCTTTCCTTGTATTACAAGTCCAAGCATTTATATAACTAGATCAAATATAAAATTTAATCAAACTACTGATAATCCATGGTTTGGTTTAAATAAAATTCCCTATAGCATACCATATGAATACATGTACATATATGCAATTATAGAATGAGATACCAAGCGATATTTAGATTCCATATCGATACAATTGTGTATATAGTTGTGCAATGGAGATGTAGTTCTTGAAGTCCTCTCCTTGAAGAATGGAATAACTCTGATTTATCCCATGCATTGCTGATATTTCCCATAATATATGAACTTAAGAAGAGAGTTAATATATTTTATAAATATGGACTTTAATATATACATTTCCTTTTGATGCATAATTGTAGTTATCCTACAACAAATCTATCAGCTAGAACTCAGTCTGGTTGTCATAATTTATTATGGGTCATCCAACATCAATATATTAGGAAATATTTTCCAAAATTTCTCATGGAGGAAACAAAAGCCCAAATTTGTTGGTGGACTGGTGTGTTTAGCGGGAGTTGTTTTCTTCTCCACCAGTGGCTACTTTTATGAGACATTGTGGTTGGAACTCCACCCTAGATGCCATAAGATTGGGGGTCTAGTAAAAACAATAATTCAAAAATCTAGGACATTATGAATCTGATTAGAAATATTATTTTCTATGAACTAAAAGTAAAGCACTAGTTATATCCAGCGAGGATTGGTAAGGAATTTTGAAAAAATATAAATTTTGTGCTAAAACTTAATCCCAAAAATGAATATAGAAAAAAAATATGGTGGTTAGTACCTATGATCTCTATCAATATTGTCAATTATACCTCTAGGTCGCTCGAAACTAGAGGAAGGTTGAAAATTCCTTGCATATAAATCCGAGGAGTTAATGGTGAATGAAAAGTTATGCAAATTGGAGGAATACATGTAGACCCAAATTTTAACTTCTGATCTCTTACCCTTCTTGACTAGTTGGATGAAGGTAGACATAGGTAAATTAATCAATGGGCAGCAATTCAAGTTTTCAATGAACTTAATTGGATCATCTTCCCAGGGTTCTAAACCACCACAACCATAAAGCCATGTTGGGGTTTGATTTATGAAACAGAGGGTCACTCATAAAATGATTTTGCAAAAAATAATTTCCCTTGGGGAAATATAAGAGATTGAAGATGCACAAGGGAAAATCAAGGGATATAGTTGAACCAAAACATGAATGTAGAAGGCATGAGGAAATTACAATTCATGATTTGGCACAAATATTTTTTACCTTGACCTCAACCTATTATTCCATTTTTATTAAAAGTATATGGAGAACTAGTTTTTTTTCTATTGAAAAAACATGAAGCAAATAATGTATGGCTTATCACTCCCATGGTAATACTTGTTCACGTTATGTTGACATACTATTGGCAAATCATAATTCCTTAAATTTCTTGGCTACATGGCACTACTTCAAAATGAAATGAAAAAATTCAACATGGTTGACATGTCCTAGATTCTTCAGGTATAAATCTATGTAGAACAAGATCCTCCAAGGAATCATCCAAGGTTGGGTTTGGTTTAGTTTAAAACCTTGCATCTATTGGGAACTTCAAGAAAATTATAATAATTATTTTTAAATACCCTATTATGTTGTCAGGGAGATGAAGAAAAAAAGGTAAATATAATTAAAGTAAATAAAAATTAGAAAAAGAGAAAGTGGAGACGAAATTGTTATTTCATCTCAAAGTAATGTCTTAAAACACATGAATGTTGGGAAAAGTATAGTGATGGGGATCACTTGGGGTTAATAAATGGCTATGGAAATTTGAAAAGGAATTGAAAAATTCAAAGAGGCATTATTTGGCATTTATTTATGAAAATAAAGAAAAATAAGAGAAAAGCGAGATGAAAGGTCACATATTTGCATGAGGAGGAATTTGAAGGAAAAATGAAGGAAGATAAAGAAAATGGATGCCTCAATGATAAAAATTCTTCTGAGGATTAGTTCAAAACATTTTGTTAGTTTTATCTTGAAGCTCTCTTCTATTCTCTCACTCTCTCATAGTCTTGCAAACTTACAGGTTTCTTGGAGCACTTTGGCATACATCGTATTTGGAGAAGGAAGGAAATAGAAAGAAGGAAAGTGCAAGGGAACAAGTGGATCAACAGATGGATTGATTTGTAGGTAAAATGTTGCATGTGTGATTTCCTTGATGAATTATGGATGCATGGTAAATTCATGTGGTTTTTTTTTTATGTGTTGTCATTGACTTGGAGGATTTCCTAGATTGACGGTGGTTTTAACCTTTCCTTGCCATTTCCTGGATAACCATGGTGCTCTGGTTTTTTTTCCACATGATTTATTTTTGGTCGGTGATCTTAGTTCCTTATGGCTTTGGGTTGGGAAAAACACTCTGGAATCCTTCGAGTATATTGGGCTGATTTACTAGTCTTAGAACCTAGGTTTGGAAAAATGCTTTGGAGCCCTTCGTGGGTTGAGTTACTAGTCCATGGAGCCTGGTTGGAAAAATTATATAGAGCCTTGGAAGAATGTGGGTAGAGTTACTAGTCTCTGGAGCCTGGTTGGATAATCTCTTTAGAGCCTTGGAATGATGTGGGTTGAGTTACTAGCTCATGGATCCATGAACAACTTGCATAGAGACTGATATGGTTGGTGTTAGTGATGTACAACCGTGAGGTGGAACCAATAGTTGAGGGTTGAGGTGGTTTGGCCTCTAGAAGCCCTATTTTTTGTTTTTTTGGTTTATTCCATGGGATCCCACATTCACTCTTGGAATATGGCGCGAGGGTGATTGGATGAAAGAGAGAGTTGGTTTAGCCCAATATATGGTCGGATGGTATGTGGAAGTCCTGACTTGGTTGGTATTTTCATATGTTAATAAGAGCTATTCTCCTATTGTGAATGATGCATATATGTTGGCAATATGTTGGTGATATTATGGTTGGGTTTCCATGGTTTATATGTTTTTTATTTTTTTCTTATATGTGTTTTATATGATGTGTGACTTCTATGGCTCTTATCATGAATTGTTTATCTATTGATCGATTGATCAATGTATGGACTAATAAGTGTTGTTGAAATTATGTGGAGAGGGATTAGGAATTTCTTGGTGATTCTTAAATGAACCTCATACTTTTATGACCATATATGCCTTCATGACCTGCAGCTTACATGTTTTCCATGTGTTTAGCAAAACTCCCAGTTTGTTTTGGTTAGTATAGGTCAAGTTTGTATGTTTAGCCTCATTATTATGACATTAATTATTATGAGATGTTTCAAGAAGTTATGGGTAGTAGTCTTGAGGTTTACCTAGAATTGTGGCTTAGATTACAAGACCACACCCTTTGAACTGGACAATTGGGGTCATAACCACACTCGGGCAATCTTGTGAGTGCGGTTGGGGTTTGGTTTTGTGATAAGGAGCCCCAATTAAGGGTTCGGTCAATTGGGGTCCTTATTTGACCCTTGAGTTTCCCTATAGACTTGAGGAATTTTGTGAATTGTCAGTCAATATTCAGTTGTATGCCCCACTTCATAAAATAGAGCTCGGAGGTCGAGGCATGTCATAGTAACTATCGTCTAATGTTTACGCTAGTAGGTCAGTGAAACTGGGTAAACAAGGGAGGGGCGATTATAGATTGGTATCATATATTCTATATTGAAGCACTTGGACTAGATGGGAAGAATGTGTTTTTCATGCATGAATTTCAGTTGTATATGTGTTTGTTATGCATGCATTGTGATATTCACTATTGCAGTTGTGTCATCATGTCGAGGTTAATAATGTTGATGTTGAGATGATTTATAAGTTGATTTAATTATATATACATATGTTGTGATAATCCCAATTAATTCTGCAAGTGAGATAACCTACCCTAAAATTCACTGAGGTATGTTTGATAATGCTTATGTTTGGTTTATCTGACAAGGTATGTTTGTAGGAAGCAAAAAATTAAGATGAAAAAAAAACATGATGGACTACATTTCACATTATTTTCCCTATAGATTTGATGAAAAACATGGTGATGAGTACTCCTCTGACATACTAGATACATTGAGAAGTTTAAAGGCATATATCAGAAGTTTTAAGGTAGATAATGACCGGATCATTGAGTCACAGGAAATACTTTCCAGGGCAGAATAAAACAAGAAGAGGTTAATGCAGTCATCCTTTAGATTCTATCATATTTTCAAAGACAGGGACCACTTAGGATCAGTCATGGAAAGGATTAAAGGATCAATGGGGCATATGGTATTAAGTCTCAATTATAATATAGGTTATGCAAGGATGACACAGTTAAATATGGTAGTTTCTTGGATATACGTGATAAGAGGGGAAATTACCGTGGGTTCTATTCTAGTTTTGCTTCAAATAGATAGCATTGTCATCATAGTCGCCATTCGTATAGGAGTGAGAAGCGATACTTTCTAGAGGATTTCAAGAAATAAAAGCCTCCTACATTTGATGGAGAAATGAATGTCACAATATGCGGAAGCTTGGTTTCTTTGGATGAATACATTTTTCAGATTGCATGAGTAATTCAGAAAATATGAAATCCAAGATAGCTACTTTCAGTCTTAAAGGAAAAAGTGACATTTGGTGGGAATATGTATAGAATGTTAGAGGAATTCAGGAAGAGGATCTAACATGGAGTGATTTCAAAATACTTTTCTGGAAGAAGTATCAGTCTAAAAGATAATATGACGATAGGGAAAAGTTGTTCCATGAGTTGAAGATGGGATCTATGACTAATGAGGAGTATACTAGAAGATTCTTAGAGTTCTTGAGATATTTGCCGTGTCTTAAGGAAGAGAAAGAGAAGTTTCAGAGATTCACTAGTGGGTTTCTAGTATCGTTCAAAGACAAAATTGAGTTTAATGAGCCTATATGGTTGGAGGAATCAATCTGAAAGTTGAAGCATTGTTATGAGAAATTGAAGAACAAGACTAATTATAAGCAGTGTTTGAAAGGTAATGAGAAGAATAAAGGAAAGTGGGATAATAATAGAGGAAAAAATCAAGATACAGATGGAAAGAAATATGTAGTTCCGCATAAGAAGTTCAATGCAGTTGATAGAGGACATGCATTTTAGTTTGAGGAGAAGAATAAGGGTGATGGAAGGAATACTTTGTAGTGTTGGACTTATGAAAAGGGTCATCACAAGAGAGATTTTCCACAACATCAGGGTG
Organism: Pinus albicaulis; assembly: GCA_034641835.2. Taxonomy (NCBI): domain Eukaryota; kingdom Viridiplantae; phylum Streptophyta; class Pinopsida; order Pinales; family Pinaceae; genus Pinus; species Pinus albicaulis. The sequence continues at coordinate 1,501,029,162 of CM076582.1, forward strand.
GAATACCATAAATTGATAGTGCTCAGGAGGCATAGACAGTTGGGGATGCTAGAAAAGTATTCCGGGGATTTATGCAGCATCAGATAATAGGAATTTTGGTCATCAGGGGTCTGTTATCGAGATGGAAGGTAATATTTGTGATCAAGTTTTTTATATTTTGATTGAACCAGGATCTAACTATATTTATATTAGTCTTGACATAGTGGATAAATGTCATTTAAATAGAGAAGTGCATGAAAAGTCTTGGTTGGTACATTTTTCTACATGGACTAAGAAAAGAGTTCATCATTGGGTAAGATCTTGTGCATTTGAGTTGAATGGTATTTCTACATTAGTACATCTAAATTTTCTTTTGTTTGGATCATACAGTATGTTGTTGGGTATTTATTGGTTGTACATTCACAATACTAAGGTGGATTTCTATGATAAGGCTATTGAGTGCTTAGATGATGATGGAGAGAACATAATATTGTAGGGTAAGAAGAAGCCTATATCAATGAGAATGGTTGCAACTATGCAAGAAAGTCACAACAACAGGAAAGGATGTGTATTTTTTGAAATTTATATTTCCAATGATAAATATATTGATGTTTATGATGTGCAAGTCTTGAAGAGGAATATGGTTTTGAAATAGTTTCAAGATGTATTTCCAGAAGAGATCTTAGATTTACCACCTCATAGGGAAGCGAAATTGTAATATTCCCAAATTTCCACATCATATTTGGAATATTAGAGTCCTTCATTTTCTTAATAAATTAAGTAAATAAAAGGGTGGAGGGACCCATAATCCTCAATATAAATAAATATCCACTTTGTGTGTGTGAATGTGGATTAATTAAGCATAGATCTACATGATGAGGTAGTTGAGCAACTACTAATGTGAATGGAATTGGAGATTATGTCTCATTAATTGAGATAGATCATGGAGGTTGACATAGTCAACTAAGATCTTGAAGATGTCAAACAGAAAGATCATGGAACATTCATGATAAAGTGATGGAGGATGTTGTGAAATAAAAGCACACATGATGGAGAGGGTGTACATTGCACCTAGATATGATGGTTGATTTGGTCAAACAACGCAGTCAAACTTGGAGGATCTTGTCCACATGCACAACACAGTCTAGATGAGGGCCAAGGCATGGGAAGGCTCAAGCATTATATAAAGAAGATGAAGGAAAGGATGAATTCATGATGGTTATTCTTGATGTAAAGATATTTTTAGATCTGGAATTTTCATGTGACATTCCATTGCTTTCTAGGGTTGTTTAGTAGAGATTGCAAGTGTTGTTTAGTACAGGGTGTTCCTGGTCGGGAATCCCACCTCTTTCTTAGAGTAGCTCTAGAAAGAGTATTGTAATTTATTCTACATTAGTTATTGGTGCCACATCTCTTTCTCTACTTTCTATATAACACTCATATTCAAAAATTGCAGATTTCTGAAGATCAGTTGGGAAGGTGGAAGTTGTCTTCATTACTTCAGTTGGAGAACTAGTGAGGGTTTATTCCTATCACCTTGGGCTTATATATCATCATTCCCAGAGTTTCATTGCAGATCTGGCATTAGGAAAAAATCTATTTACCTCCTAGCAGTAGTATTTCCTTCAAGAATTACGCAGTCTAAATTGCAGATCAAGAAGGAGGAAGGAAGTTACTAGCACTTCAGCTAGTAATCATGTGAGGGATCATTCCTTTACATTACCATAAGTCTTACCATCAGCCTGGATTTTATTGCAACATTTTTCAGCAAGAAGAAGGCCTCTCTTTCCCTCACAGCGTAGTTTATATTAGCAGTTGTGTTGCGGCAGCTGTAATCATTATTGGAGGATTGAGAAGCTAGATTTAGGGCTTCTAGCTTGTAGATCTGAAGAAGGGATATGCCCTTCAAGCTTAGATATGATCTTGAAAAAAAATTCAACTATCTATTTGAGATATCTAGCTATAGGTCTATATTTTCCCAGTAGATCAAGGATCAAATCCTAGGGAGGTGATTTTCCAAAGTTGTAGATCTGGAAAATCCTTTCTGGGTTATCTTGGGAATCCATCACATTAGCTAGATCTTGAATATTTGCATCATCTGAGCTCCAGATTTGAGTATATCTGCATTTTCCTTTTCAACTTGCAGTTATATGTTGATATTCTGCTAAAGGGACAATGCAATATTTTCTTCAGTGCCTCTCTAGTTACGCTGTACCTATTGTAGCATGTTTTTTGGGTGATTCTAGACCATATTTTTGGCTCGATCTACTCATATTATTGTACATTGTGTAACTGAATCATCTTCATATAATAAAATGGCTCAACCTCTCTATAAATTTTGATGTTTTCTTAATATTTATTGTTTACCTTGCTGCAATTCTTATATTGTGTTTAAGTATTACTGCATTCTCCCTTTTGGGGATATTACAGTGGTATCAGAGCATGATATTTGGCTCAGCTTGTGGACATTTCATCTTTTTCATCTAAAGAAGAAGAAAATAGATGAGATCTATCATGGAGGAAGAAAATTATGCCACTCATTTATGTATATATATGCAAGATATCCCCAAGTAGGTCAGTCAAATGAAAGAGGAAAGGCAGAAAGAAGATCCAAGAAGAAGACATGATGAAGAAGGTCCAAGCACTTCCTATCAGCAAAGAAGAAAACCGAAGAATCCTAGATCTCCTCTTAGATCCACTATGCCCACTTTCTTTGGAGAAGGTGAAAGGTGTAGAAAATAAGAAAGGAATAAACCTGAGACTCATGAGACTCTGAGTCTATATCTTGAAGAGTACAAAGCACAGTCTAGAGCATTCAAAGCGAAGCTAACTCTCCAAAAATTCTTCAAAATCAAAGAAGAAAGAGGATCCTGTAGCAACAATAGAAGAAAGAGGCATAATAGATTATATTTGCCTACATTTGATGGATCTTCCTCAAGCACTGTTAGAGCTTGGAGAAGAGATTTGGATGCATTTTCAGGCTACATTCTGTAGCTGAGGAAGGGGCTGTTCAAATTGCAACACTTCATATTTTAGATGAAGCCAATGATTGGTGGTTTGGTCACATGAAGCATGCAAAGGTGACTAAATATTCATATTTCTTTCATAAGTTAAGGAAGGAATTTGAGGTAAGAAAACCATAGATGTGTCATAAAGTGACATTTCCTAAGGAGGAGGATGCCAATCTTATCACTCTAGACAAGAACTCACTACATTCACCTACAGCTGCAGAAGTACTTGCATCCAGAGTAGAGACACTTTCATCTTTGCAAGATAGTCTTGAGCTCTTGACATATAGAGTCCCATGCATGATTCAGGAGATGCATGTTAGGTCCCTATATTAATATTATAGTCCCTTATTGTTGTTAGTGTAACCGCCTGATTGTTATTGTTGTACCCCTGTAACCCCCATATTGTTATTATTGTGACCTTATTTTTGGAGCTGGTTTCACAATAATGCATGAGGGAAAGGAGGGATATTCCAGCGCTAGTACACTTGGAGAAGAGAATTCATCACTCTTACCAGCAGTTGGAGGCACTATTTTCCTAGTTGGAGGAACTCTTGTGATCTGCCAAGAGGTTCCCAAACATCAGTTGATCCAAGGTATGCATGAGCTTTCATCACATATTGTTTCAGTAGGTCTTATTGGAACTTTGAAGACATGCCATCAGGGCCAATGCATAACCAAGGGTTAGAACATAATACTGATTTGAAGGAGCAATATATCATAGCACAGAGGACCATTGATATAATCAAGTAGGAGATTAAGAACTGTCCTAGTGCATCATTATTGAACTACATTCAACCCTTTGAGTTGAAGTGTAGAGTTTTAGAAAGTGGGATTAGTATGATCCTATGTACAATAACTAATTATGAGATCATTGTTGTGCCTTACTTTGAGACAACTCATGTATTACCATGCAGATCTACAGTGCTGTCACTTAATAGATGTGAAAAGGAAGAGGCCCCATCATTCTTGGAGCATTTTGAAGGTAGCTTCATTCATGAAGCAATGGAGGTAAAGATGATAAATGGTAGACATCTTGAGATGAGAAAATTTTTCTCCTTTATAGATGACACTTTCTCAATGAGTCTCTCACTGCTCAAAGAGAAACTTCTACCTGTAGTAGATCCAAAAATTCATTGGTTTTGGACGGCCTTTGGTGAAAAGAGAGTCTCATCGAGAGATCTCACTAGAGGTGCACTTCAACCTTTCATGAAGTGAAAAGTTCTTCATCAGTTTGGGGAAGATGATGTTCTACAAAGGGAGGATACCATGATTATGCAGCACATCACTCATCTTCCATATTGGGGTGAGTGGGTGAGGATGATAAGAAAGGGGTTGCATGACCACTTTCATATTTATGACATGGGCCAGCAATCTTGGTTACGTTGGTTTCCCTTGGGAGAACTTTGTCACTACCCAAAGGCTCCTAGTTCTTTGATCCATGCCCTGAAGAACAATTATGAAATGAAGAATACGGAATGGTTGCGCTGGCTGCTCTTGGGTGAGTATGGTTACCACCCAATAGCTCATATTTTTATGATTCATGCCTTGTGTATCAATGATAGAATGCAACAAAAGAAGGCATGTTCATTTTTGTTTCACTTGAGAGAGATTGGCCACCACATGACGTCTCCTATGTCTATGTGTTTTGTATTCGGTAAAGATTGGCATGATGATCTCATGATGTGCATTGATGATGTTTCTTTGTATTGGGATGATGTGACATTCCATATGTCCATTAGTATGTTTTTACTTCATGATGCACATGAGGAGGAGAGAAAGCAGCAAGATCTCTTGTTGCTTTGGTTTCTTTTGGGGGAGTTTGGCTTGTCCATCTTACATGGAGGAGATGGAGGATGGTAGCAAAGGGCCTTACTCTGGTGGTTACTATTAGGAGAATATGGTTTGAAATATTTGTCTACCCATATAGTTCCTTTCCTTCTTCTTTTTCATAATGTTGGAATGATGCTTGGATCCAACAAGGCCAACAAGGTTAAGGTTGAGAGCATATCAATGCTCAATCAAAATCATAAAGCATGGGATGAAGAGATGTATTGTGAGATGGAGCTTTTCCTTTATGGAAAGAGCCACTTTATTTTATCTATCTCATGTAGTAATGATGATGTTGGGCATCATATGGTTGCCACTTAGTACTTCATGATGGAAGGAGGACATCTAACCATGCAGTTGGAAGTCATTCTATATAATTTTGAGAGATATCTTTGGAACCAAACATGAATAACACATTGCAGAAAATGGAGGAAGCATTCCTTATGTGGATGCCATTTGGAGAATAGATGGCTTTGCATCTACTTTTGGGGTTTCTTAAGGATAAGAAACATTTTTCCGGGGTGGGGGACTGCAATATTCCCAAATTTCCACATCATATTTAGAATATTAGAATCCTTGATTTTCTTAATAAATTAAGTAAATAAAAGGGTGGAGGGACCCATAATCCTCAATATGAATAAATATCCACCTTTTTTGTGTGAATGTGTATTAATTAAGTATAGATCTACAAGATGAGGTAGTTGAGTAACTACTAATGTGAATGGAATTGGAGATTATGTCTCATTAATTGAAATATATCATGGAGGTCGACACAGTCAACTAAGATCTTGAAGATGTCAAACAAGAATATCATGGAACATTCATGATAAAGTGATGGAGGATAGTGTGAAATCAAAGCACACATGATGGAGAGGGTGTACATTGCACCTAGACATGATGGTTTATTTGGTCAAATAGCGCAGTCAAACTTGGAGGATCTTGTCCACATGCACATTGCAGTCTAGATGAGGGCCAAGGCATGGGAAGGCTCAAACATTAAATAAAGAATATGAAGGCATGCTGGTTATTCTTGATGTAAAGATATTTTCAAATCTGGAATTTTCATGTGACATTCCATTGCTTTCTCGGGTTGTTTAGCAGAGATTGCAAGTGCTGTTTAGCACAGGGTGTTCTTGGTCGGGAATCCCACCTCTTTCTTAGAGTAGCTCTAGAAAGAGTTTTGTACTTCATTCTACATCAAGAATTGGTGCCACATCTCTTTCTCTAATTTCTGTAGAACACTCATACTCAGAAATTGCAGATTTCTGAAGATCAGATGGGAAGGTGGAAGTTGTCTTCAGTACTTCAGCTGGAGAAATGGTGAGGGTTTATTCCTATCACCTTGGGCTTATATATCAACATTCCTAGAGCTTAATTTCAGATCTGGAATAAGGAAAAAATTTATTGACCTCCTAGCAGAAATATTTCCTTCAGGAATTATGTTGTCTAAATTGCAAATCAAAAAGGAGGAAGGAAGTTACTATCACTTCAACTAGTAATCCTGTGAGGGATCATTCCCTCACATTGCCATCAGTCTTACCATCAGCCTGGAGTTTATTGCAGCATTTTTCTGCAAGCATAAGGCCTATATTTCCCTCACAGCATAGTTTCTATTGGTAGTTGTGTTGTAGAAGTTGCAATCATTATTGGAGGATTGAGAAGCTAGAACTAGGGCTTCTAGCTTGTAGATATGAAGAAGGGATCAACCCTTCAAGATTAGATCTGATCTTGTAACATATTTCAGCCATCTATTTGATAGATCTAGCTTTAGATCTTTATTTCCCAGTAGAGTAAGGATAAAATCCTAGGGAGGTGATTTTCGAAAGTTGTAGATCTGGAAAATCCTTTCTAGGTTATCTTGGGAATCCATCACATTGGCCAGATCTTGAATCTTGGCATCATATAAGCTCCACATTTGAGTAGATATGCATTTTCCTTTTCATCTTGCAGTTATATGTTCATATTCTGCTGAAGGGACAGTGCAATATTTGCTTTATTTCCTCTCCAGTTACGTTGTACCTATTGTAGCATGTTTTATGGGTGATTCTAGACCATCTTTTTGGATAGATCTACTCATATTCTTGTACATTGTGTAACTGAATCATCTCCATATAATAAAATGGCTCAGCTTCTCTATGAATTCTGATGTTGTCTTAAGATTTATTGTTTATCTTGCCGTAGTTCTTATATTGTGTTTAAGTATTATTGCATTCTCCCTTTTGGGGATAATACAAAAATTTTCTACTAATTTCATGTTGAGGGAAACACCAACATTGAAGGTACCTTACATGATGAGAACTTTAGAGTTGGTGGAGTTGAAGTTGAAGTTGAAGGAAATGATTGAGAAGGGATACATTAGACCAATTGTGTCACCCTGGGGTGCACTAGTGTTTTTTGTGAAGAAGAAGGACTATACTCTTAAGTTGTGCATTTATTACATGTAATTGAACAAGATGAAAATTAAGAACATGTACCCTTAGCCACATATTTATGACTTGTTTGATAAGCTAAACGGAGGATCAATGTTATCGAACATTGATTTGAGATCAGGATATCATCAAGTACACATCAAAGATGAGCACATCTACAAGACTTCTTTTTGGACCAGGTATGGGAATTATGATTTTGTTGTGGTTCCTTTTGGTTTGAATAATTCTCCAGCTACTTCATGTGTTTGATGAATAATGTGTTTCCTCCTTATCTGGAAACATGTGTGATAGTATTCATTTATGACATACTGATATATTATAAGAATGAGGAAGAGCATGTCGAACACTTAGCCACAATATTGAGATTGATAAGAGAGCATCAATTGCATGAAAATCTTAGTGAGTGTAGGTTATTTCACTCAAAAGTTCATTACTTCAGACATTTTGTTTCCAAGGAAGGCATAACTGTGGATCGAAAAAATATCAAAGCTATTATGGAATGGGAAACTCTTAGGAATGCTAATGAGGTCAGATCATTTATGGGATTAGTAGGTTACTACAGGCGGTTCATCAAGAAATTCTTACATATTTTCTTTCCTATCACATCTTTGCAGAGAAAATAAAATAAAT